>CM059591.1:14096479-14696479 GCA_030378345.1 Podosphaera fusca | reverse complement strand
TTACCACAAAGAACAAGAATTCCTCAGTGCGGACGTTGCTTCAGCTGGCACAATGAACGCGCGTGTGCTCGAGTTCCTCGCTGCAGAATTTGTTCCTCAACACAACACGTGGAGAGTGGTCATGTTTTCTGCAACCCTGCGGTCGCCCACAGTTGCCCTCCAAAGTGCGTAAACTGCCACGGGCCTCACCCTGCTGACTCCTTAGAGTGCCTCGTCCGTCCAAGAAAAGACAATACATTCCCTTCCAAACAACAAACCAGCGCAATCCGACAAGCTGCAGCTGCTGCAAGACTGCGCCTCAAAGCTGCTCACTGCGAGATAATACGTACGCAGCCAACAGAAAATACTAAATCTAATTTTTCTACATCATCTATTTCGCAGGGCTCCCGGACAAATATTGGCCCCTCTGAGGCCCTAGACATAGGATTAGGCAGGTACGAAATTCTGGCGGAGGACAGCCATCAGCGCAGACCCGACCAAATGAATGAGTAATACACCAAGTACTATTAAAATACTCTCAGTTAATGTCGGCCGCTCTTCCACCGCCCAACTAATAGCCCTCCAAAATGCCCTCGATGCACGCATAGACTTCCTACTGATACAAGAACCCCATATCTCTTCAGATACCGGGCGAAGAATCACGTGCAAACATCCCTCATTCGAATGCTACTCTCCAGTTGACGACTGGTCTATACGACCAAGGGTGATAACTTACGCGAAGCGTAACACCAATATAATTCACTATCAAGAGCGACCGATATCTTCTACGGAGCAGGGAATAGGCGATATCTTATGTCTCTCTGTCAAAGCCCCCAACAACCCTCGCCTGTTGATCATCAATGCATACAATGCACCCCCGGGCTCCACTAACCCAGGGGCTGGAGTATCTCGTCTCATCTCCATAGCAGATGTCTCCTTACCTCGCCAAACCATCTTGATGGGAGACCTAAACCTACATCACCCAATGTGGCACCCATCTTTCCGAGGCTCATCATCCCCCCCATCTGAAGCTTTCACCCGCTGGCTCGAATCGTGTGGCCTTTTTTTTAATTTCAGAGATTGATAGACCTACACATAATCGTGGAAATGTTTTAGATCTCTGCTTTGGCTCAAGTCAACTGGTGGCCAAGGGGACCATCGCAACAGTTCAGGAGGACTTAGATGTGACGTCAGATCATCTCCCTCTACTTACTACTGTACACTGTGGGGCACGGGGAAACATACCAAGAAAAAGCCTCCGCTTTGCTACCGTCGACAAGGATACCTTCCTATCGCTCTTGGCTCCTCAATTAGAAGGCATCTTGCCGCTGACTGACAAATCCATCACAAATATTGATAGAAGAACAGAAAAGATCATAAGAATTTTGCACATTTCATTCGCTGGATCAGCAAAACGGGCGCTACCTCATAATAGGGGACAGCCCTGGTGGAATCAGAATTGCCGGGAAGCGAGGAAGAAATATCGGGAGAAGGTCCGGAATGGAAGTGCAACTCAAGTGGATCGAAAGGACTTTCGAAGGGTCACCAAGCAAGCAAAAATCTCTTTTTTCCAAAAGAAAACTGAGGAGGCCGCCAACGGAAAAGACGTGTTTGAGATTGCAAGGTGGCACAAGTCGAAAGGCACCTTCCGTACTCCACCCCTAAAAGATCCACTTAACCCAGGAGCTCCCTTAGCCGAGTCTATCGACGACAAGAGAAATCTACTTGCGAGGAACCTTTTGCGAAATCAATCTGAAGCAGGAGACATTCCAATTTGGACTCCTACTGTAGCAAATAACTCCCTGCCTTTTCCTGAACTTACTATCGAGGAGGTCTCCAACTGTATCCTGAGAGCTGGTAACACTACTCCTGGGAAAGATGAGATCCCTACCGGAGTTCTCCGCCTCGCATGGCCTCACATATCAGCATTAGTGCACGACCTCTACCAATCATGCATAGATGTTGGTCACCACCCTAGATGTTTCCGTACTGCGATCGTAGCAATGATTGGGAAACCAAACAAAGCTGATATGACATCCCCTAGATCGTACAGACCAATCGCACTACTCTCCGTACTTGGAAAAGGGTTGGAAAGACTCATAGCAAAGCGAATGTCATGGATAGCAATTAATTTCCAAGTACTCGCTCCTCAGCAGTTCGGCGCACTACCCAAACGCTCGAGCGTAGATCTAACAACTTGCCTCACGCACGACGTAGAAACTGCGCTCTCCAAAGGCTTGACTGCTACACTAGCCACACTCGACATCAAGGGTGCATTTGACGCAGTGCTCCCGGGTAGACTTGTCAAACGTCTGAGAGAACAAGGCTGGCCAGCACATCTTTGTAATTGGATCGTCTCATTCATCACTGAACGTGAGGTCTGCATAAGACTAGATGGGGAAATCGGCGACCCCATCGCACTCAATTGTGGTCTCCCCCAGGGGTCCCCAATATCACCCATTCTGTTCATGCTCTTCATTGCCCCTCTCTTCACACTTACTGGCCTCAAGAACGCTTTCGGTTACGCAGATGATGTTGCAGTCATAGGGATCTCGCCAACACTTGAAGAGAATTCGAGCAAGGTGGGGACTGCCATTAACCAGGCACTGGCATGGGGATCCGATGAAGGCATCACGTTCGATCCCTCTAAATCGGGACTTCTCCACTTCTCACGCAAGCATAGGGATAAAGATTCGCGACCACCAGTGGAAACGAACAGTTTCATCGTCTCTGAAGACCCTCTGAAGCCATATTTAACATGGCTAGGAGTTCACTTCGACAAGAAGCTTACCTTCAAGCACCACGCGAAAATACAATCTACTAAGGCTCTTAAGGTTGCCCACGCTCTACGCTGTCTAGGAAACACGATAAGAGGAGCTTCTCCTTCTCTATCTAGACAAGCTGCTTTTGCATGTGCCCTCCCTATTGCTTACTTTGGCGCCGAGACTTGGTGGCCAGGCAAATCGAGAATCAATAGAGGAAAAGCCATCTCTAATAGGGTCAGTTCTCATCTCTCGCTGATAGAAAAGGTTCACACTGCCACCGCACGGGCTATCCTCCCTGTCTATCGTACCACTCCTACCGCCTCTCTTTTCAGGGAAGCTGGAATCAATCCCGCGGAGATAGCTCTGGACAGCATATCCAGGAGAGCCGCTATACGCACCCGGGGACTAGATCCCCAACATCCATTGTACAAGCGTGCGATAAAGTCACTCACATGCCCTGCCCTGTCAAGGTTTGCTCGCTCATGCCATAGTATTCCGGCCTCAGAAAGCCACAATCCTCTTCTCTACCCTCCCTGGGAGAGAGTTGAATCTCGTCAAACCACCAAGGCCCGTATCCGGGGTTCCGCAGGCCCAAGAGAGCTGAGAGCGAACTCGTTTCAGGAATTTCTTAGTACAATCCCGAGGAGCGACATACAAATATACTCAGACGGCTCCAAACTCCTGGATGGGAGCGCTGGTGGTGGCTTCGTAGTTTATCAATTCGATATCCAAGTGTGTACAGGAGCCTTCCCCCTTGGAAAGTTTAAAGAAGCATTCGATGCACAAGCTCACGCGGTTCTTCAGGGGATTCGTGCTGCCTCCGCCGTACCGACAGCCCGCTTCTCCAACAACCTATGGGTGTTTCTTGATAATGAAGAAGTTGCAGGAAAAGTACTAAGGAGGACCACTACCACTTCCTCTCAACCGGTCTTCTTAGAAACCCTTGACGCGGCAAAAATTTGGAAATCTCGATTAAGGCTGCCCCATACCTCGGAAGGACAGGTACACATCCGTTGGGTCCCAAGCCATGCTGGTATTGTGGGAAATGAAGCTGCGGATTGCGAAGCGAGGAAGGGGGCGGCAATGCCTTTTTCGGGGGCACCTGTGTACTCCTTTGCTGCACTGGAAAAATGGCACAAGGAACAGACTAAACTAGCCAGAGACAACTGGTGGCACACTTCATCTCCATCCAAATACACCCAACTCGAGATTGGAAAGGCCCCTAGTTTTCCTAAAGAGCTTTTCCTAAGTCGTAAGGACTTAGGTCGGGTTGTTGCAGCCAGAACAGGCCATGGGGACTTTGCTGCCTACCACAACCGCTTCAATCACCAAGATGCCACGCTAAACTGTCTCTGCGGATCGGCAAAGACACCTACGCACTTTTTGTTCTGCCGAATTCTCCGTCGTCGTGATGGCCGCCCTGCAGGGCCTATCAACTTGTTAATTCCACGTCTACTGGGCACGCTAGAAGGAGCAATATCTCTAACAAAATGGCTGGATCAGTCTCGATTTTTCGAGGAAATATGCCTCCGATGAGGCATACCTTTTTATTCTCTCTTTGTTGCTTTACAAGATCGGGGGCTCTAGGAAGAGCGGGTGAGGTGAACTGATTGATCATCAGTTAAGAGCTCGGGGAGGTCTCTGAAATTATGTAACCTTGTGTAAAAATTTTTCTCCTGTGCGCAGTTTCATACAACGCAGCACAGCCATGTTATTCAGACTTGGGAAAAAAGTCAGATCCTCTGGGGCTTTGGCCTTAGCGTCCTATGTCCTGCTTGGGATGGTTAGTCGCTTTTTCGTAAGATATAAGGCTAGCATTCAGACGTAAAATAAAAATAATAATAATAATAATCATCGGTATGATTAGCCCAATGCGTCCCTCCGAGAGATTTCTTCCCTCTCCCTTTAAGTAGATTCGTCATTAGTATTTTATCGTTGCTGTAGTTAACCAAAGGCCTAGAGGACAGGCAGTTTTGTTGAATATCAAGTTTGGGGTGCTTGGCACAAAGTCCATCAGGAAGTATATGCCAGGCACATAAGCGCGTTAGCACGTCGGGTGGTTTTCTATACCGAGCCAACCGACACGAGAACTCGGGAGATAGACTGTGGGCTGGAAAGATGGAATCTAATAAACAAATAAAACATATCAACCATCGCTATGGACCTGCATTATTCCCGGCGCATTTAGATTGTAGTCATCATCCTAATGCTTCCGTACAGCGATCGTGTCAGTAATTTCCAAGTCGAATAAATTGGACAGATCTTCCTGTTATGGTTATGAGCAGATATGTTTGCAAATGGTAATCACGGGTATTTGATTGATGGATCAGAAGATAATATTATATGAGTACACAGAGTTAGAGAAGATTGATTTTCTTTATGTGTCCTTAGATAGAGATTCAATGCGGTCTCCTATATGTTTTCCTTGCGGCAGGCCGTTCCTTCATGAATACAAGTCTTAATAATAGTATACACTACCTTTGCTATCATGAACTGCACCTCCTCTATACATGTTGTCGTGTATCATTCTTGCTCCAATTGGCGCCTACTAACTTAATCTATGTCCATACTACATGTCATCCTTGAATGTATAACAGTTTCCAATAAATGGTTGGAGATCAAATTTAAATCTGCTCTTCGATCAACATGAGTATAAGCAATATCAAATGCTATATATCTGAGCCTTCCAGCCCGTCTAATTTCACTTTGGCCTCAACTCAATAAAATTTACAAGTCAACGTTGGATGTTCCAAGGGATTTGTTTGAGAGTTTGACTTCAAAGCTTCAGGTAAGTCGAGTCTTGTTTTTCACACGACATTTTTTATTTCTTTATACGAAGGCTTAATCGCAAATTTAAAGTTTTCGGCTTGTCTTCTCTTTCTGCTGGTTTTCTTGTCATTTACCCTGAGTAGTCCATGCTTCCGGTAATTTCGAGCAGCAGAGGATATTTGAGCCACACATTTAATACTCATCTCGACTTTGGCTAGTTCCAGAATTTTCAGGTAGTCAAAAAGGCCGCCGTTGAACCTTGCATTGATGAGAGGCTCGACTTGACATTTGGAAAATCTTATTCTTATGATAATATCTGTCATGGAATTAGACTAAGGAAATACTTAATTCTGGACTAAAATTTGTCCACTATTTTGTTTTTTTGTTTCTCTGTTCTAAGATAAGGATTCTCTTTCCCGATATTTGTTGCGAAGAATTCCTGATTCCCAGGGCGGCAGTGGTGGGTCCACACATGCTATGTGTTCATATCTAGGCGCATTCGTATTTGGACCATTTCCGCACTTCTATCTGATATTTCCATCTTCAATCATCTCACTTACCATAGAATGGCTTGATCTCATGGGATCGGAAGCGGTAAATTCCTCTCTAACTTTTCCTTTCTTTCGAAAGTTTTAAAAAGACTCGCCTCTTCTTAGATTTTCGTCCTGATAACCTCCCGACCTATCCGGTAGAGTTTTAATCTGCTCATGTTTTGAAGATACGCCAGGCAATCTATTATCGGGTGAAGGTAGAGAGATTAAATGGAATTCTTGTTGTGATATGACTGTCAGAGCCGCGATGCTATAAAAAATCAAGTAGCAGATTCAAGATTTAGTTAGATATGGTGGAAGCGTATACTTTTACTGGGAGAAATAACTTTTGTTTAAAAGTGTATAATTTTCTAACCAAGAAATATTGTGGTTGAATAATTTTGTAGATTGGGTATGATGTATATTTGGGCTGTTCTTCGTTATGTTTTTTTTGTCCGGGGAAAACTTCCTCTGTTTATACATGAAGCCATTAACTAGTCCCAAAATAACTTAGTTTCTAATCCCACTAAAATGTTCTAAGATATTTTGACTAAGAGAGAAAACTCTTTGACATAGGTGTTGAGATGGTCTGTGCTGTATTAATTTAGAACCCATGCACAGACTAGTGCTAGTACTTCTTGTACTATTAATTTTAATATTATTGATCTGCATTATAAGTTTGCCGATCTTAGTCTTGTTAACCCTTGTGGTAGTAATTTATTTATTTATACCCAATTTATTTAATTGTATAATTTGTGTATAAAGATAATTAATGTATAATTTATATGTATGTATAATTTATGTTTATATTCTATATTTGTGTATATGTATACTTTATAGTACAACAGTGATTTTTGTATTTTATGTTGATTTATATTCTTGAGTGTTATTCTTATTGTAGCTCCGTTTATAATTATTTTCGGCTAATATTATTCTATATTCTTACAGATGCGCATACCCTTGTCTATCTACAGGGATATGGCATATTCATATCCTAGTCCTAGAACAGCGTACAGGGACTACATAGCCCTGCACAGCCGCTATTACGATCATCACTAAGAGCCTCGTGCTACTAGTACAACATGGTAGCATATCGGGAGACGATAGCATAATGGGACAGGATGGGATGTTAGGCTATCGGACATTCTGGTTATATGAGGGACTATCCTGAAAATGTAATATGTACATGTAGTAGTCCTGTCTACCTCAGTAGTATCATCGATCACTGTTGAGAATATGCGTACTAATCCATATTCGGGCTAGCTTGGAAAGGCCTCGCTTAGAGCTGTTATGGCAACTAGATTCATGTAGTGTAAATATAGATGAAGATAGAAATATATACTGTACTGGTTGTTACTACTGCGCTAATAGGATATGAAGCACCGGTTTGCCTAATTCAAAGAATAAGGTGTAGTCAGCCTCAAGTTGACAGGCTTAGCTTGAGCTCTTAATCGCGGCACTCACCGTCACTGTTTTTTTTTATCATTACCGTCGACGCGAAATTTGCATTTTTAGTCCAACGAGGCCTACCTTAAGTACGTCTTCGACGATTTAACTACACTGAAAATATAGAAGCCGTTGGAACTAGCAAACTTCACAGAGATTCGACTTTGTTATTTCATCATGGATCACTTGGAACGGAGACGCGCGGCGCCTATTCTTACGAGGCATAATTTCATCAGATGGCAAGAATCAATGGAAACATATCTGAGGTCAAAGGGATGGTTCTATACCTGTACTTCTGTGGTAGATGATTTTGCTATCGTGGTTTGCCCTGCAGAACTGGCAGCTAAATTCAATAAAAATATGGATGGGGACGAAGAATTAAAGTCTTCATCAGATTATTCTGCTGCTATTGCAGCATTAAAAGAGGCCGGATACGCTCTTGGGTATGTGTACCAAGATGTTAGGATGGTTTGGAGTAAAGCCAAGCGAGAGAAGTTCCTACAGGATGAGGCCTCGGCGTGGTATGAAATTCATCTATGCTTAGATGATATAGATCTTGACTCTTTCATGGAATTTAACACAACAAATGCCAAGTGGAAGGCACTTGTAAAGAAGTATACGAAATCCCGTCCTGCCACAAATTGAGAGACTGTCAAAAAGATCACCGCCTTCACTTTTGAACCTGACGAGACACTTGAAAGAGGTTGGACCAAAATAAGGGAATACCGTCGGCGTGTTGTAGAAGCAACTCCTCAGTTGGCAGAAGCATACAGTGAGGAACACTTGTTCGATTTCTTTGTGCAAGCACTTCCTCCTGAGTATAAAATAACCCGACAAACTATTGATGGACAACCATTTTTGCCAGTCCTAGACAAACTAGATGTGCTCTACGGCACAGAAGATAAAATTCGCACGAGCAAAGATAAGGAGATTTCGATGGCCGCCCGCTACAAAGACCATCATCAAAACAGAAGTCGTGGCACAAAATTTAATGACAATCGACGTCGTCGTAATTCATCTTGTGATAGCTATGGCTCAGGTCCTTCTTGCTGGACATGTAAAGGCAGATATCTAAAGCATGATTGTCCCTATCAAGAAGCAGTCGAGGAATTTGCCATTGCATTACGTATCAGGGATGAACGCTTAAAGGCTAAAAACAGAGTCAATGGGGAAACCCAATCTAAACGCCCCGACAACACAAGCAAGGGAGATCACCGTCAAGTCCGCCACCAATCCTCTTCTAACCGCGCCAAACATCGGCGTCACAAAGCTTACGCCGCTGAAGAGTCTGGATCAGAATCAGACAGCTATACTTCGGGAAGTAATCAAGATTCCTTCGATGAAACTGCTGCAGTCTCCAGAGAACAAATTTGCAAAAGTAGGATCCCCCCATCCAGCTGGGTATCAGACACAGCTGCCTCTTCCCATATGACTGACAATTCTTCTCTCTTTAGAGGATCGCTAATAACCCTCTCGAGACGTCGTCGTATACGGGTTGGGGGTGGAGAACTGTATGTAGATTTTAAAGGCACAGTCGAACTTAGACTTCCTGGTGGTGAATGTATTTTACTTTCGGATGTTCTTTACGTTCCTAACTTGGGTTTCAATCTCCTCTCGGGGTGTCGTGTCTGCCAAAAAGGATTGGTTGGTTCCTTAAATGACAAATCAATGTATTTTAGTCTCAAAGAAAAGATAGTTGTTACTGCAACATTGTCCGGAGGCGTCTATATTGTTTCGGAAATAGCTCCAGATTTTGATGAAGTTGCTCTTGCTGCAGATGATACTCTCAATTTAAACTATATTTCTTCCTCGCATGAAATCTCTGAAGATGATAGGACCCATGACCTCAGTGACGATGACGGAGGACTTGATAAAAATGAACGTGCTAAGTGGAGAAAGTATCACCGTCGCTTTGGTCACTTCGGAATCGGAAAGCTTCGATATCTTCATGAATTTTCCAATCTTAAGAGGCCCACAAGAGAGCTTAAAAGGAAGGATACATGTAGGGTTTGCAAAATTGCAAAAATAACAAAGAAAAAACGCAAGACACTAGCCAAATGGGAGTTTACCCCTCTAGCCCTTGTATCAGTTGATATCTGCGGGCCATTTCCCAGTAGTCTTAGAGGGCATCGATACTGGGCTGAAGTGATGGATAACGCTACGCGAAGAAAGTGGGTTCTATTGCTCAAAACATGATGAAATTAAAGAAAAATTAACTTCGTGGAGAAAAGCAGTCGAACTTGAGAAGAGTAAACAAGGCTACAAAGTTATGGCCGTAAGGTCTGATAATGCTGGGGAAATAAAAAAGATTGTTGATCTTTGGGCTTTGGAAGACGGAATTCGCTCTGAATCTACAGCAGCTTACAGCTCACACTAAAATAGTCCAGCTGAGAGAACTTTCCGCACCACTGAGGAATGTATGCGAGCCAAATTGGAAGAGGCTAAACTGCCAATTGAATTCTGGGATAAAGCCGTCGAGGCTACTAATTATGAGAGAAATCATATAGACCTTGGTCCCCTGACAAAGAGCGGAAAACATCAATGCGTCCCTCAAGCTTGGAAAGAATTGGAAAATCCGATCGATATATCCCATATTCGAGTCTGGGGCTGTGTTGCGTATAGCCATGTTGATCCAAAAGAACAACCAGCTGGAGCTCGTACAGATAAGGCAGTCGTTCGCGGAAGAGAAGGAGTCTTTATGGGATATGATAATAACACTGACAAGCAGTTTAGAATTTACGCTCCTGATCGTGGCTATACAATCCGTGTTACTCATATAGATGTTGATGAATCCAGGAAGGGAGGATCACTTGATCTCAAAATTCGTGGATCAGCTAGTGGTCGAGGTACACCTAACACCTTACCTGATCGACTACCTCGAGGTCGCCCTTCTCATAAACTTACTTCTGTTCCAATTATACCAATTTCTCCGACTGGACCGAAGACTGCTATTGAGGAGATAGAAGAAAAAACCGTCGAAACTTCTTCAATAAATGCTCATAAGACCAGAAATTCTGACCAGATGATCTCTATTAATCCTATCCAAACACAAGTAATTCAGACAGAATTGGCTTCTGACGCGCCTGAAGACCTGATTTCGATCTAGACCACGAAAGAAAATTCAGATAACATTGTGAAGGACGATTCAGAAAAACTCGTGACAAAAGATTTGGAGAAATCTATCAAGAACTTTTCGGAGAAATCTATGAAGTCTGTGAAGGATGATCTAGAGAAACCTATTGAGGAAGATTCACAGAAACGTGTAAAGCCTACCTCTATATTGACTTTGGAGTACCCCACAAAACAAGTTTCGAAGTCTCAATCAAAACAACTTCTTAAATACAATCCAAATCAATCAGTAGAGACAGAGAGATCCAAGCCCTCTATGACCACACCAGAAGTACCACTGATCGCCAATATTAATGGCAAACATAAAAGGGTTTTATCAGAATCGAGCAATTTTGGGGACGAAAACCCACCTCGAAAACTGACACGTTTTGAAAAAGAACTGCAGTCAAATCTTAAACCGTCAATGATGCTAGAAAATCGATGTGATGATGAGCCTGGTCGACCATATTATCTCCGGAAAAGTAAAAGAAAACGCTCTCATATAGATAGTGGCGATAATCCAGCCGGTTTTGATCGAGAAAATTACAAAAGAATCAAAGCTTATATCGCTCAGCTAGAAAGCGAGCAAGAGTTTACTGACCCAGAATCTGCATTTGCATGCTTTCCCGGTACCGAAATCACCATTCCAAGATCTTATGACCAAGCTATAGCGGACCCTATTTATGGTGAAAAATGGAAAAAGGCGGTATCCGAGGAGCTAGATGGTATTTTTGCGAACGGAACATGTGAAGAGGAAATTCCACCCGATGGAGCGAATATAGTGGGAATGAAATGGATCTTCACTATAAAATTTCTATTCGGCGGGTCGATTGAACGCTTCAAGGCTCGTCTTGTTGTCCGAGGATTCTCGCAAATCTACGGTCAAGATTTTACTGAGACTTTTGCCCCGACAGTCCGGGCCGACACCTTGCGGGTTTTCCTTGCCATTGTTGTTGCAGAAGATTTGGAAGCCAAACAATTCGACATCAAGCAAGCATTTACCGAAGCTACACCGCGTGAACGTCTATATTGTCGCCCACCAGCTGGTGTTCCAATCAAAAAGCACCATGTGTGGCGACTACGACGAAGTTTATATGGCTTGAAACAAGCTGCACGCGACTGGAATCAGCTATCTCGTAGTTTTTTGCTTCAGATTGGTTTCAAGCAAAGTTCCTCGGATCCCTGCCTTTTTATACTTTCATCTCGTCAGTTATACTTCTCTATGTTGATGACATATCAATTAGTGCAAGAGATAGTAATGAAATTCGATGGTTTGAAAAATGTCTGACAAACAAATTTAAGACTACGTCATTGGGAGAAATGAAAAAAATTCCAGGAATGAGGATAACGAGAGATAGATCAAATAAAACGCTTTATTTAGATCAGAAACAATATCTGGAAACGATACTTGATCGCTTTGGCATCAATGAACCCCGCCGTCGTGGCCGGTTTGTTCCCCTCAAAGGCCATGACCTTATTCAACCTTCCACTTCCGGTGACGTTCGTGTAAACGTCTCAGAATACCAGCAAATAATTGGTAGTATGATGCACGCGATGGTTTATACTCGTCCAGACATCTGCCATTCAACAGGAAAATTTGCACAATTTATGTCTGATCCTGCCGAACGCCATGCATATGGAGCCAAAGGTGTCTTACGGTATCTAAAAGACACTGTTTATTCTCAGTTACGTTTCGGTCCAGTTGATGGTCAAGATGATAAGCTCTCTATGTTTTCAGACGCAGATTGGGCTGGAAATAGATCAGACCGGAAGAGCACATCGGGGTTCGCCGCAAGACTTTATGGAGGACTGGTTTCATGGGGGAGTAAGAAGCAGACATCAGTTGCTACATCAAGCACTGAATCTGAATATGTGTCCCAGTCCATGTGTGCTAAACAAGCTCCCTGGCTTGGGCAAGTCTTACGTGATATGGGATACGGCGAATATATAGGTAAAAACCCTTCGCAAGTTCACATGATGGGGGATAATCAAGGAGCTATTGCTTTGGCAAAAGATCCACGTCTTCACGAACGATCTAAGCATATAGATGTTAAGTATCACTTCATAAGAGATCTTATTGAAACTGGAAAGCTAAGGGTCACATACATCCCTAGCAGACAAATGCCTGCCGATGGCTTAACGAAACCGCTCGATAAAATACTCTTCGGACGGTTTAAGGAAATGGTTGGCATGGCCGATAAGAAAGACTAGACCGTAGTCCAGCATGGCCGAATTGGCTTATGGGGGAGTGTTGAGAATATGCGTACTAATCCATATTCGGGCTAGCTTGGAAAGGCCTCGCTTAGAGCTGTTATGGCAACTAGATTCATGTAGAGTAAATATAGATGAAGATAAAAATATATACTGTACTGGCTGTTACTACTGCGCTAATAATCACACTAATTAATTTATTCACATCCTCAGTCTCTGAGTATCATCTTCTGGACTTCTCTGTTATCCCTAGCTTATTCACAATTCTATATCTGCTCATAACCCAGTTACAACAGTTCTTGAGGTTTATGAATCCGAAAGCTTGGATCCAGAGATCGTGACACAAAGTTTCTTACAGGATGTTGAACTGTAATGTCTGAGGAGCAATTGAAGGAAAACGCTTCTCGAGGGCATAGTAATGAAGTACTCTAGCAACTTGGCCTGGACCCTCTATAGACCGACCGAGCCCACGGATTTTCAAGTTTTCTGCTGGATTCTCATTTATTTCCTTTTGTCAACCATAAACTTCAAAATGTCTTTGATGATTCTGAAACACTCTTAAAAGGTGCAAGAAGAAGCTGAACGTCATTCAATGGGCCTAATTCTCAACCAATCGTCATTTCAGCCTACCATTACCTTACTCATGGTCATTTCAATTGCCACAGATCTGAGAGTAGTAGTGCTTGATCTTGATGCGTTGATGCACTATTAACTAACGCCTAACAGCCTAGTACACCTCGTACTTTGATATAAAAATCTGATAGAAGTTCTCTGGGCTCTTGTTTCGAGTCATTTAAAAATTCGGCAGGCGAGCACTGAATTTTAGGCTCCTCAACCGTCTGGAAAATCCCCCCCGAATCCATTAGTAAATCAAATCGCCATTTTATTTAGCAAATAATACAAGCGCCGAAGACTTCGACATCCGGGGGACGAAGATGGCGTTTCTACCTGTACGTGGTGTCCCCTACGAACCTGGAGTTTATCTTCAGAGCCAACAGAGACACGCAATACTTGGTCACGGAGGAAAAGTCACCCAAATGAGTTTCAGTGAACCCAGCTCCCGTTATAGTGGTGATGGATTGGATTAAGTTGGCCCTTTTAACCAAGATAAATTCTCACTGCTTACAGATATTCTGGCATTATACTTTCTCCCAAGGAAAGAGCACCGCTACCTGAGCGCTGGTGGTGTTGGTATAAGGAGGATATCTGGAAGATGGGATATTAGGGAGATACAGATAGGAATACGCATCTCGTGTGGCTCTGGTGTCTAGGCCTCGCCTGGCTGGAGTAGCAGGTTTTTTGAGACTTTTTACCGCGTACCGGTTTCCATGGCTGCTCCTTTTTTTTTTTTGAGCAGAAGGTTCCGCAGAAAAGCTGGTTGAATTCTACGGGTAATTACTGAGCTAAATGGCTACCTATCGTGGGTCAATGTATCAATGATCTTAGGTTCGAGGTAAAAGGGGATAGGAGCACTGTAAAAGGTGTGGCCTGGGTCAGAGAGGAGCCCTAGTGTTATAATAGTCTTGGACTCTACATAGCACGAATAAACACAACTACAAACAAACAAACTTCCAACATCCTGTTGACATTAAGTGCTACTTGCAGTTTAAAGATAGGGTTGTGCCCTCAAAATGATATGCACACATACACTAGTCTCCCAATAGTTAAGACTCTAAATTGTAGAGTACACCAGTTCGTATACGACCATATTACTAGAACTCTTAGCGCTAGATTATTATAGATTATATAGTTAGCACTCTGTGTCTCAGTAGGAGTAATTAACAACTCCACACTTCAGATTTACAGCCTCCTATTTGTGCTTTTCTGTTCCCTCTCTTAATTGTGATAAGTTAAAAATTCTCATAGTATTTGTGACTATCTCAACCAGGTATAACGACCTGGTGATATCCACAAGCCCCCATCTTTTCAACACATCCTGTTTAAGATCAGGAGCCGAGTCCATCTACTGAAAAGTTCTTTCCCCCGCTCCACCAAGAATATCAGCAGATCTGAAAAACATTCATTTAGCTAAATATCCACCGGGTCGCATCCTAACCGTTTCCAAAAAAATTTGACTGATCCCGAAAACTGGCATGTTCTCAAGGCTTATCTTCGGCCACGGATTTGTACGCCTCGTGGGAGAACAGTAATGGTCTTGATTTTATTGAGACTGGCGCTTTTTATCGTACTTCCGGCCAGAGTCCGTCTTTTGTGCCCAATTTTTTTACTCGGCACTCATATCTTTTAGATTTTCGAGCCGGGTTTCTTCTGAGATATTCAGTTCTTTCAACACATCTTTGTGCGCCCGATGCTGGATAGGCTGGACCTTGGTATCTGAACAGATAGCGAAATGGAATAAGGATATGTAGAATGATTGATTCTATCAGATCCCTCTTTTCTAAATTATTTATGTCGGATATATTATTCTATGTCATCAAATACGAACTCTTACGTAATCAAACCCAACGCCACTCAAAAGGTAACTTGGACGTTGAAACCAATGACCCTACTAAGTGGTTGGTAGAAAACATATAAATTCACACAACACCCGAAAAGACGTACGCTGCATTGTTGTACTGTTGTTTCACCGATTCCTAAATTTGAAGGTCTACTTGTTTATGCACAAGGGTAAATGGAGCGAGAAGAAATTTGACTTGAGAAACTGTTTGTTTGAAATGTTGGCTGCTGAAGGGACTGAATGTTTCTCAGTCGGATAGTTGCTTTTCTCTTGTCAGAATCCAGTTTAGCAATTACCTTGCTGGACTTGTATGATGACAATCTCGTTGAATCAAAATTTTGATGTACATTCGAGTATTTCTAGTCTTGATAGCAAAGTCCAGAACGGTCTCTACAGGTACTTGATTGTGAATAAATGAAATAACCATAGTCTCTGAAGTAATATGGAGCAACAATGTGACTCGATAAGTAGTCTGAACACTTCTTAAATTGTGCAAGCAAAATGAACCAGTTGAGGAGATGTAGTAAGTATCTTTATCTCTGTGAAATACTTACCAGCTATCTTCGATAATATGTCTACGTTTTAGAACTCAAAATATGATGAGTAAGCTCGTCATGTTCCACGGGTTAGTGCTATCTTAAGCCTTTCCATAGCCTTCTTTCATCCTCTGTTTTCTTCTACTAAATTCTCTCGTTTCTATAGCATCGATACTGTCCACATGCCTCGTTTATTCCGTGACCTTCGATTTGTGTACTTAATTTCCAAGTAGATGTTATTGTGGTCTAGAGGGTTCTAAATTAATCAGCGTAATCGCATTTCTTGTTTCTATACAGCCAGCCAAGCCTGCCCCGAAGAATCGGATAGTGGTATGGTACATCGTCTGGGCCGTTGTCCCAAGTAGAGTCTGGGTAGCTTGGACACATGCCCCACTTGAGACAGGAGAAAGCTGGTTCGAATCAAGCAAGGCCCTTTCCAAATTTCTCGCATTGTCATGTATGTGACGATGACGAAAGCACGCTGGATAGTCGTGGGTAGCTGAAATGCGTTCCTGCGGCAGATATAAACGGTTGAGGGTTGAAAGGGCTGTAAGGCGCCTGGCCTCGTGATTCTTCAAATGATATTCGGGCGCGGGTGCCTCTCATATCAAGTTGTGTCATCGCTCCATCTATCGGACCAGTTGTTATGACGTTTATTAGGTCTACAGATAACGTACAGCCACGTACCCTAAATTTCTCAATGGGGACGCAAGACCTCGGAAAACGTACGCTATCCTCAGTCGCTAGAGCTATGATAATACATTCTTGACACTGAACACTCATGCTAAGGAGGTATTTGCACGCACCACAAGGTTACACTTGTTGAGACTTACGCCCCGCTTCTCCCCTCAACTGTGAATACCTGCACAAGGAAAAAACAAAGTAAAAACCTTAGACTCCTCAGTATGCTTCATTATCCTATCCTTTGCGACCGCGCGACATGTGATCTCACAACGTGCTCCTGTCTTTTCGTAGCAGGTGTTCAGGCCACAGGACGTTCAACTTGGACATAACCCAGATAGCGCACCACAACACTATCTTTTGCTGTTTGAGGCCTTAGCACGCACAAAGCTCTTGAAGTCGAAATATCCCATCATAATCCCATTTTAAAAACTTTATCCTCCCTCCACATCCTGCTCACTTGTTCTTCCGTCTCTCATAAATTCCACACTAGAACCGTATCCTTTCTCGATTGTCACGAGCAATCCTCCTTCCAAAATTTGTCCCCTGCTACTTTCATCCTCCGTCAGGTATCCATATATCGAGGACGTATATTTGGGCATCTCGACAAGGTAACAACCGCGTCAATTTCACCGAGGTGTTCCAAAGTAGGAAGAGAATCGATAGGTTATAAATTTGACAGAAATGCATATGAGGTCGAAGTCACGTTATGGTCGAGAGGACCCTTGACGTGTTAAGAGTGCTCTGACTAAGAATGCTTGTGGACCTCTGACCCTGATCGTATGCGACTCCTCTTGGCTATCTCAAATGTGCAGCGAACATATTGAGCGTTTACAGCCGGCACCGCGTGAAGGTGAAGTGTTCGACTTTGCCAGCCATCTACCGTACTAGTATCATTCATGTCATAGCCTCAAGGCTGCATACACAAGAATGATTTAAAAGAAATTAGCATCAAGGCTCAGTGTCAAGACCTTGTCAATTTTCAACACTTCCATCTTAGAAACATAATCGAAAGCCGTTTCTTGGTGTTCCACGCTTTGATCCTTGAGACCTTAAAATCTGGTCTTAGCCGGTCGTCCCGATGTTTATCTGTTTTCTTTTACGAATACAAAGAACACTCACAAAATACTTTAGTGTCAAAAATCGGTCAAAACCACGTAGTCCAATTTCTTCTAGTCCTTATCTCGAAAAATTTGTCGTTGAATTAGACTGCAGAGTGCATCGTTGTTGAAATTAGACGGTTCACGATCACATCTTACTTGACTCATTGGTAGAAGTGACTAATCTGGTTGTAATGCATATTTGGCGAGGTTAAGCGAGGCCACTATTTTCGCACACAAATATAGGGTTCAGGAGTTTATGGAATATTATAATAAATTGAATCACTTCTTTGTATAATAACATAGAATTACAATTCACGTTGCTAAGAACCCATACTCTTCTCTTCTCTGTACTTACTGATACTTCTCCCTATCATCAAAGCATCACAATCGCGTTTCAACCTTACAACAATCGTATCTACGCAAGTCACCGCAAGAGTAGTTCTATAATGTAAAATACGCGTAAGCAGGTTGATAAGTAGCATCGGGTGGAAGGGTAGTAAACCAATCGGGCTTTTCTCACAAGTAAATGCTGGTTAACCGTGACAGCCCTACTTGAGGCAGAAGAAAGCTCGTTCGTATCTAGCACCACCCTCAAACTATAATCTCTAGGGGAGATACTTTGTTCTTAGAATTAAGAAAGCATACGTAGATAACCTCAAGATTTCACGCTTTCCCCTGCGGTGGAGAATAACGGAAAAAGTTACACGTAGTGGGAGCTAAGTTTGTAGTAATATCTGCAAATGAGATCTGAATATGAGTGTTCCAAATGTCAAATTGAGTCATCCTGCGAAATGTACATATCTTCCGTGATCATTCGCTTCATAGCCCCGGTCTGCATACGCAAGATTGTTTTTAAAGATAGCCCCAAAATACCGACAACTGATTCTAGATTTGAGCTCTTGCAATTTTAATGGAACACATATTCAGATCACTTAATTTATTATTCATCCAACACGATGGCTTGATGACAGATCAGCAGGCGACTGAATGTCAAATTTAATTGGACTGGGGCTGCTTGAGCGAAAGTTAATTCTTACAGTAGTGTCGTATGACCAATCCTGGATCTTGGAATTTGAAAAATATGGCACCCAAAATGACCTATAATTGAATTTTCAGTGATATTTCTAAAATCTACCTTGTTTATTTTGTGCCTCTTGCCTCAAATTTGCTTCAATCTTTAGATATGACTCTAACTTGAGTCACGACTCTAGAGTATCAGATAGATAGATCTTAGGTCTCTTCCCGGGATGATAGCCCTTCTATCAAAAGATCCCAAGTACTCGAGCTCCTTGGTTATTCTAGTAAACAAAAATTATCTGAATGATTTTTTTAATACTGACGTCATATTGATGGTCAAGTATGAATCCATCTCTAGGGTCCTGCAGCTCGTTCAGCCTCTGTACTACCTTACGACTCCACAGGGCTTAATGATAGTTTTGTAACTCCGTAGGAAGATGATCAACACTTATAGTAACTCACCTGATAAAAAAATCAGTGATTTATCATGTGTCAAGAAAAATTGCCGCGCGACAACTGAACTACACTAAGATATTTGATAACAATTTTCCCATGTAGAATTATCGTTGCAATTTGGTTGTAGAACTTAACAGATGTTCCAGACACACCATCATAGCTATTCAGTAGATCCAGTCTAAAAATTGAGGGCTGGTGGTGAGCTAAAATCGGAGATATAAAGCTCTGATGATTTTGGTGTTACAACTAGGTACTTTTCAGCGTGTAAGCTGTAACGGCAGCAAGGGCAGCTCGGACCAGTAGATTTAACATGATAAAATCTTTGTCAGATGAGACTGAAAGCAAATCTTCAACTCTAGACGATTAAATTAGAGTTTATGTTGTGTTGTCTGCAGTGATCTTAAAGGATGATTATACTTACTCAAATCGCAGGAAAATTTTGATTGTGGTCTGAAGCCAGCGGTGAGTGTAATTCATTTCTTCCACCATTCAGGATCAATTTATTTCAAAAATCTATATAGAGCGGGCAGATTTTTATGTTTGGCTGATTGATTGGTATCAAGGATCTTTTTGGAATTTCAGTCTTGATTAGACGAATATTTTTCCCAGAGCCTTTATTTCGCTCGTATAATGCCAGATGTTGATCAATGTATCCAGATTGCAGTTGTTTTACAACGACTATTATTTTCCTCTACTTTTCCCAAATTTTTCATGCCACTTGTTCACCTTTATTCGTTCTAATTCTGGGTTTTCATCCACGAGTATCAACTCGATCGTCTCTTCGCACTGGGATATAGCGACCACCGAAGGTAAATTCTTGTCGCCTGATGCCTGTCCAGATTCATTGAGGTCGAGGGACGAGGGTTGGAGAAGAAGCATTGGGTTCGACGTATTTTTCGAGCGCATACTGTATCTAGTGGTACCATGGGTTATAAGTGCAGTATCTGGTTTTAATCCTCGAGACACATGCGAAGCGGCATCAGGAGCAGAAGTAATACAAAGACTGATGGATAAGTAACGTTGTCAGATGTATAATCGATGTGGGATTAGGCCGGAGACTATACCTTGGAGGATTTTCAGATTCAAGTACAGCAAGAAGTTCTGGTGGAAGTTCAATAATTTTGTATGATTTCTGATTTCTAGTAATGTAGAAGTTTAATTCAACTTCCTGTTTTGTTGTTGCCATATTCGTTGGTGCTCAATCGTTGGAGCGATTAACACTGAGACATACTCTTCTATGTCCGTTAATACGTTAGAGCCTGACGAAATCCATAAGGGGTCCCTACATAATTATTGAAAAGATTAATTCATATTTTATCGTTTATATTTGCAATACTTATCCATGCCCGCAAAATTTATTGTGGGGTATGTGTTATAAACGTAAGTACTAAAAATTAGATAATGATTAACAATCATTAATCCCGAGATCCACTGTAGATTTTGAAAGGTTGCCCTGTATGCCAACACAAGTACAGTGTTACCACCCTCAAGATTGTTAGTTTGCATAAATGACAGGCACTAAAGTGGGTTTTCTTAAAAATCTTCAGCTTATTAGGAAACGATCATACAGCCTTATATGATATTCATTTACACCAAAGTCGTTTTGCAGGGGTTAAACTGTAGAACATTATACAGAAGGAGAAGTTCTCTATGATAATCTCATGCAGATTTCCTACAGCTCTGATGAATCCGGCCACGAAGTACGTTGAGAGTACTAGGATGTCTTACAAGGAGAAATGCCGATTGGACGTATTAGCTCATGAGATTTACCCGTAAAACATTTATACCCATGCAACTTTCACCAAAAATCAATCTAAATTCAAATTAATTTTGAGAATATTATTTTTCATTTCTATTCAAAGTTCCTATAAAAATAACTGTAGATATCACAGCTAATGGTCTATAGATCCGCCTTGCGCTCGAATAATTTCCAAGCACCTTTCTTGCATATCACTAAGAATCTTTACGAGAGTTTCAGGCTTCATGCATCCCTGCCAGGCTTCTTCCACAAGGGATTGAATTTCAGCCCTCCCGCATTGCCGTCCCAGATCGGAGTCTGCATATCGATCCTGTATGTATGACTTCATCAATCTCAGTACATTTTCGATTGGATTCAAATCAGCGGAGTAAGGTGGTCAGACCATAGGTACTATTCCGTGTTTACCAAGGTACTCCTTCACGACAACTGCAGTGTGAACGGGAGCGTTGTCTTGCATAAACTGCAAAACAACACCCGTTCTTGCAAAGCTTGACCTTAGAAATCCAACAACCTCTGGGAGAACACTCTGGCGATAACCTTACCCAGGTATTTTCTTTCGGCTTCTTTGCCAGGGCTCAAAAGGACCTGCTTGGGTGCCGGCAAAGCATCCCCAAAACATCCAAGAATAATTTTTCGTATGGCGTTCGATGATGCATGCACTTTGGTACTCTTCGTGCTCATGTAAAAATCTTTAGCGTTTCACATCTCTCTTTAACTGATGAAACGAAAACTGACCTTCCAAGTGACATGTACTATGTTGACTGGACCATAGTTTATCCGCGTCTCGTCACTCCAAATTATCCGACACCAGTCATTTAGAATTAAAGACTGGTGTCATTCAGCCCACTCAAGCCTTAGTCTTCCATGTTCGTCAGAGAGAGAAGGCTTATTTCTGGCAATGCCCCTGCTGTAGCCTTTTCTCTTGAGAGCATTTTGAATTGCATCTTCGCCAACATTCCGTTATGGAAAATTAACTGCTAGCTCCAGGTATGTCATTTGCCGAGTCTCTTTAGAGCTGCAGACAAATATTTCCGACTCGCCTTGTTCGGGATTTATTCTAGGTTTTTAACCAATGCTTTTTCGTGGCTCAACACATCCCATGCGAATCGAATATCTTATTTGATGAATAGTAACTCCAAGAATACCAGAGATCTCCTTGTCGGTTTTTGCAGCTTTGTGAAGAGTTAAAACCTGATTTCAAGTAGCTTGTACTCGTAAATAGAATATTACCAATATTCTAAACTCACCTGAAACCTCTGATCTCGATTTAGTTAACTTGAGTGTTTGCGAGCATCTGTGGAGATATTTTGGGAGTTCATTCTGTGAGAACATGAACCAACAAAAAAGTGCAACTTCCGCAAGACTTACCTGTAAAAGTGTTACAGACTATGCCTAATGACCTTAATAAATAGGGGGATAGATAAACGTTCGGGAAATACCCATGCACAGAGAAAGGCCCTAAGATGCGGGGCTAAAGCAGGGGAGCGTATACCCATGTTACCTAGCTTCAGATCTCTTTCGTGCAAGGGCCCAGGGGAAATCGCCGGGGGCACGACGGTAGGTTAGCATATATAGTTAGTCGTCCCCAGCCACTCTAAATTCTCTCTCTATATAGAAAATAAACAGCATTTAGGCCATCAATCTTTGTTATATTGTTTTGGTGCATTGCCCTGTCACAGAAACTGTGGTATTTTCGAAAATATTCGTCTTGTTGCTTTTTTTCTATACAATTATATCATGGGAAATTTTAGGAAATTGCTTTGCTGACGTTATCGGATGAAGGAGACGATTTAGATTAGGAAAACTAGAATTAGACGAGATGTAGCAGGTAAAGAGGGGTCAGTTACAGATTTGAGTATATACTTCATAATAGGTTCGATTCCCATAGGCGCTTGTACAATGGTGTAATGGTATTACTTAATTTTCTGGGTCAAAGGAGCGAGTAGGCAATAGTGAGATGAAATGACATCAAACATTAGCCTGATGGCTATGTCCAGGGGCTCAGGGGTAAGTATAGTCAGTATGTCTTTACAGGGTTCTTATTTGCCGATTATTATACCAATATGATGATTTCTTTTGTTGATCTTTTCTAGGCGAGGCTATATTAGGATAAGCTCAAAACCTAAATATCAATTTAAGCTAAGAGATTTCCAGGCGACGAAAGTGTAGGCAGTATGTCACTCTTGGCTAAATATTGAATGGTGTCTTAAGAAATCCACATCAAGAATATTATCAAGTATTTCGATTGATCTATCTCAAGATTCGAATGAACAAAATGTTCCTAATATGAAGTTGGACCCCCTTGAACTTTAACTACCTCTTCACATCTCCTTGACATGCTTAGAATGAGTGGTCGAAGCTTATCCTCTGTTGTACAGTTGTACCAGGCCTCTAGTATAATTCGGCGATTCTCTGCTTTACTCCGCTGCCTCCCCCGCTCAAACTCTCGATACATTTTGATTTTATAGTTTTATCATACCCCACACATTCTCAATTGGATTTAGATCTGGGGAGTATGCTGGCCATGAAATAGGTTGAATTCCATGTGCCATGAGATAATCTCTTGCGGGAGGTGCTTTGTGTCCTGGCGCATTGTCGTGCACAAATAAATATGCATGACTTGACTATTGCCGTCTATTTCTGTGCCAGTTCACAACAAGGGGAAGGATGTGTTGGCGATAGCCTTCTGAGGTCATCTTGCCCCAGTCGGCTTCCCAGAAAATACAAGGGCCTCTCTCGATTCCGGCGAAACTACCCCAAAACATCCAAGAATTATTCTTACGGTATCGATCAACGACACACGTATTATCATAAGCCTCTCCTTTCTTCTTAGATTGTGAGTAATCAAAAAACTTTTGGATTTATATAGAAATTGCTTACCTTTCTAGTCACATAGCTCGGCATAATAGGTCTGTCATTAATCCAAGTTTCGTCGCTCCAAAGTACTTGCGACCACTCTTGTTCTTGCCATTGAAGGCGTTGTACTGCCCATACCTTCCGTGACATCTTGTGATTCTGTAATAACGGCGGAGACCTTCTCGGAAGCCATCGAGAGTACCCTCTTCCCTTGAGTGCACTACGGATTACACTTTCTCCGGCAGCCCATGGGGAGAAATGAACTGACAGTTCTAGATAAGAACATTGTCGTGCCTCGCGAGAACTGCAAATGAATTCTTCCAACTAGTCGATTTGGTCAAGAGAAAGTTTAGGAGGGCGTCCAGTCCTTAATTTAGAAGATGCACGACCAGATTGAACAGTGTTCTTGACTTGTGAATATGTTACTCTTAACTGAGTCTCAATTTGTTTGTACGTGAATCCCGTCCGATGTAGTGCAAGTGTCTGGGGAAAATCAGTTCGTATAGGTGCCTAGTTCAGTACCAGAATTCTACACATACCTCAAGTCTTTGATCTCGACTGAGATATGAAGCACGAGTTTGACCTTGTAAAGTAGCTTAAGTATTCATGATTAGAGGATAGTAGTTCTAATAAAGTAGATTCTCAGTAGGCTTGTGCTAAATTGCGAATCGCGTTCGATAACTTTATCTCATTCTAATATCTGTAAGATGGTTTAATTAACAATAATGCAGCCGTAGATTTTTACGAACAAATATCAAAACGGGCTTTTCCGATGAGATGAAATCGGTGTGAAAGATTAGTTAATATGATCTCGTCTAACCTAGAAAATTGTATTGCATGGCTAGGATATACCCATATTATAACCCCTGTATATAAAATTTCCAGCTGCCTTCATTTATCCCTGAGCCCCTGTACACAACAATCAAGCTAAAGTGTTGATGTCATTTCATCTCACTCTTGTCTACTCGCTCCTTCGATCCCTCTTTACCTGCTACATCTCGTCGAATTCTAGTTTTCCTTATCTCAATCGTCTCCTTCATCCGATAACGTCTGCAAAGCAATTTCCTAAAATTTCCCATGATATAACTATATAGAAAAAAAGCAACAAGACGAATATTTACAGATATATCACAGTTTTACAGAATTTAAATCAGGCTTTAACTCTTCATGAAGCTGGAAAACCCAATAAGGAGAACTCTGGTATTCTTGGAGTTACTATTCATCAAATAAGATATTCGATTCGCATGGGATGTGTTGAGCCACGAAAAAGCATTGGTTAAAAACCTAGAATAAATCCCGAACAAGGCGAGTCGGAAATATTTGTCTGCAGCTCTAAAGAGACTCGGCAAATGACATACCTGGAGCTAGCAGTTAATTTTCCATAACGGAATGTTGGCGAAGATGCAATTCAAAATTCTCTCAAGAGAAAAGGCTACAGCAGGGGCATTGCCAGAAATAAGCCTTCTCTCTCTGACGAACATGGAAGACTAAGGCTTGAGTGGGCTGAATGACACCAGTCTTTAATTCTAAATGACTGGTGTCGGATAATTTGGAGTGACGAGACGCGGATAAACTATGGTCCAGTCAACATAGTACATGTCACTTGGAAGGTCAGTTTTCGTTTCATCAGTTAAAGAGAGATGTGAAACGCTAAAGATTTTTACATGAGCACGAAGAGTACCAAAGTGCATGCATCATCGAACGCCATACGAAAAATTATTCTTGGATGTTTTGGGGATGCTTTGCCGGCACCCAAGCAGGTCCTTTTGAGCCCTGGCAAAGAAGCCGAAAGAAAATACCTGGGTAAGGTTATCGCCAGAGTGTTCTCCCAGAGGTTGTTGGATTTCTAAGGTCAAGCTTTGCAAGAACGGGTGTTGTTTTGCAGTTTATGCAAGACAACGCTCCCGTTCACACTGCAGTTGTCGTGAAGGAGTACCTTGGTAAACACGGAATAGTACCTATGGTCTGACCACCTTACTCCGCTGATTTGAATCCAATCGAAAATGTACTGAGATTGATGAAGTCATACATACAGGATCGATATGCAGACTCCGATCTGGGACGGCAATGCGGGAGGGCTGAAATTCAATCCCTTGTGGAAGAAGCCTGGCAGGGATGCATGAAGCCTGAAACTCTCGTAAAGATTCTTAGTGATATGCAAGAAAGGTGCTTGGAAATTATTCGAGCGCAAGGCGGATCTATAGACCATTAGCTGTGATATCTACAGTTATTTTTATAGGAACTTTGAATAGAAATGAAAAATAATATTCTCAAAATTAATTTGAATTTAGATTGATTTTTGGTGAAAGTTGCATGGGTATAAATGTTTTACGGGTAAATCTCATGAGCTAATACGTCCAATCGGCATTTCTCCTTGTAAGACATCCTAGTACTCTCAACGTACTTCGTGGCCGGATTCATCAGAGCTGTAGGAAATCTGCATGAGATTATCATAGAGAACTTCTCCTTCTGTATAATGTTCTACAGTTTAACCCCTGCAAAACGACTTTGGTGTAAATGAATATCATGCGAGGCTCTACGTACTCTCATGATAGGGTATTGTTCGTTGATCCGCTTCTTATAGGGTACAGGGGTTAAAGCGGGGATAAAGTGGAGATAAAGTGGTGATATTCCAGGTTACCTCACGATAGATCCACAGTATCCCTGTTAGCTTCAAATTTTAAAATCTTATGGCCTAAGGCATAAGAGATATACATCTGTATATGAAGTCCAACGCCCACCTTCATGCCTGCACCTTTCTTCACTCGCGCACACCTGAGGTCGTTTCGTTTAAATCATTGTCAGCTATTAACTATTATTTTGCTCAACGGCATACTTTTATTTCATTCATCTATCTAATTTTTACTTCATGTGAGTGCATCTGAACTTTAAGTCAACTACTTTAGAAGATTTTAATTTACTGTACTAGATTGCCGCAAAGATGGATTCACCTCAACAACCTTCTCCATCATCAGCATCTCCTACTTATGCAAAACGCCTAACACAAACTCAACGTATTCAAGTAAGTCTGAAATCTACAAATTGATAAAGTTAAGAGAGTAACATGTGCAGGTTAGAACCTTGGCCAGTGAGGGATACAGTTACGTCAAAATCTCTCAACGCCTTGGGATTACATGGCGACAGGTACAATACACCATGAGCGTTGAAAATGCCGAGCCTCAGTACTCCAGTGGTAGGCCACCTATTCTAAGTAGTTCCCAGGTCGATGAAATAGAATTTTTCGTCTGTTTATCATCGGAAAATCGTCGGATGTCATTTTTCCAACTTGCACATTTTATATTTCGGCACTTTGGTGTGAGCGAGAATGTGATCCGACGTGAACTGGCAAAGAGGGGATATGCACGCAGGATTGCACGATTAAAACCTCCTATCTCTTCAGTCAACAAACTGAAGAGATATGAGTTTGCCAGAATACATCTCCACTGGCGGAAGGATCATTGGATGAGAGTCCTCTGGTCCGACGAGACTTGGGCTATGAATGGTCGGCAAAGTGATCGTTGGGTCACAAGAAAGGTCAGTAGTCCCTTAAAGGCTCCTAAGATTTGGAGTTCCCTTGAGCTAAGTTTAAGTCAAAGATTGGGGAAGAGTACGAAGGTACCTGTGTCCTAGCCAAGACGCGGAGGAGAGTTGGGTGGATGTTCTGGGGATCTTTCTTTGGACGACAGAAGGGGCCTTGCCTGATTTGGGAGAAGGAGTGGGGCCATATCACTGCGGCCAGTTACTGCGAGAGGATAGTGCCTCTCATAGAGAGTGCGGTCTTTCGGGAACCAGGACTAGATGTGATGCAGGACAACGCCCCTCCTCACAAGTCGAGGCAAACTATGCGTGAGTTTGAAAGGAGGAATATTTCTCTAATGGAGTGGCCGCCATATTCTCCTGATTTAAATCCGATAGAAACTTTATGGAGTTATATGAAAGCGTACATGGAGCGTCTTTATCCAGCGTTGGATCAAGGGGGGCAGCGGAGTCAAGGGCATCTTCGTCAAATAGTGAACGAGGCGTGGGATCTGGGGTTTAATGGGGATGACTTGGAGAAACTGATAGATTCGATGCCCCGAAGAATCAGAGCCGTTTACGAAGCTGAAGGCGGATATGTAAATTATTAGCTAGATAGAAGTATAATTTATTTATGAAATGTATTAATGAATTAAAAAGTGAATAGAGGGCTATAATGGACCAAAAAAGCAAAACCAACGAATATTTCGTTGTGAAATTTTTGCCATACAAATTTAAAGTTTAGGTGGGGAGATCTACTTATCGTCATGCTAATTCAAGTTAGTAAAAGCCTATATACCCTGTAAAAGTCGAATTTTAGCGCCTATACACGATTAATACCGTAGTATCAGAGTACTCTCGTTGATGGGTGCTGAATGTCAAACCCACTTTTTGACCAGGGTCTCGCCATACAAATTTCTATAAAAAATATTTATCTAGGCCCACTATGGTGGGGATACTCGAAAATTTGTGTGTATTACGTGTACTCGAAATCGTGAATGTCAAAAGGGAGGACCTTGGAGCTTTCATGAGACTAAGCTTAATCTGGTAAATTATATAGCAGATTACGCGCCAAATACGACTAATGTTAAAGCTAGTGACTAGCCGTAAAAATAAATCTTCAATATCTCGTAGCTCCCCCACCAGCTACAATCACCGCCTGACATCGCGCCGGCATACTTCCGATGAGATACTGCAAAGAGTTATGACTTATAGAATCCCATGCTTCCAGTATGATAATGCGAAGCTCAGCCGAAGACCGCTCCCACCCATCCTCGATTTCAGGATATTGATTTTCAATATAATCCTTCATCTCGCTCCACACAGCCTCAATAGGGTTGAGTTCTGGGGAGTAAGGAGGCCAGTTTATGGGCTCAATATTTTTAACCCTTAAACTTTCCCGAGTGAAGACCGCTTCATGTGGCGGTGCATTATCTTGCATGAATTGCAATTCAGGATTCACCTCCATGCAGTCAGCCACATGGGGAACAATGTGTTCGCAATAACTCGGCCCTGTTATTGAACCCCAATTTTTTTCCCAGAATAAGCAGGTCCCTTTCTGAGTTCCATGAAAACTCCCCCAGAACATCCAGGCTGTGCTCTTTCTAGTCTTGTCGACGAGGCAGGTGTATTCAAGCTCGTCACCAGGCTGTAGATTATTAGCCATCTAAATCCTTGCTGATGACACGCGCTACAAATATTTCTCGTTATGTAGGCATCTCGATGTCTACCATCTGTTACCCATGTCTCGTCGCTCCAAAGGATCTGACTCCAATCGTCAATGGTCCAGTGACGATGATTTAGAGCCCACTCTAACCTTTTTATCATGTTGACCTCGGATATAGGTGGCTTTGCTCGAGACAAACTCCTGGAGTAACCTCTATCTATGAGCGCACTTCTGATGGCATAAACCCCAGCGCCCCAGCAACTAAACTCCATGGCAAGCTCTATATACGTCATCTGTCGATTCCTTCGAGAGAGTCGCACAAAAGTTTCTAGCTCATCAGCTTGGGCCTGATCCAGTTTTCGTTTTCCACCCGGATTTCTTTTGGGAGAGGTAGTGCCTCTATTGATGATGTGAATAACTTGTTTGTAGCTCGAGTCGAGGATAGATGCAATTTCGCCTCGTTCGTGGCCAGCATTGTGTAAAGTAATTACCTGGAGTTAATTAGCTGAGATCTTTCCAAATCCAGCAAAGAATGACCTGAAGGCACTTATCTGATGAAGCTCTTCTCGAATAGCTACGCCTCGCAGGAGATGTTTCCTCGCTGTTCATCTATCGCTACAATTGGTACGATATATAGCGTTAGGGTCATTTAAAGCATGCCTCACTTTGAACAACGATTCAGTGTAAGTCGCTCGGATTTATGACTGGTGTAAAACTAGACGATGGCGATATATTCTTGTTAGGTGACTGGATTAGGAGCAGGCGTTATGTCAGATGAATGGATAATTACTGTAAATTAGCCCGTAGATATTACTAGGGGCACGCCCTGTACAAGGCCCAATGGACAGGGAATACCCTTTTGACATTCCGGACCCATGTATGAGAGTATGTCCTCTTTGTTCGCTCCTCCCCACTTCCTTCACATGCTTGTACTTCCGACATTGTCATCATTGTTTCTGATCATTAAGAATAACTCCGAATTCTTACTCGATCAGCACACTTAACACAAAAAAATCATTTGTAATTTACTCATCTTAGTAAGTCTAATGTTCGTTCGTTTGCTTGCTTTATTTTTTACTTACAAATATCATGACAAGATGGATAATACAATCTCCCCAACAGTCCGCAGACGCGCGCTCTTTCTCTCACGAGATCAAAGAATACAGGTGAGTATAAGACTTCAGCAACGATATGGATAATCTAATAAATTAATGTGACTTAGATACTCGCACTTCACAGAGCAGGAATCTCGAACAGGGAAATAGCAGATCAGTTAAGAGTAACCATCACACAAGTTCAGGGAGCATTTTGATCTGGCCGCGTCTCCCCTCAATGTAGAACAGGACGGCCATCTTCCTTGAGCTCTGCTCAGGTTGATGAACTGGAAGTCTTTGTTTTTTCTTGCAGAGAAACACGACAGATGTCGTTTCTCGAACTGGCACTCCTTTTTCGTCAGTGGGGCGTTAGGGAATTTGCGATCCGGAATGCGTTGCGCAAGAGAGGATACGAAAGACGTCTACCCAGGAGATATCCCCCCCTCACCGAAAACCATCGCTCGGTACGCATTTCTTGGGCAGAGCAGTACCTAAGCTAGCGTCAAGAATGGTCCCAGGTTCTTTGGAGTGATGAAACTTGGATCAATGACGATCGAATAATGTCTGGTCATGTTACCAGGAAAGTGAGTGTAGACCAATCTATTGTCCAAGGTATGCAAATTTCTAACTACATTAAAAGAGAGGCCAGGAATTTGATGATACTTGTGTCCTAGACCGTTACAAGAAGAACAATTCTTGGATGTTCTGGGGGAGTTTTGTGGGAGTTGAGCGGGGCCCATGCATCTTTTGGGAGAGGGATTGGGGAAACATGACCTCCGAAACATACGCTTTACGTACTCTCCCGTTGGTAGTAAATTGGACTAGGGCGAAGTCCGAAGAGATTGGTCGCCAAGTCTATTTTATGCACGACAATGCGGCTGTACACAGAGGACGTCCTGCCAGGGAATACCTCTACGCCAATGGAGTCGAATCTATTCCTTGGCCTGCTAATTCCCCTGATTTAAACCCGATCGAGAATGTATGAAGTATGATGAAATACTATATACAGGAACGGTATCCAGAGTTTGAGCAGAAGAGGCAGCGGAACAGGGAGGAGATTCGCTCCATTGTGCTAGAGGCATGGTACCATAGCACGACGGTGGAAAAGCTTTCTCGTCTAATGGAAAGCATGTCGTAAAGATGCGAGGAAGTCATTGGCGCAAACGGTGGTCCCATCCCATACTAGAAAAAATTAGTGGTACTATAGAAAATTACATTATGAAATCAAAACATGACTGACGTATGAATGTGATTTTTCCGCTTAGTGCGAAGCTAAGTGGAGAATGACAGGGCAGTTAACTTCTGTAGGACACGAATTCTCTCACGTTATTTTAGAGTTTTTCTGGAATAAAGTTTGAAGCTTTACCTGATAAAGTCTCGCTTAGACAAAATTATCATGGAAAACTACCTAATATGGACAATAATGGGCCAAAAAAACCCCTGTAAATGACTAGTTAGTCAATTTAACCTAGTCCCCCTGTAGAATAACGGTCTTAGAACAGCTCTTCGCTTGATGCCTTAAAAACGATCAAGACAGTATAAGGCACGGAAAGGGCCGCTTATTGACAAGTTAAAATTAGTGAACCAATGAACGCGTCGAGGAAGCGACAGTGATTCACTGATGTTGATGATATCACATTCTGAGAACACTGTATAAGATGAGTAAATATTTAACAATTCAATTTAAACACCTCGTGAATTGAGCTTTGGACCAATAACTATCGATACAACCAGGAAGTCTTTGTAGTTTGTTTATTTTCAAGCTTACCGGCCGATGATTACGCGTTGTTTTACAAGATTCCATAAGACATACAGTACTAGTTGGTACATATCTACCTGATACTGACTCCCAACTTCAGATGCTCTGCCATTGGAGTTTATACCCTCTCATAATTGTTAACGATCATTATGGAAGAAAACTGAGGATCTTTGACACCAATTTGATCTTCAAACACGTTAAGGATACAGAAATCGTTTGATAATGGTGCAAATTACAGACGGACCGGCACTGTCCCAAGATGATGTGACTCTATACTACACGACCGATAATCATTTAGAAAACCTTCCAGTTCTAGTCTTTCATGGGCCATCAACGATTTCAAACTCGACCTTAAATAGCTCTCGTATTCAGATTCATATTTTTACGTGTGCCGGATTTCAGAGTTACCAAAGGATCACAATCTCTCCCAATTCACCCTTTTATCAATCCGTGAACCATTTACCGAGAGATAAACAAGGTGACGAAGTATGTCGTGGAATTGCATTTGGACTGCTGAAATACTTCAGGGAATTACCCGAGACGGCAAAGAATATTCTAATGATGCAGTACGGAAACGTTCGCGGAAAACGAACCAGTACAGTGATCTCGCTTTTCGGTGAACAGCATGCTGCTGCCTTAGTTGGCTCAATGGTTAAGGTTGAAAATGCAACCCTTATATTAAACACAATCCAAGCTGCGCTTCGACCGCAGAGTATAAGCCACGTTGACATCGACGTAGTCCTCCCCGCAGGTTCCTTAATACCTAGTCATGAGCTCCAGCAACCCGATGCTCTGGATGGAGAACACATGGATTCAACTCTCAGCTTGTATGGAGATTACGCACCTCTGATCAAAATTTTTGGTGAAATAACGTTCTTGCCAACCTCCAAGCTTCGGAGAGCACCTTCAAGAGCAACTTCAATAAATCGTACACGGTCGTTTCTTAAGGATCAGAAAATATCTTTACGTCGTGAAATGGCCGAATTAGTTGATACAGAAGAAAGATATGTTATAAAAATGCATGAGCTGGTTCATCACATCGCAAATGATTTCCGGGAAAAGGCTAAAAATCGAACAACGGATAGTTTCAGCTCATCAGAGGAAGACTTGGCAAAGCTATTTCCTAAATCGCTTGATCAAATCCTTCAAGTTAATACCGCATTCTTAAACAAAGTCCGTGAGGTAATGGACGAAACTGAGGAGGAAGCTATGCTAGACCTTGAAGCTGCTGCCGTAAGTTCAACGAGCTCACGAAATGGCGGCACAGGCCGACCAAAAGATCCTACTGGAGCTGTCGCTTTCGCAAAAGTTTTACTCGAATGGTTTCCGCAATTCTCAAACTGCTATCAAGAATATATCCGAGCAAGTCATCTCTTCCCGCAGATCATTACTACTTTTGTCAAAGAACAGTCAAGTCTTTCGAAGCGTCTTCAACAAGCCGGGGAGCAACGGCTTCGTTCGGCGGTGATTGAACCTGTTCAAAGATTACCCCGCTATAGTCTTTTCATCGATAATATTGTCAATAATCTTCCTTCTCTTCATCCTGCCTTACTTCCGATGCTGAAAGCCAGAGATATCATCACTTCTATTTGTTCTATGGACTCACCAGAACCGGATAAATCGCAACTAATTAATCGTCTGCAAAATTTAATCGAGCACTGGCCCTCGAATTTGATCCCAGAAGGTCGTCTTGTGACTGCTGTAGACTTTATTGAATGCCCGGCTCCTTATGATAACCCACACACATCCGACTCTTTAGAGGGTATTCTTCTCCTTTTTACAGATCGTCTGATCCTTGTTAAGAAATTATCAAGCTGTAATCTTTCTGCACGCGGCCTTCTAGCTGAGATTGATAAGGCATCCGCTTCTGTCATTATGGCTTCCATGGCCGCTAAAGCTGGTGGTACAAAAAAGAGCTATGATCTTTCTTTTTGTAGCGAACATTTTCTCAGTAAAACTCGCTTCACAACATTAGACGAGGGCCACAGCATCTCCATGATGTCGCTCCATGAGCCAAAGGGAAATATTGATACCCGAGTATCAAGCACGTCCACCCTAACAGTTCGTGTCTTTCTTCTGCAAGGAGGATATGAAGGAAAAGGACCAAAATTTACCGAAGATGTCGCTAAAGCAAGAATTGAAGCTCGATTTTCTGAGGCAGAACGAGAAACCGACGAATGGTGCTGTCGATCTGTAAATTTAACGACTCCAGATATAACCATCCACTCAGCCATTTTCCAGGAAGGGGCAAATACTTTCGTTGAGAGACGACGTGATCCAGCGTCAATCCGAGTCATTGTCGACCATATTAAGGGTACCAAAGGAGCATTGATAGGTCACTATGGTATTGAGATCATTTCAAACGTATTTACACTAACCCATGGATCTAAATATCGATTAGAAGTTGATGGCCTAAATGATAAAGCATTTGTGGATGAACTAAGCTTAGAAAACTTTCTGCCAACTTTTGCCAAACGGGTCGTCGAGCTACTTCGGTCACAAAACGACGTGAGAAATTCAAATCTTACCGTAACACTTATCTCTTCTTACACTAAGATTTTGAAATCTTTAGAGGTTCAATATGAATGTGACAAGCAAAGATCTTTCAAGCCAGGCTCTCCTGTGAAATTATTATCAAATTTTTTCAATAATTCAGCGACTGTCTCCACATCTGGACCCAAAAGCACAAAGACTACTACATTGAGCAATCCCCCATCTCTCACCAGAACTAACAGCAACAAGTCCATGCAATCCATATTCGACGTAGATTCTAAGGTATCATACCGAACTGCTGTAACCGACCGACCTGAAAATCATTTGATTCGACTCGAGGAGACGTTTGCCGGCTATATTGCTGCACTATGCTCGTGCAAGGGTAACGTGGTGGGACGAGCCTTAAGAAATCGCGCCATGGCAGATGAACTAGCTGTAAACGCTCTCTACAATACCTTTATAGAAAATCCATTTGATCAGCGCGCCGCTTCTGAAGTAACGGTTGATATAATATTTGTGGCATTCGAGAAGTACTTGCGTATCGCCTGGAAAGACCAGATGGGTGACGTAATCCCTCTACAGACGTGGGATGAGCTGCAGATGCAAGCATTGCAATTAGCACCTGGAGAATTCATGGAGTACGTTAGACTGATTCTTAGCGAAATGACACCACAAAATAGACGAGCGCTGATTGGCATCATAAAGTTATTAGCAGACTTGCTAGATGGCTGTGGAAATGATGGTGATAGGGGTGCTATGACGGCTGCTTTTGCTGAGCTGCTGGTTGTTGATGGGAATCCACATGACTATATTAATTTGCTTGATAGACTGGTTCTTGATCATGAAAGTCTCTTTGATGTCGCGGGATCTTGTAATACTAGCATAACTGGAAGGAATGCTACTCACACTTCAGCCACGGGCTCTCGGTCTAATGTCCACACAAATAACTCGATTGTGTCTAACACTTCATCATTTCGGAAAAAGTTCACAGATACAGTACTACGACAGAACGGTACAGGTGAAAAATCCTCAGTTTGGCGATCATTGAGTAAAAATAACCGCAACACTATCTTTGGAGAACACAGCATTCAATCTAGTATCTCAAAAGGGACCCCTAACCGATCTCGATCTATAGAGACACCTAGTCGGCGACCAGCCCTTCGAGATAGACCAACTATCCTTGGCGCTTTCGAAGAACGGCTATCTAGCTCTTCTGGGTCCGGGATGGCGTCGGAAAAAACTGAGGTTCAATCTCTCGAGGAGAAAAAAGATCCAAAGGCCGTGAAAAAGAAACGACGCAGCTCTCTCTCAGATCTAAAAACTATACTGACTCAAGCAACCTTTGCTTCTCCTGCGAATTTGTCAGCCACACCGAAGAGTCGTGGCAGCATAATCAATAAATCCAACTACTCTCCACGCACTCTTACTCCAAGCAAAATACCAGTCGCGGGTGGGGTCATGGATCGTTCTCGTCTGAGCTTTCATCGCACTGGTTCTCCAAACCAAAAAGAAAATAATTCTTCCTCGATGCCGACTAGGAATTTTGGTAGTCTTACCGAGCGGCCTCAGAATATTAAACCGTCGTCCCCTTCAAGTTCAGAGACTTTTCTAATCAAAGACCTTTGGACTACATCATCTCATAAAAAATCTACGTCCCAATTCAGTTCGAATATCCATATTCACTCAAGCCGTCCTCCAAGTGTATCAGCCACAATGCATCGTACAACTGAAAGCTATTGCAATCCTAGGAATCCCCCAAAGCTGCGTCTCCAGTCACCCCAAAAACTACGAGAGCGTATGCAAAATGAAGCAAAAGCCATAAAAAATGCAGAAGCCGAGCTCAACTCTGAATTACATAAAATCAGCACCGAAATGTCAGAATTACACGACAAAGATGCTTTGCTACTTCCACAGGGTCCTAATGATTGTTTACCCCACTCAGTGCAACTTCTTTTAACGCGGCTCCAAACGATAATAACTGATCTTCAGGCACGACATAATATTCTTGAAGTGGACCTTGAAAAGTCCATTCAGGCGTTGGAGCTCAAACTTAAGGGTTTGGAGCAACTGTATCGAGAAGCGACTGCTGAAAATGAGCTTTTATACGAACGCTTCAATGGTGAGTTGGCCAAAATTGTCAGGGCAGTCAAGGCCAAAGCCGATACTGAAACAGAAACTAAAGTTGGCGATGTCAGTACAAATGCTCGTAAATTTGGGCAAGCAGAATTGGTAGAAAAAGTACGACAAGCTACTGAAGAAACCGCTATCATGAAAAGAGAGAACGCTAGACTGAAGAGAGAGATCCTCACGTTGCGGGTCTTGCTAAAAGCTGGCGAATGAGTTGATGATTTAATCGGAGTTAAAAATCTATGAGCGGAAATTAGGTTTTTGGGGTGTTGGGTGTTAGACGGCCAGGAATTTGGTTGCTATCATTGATATAGCTATGGTTGAACTGGGTTTGGCCTGATATAAGCTTTATGAACTTGAAATCTGGTACTAACTGTTATGTTCTGGGCGTTATGGGAGTATGCTCTTCGCGATACGATTTGCCGACTTTATTGTATGATTATTTAAATCTGGAAAAGACGAGAGGGAGCCAGATTTGGCTGAATGAATGTTATTTGAGAGTCTATATTTAAGGACTCCTTTTCTCTGTATCTTCTACGATCCTTGAAGGGGAAACTTGGATAGACTACGCACGTTATATTGATAGGTTTGTCAAGAAGGATGTGGATTTGAATATAGTTAATACTGACTAGGCGCTATAACCAGCCTAGGACTCGATTGATAGCGTATATTAACCTTTAGAGATAAATACATGTTTATATGCGGATCGTATTGAAACGACACTCAGATAACAGTGAAATACGCCAATAAACAAGAAATAAATGGTTGGTTCACAAGAAGGTACTCCACTAAGGCCCATCTATTACCCAAGGCAATAGTTTGAGGATTACAGCGTATCTTACAATAGGTGTGCGCGACTTTTTCACTCCCGAGATGACGAATATAATCCAAGCAGATATCTTCTCAAATAACATCTACGATTCAGTCACGATATTGGGACGTTGCTTTTTAATGGCTATGTTGGTGGAGATGATGAATAATCACATAGCTATGCGGTGAGGATGCGACATCGCACGTGAAATAGCGGGAGATGTCGCGTATCAAGATGGCAATGGGCATAGATATCACGAGGCAAGATACTTGAATGATGAGATTCGAGGTTGTGCGGAAGTGAGAGAAGTGTACTGCCCTTCGTCACAGCGGCATAGACTAGACTTACTTGTGGCGTAGTCAAATTTAATTCCTGTCCGTACGATCGGTAGAGCCGGATTTGAAGGTGTACAAACGCGTGCCCTCAAAGTACCGTGAGCGTGCGGACAACGATAGAATTTCTTCAGGCATACGCATGACTGTTTATTCCATAAACGAGATTCTCATGTTTCGAAGTGTTGGTGGCAGAAGTACGAGCTTATGTGGCGGCGGTTTTCCTGTGGGATCTGATTTTCATATCTGAATTCTCTGTCGACGTTACGGGCTGTCGCTCTTATTGAGGGATGAGGAATTCTCCAGCTTCAATGTATCAGCTTATATCAGTGACTCGCTAGAGAACAGCAAACATCGAGGCGGTTTCGCTCCGTTCTGCCTTTCCCGTATCAGTAGATGAAATATAAATATTATTTTAATCCACAATTGCGAGCGGCTAACACGATGTCCTTCTACACTTGATTACGTGTGCCTTCAAACAATTTGTAATCCCTAGTTGAAGACCGGCAAGTATCAAAGAGCTAGATTTGGCTCGAGTTTCGCGTGATCGACGTGAGTTGGGCGGGTTTTGTTATTTATTTTTTGATTTTATCAAACCGATTTGGCGCATTTATTGGCTCACGTAGGTGTTGATTCACTTCTTAATTACATAGGGAATCTCTCGGCAAAACCTTCGTTTCCCTCCCTAATAAATTTTCTGCAGTTTTTTCAGTTCACCAACAGGAAGTGCGCTCACATTATTTTACCCAGTGCAGATTCCAGCTCGTCAATCTCTCATCTCTTCCCTCCTTAATCCCTCTCTTTCCTGAATCAGCCCCTCAGCCTCCCCAACCTACTGATATTGCTCGAACAACGCTGGTCAAGAATCCACTATTTGATTCTTCCTAAATCTTCCAGGTTCTTAATGGCTTCGAATGACCGGTTCTTCGCTCGTCTCCACACTTCTGCCCTGCCCTTGACTATCAATAGGTAGGCCTTTACATGCTTGGCGTTTTCGGTCGGATATTTCCCCTGGCAGCTTAGATCGTCAAATTCAGGGGCTTTTCTTCGGTATACAGAGATGCGATCTCAATGTGCTCGCTTCGTATCTGCATGACAATGCTGCTTTGAGACCGTTGAAAGTGCCGGTCTACCTACGATGGTGTACTTAAGAAATTTATCATTTGTCTAACTGTTTTCTTGCCGGCGTTTCAGACTTCCGGGTCGCCTCTAGACAGTCGAACCTCTCAAAACTGATGGTGGATCCCGGGTTTAGTTATTGTTCAGATTTATTGAAGGTTTGGTACTGAATTTTGCATCACTTACCCCGATAGACCATTTTGCGGGCAGGGGTAAATATTGCGAATATAATTGTTACATCTCACATAAATCTTATCAATAATCGAACCGGGACCCACTATCGTAATAGCAAGGTTCGACTGTATTTTTTTTAATTTTTTTTAAAATCACGTTGTATTCGGCCATCTCGCTATGACACGTGGTTCATAAACACTTGTAGGTCTTAACGTTTCCCCACTCCTGTACCTCCTCTTGGCACTAGTCTCTAAGCTCATAACATAGTATGAGACTATCCAACATTACAATCTGTAAATAATTGTGGAGTAGTTAGCAACAGTTTGTTAGAACTGGACTTCCACTTATCACGATACGGATCAGTTGGAGAGATGAAGAGTCTGTTAATCGTAAGTTGTGGAGTTGTTGATTACTCCACAAAGTAGACACAGATCGCTAAAGACAAGAACTATCTAAAGAATAAAGAAATCTAGTGATTTGTATTAAAACGGTTAAGCGTGTTTACCAACCTAACCACTTATATGAGGAATAGTATGTGCAGATCATCTTGAGTGCACATGACTTTCTTATGTAAAGCTGGACGTTCTAATTTTATGATAGCAATCATTTCAACACAATCTATTCAAAAATCAACTCCTCATCACTTACCACGAATAAAAGTATATTTTTTTTTTAATTTGAGAGGTCTCCTATGGCTGTGTGACTGGATGGAAGACAAGGGGGTTAGCACAGTGAGAGGAGGTTGAATCAAACCAAAACAATTACTGGTTTTAACGACATTCAGACCGAGACTGTCAAGGGATGGACACGAGGAAGATTGACGAGGTCTAATCTGGTGAATGAGATTGTCTACACAGAGGAAAGGGATCTCAGAAAGGACCAGAGATATTAAATACAATCGCGTACGCGCGTAAACTCTTCCACGTGACCTCAATATTAATCGCGTTTCCCATCACATAAGGTCCTCCTTTACCCGGAGTCAAGGCTTACTTGGGGCACCCGGATACGCTCCAAGTTCTGTACACTTAAGCGCCTGTCTTCTTGCATTGTCGATCTCACGTTTTGTGGGCTTTAACTTCTTGGGGAAGCGTCGTTCGAACTCCTGAATAGAAGCTCTAGCATTCACGACGTTCTTCAAGGGCTCCCATGTCTGATCATCGGCGTCGCAGCCCCTCCAAAGCACTAAATACTGAAAATTTCTTTTATTATTGCTTCTTTTGGAATCAAGTATAGCTTCTATAGCATACAGTTTTTCGCCGGATTCGTCTAGTGCGACTGGCAGTGGTGGTGGGTTTTGTTGACCTGGCAAAGGATCTGTTGGTGATGGTCTAAGTAAGCTTGTATGAAAAACGTTGTGTAATTTTTCATATTCAAAAGGTAGCTGAAGTTGGTAGGCATGGGAATTTATAATTTTAGTGACCCGAAATGGACCGATGAACTTGTAATCAAGTTTTTTAATAGGCCGTGTCGTATTGATATTGCGGGCGTCAAGGAAAACTTCGTCGCTAACTCGATAGGCCGGCGCTGGTGACCGATTTTTTGATGACGCGATCTCCTGGTCTTCTCTAGCTCGCGTCAGATTTGTGCGTAATACGTCAAGGACTTCAGCCATGTTTAAGGCGAAGTCATTACCAGCCGTAATTTGCTCCCGCAGATGTTTTGGGGTTATTCTTAAGTCTGATCCTGGAGGTCCGAAGCTCATTCGTGGATGAAACCCTTTATTCGCGAAGAAGGGTGTAACTTTAGTGGAAGCGTTGACTGCGTTGTTGGCCGCAAATTAAGCCATAGGTAGCCATTCGTAAACATCCTTCTGTGAGTAGTCGATGTATTGTCGGAGGTATTGTTCCATAAATGCATTTGCATTTTCTGTCTGGCCATCTGTCTCAGGGTGGTATGCCGTAGATAGCATTACATTTATCTGTAGACGGTGGCAGACTTCTTTCCAGAAATCTGATACGAACAATGGTCCTCTATCTGACACGATAGAATCGCACAGGCCATGGAGTCGCCAGATATCACGAACAAATAACTTGGCCAAATCTTTTGCTTTCATTGTCGTGTGGCAAGGAGAGTAGTGTCGTTCTTTAGTGAGACGGTCTTTGACGACCATAATGCAATTAAAGCTATTAAATTCTGTCAACGGGCCAACAAAATCTATGGAGATGTCACGCCAACGTTGGGCAGGAAGCGGAAGAGGCTTGAGGGTTCCTTGATATCTGAGTCGAGAGACCTTATTCCGTATGCAATTATGACAATTTTTAACGAATCGGTCGGTCTGCTAAGATAGCTGGGGCCACCAGTAATAGTCAGATAAGGTTTGGTATAATGCATTTTTTCCGTGGTGCCCCTTTTCACAACTATTATGAGCCATCTGTGTAAGTAAGAGCCTTAGTTCATTATCAGGAACGTAGAGCCTATCACGAAAGTAAAGGCGACCACCACGGAGTTCACATTCAGAGAGTGAAACTTCCTTTGAGTGCGGAATTTCTTCAGGTTTTTTCATTTCTGCTACTATTCTGGTTAGCCATTTATCATTGTTATCTTCATAGCCTTCGTTGAGGAGTCGAGTTATCTTTTGATCTAGGGGCTCTTCACATTCAGCTAATATAGCTGGGTAGAAGCAGGAGTATGTATCATGATTGGAGTTTGAAGAAGTATCCTTAGTTTCGAAGTCTTTTATGACGGAAGGGTCGAGCTTGTTGGGTGGAAGGAGGGTCTGCCTTTGATATTGTACTCGAGGGTCGGAATTGTTTTTTGGGAGGTCCTGAGAGCGTCGTGTGAGAGAGTCGGCTTTACCGTTATCCCTTCTGGGCCGAGACTTGATAACAAAGTCAAATTGGGATAGGAACTCGCTCCAACGGACCTGGCGACGAGAAAGTTCCTTTGTGGTCATAAAATACTCCAAGTTTCGGTGGTCAGTAAAGACCGTGATTGGAGTATGAGAACCTTGAAGTTCGGCTCTCCACCCTTCGAAGCATTGGACAATAGCTAGAAGCTCTTTGTCGTAGATCTCGTAATTACACTCCGCATTCTCTAATTTTTTGGACATGAAAGCAACAGGGTGAAGCTCTCCATTGTTATCTCTCTGAGATGAGATACCTGCAGAGACAAAGTCAGAAGAATCTGCTTCAACAAACACCTCTCTTGAAGCGTCGAAGTGCCGTAATACAGGTGCTGATGTAAAAGATTTCTGGAGTGACTGGAAAGCTTGTTGACATGCATCCGACCAAATAAACTTGACATCTTTTTGGGTAAGAGAAACGAGAGGCCGCACAATTTTTGAAAAGTTCTTGATAAATCGACAGTAGAAGTTGGCGAATCCCAAAAATCCCTGGACGTCTTTGAGACAAGAGGGGGGCTTCCAGTCTACAATGCATTGAATCTTTTGTGGATCCATACTTATCCCTGTAGTAGATATAATCAAGCCGAGATATGTTACTTTGGTGACTTCGAATTCGCACTTCTTTATGTCGCAATGCAGCCCGGCTTTCCCCAGAGCCTGGAGAACAGTATTAACATGAGTCCGATGTGTAGGTAGATCATCAGAGTATATCAAAATATCATCGATATATGCAGTACAGAAGATATCTAAATACGGTCGAAGAACCTCATTAATACGCGCCTGAAAGGTGGCTGGCGCGTTGGATAAGCCAAAAGGCTTAACCAGGGTTTCGAATAAACCGTATCGTGTATTAAATGCCGTCATCCATTCCTGACCTTTAGCAACCCGGATATGGTTAAATGCGGCGATGATGTCCAGCTTAGTATAATACTTTGCATTGCTAAGCCTGGAGAGGGTTTCTTGCACCAAAGGGAGAGAGTACCTGTTTTTGATAGTGATAGCATTGAGGCCCCTGTAATCAACACAAAACCGTAGGCCCCCACCAGGTTTTTTGGCAAAGAGAACTGGTGCTGCAGCTGGTGATTTGCTAGTGCGAATAAAAACTTTCTCCAGCTGTTCGTTTAAATACTTACGCAGTACTTGAAGTTCTTCGATGGACATATTGTGAAGGGGACCATGAGGGGGAGTCGTATTAGGCTTAAGTTCAATCCTATGGTCACATCTCCGATGAAGGGGGAGCGTATCGGCGCCTTTATAATTGAAGACGGGTAAGTGGTGATGGTAATGGGATCTTAGCTTTCTTGCAGGATCAGGTCGGTCTTTTGTTTGCAGTACGATTTGTATATCTTCGATTGAAAAGCATGCTAGGTGCATGTCGCTAGCCAGCGAATGAGAGTCATTTCGTTCATAAGGTTCTTTATTCCTGTGGTGTGATTCATCAAGGGCTTGTTGAGAGGGGGTAGAAGTAGTCGGTGGCTGGAAAGATGGCAAAGTTGGTGAGGGGTCAAGGGTAGCTCCAAGTTGTTGCAATCTAGAATCTACTTCATAGTGTGACAAGGAAAAGATTTCGGTACCTTGTTGCTCGGAGATAGTATGGAATGTGGCAGCCCCAACTTTCCTAGGACGGCCCCTACCTGCTTCGTTGATGCCAGATTTAGGCTTATCAAGGTGACCTTTAAAACCAGGTATAATCGTTCGGTGCGTCCCGAAAGGGAGGCAGTGGTCTTTACAATACTTCGAACAGAAATTTAACGAGTCTTCAGCCCAATTGACAGAGGGGTTGTGTTTTCTGAGCCACTTGCGTCCAAGTATAAGTTCATATTTGCCTAAATTTGTGAGAAAGAGTTAAAGTGTTTCCTTGTGTCCTAGAAGGTCTAGCTTCAGGGTGGTTGTACGAGTGATGCGGGAAGCGGGGGTACCATCTACAAGGTAAAGTTGACGGGGTTGTGAAAGGGTTTCTAAGGGGAGGTTTCGTTTGTGCGCGGAGTCAATATCGTAAAAATCGTCAGTTACACCACAGTCGAGAAATGCTTGTGATATAAAGCTGTTTCTATCTCCGGTAATAGTACAGGGGAGTAGAAGGTGATCTTGATGAATTGAGAGAGATGAAATTTTTAACTTTCTATCACTATTAATATCTGATACATCTTCTTTACATGCCACTGGGTGAACTGGTTCTTTCTCTGATTCTACCTCGTTAGGTCTCTGATCGCGACGATAATCAGAGACTAGGCTTTTTCCGCTTTGATTACGGTCTTACCATCGGTAGATCGAGTCTTACTATGATTCCAACGCGCTTCGGCACAAGACCGGGCTCGATGACCAGGATCATAACACCAACTGCATAACTTATTTTTAAAGCAATAAGTCCGTTTGGCGTGTCTTTCAGCGTCGTTCCGAGGGATACGACGGTTGGCAGCATCAACTGCTGTCCAAGTGACGGAAGGACCGATATTTGCGGCACTTAGATCCATAGCATCTTCGGTAGGAGGGCTATCAGAGGATCTGACAGGTTGGACGATGGGTTGTTAGGTGTTAAGTGTTGACTTACCTTTTGTGTATGTCGGATGGGTAGATCGAAGGACGGCATCGATATGACGTACTTCCACTAGATAGGATGTCAAATCTGTAGGTAAGGCTTGTCGTAACATTATCCGATTTTGGATATGGCTGGCGATTGCCGGGTGAAGGGAATCGTAAAGATGGTTGATCAAGGCATTGTCGGAGAGTTCGGTCTTCTAGGCTACCTCGAACCAATCAGAAATATGAGTCGAGGTGTCCTTTTGGCCTTGCTTTAGGGTCAGAATTTTACGACGAGCCGAGTTGCATTCATCCACATCTGCAAATGCCTGCTCCCGGAGAATTAGTATAGCATCACTAGAGGCGAATTTTACAGTTCCGTCCCTGTTGATACCATAGGCTATAGTCGAGTAAGCTTTGCCTTTGAGGCGAGAGATAAGATAGATCATTTTGCTTTGCGCCGAGGGGTACCACTCTTCGTTTGCTATAAACTTCATATTTATTACGATTTACTCCTAAATTGGTGTAACGATCACTGAAGGAGATTATAATTCGGCAAGCGGAAGTGCTAGATTTTTATACTGTAAAACAACTGTAATTAACAACAATAGCAACAACGTAGTTACGACGCGTCAACGTTACTAACTCCCGGATGCCAGGATCTGCTCGCTTGTCCTGAATCCCATTTTTCGTAACACTCCCCCTCAGGACAAGCCCTGAAGTCCGGATCCATCTACTAGACTCAATTGCTTCTTGAACCTCTCGAACGCGACTCGTTGCAGAGGCTTCGTCATTCCATCTGCTACCATGTCAATTGTCGGCACGTAATCGATAGTTAATCTTTTCTTTTCCGCCAAATCGCGAACGAAATGATAGCATATATCTATATGCTTCGAACGTTCGTGAAGATGTGGGTTCTTGACCAATGCTAGAGCACTTTGGTTGTCTCCGTACATTTGTACTGTGGTTGCATTTTCGTTAATAATTTGCTGCATCCGTATGTCACGAAGAATTTGAGCTATCCATTGGCCCTGCTTAGCATACATTGCCTGAGAGATGTACTCAGCTTCTGCACTTGAAGTTGCGACAGAGGTTTGCTTTTTTGATGACCAGGATATTGGTCCACCATAATACAGACAAACTCCCCCTGAAATACTCTTTCGATCACTTTTGTCGGTTGCCCAATCTGCGTCGGTGTAAACAGCAAATTTATCTGGGTGTGCTCCGCCTGGTCCGAATCGGAGTGGCTGTTTGATAGTTGATCGTAAGTACCGCATTAGGCTCTTAAGGGCAATTCCGTGGTGTACTGCTGGATCTTTCATGTACTGAGAGAGTCGACCAAGGAGAAATGCAATGTCGGGTATTGTCAGAATCATTGCGTACATTAGCTTACCAATTCCCTTTTGATATTCACAAACGTCAATGCGCTCGTCGGATTGATTTGAAGGACGAAGATTTTCGTAATCTGCGGCTGGGATTTTTTTGCTATTATGTTTGGCATGAGTTATGCCAAATTGGTCAAGAGCTGAAGATAGATATTGCTCTTGATCGAGATAGATACTGCGATCTTTCCGGTCTCTCATAATTCTAACGCCAAGAATCTTCTCAATCTCCCCTAGATTTTTCGCGTTGAATCTTTTGGAGCTTGTCAGAGAACCAGGTAAGTTGGAGTGTCGTTTTAGCAGCGGCAGCTATGTCATCGACATAGACCAAAATCCAAATTTTCTTTTCGTGTTGGACATAGAGGCAAGGGTCAGCTAGGCTCTGTTCAAACCCGATTGACACTAGAAAACTCTTCAAGAGTAAGTTCCAGTCTCTTCCAGCCTGTTTAAGTCCATACAGACTCCGCAGGGCTTTGAGTACCTTTCCTTTTGAGACTATCACTCCTTTTGGAGGGGACAAATATATGTCCTCTTGTAAGGCAGATTCTGTAAATGCATTTTTTATATCGAAATGATGGCATTCAAGTTCCAAACTTGCTACCATTGCTAAGAACAATCGAAAGTTGTCCATCCTTACAGTCGGGGCAAAAGTTTCGGTGTAATCGATACCGAGCTGTTGGCTGAAGCCCCTAGCGACTAAACGGGCTTTATACCTCTCAATAGTACCGTCATTTTTTAACTTGATTGTGAATACCCATTTTGTAGAAACCAAATTCGCTCCACTTGGTAGTGTTTGTTCTTCCCAGGTACCATTTGACAGCAGAGCTTCGATTTCGGTTGAAATCGCGTCTTTCCACATTTTGCCATGAATCTTATCGTTTACGGCTTGCTCGTATGTCTTAGGAATTGAGATTCCGTTAATGGCTTGCACGGGAAATGCTAACTCAGTTGATACTTTCGATATGTCATGGAAAGCTACCATAAGTGCTTGAGCAGTGTGATCCTCATTCTCGTCTTCAGTCAAAGGATGCATTAGTCCTGCTAATAAAGCCCTGCAGACTTTTTTTATCCTCCTTTCTTCTTCTTGGTTGTCTGAACTGTCCTTACGCTTTCTATTTCTGAAGAAGTATCTTGGTTTAGCTTCCACTTTTGAGTCCTACTCCATAATTTTAGCTACCGAGATGGGGGGCACTTTGCTACTTTCATCCACTTCAAGAGATTGGTTTTCTTTCATGTTATCATTTGCCATTATTTTATTTTCCATCTCATCATTTCTCGTTTCAACTTCTTTTTTCATCTCGTCATTGCTCGTCTCAACTTCGTTTTTCCTATCAACGTCATTCATTTCAATTTCATTCTTTTTATGTTCAATTTTGATTTCCATCTTATTATCTGCGATAGATTGCAAGTCTGGGTCGAAATCTCTCCTTTTAGGATTGGTTACTTTTTTCTTTAGTTTCTTTTTGGGGCCAAATCCCTTCTTTTTGTTTGCATCAATCAATTCTCCTGTTGGTTTTGTTATCTCCACTGATATCGATGTCGGCACTGGAGATAGCGATGGCGCTGGGATTTGTTCCGGCTCTTGCACCGACGCTAGAGGTAGCTCCTGCTCTTTCTCTGGTTCTCGCTCTGAAACTAGAGCTTGAGTTGCATTTGGTGTTAGAGCTGGATCCAAAACTGAAGTCGCAGCAATGTGCACTGGGATATTTATACTTTGAGATGTTAGCTGTATGCCATCCATAACTTCTCCCGTGTAATCATTTTCTTTTTCATTTATCTCTTGATCCTTGCGTGGACGGCCTCTTTTTTTTCGCTGTGGGAGATGGTTTGAGGTTCCTTGAGCAATAATTTGCGTTTCTGTTAGTCTTAAATCGACTGTGCCTCCTTTCACTTTTTCATCTATGAGGAAGGCGTTAACTCTCTCTACGCGTCCGAGATCTGGCGCGTATATCTTTGTGTGCTTCTCAGTATTTTCTGAAAATCCCATAAATACGCCTTCTCTTCTCCTTACAACCAACTTATCATGCCTTCCCCTTGGTTCAAGAGTCTTTGGATTGACATACCCGTAGGCCTTATATCCCCACGGTCTTATGTGATCGATATTAGGTCTTACTCCTGTGTAAGCTTCCATGGGAGATGTAAGTTTGCCATTTATGATTGGGCCAAGTGGTAATCTGTTTCGGATATAGGAATCATACTCCACTGCCTCATCCCAGAATTCAATTGGTAGCTCGGCGTCATCGATCATCGTTCTCATTGTCATTTCAGCAGTTTGAATGCTTCGTTCGGCTGGTCCATTTTGGTGAGATGAAGCAATCGCCGTGAAATCAGCGACTACACCATCCTCTCTTTGCCACTGCTCCATAACATTCTTAAGCTCTGGTGCATTATCTGATCTTGCGGCTTTTAGCTGTTTTCCTGTCTGGCGTTCTTCTCTTAACTTAAATTTTTTTAATTCTTGTATTGCTTGATCCTTCGTTTTCAGTGGAATAGACCATATTCTACGTGACCAGTTGTCGATGATTTGCAAGAAGTATCTATTGCCACGAAGTGAGGTTGGGAATGGTCCAGCGATATCAAAAGATATAAGTTCCAGTGATTCTTTCTTGTGGGGTGCGAGAATTTTACTTATCTTATTCCTCATCTTACCTATCTGGCAAGATTTACAAATTCTCTTTCCTGCAACTGGAATCTTGATCTTTTCTATGTTGGATACTTTATGGAGCTTCTCGATTATGCCAGGGCCATAATGTCCAAATCGTCTATGTATGAGCCTATATCTCGCTCTTTCTTCCTTAGTCTCAGCGTGATCATCCTCTGAAAGGTCAATATCTTTTTCTGAGAGATCATGATGGGAAGTATAGTCTCGTGAATAAATATTTTTAAATTCCTCTGTAGGCTCCACTTTCTCTGCAGCCGAACAAGCCTTTAAATTTTCAGCTCTTGAATCAAGTGATCTTCTCTCTAGTTCAGCTGCAATATGGTTGAGAATATAAAGTCCATCGTTTTGGATGGCATGAAGCATTATCTTATCACCATCCTTAATCCAGATGTTTTTATTATCAAAGTATCCTTTCATTCCTGTTCTACATAAATTTCTTGCTGAGAGAAGATTTACTCCCAGTTTAGGTACAAAGAAAACGTTTTTAGCCAGACCCGATGAACCGTCCGCACATTTTACCATCGCTGTCCCCCGATGACTTGACGTCAGACAACCACCCCCTACTTGAATCGTTGTAGGTGGGATTCTTCTTATTTTTCCCCTAAACAATTGAATCTGGTCAGTCATGGGGGAAGTAGCTCCGGTATCTAGTACCCAGTGGTCAGAGGGGCTCTTACTGATAAGAGCTCTGGACAAATTTACTTTCTGCACCCGGGGGGGATTGGGGTCTGATTCAGTATACTCCGTCGAGTAATCGTCAGACGAGGTATCTGAACTTGAATCTGAATCTTCATGTGCGGTATATCCGTGCGTTTTCTTAGATCTCGGAACCCGTTTATAGTTCTTTGGCTTTTTTTTGTCAGGTTTAACATACTTTTTCTTTGCTGGGGGCTTTGAATGCCGCTGTTGTAGTTTTCGTCTTTGAAATTTCTCCCGAAACGCGACCCCGAAGGATTTAATTTCATTTGCAAATGGGCATTCTCTAGAAAGATGGTCGTCACCATCGCATTTATAACAGAGCATTTCGTTTGGTATATCGGGCATAGAAATGTCTGATGATCGCCTTTCCTTATACTTTCGGTTCTTATCGAATGCCGGGTGCGCATATTCGGAGCCCTTAATGTCACGTTCTTTATCCTCAAGAATCTCGACTTTTTCTTTGATAGTTAAGTCTGGTCGCAAGCGAAAACTGTCGAGTAAAGACATGTAGTCCTTGGAGAGCATCTTGGTCAAAATCAGGAAGAGGAATTTCTCAGGACAAGTATTTTTAAACGACTCATCCGAATTTTCGAGCTTGGCTGCATACGTTCGTAATGTTTGCCATGCGTTGGCTATGCCCTTAACTTCTAGATCAAACTCTTTAGGGAAGTCCTGAATTTTCTTCATGTAGAGTGATGCTGTTGCTTCACTGGGCTTATCGTACTTATCTTTTAATCTTTTCCAAATGTCACAAGGTCTTTGGTACTCGTCAAAGACAGATTGATCATCGTCACTGAGGTAGTCAGTGAGTAATGAGAAAAATTTTGCCGTGTCACAATCAAAAACTTGTGCCTTTTCTATGTTCCAAGTACCTCCTAATTTTTCAAATTTTGTTGTTATATGCTCGATCCCTCCGTCTGCACTAGCCGTTTTGGGAATCTTCTTTTCTTTTGAGTCAGACTCTTGAGTTGCTCCTCCTTCTCTCGGAATCCAAGCATGCCTCTCTTTAGTTGTTTGTGTTACATAGAAGTAGCCATTAGCCTGAGCTTTAAATTGAATTTTCCGGAACCACTTCTCATGATTTAGACGTGACAGTATTAGTTTGTCATTGTACGTTTCGTTATCGGAGCCCATTCTCCTTCCGTTCGTGACTACGTGCTCGTACGTGACGTAGGGGCTTTTCTTGTCGAGTTCAGTGCGTGCTCGTTCGTGACGCAAGTATTCCGACTGATATGGTTGACGCGTTCTTGTTCGTGACGCTTTCTCAGTATTATGCAACCTATGCACCGGGTGTCATAACCTATTACGATTTACTTCTAAATTGGTGTAATGATCACTGAAGGAGATTATAATTCGGCAAGCGGAAGTGCTAGATTTTAATACTGTAAAACAACTGTAATTAACAACAATAGCAACAACGTAGTTACGACGCGTCAACGTTACTAACTCCCGGATGCCAGGATCTGCTCGCTTGTCCTGAATCCCATTTTTCGTAACAATATTAATTTTTCGGATAAAAAGTGGAAGTTCTTTGCGTAGTTCGGGGTTATCAGCAGAAAATACGTCTGGGTCAGGATGTTCCGCGGACCTGTGGTGGCTGTGTGATACAGTTTTGGAAAAAGCGGTGGCTGTCTGTTCAAGGTCTTGAATACGTTTTTGAAGACTGACATTTTGTTGTTGCATCTGAGAATTTGTGGCAAGCTGTTGTTCTAGGCTTTGGACCTGCTGTTGAAGACTGACGTTTTGCTGTTGCAGAGAGGAGTTAGCAGTAGAGGCCGAGTGATTTTTCTTTTGGTGCTTAGCAATTTTATCTTCGAGTTCCTGGTTCCTCTCTAACAACGTGTCATACTCGTTTTTATACTGGAATAACTCTCTTTCTACTTGTACGTAGGATCTCGCTAGCATCATAATTTCGTCGCTGAGTCCTGAGATATTAATGGTTTGAATTCCGCCTTGCATGGCAGCGGTAAAAAGTTGATTGTTAGGGACTGAACAGAGGAGAGGATATTTTTGGGCGAATGCGGCGTCCCGATCACTAAATTCATTTTGTATGGGGAGACTGCTTGGGTGATACTGAGATTGATATAGAGTGGTATTACCACTGTCGAGATCCCAAGGGTTGTTATCCATTTTGGTAACGCTTATATCAAAAACTGCGCTTTCAACTGGAATTGTAGGTAATATTTACGCGCTGTAGCAGTAAAAAATGTGCTACGGTAGACAATATGTCAAGGTATGAATATGAGGAAGATTGACGAGGTCTAATCTGGTGAATGAGATTGTCTACACAGAGGAAAGGGATCTCAGAAAGGACCAGAGATATTTAATACAATCGCGTACGCGCGTAAACTCCTCCGCGTGACCTCAATATTAATCGCGTTTCCCATCACAGAAACAAACATATTCTATTAGCATAGCATTTTGCCCACGCGACCAACCTGCAAGAATGTGTACTCAACGCGACTCATAATTTCGACTCTGACTAGCTCGGCTCGCCTTTGCACCAACCAGACACACCTTGTCATGTAATATTATCCCAATTTATATTTCTTATATAGTTCTTTTTGTCCTTAATTAGATTTTCTTTGTTTGAATAGAATTTCTAGTTTTTTTCTTTGATATGTTCTAATTAAAGTTTGTTAGAGTATTAGAGCTTGCTGCCCTACTGTTCTTGTTAGTTGCAAACACTTAGACTTCTCTACGTATCTCAATAGTTTCTCTCTGCCAACTTTGAGTTTGAACATACTTTGCAGCTTTTGAGGCTCTGGACCTTCGAATTTCTTATCCCTCACTACAGAGAAATGTGAACAGTATAAGAGCAGATGTTCCATTGTCTGCTTCGTCCTGTTACAGAAGTTGCATATATTACTATCTACTTTTCCTATATTGTAGATATGAGCCAAGGTGTACCAAATCCCTGTTCTTGCTTGGAAAAGGGAGGTTTGTGTCTGTCTGCTACATGTGGAGAGATTAATGGCCTTGGTTCTGAAAGTTGCTAGAGACAACCTTGCAGCTGTTCTATAAAACTTCCCTAAACCAATGGCCTTCAATCCCTGAATGACCTGGATACCAAAAGATTTTAATATCTACTTTACAACTAAGAGACTTAATCTTAAAGGATACAGAATTATGAGACTTAGATATTCTTAGAATAGCAGCTTGGCTGTCAGAAAATAAATAACATCAAGCATGGTTTTGAACATGGTGGAGGAAAGTAACTGCTTTGAAAGTTGCACAAGCCTCTGCATCAGCTATGCCGATCTTGTCACCAAGAAAGTAGCATAATGACTTGAGCTCTATGATATAAGGAAAATATCATGTCATATCAATGCCGTGGCCCTTATCTTTGACCAGGGAGTCATCCATCTAAATGATAAAGTGTGAAGGAGGGTGTGTTTCTGGGAACTCAAGATGTTGCTTCTTTACCCTTGCTTTATTTGAATGGGAAATTAAAATTGTAAGATGCTCTTCCATCCATGGTGGAGACCACTTGGCCTTGGAAATCTCTAGTTCCACAGATTTAGAAAAAGGCTCGAATAATAGTGCAATTCGCTGATGCTACCCACTGGACTTCTTCTGGAGAAATGCAAACACACCCGGGTCTATAGAATCTGAAGGAAAGTCAAGCTCATCCTGCAAATTGCTGGACAAGGCTTGGAGGAATGAGTGATTTGTTTGTAGTTTAGGTATTTTCAAAGCACAGAAAGATGCTTGCTTCAGATGCCTAACTGTTATAAGAAGCACTGTAGCTTCAACTTCGAAAGCTTTGATAAGACTACTTCTATAAGCACCTGTAATAACATGAAGAGTGTGCTTTTGGAGCGTGCCACACATATTGGATAGTTTTACAGTTCCATACCTGTTTAACCACAGCACCGAGACATGGCCTAACACGGGAATGACAGAAGTAAGATAAAACTATCTCAAGGCAGTAAAGCCTAAACCCTTAGTTCTTGATGAAATTTGAATAATCTCTGTATGGCCCTTGGGCTAGATGCAACCTTTTCTCCGTATGGGTTCTAAAAGAAAGATCATGTTGTAACCGGATGTCTAGCCACTTGACCGGAGTACTAGGCATGAAGGTCCAAATTATCTAGCACTAAGGGATCTAAAAAGGGTATTCTTTTCTTACTGAGATGAATGGATTCAGACTTAGACTATTCAAAAACAATAGATGATGATTCTGCTCTAATAAAGAGTGCTTGCAGTTTTTCGTTAAGGAGAATAATGTTATTTTTGATAGATCCATAGCAATTAAAATACAAATGTCATCAAAATAGAATATTTCTAGAAGAGAAGAACTTGGGGAAGATGTAAATAATTCAGTAGTTGATAATAGAAATCATGAAGGAGAAATAAGACTCTCTTGGGGTGCCCCTGTAACAGTAAAGGATTGACTCGGTTATTCATTAAATGACAGAGATATCCTTCGCCCTGTCAGAAAAGAAGATACCCAGGGAATAAACAGGGCTGGGGGCTATTTTCCCATGTAGAACTTGAAGAAGCTGCTTAAGTTGAAGTCTGCCAGATGCTCCCATAGTATCTAGGAATACACAGGATACAACTTTGTTCTCGACTATGTTTTTTTCTGCGCATTGCTAAAGTAAGAGTACTGCATCTACTGTAGACCTGTGTTTTCTCCCTCACATCTGACTAAACTGGAGGAACTTATTGGATATATTTGCTAGAGAGGAAATTTTGAATGCAAAGGATTTTCCAAGAGTTCAGACAAACATGAAATAAGAGATATTGGCCTATAGGCCTATAGGCCTTAGGCATTCAATTATCTAACTTATTCCTTTGAGGGATAATAATACCAATGGCTTCTCTCCATACTGATAGATGTATGTCACAATCAAATAGAAATGTAGATACTCTAAGAAAAGTTTGGGGGATACAGGTTATAGCGTTTTTAATCATTATCCCGTCAAGACTGTCTATGCCAGGAGCTCTTCTCTTTTCCAGACTTGACGGTAGTTTCAAGGATTATCCAGTGAGCGTAAAATATGTACAGGTATAAACCTTACTCAGTAATCATTACCTCAGCAGGTAAGTCCACTGTTATATTGTACGCGAGACAACACCGCTCATCCATTAAAATCCAAGACAAAAACGTTGGAAAAGAGCTCAAATCATGACCACTACTTTCACTCCTACTGCCACCCCAGCGCCCAATGCTACGTACGTGTCATTGCACACCGACACGTACTACGAGTAAACAGTCAGCTAATCCTGCCCACCAGAGTATATGTGAGAAATCTCGAAGAGCGCATTAAACTCCCACAACTACGGGAAGCGCTTGAGGAACTCTTTTCCGAGTATGGATCTATTATTGACATCGTCGCCAAGAGTAATCTCAAAGCCAAAGGTCAGGCCTTTGTAGTCTTTGATTCGGTCGAGAGTGCAACCAAGGCGATCGAAGAAATTCAGGGGTTTGAGCTGTATGACAAGCCTATGCGGTTGGCTTATGCGCACACGCGAAGTGATGCGTCGGTGAAGAGAGAGAAGGGGAATGGAGAAGAGTTTGAAAGCCACAAACGAAGAAGACTGGCTGAGAAGGGTACGTCGATCGCCATGTCCTTCATCCATCAAACTTCCCTACTTACCATCCGCACACGCAGATAAGAAGAAAGCTGCCGAGACAGCTGAAGAGCAGAAACGTTTAAAGAGGGCCGGTGCCACTGCCGGCGCAACACAAGATGCCGGCACAAGACCTATCAAATCTACTAGAGGCACTGGCCTTAAGTCAACAAACGTCGGTGCAGCTGCTGTTATACCAGACGAGTATCTACCGCCAAATAAAATTCTCTTCTTACAGAACGTTCCGGATGAGTACGACATCGAAGCGCTTACGGCTATCTTTGGTAGATTCGAAAAATTTAGAGAAGTCCGTCTTGTGCCTGGACGCAGAGGTATTGCTTTTGTAGAATATGAAAATGAGAGTGGTGCGATCAGTGCGAAGGAAAACACAGCTGGTATGGCCTTGGGTGATGGGACCCAAATACTGAAAGTTACCTATCAAAGACAGTAAGAAAATTTGGCTGTCCTGCTTCCATCAATAGAAATAGTACTGCTATTTGGCTTGAAATGTAACTAAGGATTATAATTTATACTACATGGTAGTTCCCAGAAAAAAACTTCCTTAACCCAAACATCCCAATTAAAAGATTACGTCAGTATCCTCTTGTTCTCCTAATATATCAATAGGTTGGTTTCCGGTGTCTAGATCCCTTTCTGCATGTTCGATACGCTTGGCTTTCAACATGGCATCTTGTGCGGCAGTTTCTCTCTGCTTTTTGTTTTGAACCTAAAGGCTAATTAATCCGGTTGTCAGATCAAAAAAATTTCTCATCTTACTTTTTTGAGACGAAAGAATTCCTCTCTATCAAGCTCGTCAAGTTCAGAGTTAATGTCTGTAGAGAGTAAGCTGGGGCTTGTCCGCATAGTTTCAAAACATTACATTTTATTGTATTCTCTGTTCGGGGAATAATAACATGTTCACTAAAATAGATTAGTTTTAGCAACGTATACACGTAATGAGTTTACTGACATGGCATTCACTAGAATCATTAGTAGTTACTCTAGATGTGTGGTAGAAACTTACCTCTGCGGTTTACAACCTTGATCACTTCATCTAGAATGACAAATGCCGTCTATGAAATTAGTGTAGTGCTTCTCATAGAGATAGAATGACGCACCTGTAAGCTGGCCAGCTCTACCAATGTCTCCACAGCCCGAGCATATGTTTCTCGACATCTTTGAACTTGTTGACCACCTTTCCCCAGTCCTGTCAGACCGAAATCATCGTTTCCCTCCACTATGTAGCTTTCAAATGCTGGTAGAAAGACACCAGAGACATTATCGTTTTTTGTGCGTAAACGGAACCGAGCCACCTTTGCTGATTCTTGAACTTGGTATCCAATATCACTACCAACCGCGTATGTAACTTCGGCCAGCGAGAATGCTGCTATCTGCATCACTCGGCCCATCTTGCGTTTGGCTTCATCTATTCGTCTTGTAATCTCTGACGTATGTTAAGTCTCATATCAATCATGTCGGAACGACTGAAATACCTCGAAAACGCCTGAATCAAGTCAGCATCCAATTAAATCTCATATCTACTAGACATACTTGGTGAGTGCCTCACTTTTTCTCTTTAGCAGTCCATGTCCGGTTTGGGCTCCTTTGAGCTTCAGTTTCATTAACCCTAGCGACTGCCGGGTTGCAAAGACCGTTTCTCGATTCTGAATACTTATTATCAAGCTGAACTGGTTCGGAGCTGGCTATAATACCTGTGCCCCAGACATCTTAAATGTCTACCTCGGATACTGCAGGAGTTCGTGGTGTTGAGGGAGCGGTCTCAGAAAATCAAACGCTGCGTGAAGGGAGCTTGATGATGCTAACCAATCAATATCTTTAAATTACACTACGTAACCTCCAGCCCGTGCGATGACATGTTCAATATTACCCATCAACCTACCAGCTCACATCAAAAGGCATCTTCAGGCTTCAAATCCGATGTGTGTTCTGGTCGCACAGTATTTAAGGTCATCGGGGAAAATTAGGTGCTACATTGAAGATAACGTTGATTACAAGTTTTCACGTCCATAATATTTAGCAGGCACTCACAGAGCATGGGATATCATCATCCAAGGGCATGCTATGATTCACGAAGCGTCTAGAATGATCGAGTTAATACATTTGTGACGATAACAACGCAGTCCACCTCTCAATCTAATTCAGGTATTACGATGTGGTGCGCCAAAATTTTTAGATAAGCATTTCGAGAGAAGTGCTCTCATCACTTTCGCTGAGATTTCACAGAATATACGTCATATTTTATTTTTATTTTTGCTGTCTGTGTTATGTTAGATTGGCCCGGGAGGAATTTCACTATTTACGGCAACATGAGATCGTTTTCACCGACTCTATGGGACGGCGTAACTTCGAGATACTCCTCTCAAATTAGTCCTTGAAAGTTGGACGTCCTGTAAGTGTCTTAGACGTGTAGATACGAATTAGAGAGTGTAAAAGGGAAGTAAATACATCCTCTGTTGAAAGAAGCAGCCTTGTGATTATTAATGACAAAATACTACTGTACAAGGGTGGCAAGATGGTAAGTTCATTAGGGATTTGTTTAACTACTAATAGAAATGCATGGGAGGTAGTCATTCTGAAGTACTACACCCAATTTTCGGTGTGTTTTTTTTTTTTTTTAAATCAAATTGTATCTAGACTGTAAGTTGTAATTGATCGATTGAATTCATGGCGTATCAGGTGTAAGCCCTGCACCGAAGAGGCGTGATACGGGTAGTTAATCCCGAGAGACTCTAAGCTATCTAATTCCCTAACCATTGATAGTAAGTAGTTGCTTAAAAAAAGGCACAAGTACGAAAGGTTGGACACCGAGCATCTCCCCCCTTCCTTTCCGCCGCGAACGTCCACGTAACAAAGAGATTTCCCAACAGTACACCGACTCGCGCCGAGTACCGTCGCCACCATCGAAGCCGCATTCCTCGCTCCCAAAAGAAAGCGTTGCCAGTTTCCAAAGTGATGGTAGCACTTGAACGAACCGAAAAACCCGTGGCTTCCACAACAATCCCATAGTCAAAGATTCCAACGCAAAACCAACACACCTCCCTCCGAAAGCCATCTCACCCCTTTCCCTTCCCAACCTCCCTATCCCTCCTTTCTTGTAAATTGCTACCGTGACCTGGCCTTCCCAAGCCAGTAGAACTTCTCCATCTTTGTGCCCTCTGATTTCTTCCTCCGTCGGGTATTGGTAGCATCATGGGTTCGTAGGAGGCACGCTCAAGCGACGCAGGAGATCGTGATAGTTTGGTCGATGAGATTATTAGTAGGGTTCATTGTTCGATACTTCGGGAGGTGGAAGGCGGCGGGTTGGAAAAAGATGGACTCTTCAAGTTGGATTGATTGACGATCCGGTGAAGATTGACTGAGGAATGTGAGGCGTATACATTGGGTGCGATCCGATTGCGATTCTTCTTATGTTGTAACTAGGTTATGAGCAGAAGTGGAATTGTAAATAAGCTAGGGGTCACAAAGAAGAGCAGAAGATGACAGTCGGAGACTTAAGATAGGAATAACTTCATTAATCGTAACCAAAAGAAATTGTTCTATAAAGGTAGGCGGGACTGATATATATATCTACATGTTACATAGCCACGATACAGTCCATCATCATATGCCCAGGATGTTCCATAGCCTTCCGTTCTATGCTATTCCATTCTATACCATTCCGTACCATGTTGTCCTAGTGACACTAAGCTCTTAGTGATAATCGCAATAACGATCGTGCAGGGGGCTATGTAATCCCTGCATACTGTACTAGGTCTATTACATGGATATGCAATATCCCTGTGGATAAACAGGGATATACCCATAGTGGCTCTGACAGTCATATCACAACATCTTAGCTACCCCAGATGTGCGAACACTGGGCGATTACAGCCGGCACCGCGTGAAGGTGAAGAGTTCGTCTTCCAGTCGGGTCAGAAATGATAAGTGATTTAAATACAGTCTATTTTCATGTGTTCCTTCATTCCAATTACCCCATTAACGCCCCTTGGTACTAGACCATTAACCCAATTTTCGGGGAGGGGGGGGTTGTTAAATCAGTTTTGTCGCGTATGCGACCGGACATTGTGACGCGAATGTTTACCGAAGATTTGTATATTTGGCAGAATGACTCAGTTTGACGTTTGGAGCACTCATTCTCAGGTTTCATTAGCACTTACCACAACGAGAATAACGCCTTATGGCATGTGCTCTCTTCCGTGAAAATCCATCGTAAAGAAAAAGCGAGAAAAAACCGTGGTAATTTGAATATGCTTTCGTCATCCTCCGAATATAATATCACCGCGAGAGATGTGGTGTAAGGGTGGTGCGAGATTCGAACCAGCTTTCTCCTGTTCCAAGTGGGGCATGTGTCCAAGCTATCTAGACGTCACTTGGGAGAAGAGCCTGGACAGTGTACCACTGCACCAACTAATCCCTTATCCGACAGTATCTCAGGTAGAAGATTAGCTCACTTTCGTGCGTACGTTTCCTCCAAAAAAGCAGTAATACTTTCATATTGATCTTTTTTTTGGAAGATTGAATGAACAAATTTAAAAAGTTTTTAATTCGACAAGTATCCAAAAAGGTTGTTCAGAGATTACATACTTGGCAAGACCACACATTACGTGAGGAAATCTGTTTACGCGTAACTGGCTGGATCTACAAGTGGAGAAGTCCTTTGATGTAAATGATTGATGTGAGAGTCGAGATCAATTACGGCAATAAAATTTAATAGACTCTCTACATGAGTCGTGATATACGCAGTCCCCCCCCCATGTAAAAAATATTCTGCCTGGTTATTTTGATCTGCTACTAAATTTGGGACAAGAATAGATTTTTTCTAATTATAAAAAGTTTAATGGACTTTAATCCCTGAAAAAGAAAACAGGACCCATAAAATTATGACGAACATAAAATACGTCTTTCAGCCTCACGTTCATGACCTCACTTAGATGTTGAGCAATGACTTCGAGTATGGCCTGTTGCCCGACAATCTTGACATCTTATCTTGTCGTGTTCTAACTCAACACAAGCAGTGCAGTGTCGTAATACCGGTTGCAACGTCTCGTGTTGGGAAAGGATACGGCCAGTTTGAGCGGCCTGCTGCCTGTTGTGTGCTCTAAAATGGGCACGGCGTCCAGATTCCTCAGTTCGACGCTGTTGCCGGATCACAGGGTCAAGAATCGGAGGATCATGAATAAGCTGCCGGAAATTAGGCTGCGGACGATCAAAGTGCCAATGTTGATGGAAATCGTTGATCGTTAGACCTGAACGAATGAATTAGCTTAACTTGGCCAAAGGTCAGGGTCCTAAAGTTAAAATACATCGATTTTGGGACGTTCGCTCCTGGATGATGTGCCAGCAGGGCATACCCATCGTCTTATTGAATGTCCCAGTACAAATGGAACTCTGTTCATTCCGCGTTCGCAGTTCCTCATTCCGTGCATATTTGACCTGCTTGCAGGTTTCATGAAGAGCAAAGTATAAAATTCTGCCCAGAACTCCATAGTAGAGTTCTCCAGAAATTCCTGCAGGCAAGCTGTCGCGTGCTCTTGAGCGTTTGATTCTGATCTCGTTGATCTGATCAGACAGTGCCAGCTGGATCGAGGCCTAGACAGACGACAGCTTCTTGGTTGGAGTTCCAATCCATTTTTGAGCACAGCGTGTGCACCTTCGAGCCTAGAGGTTGTCATCGTGTTTGGATTGAAGAACTGATTGGTCCAGGCGTGCACGATGTTCATGTGCCGGGGCTCTAACCATTGCTGAAGGGCGTACCTCACAGCATCTTGCTCAAGGGGTTTGGTCGTGTGCCGAGCAAGATCACCAGGTGAATTGGCTGCCGGAAGCTCGTGCAATTCGTCCTCGTTGTAATTAAACTCTGTTTTGATTTCTTCGACTCTGTCTAGATGTTCTTCGGGTGTCATTGAGTGCACGACATTTGAAAAGAACCTTTCAAATTCTTTCCACCGTTCTTCCGTTTCGAATCAGGCTTTGTAATTGACCATCAAATTCTTACATATATGCCAGAAGCAGATAATTCTGCTGGTCTCAGAATGCGGAAAGTGACGATCAATTGCTTTCATCAATGCCAGTTCGCAATTAGTACCAATCACGGATGGATGTCGGTTGTGCAGGTAGAGAGATTTGAGGTGAGTCACTGCCTTGTCATAATTTTGCTCGTTTTCCCGGTCCAGAAAGCAATATCCTATGGTAAACGAACTGTTAAGATTATCAACACCAAGAATGTCCAAAAGAGGCATGCCAAACTTGTTTGTCTTATACGTGCAATCCATGAGGAGGATATCTGGACTTTCGTTCAGCAACTCGATGGATCGTGTATCCGCAACAAACAAGTAGTTGAGATGGCGTAAAGCGTCCTAGCTATACTCAAAGAACACACTCCCATTCGCATGTTGCTGGGTCAAATAGTTGATGAATGCTTGAGGAGTTGAAAGGCCGTGTTGACTCAAGCGATATATCTGGGCGTTGATGTTGTAGATATCACGATGGTTGACCTCAAGTGCATGCTCCCGGTTCTTCAAGGTTGCTACAGTCCTAGATGCCGGAATACGCATGCTGAAGTTATTACGAACCAGTGCCATATCATCTTCGTTGAGACGACGATGCTCTGGGAAAGACGATGGGTCAGCGGGCTCATGGTTGTGACTGATACTCTCTGTATCGATACTCCCATCTTCTGCTTGTAGAAAACAAATATCCCATGTACCATCAGTCCTCTCCCTAGCTTTGCACCTGAAGGGGCAATTTGCCTTCCGAGTGAGTCGCTGTCGCTTTAGACATGGTTCATCGACCTCACAGCGGTAACAACCACTCTTCTTGCAGATCAGAATCTTCATTGTTCGGCCTTTCCTCTTCGAAGAACTAGCAATCGTGATTGCATATCCGGCAGCTTTGGCATGGCCTTGTACAGCTTCGTGTAAGGCTTCAAATGAAGCGTAGGAACCAGCAGGAGGAGCAGAAAGAGCTGTAATAGGTGAGGGATCCATATATACAGTTCAATTGAGGGAATTCTATAGAAATTGGTAATACTGACACGCAATGGACGTGTTTAGAGTAAAAAGGTGTTGTCGCACATGACAGTACTTCAAAGATGGTTTGAATAAGGTATGGAATCTTGGTCGTGTGAGACTGAGGTACTGCGTGGACCTTGATTGAATGAATAATACGAGATTGTGTCACTGATGGTGCGTGTCAAGGTTGTGAGATATCACAAAGTTCTGGTGTAGGAAAGAACTGTAATTAGAGTACATAGACATAATATTATGATGATCACAGTCATCTATTACTAAAGCAACATCGAAACTAAAAGTTTTTGTAACTAGTGACAGAATTAATTTTCACCGCTCGACAGATTTGGCATTCAGAAGCGGTGAGATGGGATTTCATGGGGGGGGGACTTCCCATATCCTAAAGGGGGGACTGCGTATATCACAACTCCACTACATACGATACACGTCCTTGAGCTGGTGACTAATTTCTAAAAAGGGTTGAGTATTTGATTTGATTCTGATTTGATTTCAATTGAAACCGTTCAGGAAACCCAAGGGCCCATGCAGGTGTCTAACTATTATATATACACAGGAGGAAACCTCGCGGTAAAAACCCCCCAAAACTGCAATCTGGTATCTTTCTGGTTTTCAGTTTTACTTCAAAAAGTGCCTTACACTGTACGTTCAGTGTGTGATCCGTCTCAGCCCTTCCCTGCTCTGTGCATCATTAGCCGCATGGTTGACTCAACTTGACTGACAAGTCGAAACTGTTCTAGGTATCCTTCGTCTAGTATCCACTTCGTGATTCTTGCCACATCTTCCGGGCTCTGAATTATGGCCTAATAGGACCTATCTTTTGCTTTTCGCAAGAAATCCCCTCCGCCCCTCGCCCACTGCGGACACGTCATAACCATATGCCTGACGTTCTGTGACGGATACCCACACTGGCACTTTGGGCTGTCAACTCCAGGTACTTTTCTTCTGTACAGATAAGAATTGAGCCCGATATGCTCGCTTCTTATCTGTATGGCGATACTACTTTGGGCCCTGCTGTTACGGACTAAACCCGTTGCTGGTTGTCTGGGCTGTCCTACGGGCCCAGCCTTGTCATTTACCCGAGTGGCAAGGAAGGGGCTTCGCTTAAGAAGCTAGGGAGCGCTTCTCTAAAAGAACAGGGGCTTGGCGGGTCGTCGAGGATTATTTAGAGTCGCGATTCTCCCATCTTTAATTACCCTTCATAGATAAATATAGATTATTTTGTGGCATAGTTTACGTGCAGCGTCCGTATCTCTCGTTCCCATTACACCTGCTAAGGTTCTGGTGGATTTGAACTGGTGCTTCCCTGTAGTTCATTGTAAATCTGCCTGTTTTTTTATCCATGGTGATATTCGCTGCTTAGGGTTGAGTATCATTGGTGCTAAATATAATCCTTAACTTGAATTAATTTGTATTTTTCTATGGATTCTGACAATTGAAGGAGGCAAAGTCTACCAACTGTAGTATTGAATAGTGTGAGCAGACTCGTTGATTCCCGACTAGCACACTTCTTCCTCACTTCCTCAAAAAGGGAGTGGCTGAATACCAGGTGTGGCATGGTTGGCTTCTCTTTCTGCCAGACGCTGCAAGTGTCACTACTCTTTATCCTGAGATGGTAAATGTAAGCCAGGATTTTGTCGATCCAAATTCTTGACTAAAAATAGGTTGATTGGTTTGCTCTGCTGAACCTATTCATATGTAGGGATTTAGACTTGAAGATGGGTAGACATAGCTAGTAACACATTGTGCGATAGGGACCCAGCGATGTTTCGACGGCAGTTGAGGATGCTGAACAAAGACCAAAGAGCGGGGACACTAACCAGAGATGGTTAAAGATCCATTACTAGTGTTGTGGCCTTGATGCCTTGCGACGCTAATTCTCACCTTGTAAAACTATCTAACAGAAGTCTCAGACTGTGGCAGGAGGTCGGTAACAATTGATCTCTTCCTCCCACCTACGGTCCTTTCCTACATGGTATTCCTCACAGATTGTGGATGATTGATTGCTAGGCAAAGGATGCCCGGTGAGCTCCTGCCTACGATGGATGTTCTGAGTGTCCTAAAGTCGAAGCTTTCTCGGAAGCCAGACCTATCTTTGATTGTAATCCTCAATCATCACAGGCTCCAAGTAGGAATACTAATCTTGTCATAGTCTGAGGAGGATACAGTATATGAACAAGATATCCTTCGAGATCCAGGAAGCACCAAACCGTGGCTGGCGTATATCGAGTTTAAGTTGGTACATGGAAGCCTTCAAGAGCGAGCCTATGTTTTGGAAAGGGCTTGTCAAAAATTGCCCCGTTCATACAAGCTCTGGAAGATGGTATGTAGAACTGTGCGTATGTGGATATGTCTTTGCTGATATTAGATCAGTATTTATCCTTTCGAACAAAACATATAAAGTCTTTAAATTCGGCCGCATTTAAGTCAGAGTACGCAAAAGTAAATGCTTTATATGAGCGCGCTCTCATATTATTGAATAAAATGCCTAAAATATGGGAGATGTATTTGTCATTTCTTCTTCTGCAACCGATCGTCACACATACGCGGCGAACATTCGACAGAGCTCTACAAGCCCTACCTTTAACTCAACACAACCGTATATGGGCTTTATATTTACCATTCGCTAATTCTGCTTCAGGGGATACGGCAGTGAAGGTCTGGCGCCGATATTTACAAATCCATCCCGAAGATATCGAAGACTACATTGAGCTTCTCATAGAAACGAAAAAATACACAGAAGCAGTACTTAAGTATATCGAAATTCTGAACAATCCAAAATTTAGAAGCAAGAATACCAAAAGTCCTTATCAGCTGTGGGGTGAAATGATAGATCTCCTTGTTGCGCATGCAAAAGAGATCGAAACTGGGTACGAAATTGGAATAGATGTAGATAAAATCATAAGAAGCGGCATCAAAAGATTTGCTGACCAAAGAGGAAAGTTATGGTCCGGTCTCGCAACATACTGGATCGCAAAGGGCAGCTTTGAAAGAGCTAGAGATGTATTCGAAGAAGGTATCACTACAGTAATGACTGTTCGAGATTTCACATTAATATTCGACTCTTATGTCGAATTTGAAGAGGCCATTACTGGTGCATTGGTTGAAGAGGTAGCTGCGAAATCCGAGAAAGGAATTTTAGACCCAGACGCATCCTATGATCTGGATATACGAATGATGAGGTTCGAGCAACTGATGGATAGACGGCCCTTTTTAATTAATGACGTCTTGTTGCGTCAAAATCCAAATAATGTTTCGGAATGGAACGTTCGCATTGGATTATGGGGTGAAAATAAGCAGGAAGTCGTTCAAACTTACACTGATGCAATAGCTACTATTCAGCCCCGCAAAGCAGTCGGTAGATTCCATGAATTATGGACTAATTATGCAAAATTTTACGAAAAAGGTGGCGATATTCAAAGTGCGAGGGTTATTATGGAAAAAGCTGTCAAAGTACCTTTTAAATCTGTTGCTGAGCTCGCGGACATGTGGATTGAATGGGCCGAAATGGAGTTACGGAATGAGAATTTCGATGAAGCCGTCAAAATAATGGCTAAAGCCGTCCAAGCACCAAAACGCTCGACTGTCGATTATTTTGACGAGAGTCTATCTCCACAACAAAGGGTGCATAAGAGCTGGAAACTATGGAGCTTTTATGTCGACTTGGTCGAGTCTGTCAGCACTCTTCCCGAGACGAAGAAAATATACGAACGGATTTTTGAACTCCGGATCGCAACTCCTCAAACAGTTGTAAACTATGCCAACCTACTAGAAGACAATCAATATTACGAAGAATCATTCAAGATATACGAGAGGGGTCTAGATCTTTTCTCGTATCCTGTAGCATTCGAGCTGTGGAATCTCTACCTGACTAAAGTGGTTGATCGGAAGATTGGAATTGAGCGTCTTCGAGATTTGTTTGAACAGGCTGTTGAAAATGTTCCTCCCAAATTTGCAAAGGTGCTATACCTGATGTACGGGAATCTTGAAGAAGACCGCGGGCTTGCACGTCACGCTATGCGTATCTACGAACGAGCAACGAGAGCTGTCTCGGACGAAGACCGTGCCGACATGTTCAACCTGTACATCACCAAATCGGCATCTAACTTTGGGTTGCCTTCTACACGGCCAATATATGAGCGTGCGATAACAGCTTTACCTGATAAAGATGCTCGAGATATGTGTCTGAAGTTTGCCGACATGGAAAAACGTCTTGGCGAGATTGATCGTGCTAGGGCTATCTATGGACATGCAAGTCAGTTTTGTGATCCGAGAACTTGTCCTAGTTTCTGGAAAAAATGGGAGAGCTTTGAGGTTCAACATGGAAATGAGGACACTTTTAAGGAAATGCTGCGTATTAAACGTAGTGTACAGGCAGCCTTTAATACTGATGTTGGTTTTATTGCCAGTCAAGCACTAGCTAGAGTTGAAGCTGAGAGTAAAGAAGCTGTAGAGGGACCGGGTGAGATCGCGATATAGGCCTCTCCTGCTCTACACTCCCGTTCCTTTTAAAATTAATCTTATACCTTAACAGTGCTACATCCATCGGGCTATGGATACTGAATGTATCACCAATTTTAATTGTCAGTCTCAGTCCCAGTCCAGGCGAACCATACGTAGTCTTCAAGTGTAAGTGACATCATTAAGCGAGCATTACCAAGCGTGTATAGTAGCCACTTTCCAGCTCTCGACCCTAGACTTTTCACCATGTGACATGTACGGATACTTGGGTCGGATGTTGCAGTGGTACACCGTCCCGGCTGTTTTCTCAAGCAGAGTCTGGGTAGCCGAACCATATGCCCCACGCGAGACAGGAGAAAGCCGGTTCGAATCTAGTACGACGCGCAAGCCACCATCTCTTGAGGTGATACCGTAAACTTCGAATCACGATAGTATACGCAGATAATTATGAGGGGCTCACGTTTTTTCTTGTTGTGGGTGTTGACTGAAGAGGTTACACGTCGTGAGAGCTGACTTCGTTGTGGAAACAGCTATTGAAATCAGAGTATAAGTATGCCGATGTTAAAGCAGAGACATCCTAAAGATAAATACGTATCTCCAGAAAATTGCAGCATGAGCCCACCGGCGACAAATAAGGTTAAAGAAGTAAAAAAAACTATGTGGTAATAGATCCTGTAGCAGTGGAACATACGAATGAGATTGTGCATGAAGTGAGTCAAGAAAATCGCTTGACTCTATCTACAATACCTAGCCAGGACGCTACTATCCCTATCTATACACAAGGGCTTAATGCTATGATTGCGCCTTGGTGAAAGACGATGTTCTCGAAAGAGTGCTATGCGTAATTCCATGTCAATCTTCGGATCGAACTTTCATCCGTGTCCAAAATACATTTACGTACTAAGATACTTGCCGAGCAACTCAAGCTCCATTTACATCGATCAAAACAGATATCGGAAAAGTCGAACGGATATCCATTGCTGAAGAAGCGCCGTGATGCGCGCAAACCCTGCGTATATCTAAGAGACTCGTCACGTGCCATATCGGATAAGCTAGCCGTGCCCCCTGTGTCGATGAAGTCCGCACGTCTCACACTTAACCTCTGAGTCAGAGATTAATCAAAACACCAACGCGAAAATCGACTTGGCTAGAGGAAGGTTATTCGTATTCCTTTGTCACTTATTTGATCGGTTTGATTGGAGCTTGATTCGCGAGGCGAGTATTTTAGGGAGCAAATGTATTTTGGCCATGAATCAAAATTCGATCCGAAACATCATAGAGAATTACGAATCGCGTTTCTCTCCGGAATGAAGTAATGCGTGACAACTCGAGGGACGAAAGACGATAGGCGAATGGTCAAAAGCTCCGGGGGACTCAAAATCATCAGACTCTAAACTAAAGGGAAAAATCTCCAGTCGGGCACAAGTCTGTGTGTATGTACATAATGCTTCTTGTTAATATAAAACCACGCTGTTAATATCAAACTTCCTATCCTTGGTCTTCAATGACCTACAGGTTGCATGTCAGTTACCGTCCTTGTAAAAAACCTGATGAATCATGGTTTGTGGCAGATTAGACTCGTGCTTAGGCTTACAGGGTTGAAACAGGACGTGTTGTGAACTAGGAGGATAAGTTATTCTGTTAAACCCGAAGATCTTGTCGGAGAGAATAACGAATACGTTGTATAGAATTATTATTCTCATTACTATCTAATAGCAGGAATAGCGATTCATTTAACATACTTCCGATCAAGACGTAGACAAAGGAAAATGTACTCCCCCCATGAAGTCTTCAGTTATGCGAACTGGTACATGACAATTCCGACAAAACTGCGCAAAGAAGAAATACAGTAATAAATCCCGTTTGAAAAAAAACAAGAATCTTGAACAAATAAATTCTTTGAAGTTGGTCTTGACGGGAACTTACAGGAAAATGCAGGGCAACAATTATACATTTCCAACACTCCCTCTCATCGACGAGATAAACAAGTTCGGTTCATTCCAACTGAAAAATTTGCCTGCACAGAATACTCGTCCTGGATGGGGTGAGTGGCTTGGTGAGTATGTCAGCTAGCATACTATCAGTAGGAATGTATTCCACCCTAATTTTTCCATGTAGAACGCAATCTCTCGTAAAGTGGTATGCCACATCGATATGCTTGGCCTTTGATGAGTTCGTGCCTTTTGCAAGAGCCATAGCACTCTGATTATCGGAGTATACCAGCATTCCTTTATCACCCACAAGCTCATTCATGACATGAAGTTCCCTCAATAAACTCATGATCCAAATTGCTTGCTTGCTTACCTCAGATAAGGCGACATGCTCGGCCTCTGTGGTCGGTGAGGCGACAGACTTCTGTTTCTTTGATTGCCAACATACTGGCCCATCACCCAGCATCAAAATATATCTACTCACTAAGCGTCGAGTCGCGACATTAGAAGCAAAATTGGAATCAGAAAATATCATGGCCATTTTATTACTAGTAACCATGCTAGAGGGAGAACCAAAATTGTAAGTAATTCTGTAATCTTCTGAACCCTTTAGATACGGCATACGACGTTCCAATGACAAATAACTGGCGATGCATTGTGACTGGCGAGCTGATATGTTCCGAAAGATATGTCGGGTCTGATAGTGTTAGCTGCATAACCAAGACTGCCTGTGGCACTCGAGGATGCTGAGTCGTCAGCAGGGATTATTCATCCAAATCTGGTAGTATCCCACTGTAGCCTTCAAGGGGAGATGCGCAAGTGTTTGCATTTGTTAGTCTGAACAAATTTACTTTGTCGCTAATGCAATGGACTCGGGTTATGCTGAGGGTTCTTGTAGATTTTTGTCGAGTAATATTCCATCCGATGATCATGTCAATCAGGCATAGGTCCTTGATCGAGAAAAGGGATGAAAGATTTTCCATCAACCGTTTGATATGTTAAATAAATTTTCCACAAATTACCAAATCATCGACATATACAACTTTAACAATCTGTTCATGAAGGTTAATGTATATACAGTCGTCGCTTACAGACTTACTAAAACAGAGTAAAATAAATTTGGCACCAGGCTTTTCGCACCATGCTTTTTCCGACTGCTTCAAACCATAAAGGAACTTATTTAGCCCAACAGATTTCGTGGTCCGCATTCCTTTAGGCGACTTCATGAGTTTAGTTTCTTTAAAATCGCCTTCAAAGTAGGCAGTCTTAACGTCAGCTTGCTAAACCTCCCGGTCATCAAAGGCAGAGACTGCTGACAAGATTCCTAATAAATCCATACGCATAGTGGGGGAATACGTATTGAAATAGTCAATTCTGTAAATCTGATTGAACCCCTGTGCGACTAATCTCGCCTTAAATCTACCATCAGATTTCACAGCTAAAACCCAACGTGAGCTGATTGGTCTTCTATCATGGTTATCATGGGTAACTGGGGTAAATACCCCTTTCTCTTTCAGCGATCCAAGCACGTCGAAAATCGCAGCCTCCCATTTCAATTTTTCCGGTCAGTTGATGTCCTCTTAATACGTCTGCGGAACGGGGATATTTACTCCTACATAATTGGTAGGTTCTTTCGGCCTCGAGGACAATCTAGGCTCGATCAGCTTCTGTTGTCGATTACTCCTCCGAAGAACGGGCTCGTCTAAATTTGAATTAGGTTCAGTCAAGGATTGAGAAACACTTAGATCATCTGATCCTGGCGTAGCAGGAATCAAAATATCGCCGTCAGCATCATTATTAGTACCTGGTTCGGCTGGAGGTAATGCCGGATATGATGCCGGCGGCGAAAGGCTAAAGTGAAGCCCGCCGCTGAAGTCGATAAAATAGGTAAAGAATTTGAAGCCGTCCGGACAGTTGAATACTCATCACTATCGGAACTCTCATCGGTATTAAAACCATAAGCCTCATCAAGTATAGAGGTATTTGATTCAAGAAATTGCTTGTGTGGTTTTTTCTTCCAGTCCCAGAGCCTATCTTCAAAAAATCGAACATTAGCCGAAAAAATCGTCTTGTTGCGACCACCTTTGGCCAGAATGCAAACCCTATACTGTGTTGGGGATTCACAGTACCCAACAAAAATGCCCTTCAGCAACGTTGGAGAAAGTTTGTATCTCTGAGGATCTTCTGTTTAGATCAGAACATAACACAAACGACCCCATACCTTCAAATGAGATGTCTCTAGCTTAATGCCACTAATGGCTTCAAAAGGAGTTCTTCCGTCGGCAATGATAGGCATCCTGTTCCGTATGTAAACCGCCGTAAGCACAACTGCATCCCAGAAGCGAAGGTGAAGGTTAGCATGCATAAGTATACATCTTGCCATAGTAATTAAAGTCCTATTCAATCTTTCTGATACTCCGTTTTTACGTTGAGTGCAAGAAGCGTAAATTTGTTACTCAATACCCTTGAATTCGATATTTTATATTCTGAGTCCCCATTAAAGCGCATTGCTTTTATTTATAGACTGGATTGAAGCTCCTTCTTCTCCTTGTAGTTGTTACGGGCTACGCCGATCCTTAGATCTTGGTAGAACAAGGGTAGAACCGTTCTGAAGCAAGTCCCTGTATTTCCCATGTAGATTCCCCTTTTTATATACAGGGTATCTACAGTTGGTAAAATACAGTAAAAGGGGGCTAGTTTTAATCCAATAATAAGTATCCTCAGACGTTAGAATTATTTAGTCCTCACTTAGAATATTTACAGTATTCGGCCACTTACTCTTTTGTCTTTATCTGCCTGTGACTGCCCTTTCACATACATTCTAAGTCTCTCGAATCTACACCTATCAAGATTTGTTATAATAACTTCACCATGATGAAACTCAGGAAAGTACTACAGAATGATAAGATACCAACTCTGAGAGTGTCACTTAATTAATAAGAGCTTGCCGACGATCAACAATGTGTATCAAGATAATATCAATCTATAAGAACAGTACAAAAACAACTATAAAGATACTCTGTCTACATGTCTTTATCTACGCACAGACCAAGGTATGTATGCCTGAGGCATTAACTCATTTCATTGAGATTGCACAAATTGGTATCTTCAACATGCCCCCTCAAGATGTGCAGTCGACTTACACTATTCCAATATTATGTTTATGTCTTTCAAACGACATTCTATCAAGTGATTTTGTGAAGATATCAGCAGGGTTTTCGCTCCCTGGAATAGATTCAGGGCTAAACGTCCCTTCTTCGACATGTTGTCTTATCCAGTGATAAATTTTATCGATGTGCAGCGTGGCTCTCATATTTTCAGGGTTTTTCGTTAGAGCAATTGCACCATCCGAATCCATAAAAAGGGGTATAGGATCCTTGTGTTTAAAGTCTAATTCTTGCATTATGTCGCGTAGAAATAAACAGTTTCGTCCAGTAAGATTAGCCGCCACATATTCTGATTCTGATGTTGATACAGTAATTAGGCGCTGTTTTTCGGCAGACCACTTGATGGCTCCTCCAGCTATAGTAATTACAGATCCTGAAATAGACTTACGATCGTGTCCTTTTCCATTGTCTGCATCTGAGTATGCCGTAAGTGTAAATTGTGGTTCGGTGTGTCTAGCTTTACTGTAAACGATACCTGTGTGAATTGTCCCCTTGAGATACCTAAATATATGTTTTACTCCGTTCCAATGTTTCTGTGAGGGAGCTCCATTGAACTGAGATAGATGATTTTTTGCGTAAGCAATGTCGGGGCGTGTAGCAACGGAAGCAAACATGAGTGATCCTATTGCTGCTCTATATTTTGTAGGATCTTCAAAAGATTCTTCTTCATTTGATTTCATAAATATTGCCCCAGTCGGTAAAGGTGTGTTTGTCGGTGTGCAATTCTCCATATTGAATCTTTTAAGAATTTTAAGGATGTAAAGTTCCTGATAAATTTTAATTGATTTATTAATAGAGTCCCGTTTTAGTTGTATGCCTAGCAATAATTTTGGTTCTCCCAGATCTGTTGCTTCCCACTTATTTTTTATTTGGAGTTTTGTGTTTTGAAGTCTCTTTTTGTTAGTTGATGCAATCAGAAAGTCATCAACCCAGACTGCGATAATATCATATCCTTTTTCATCGCTTCTGAAATAAATGCCATGTTCTTTTACCAGTTGATTATACCTGGCCTCTTCAACCAAGAATCTTTTTAGTGTTTTATTCCACTCTCGACCTGATTGTTTGAGCCCGTATAATGTATGTTTTAGATGACAGACTCGTCCTGTACCATCGTCACATCCCTTTGGTTGTTTCATATATATTTCTTCAGCTATTTCTCCATTGAGATAAGCTCCTTTGATGTCCATTTGTCCAAGTTCTAGTCCATGGAAAGCAGCAATTGCGAGAACGAGTCGAAACGAATCAAATCTTACGACTGGGGAGAATGTATCAGAATAATCGTAAATATATCCCTGATTGTATCCTAGTGCGACAAGACGAGCTTTGTGTTTACAAAGTTTTCCACTCTCATCAAACTTTTTAGTAAACACCCATCGATTTCCGATAACGTTATTTCCTTCTGGTGGGTCAACAAGTTCCCAAGTATTCTTTTCTTTAAGGGTGTCAAGTTCTTTTTGGATCGCCTTTTCCCACTGAATACTATCGTTGTGTTCACGTGCTTCTTTGATTGTATTGGGTAAATCGTCGTCGCCATTTTTAGCTATTAGCGCGTGTGCGATGTTCGAAAAATGGGGTGAATTAACATAAAAATCCCCACTGTTGCGTCCTTCAATGGACATGAAAATTCCGTTCCCAGATTTTGGCTGTCGAATGTATTGTCTTGGATTAAACCCTGCTAAATCAATATAGTTTTTACGGGTTGATTGGCCTGATACTGTATTAGACCTGAGGTTCCTTGTAAGGTTTTTAGATTCTTCGTCATTTGCTGTATTTTTAGTACTTCTATCACTTTGTGAAAAGTTCTCCGCCTCTGGGCTATTTGTCTCTATATCTTGACTTTCTTCTTGCGAATTTATGACTGACGTTTGTTGATTGTCCATCAGAGGATTTGTCTTATTCGTATCTATCTGATTTGAATTTTGGAAAATAAAATTGTAGTTGCGAGAAACCCTTATTTTCATCGTCTTCACATCGTAGTACCTAATTGCCTTGGGGCCATCTTCAAAACCTGTGAATATAACTTTTCGTGCCCTTGGTTGCGTCTTTTGCTTTTGTAACTCTTCTAAGACATATACTTCTTGGCCAAACTCTTGTGCCATCGAGAGGTCCGGACGCTTTCCTGTTAAAGCCTCTATGGGAGTTTTTCCATCTAATGCTGTAGTTGGACTTCGATTCCTAATCCACGAGGCATGCAGAACTGCTTCTCCCCATAAGCACTCAGGTAATTTTTTCTCAATCATCATTGCTCGTGCTAGCTCTAAGAGGGACCGATTCATTCTTTCAGAGACACCATTTTGTTGTGGAGAGTGTGGCGCTGATGGCATGAATTTTATTCCTCGCTCTTCAAGCCAACTACGCGTTCCTTCAAACTCTGCGGCGTTATCTGATTTGATTTCTTTTGGCCAGCGGTTGTGTTGAGTATGAATATAACTGCAATAATTCATTATTTTTTGCTTAACTGAAGCTTTATTTTTCATTAGCTCCACTGTGACATATCGTGTGTAATCATCAATGAATAAAATAAAATACTGATTTCCTCCTGGAGTTTGTTTGACATTTGGTGATCCCCAAACATCAGAGTGCGTCAAGTCTCCAAACATTTCTGTTCGTTTTAGGGAGTGAATTGGAAATGGTGTCTTATGTGCCTTAGCTGCGATACAACTTTCGCAACCTAGTGATATTGGAATTGATTTCTGATCAAATTTTATTCCATTTACTAACTCTTTACCGAATATAATTTTCATCGATGATAGAGAGATATGGCCTAAGCGTTTGTGAGCTTCATGCCATGACATATTTTGAGTTGTTGCTGTATTTGCTGTAGGCATTTGATTTATTAAAGCCTTCGCACTTACGCGATATAAATTGCCGTCCAGTCTGCCAGTTGCAATTAATGTTCCTTTACTATTCCAAAAATTGCAAGTTCCACTTTCGAACTCAAGTTTACCACCTGCTTTGTCAATTTTAGGCCCAGAAATTAGGCAAAAACGAGTAGTAGGGACATAAAGGACATCAACTAGACGGAACTCTCTATGGATTCCGTTAATTAATCCTTTCATATGTACTACACCTGTACCTTCTATCGCAGCTGTTAATCCACCGGCAACGTTGAGTACTCTCTTACACGGCGTAAAGGTTGTAAACATTTCTCGTCGATTGGCAACATGGGCACTGGCACCAGAATCAGCTATCCATAAGTCGTGCGACCAGGAGTAGAAAGTAAAATCATTATATTTAGATGGGGAACTATCGACCAATGCCATGTGACTAGAAAAAAAAACATCTTGCTCTTGTTCTGCCATCTGAGCATTTACTCCCTTCTTCCTTTCAGCTTCCTCTTTTTTCTTTTTGGCAATCTGCCATGGTGCTTGACCTTCTCTATCACCTCCCTTGGCATAACATTGTTCTTTTAGATGGCCCGGTTTCTTACAATTTAGGCAGTTTCTTTGGACCGCTACATGCGCGTCATCGCTTTTACTTTCACGGCGCATTTCTTCTTCAAAAATCTTGCTGGCCACATAGTTTGGATCAGCTTGCTCTAGATCATTTATTCCAGCAAAAATGGTCGAAACAAAACTATCGTACGAGGGTGGCAGTGACTTGCTCATTAAAATTGCAAGTAAGTAACCATCGATAATAATTCCATTCTCTGCCAATTCCATATGTAGAGATCGGACATTTCCAATGTGTTCACGCACTGATGCTCCTTCAGCACACCTCTTACTCCAAAAGTTCCAAATCATTTCAACCTTTGCCTGAGCTCCTGTTGACTGATGCAGGCTTGTTAGAGCTTTCCAGATCTCTGCGGCGGTTTTAGCAAAACGGACTTGCTGGTAACTTGAAGAGCCTAGAGCATTTTTGATAATTACCCGAGCGATTCTTTCACGGGTATTCCAACTTTCAGCTTCGTCTGTGTACATATTATGAGGTTTCTTTTCTTGTCCGTTCACAATGTCCCACAGATCACAAATTTCTAGATTGTCCTGCATATGTCCCTTCCATATATTCCAGTTGCTCTCCTCTCGCTTATCAAATCCGTTAAATAAAGCCATCACTTCACGTGGAATGATCGATAAACTAAAGGCCTTCTTTTCTGTCGTGACTCTATTTCCTGGAGCCATGAACCTGTCGCCTGGTGTATATATACCTGCTGACAGATCCTGTTTTATAACAGTAGGTGAGGCTGATTTGAACCTGGATGGACCCGCAGTGGACATTTTTTCTTGGACTTCTGTATAGTTCTCAAATTCAAATTTTCGGACTGCCTTTTGAAAAGCTTCTCTGGAACTTGCCCATTCTGGTGGAAATCGAGGAACTATGGATCTCCTAGCTTTGCTCTTTCGTTTTGATACTCCAAATGGTACAGTCTCTTCGGGCTCTTTGTCTGCCGCTTCACGAATCCTCTCGATCAGTTCATCGTCGAGCTCGTCCGTATAGATATGACCAGATTCAATGAAGTCTTTTAGCTGACTTGCAATTTTATTTGACTGCCTCGACATATTCGATCCTCAATACTTGTGACTGCTGGCAGTAGGTTGGTGCTGATAACGTGATGAAACTCAGGAAAGTACTACAGAATGATAAGATACCAACTCTGAGAGTGTCACTTAATTAATAAGAGCTTGCTGACGATCAACAATGTGTATCGAGATAATATCAATCTATAAGAACAGTACAAAAACAACTATAAAGATACTCTGTCTACATGTCTTTATCTACGCACAGACCAAGGTATGTATGCCTGAGGCATTAACTCATTTCATTGAGATTGCACAAATTGGTATCTTCAACACACCAGTCTCAACCGAGATTGCAAAAGAAGATTTAACGTCTTTTATGAACTTCCGCGTACCAGATTCAGAACCGAAGTCCTCCGACGAAGAAGACTCTTTCGTCTCACAAGAAAGTTATACAATGTCGGAGCAAGTACAGGCGCCTGGGTCCAACGTCGGAGAATTTGTCCCTGCGGCTCACGAGCAACTAGGCGGGCCATCAGTACCCGAAGAGCAACGGAGCCAACCCCACACTAATGCTGGGGAAAGTATATTTTCTCACCTCTCTTCTGCGCAATACGAAGCGCTCTATAATCGATTTCCCTCGGAATTCCTGAGCCAAAACCTCCCTGCTCAACAGCCCTCCATTGCAACCCAGCGCACACCATTCATTCCGAAACCCTCCTCGTTGGACCTTACTCCTACCAAGAAAGCCAATGAGTGGCCTACATGGGATGGTTCCATAACCACTTTAAGATCATATCTCGTCTGGTTGAAAGCAAAAATCGAGGAAGATAGACATCTGCTAGGCTCGGATAGAGCTGTGTGTTTAGGAATTTTGGACTCCGTTCCTGATGACAAAAAGCTCCGAATATCTCATTGGTTTGAGACAGGAGGGCCTAAAGGAGATTACGATTGGAGGTTGTTTTTAAACCATCTGAAAGACCAATTTGAGGATAAGTTAGCTCGTCAAAGGGCTGGCAATCTGCTTTCGCGAATGAGGATGGGGCCTAATCAGTATTTTGCTGATTACCTCCAGGATTTTGAATTCAAGCTTTCTCAATGTGGTGGAGACATGTCAGACAGTAATAAGATCTGGAACTTAAGTATAGGGATAAACGTCGCTCTCCAGCAATATCTTGTGTTCAAGGATTTACCCGATGATGATTATCAAAAATGGGTAACTAAACTAAGTAAAATAGCTGGACGTTTGGAAAGTCTTCCTTCATATCGGCCTAAGGGCTGTTCTGGTAAAAAGACATGGTACTTACCGCAGAATGGATCGTTATTCTCTCCGACATTCGAAAATCAGATTCAGACATCAAATGTCGATGCAGACGGAGATACTAAGATGGGGGGAGTTAATGCCATGAAGGTTTTACAGGCTGCGATTAACGCGTTAAATGTTAATCCCGACGCTGGAGAAAATACAAAACCGAGGGCCAAGTGGAGAACCCAGGAAGAATTTGCACTGCTAATTAATGAGGGATGATGATGATTCTATTTTTCGTCTAAGGCTCACGTCGCGTGCCCTTGGGCACGTGACATTTTGGTCCCATATGGGCCAAAGGACGCTAGAGCCTGAGCTCTAGTTTTTGTGACTTTCTAAGTCCTAAATACATGGCAGTGCAACGTTGTATGAAACTGCGCACATAGAAGGTGTGATGTTTATTGCGAATTTGAATTTTTGAGACCTCCCCAAGCTCTTTGCTGTGATCAACAGTCCATCTCGCCCGCTCCATCTATCCCTTCTAGAGCCCCCGATCATTTAAACCAAAACCAAAACTAAAACCAAAAAGAAAAACAAAAACAAAAGAAAATAAATCCGCTCTCAGCGAATGCAGATTTGCTCATAAAACTGAGCCTGGCCCAGCCAATTAGTCAATGTGACAGCCCCTTCCGGTGTTCCCAGGAGCTTCGGTAGGAGTAAGCGGATAGGCCCATCCGGGCGGCCATGGCGGCGGCGAAGAATTCTACAGAAGAGAAAGTGTTTTGGAGACTTTGGTGATCCACAGAGGCAGTGCATATTTGCGTCCCTGTGATTAAAACGTGTATGGTAAGAAGAAAAATCTCCGTGACCGGTCCTAACGGCGATTACTTGACCGAGGGCTTTCCTGCTCAATAAGAGCTCTTTGGGAAAGTAAGGGGCGGTGTTAATTCCTAGTTTGACATATGATTGAGGAGCATGGTTTTCCCACCATTTATCTCTCGCTTGACACATCTGGGATGTTTTCCACAGGGCTAACGCTGCTATTGAAAGTTTTGGTTGGTCATTCTGGAAGGGTGTAGACGCACCTTTCTTCGCCTCTGCGTCGGCAAGCTCATTTCCTTCGATTCCAGCGTGACTGGGTACCCAGCGAATTTTAATTTCTCCTTCACTAATGTGAGGGAGTCTTGATCGGGATTTCCAGATCTTGACAGCTTCCAAAGCATCTAAGAAAATTTCTTGGGAAGATGTACTGTTATTCTTGGTTAGGAACTTCTTTACAACCTCCAAGTTATCGATGAATATCCAAAAGTTGTTCGAGAACCTTGTTGATGGAAGGGCGATAGCCGCTTGAATGCCTCTCAGTGCTGCATGGGCTTCCGCATCGTTTATTTCCTTGCCTTTGCCAAGGGGGAAAGCTTTAGTTAAAATTTTCCGGCCGAGTTGGAAAATGGCAAATCCACCACCCACACTTCCGTCCGGTAGTTTGGATCCGTCTGAGTAAACAAGGATGTCAGATGGGGGTATAGTGAGTAAGAAGTCACGGAATTTTTCGGCCCTTGAGCTATTTGTACCTGTTGGGCCACCGATTCGGTACAAAACATCCATTTCTGAGTCTGGTATCTCCCATGGGGGAAGCAGAAGAGGGTTTAACTAATCCGACGCTGGAACATTTACGTATGCCCTGGAAAATCTTGTCAGTGCAGTGGTTTAGAGTGACTTCTGCCCACGACCTGACAAGGGATGGCGGGGATCCAACTTGCGGGTGCGGACGGCAGCCCTTAAAGATATATGTCAGGAATGCCTCTGTTGTATAATATATATATGGAGATAGCCAGAGCATAGTGTTCTATGATTTCTGGTCTGGCCTTTTAGCCGAGTGGTGATGCATCTATCTCGTGTATCATGTAGGATGGCAACCCTTAGCCTGACACCCACCTCTTGACCCCTCTCTCTCCCCACGCTGTCTACATATCGCTTATGACAATATATTATTTAGAGAAATTTCGGCGGTGGGAAGTCCAGCCTCCCTGAGGAGAGCAGAAGGAGTTGTGCGAAATGCTGGAAGGATTGCTCTTGCAGCAGCTCTGTGCACTTTGTCTAACTTTTCAAGGTGCTGACCGACCCTGTTAGAAAGCTTTTTATTCCCAACGTTCTTAGAAGCTCCAGGCCACCATGTCTCAGCTCCAAAGTGCGCGATTGGTAGAACGCAAGAAATTACGGCTTGCCTTGATAAGTGAGGTGACACACCACGCACGGTATTTCCAAGACAGCGGAGGGCATTCGCGACCTTGAGGGCCTTTGTTGCTTGTATCTGAGCATGATATTTGAATGTTAGCTTTTTATCGAAGTGAACACCTAGCCACTTGAGATACGGGCGCTCAGTGCTTTCTGAGATCGAAAACCTGTCTGTTAATACCCGTGGACTGCATCCTTTGTCACGGTGCTTTCTAGAGAAGTGCAGCAATTCTGACTTCGAAGAGTCAAACTCAAGCCCTTCTCCCTCGCCCCATGATAAGGCCTGATTAATCGAGGAACCAATCTTCTGAGAATTTTCTTCCAGAGAGTGGGATATTACCGGTATTGCTACGTCATCGGCGTAGCCAAAGGCTTTCTTGAGACCCTTGAGCTTATAAAGAGAAGTATAGAGCATGAATAAGATGGGAGAGATTGGGGATCCTTGTGGGAGTCCGCAATTTATTGCTCTTGGCGCCCCCACTTCTCTATCAAGGCGTATGCAAACCGTGCGTTCAGTAGCAAAAGATCCAATCCAGTTGCAGAGACTTGGTGGCCAGCCTTGCTCTCGAAGGCGTTTTACAAGCCTGCCTGGAAGAACTGTATCAAAAGCCCCCTTGATATCGAGTGTAGCAACAGATGCTGTCATCCCAGTAGCAAGTGCCGTCTCTACATCATGGGTCAGACAGGTAGTTAGGTCTACAGAGGACCTGAGAGGCAGCGCGCCAAATTGCTGGGTTGCTAGCACCTTGTATGTAATAGCTATCCACGACATGCGCCTTGAGATGACCCTTTCGAGTCCTTTTCCAAGCACTGAAAGGAGTGCAATGGGGCGGTACGACCGCGGGTTAGTCATATCTGCCTTGTTTGGCTTTCCAATCATCGCGATAATTGCAGTGCGGAAGCATAGGGGATGATGTCCAATTTCAATGCATGCCTTGAAGAGTTTTTGGACCAAGTCTGAGATTTTGGGCCAAGCGAGGCGAAGGACTGCCGTGGGAATTTGGTCTTTTCCTGGCGTCGTATTTCAAGCCCCTAGTATTGCTCTAGATACTTCCTCTGTCGTGAGATCTGGGAAAGGTAGGGACGTTGCTGGGATAGTCGGAGTTGACAGGGGGATGTCTTCGACATTTGACTGATTGCACAGGAGGTTTTGGTACAAAAACTCTCTTTTTGCTTCTAAATTGTGAGCTGGTGCCGTGTTTGGAGCGAGCGGGTTGAAGAGCGGCGGCGTCCGGAAAATTCTCTTTGACTTGTGCCACTTTGTAATGTCAAACATTTCTTTCGCATTGCTCGCATCCTCGAGTTTTTTCTGAAAAAACAAAGCCTTCGCCGTTTTAACTGTCTTCCGGAACTCTTTCTTAGCGCTGTAACTAGGAATCGAGTTGCGGGATAGCTCCCTGTATTTCTGTTTGGCTTCCCTGCAACTCTGATTCCACCAAGCTTGTCCTTTGTTAGTTGGCAATGACTTTTTGGCAGGGCCAGAAAACGAGCTGTGTAGAATGCGGATTAACTCAGCTGCCATATAATCAAGACCGGGTTTAGATTTGACAGGTGGGCTTAGTCCCTATAGGTCCATGCTTAATAGTGCCAAGAAGGTCTTTTGATCCACGGTTGAAAATCGAAGTCTAGTTGGCGGGGGGGAGCGATTAACTTCCGGAAGCAAAATAAGTAAAGGCAGGTGGTCAGATGTGACATCTAAATCCGCCTGAATAGAAGCGGAGATTTGCTTCGAAAAAAGCGAGTCTGTAGCAAAGCATAAATCCAGCACATTTCCTCGATTGTGAGTGGGTACATCAATTTGTGATGCAAGATTGAGCCCTTTTGTTTCTAGCCAGCGAATTAATTCCCCTGTACGCGGTGACGGAGATCCAGAGAAAGATGGGTGCCAGAGGTCGTGATGGAGATTAAAGTCCCCAGCAACTAGGGTTTGGGGGAAAACCTGAGTTTCAGGCAAGGAAAGAAGACATGAAAGTCCTGCTCCCGGATTGGTAGCTCCAGGGGGGGCGTTGTAGATATTAATGACCAAGGTTTTCGGAAAATGTGAAGCTTCAACAGATAGAAGGAGCAAATCTCCATTTTCATCCTGTTGATGTGATTCCGGTCGTATTTGAGTGAAAATAAGGCCCGAGTCCGTTCTAGTGTATGTCATAACTCGAGGACGGGTAGACCAGTCGTCGACTGGAGTGAAGCATTCAAAGGAAGGATGCTTGCAGGTTATCCTTCGGGTTAAGTCTCTGGAGACGTAGGGTTCATGTATTAGTAAGATATCCACACGTATTTGAAAGGCAACTTGAAGAGCAAGCTCGTGCGCCACCCAGCTTCTACCAATATTGATTGAGAGGATTTTTAATGAGGATTTTTTGGTACTCATAACTGCATGTCTGAAGGGCTGCTATCCCGCCTTTCGCGGGGTAAATTATCCAGGGGAGCGTATTGACCCCGTGTGAGGGTGGGTGGAGATGGTTGAGAAAAGAGGGCTCTTATTGCAGGTGGTGTAGAAGGCGCCACACTTGTGGTGGGTACTGTTGCATCTAAGGGGGTTGCACCCAGAACTCCGCAGTGTGCCGCTTTCAGGCGTAGTCTGGCTGCCGACGCTGACCTACGAATTTCAGCAATTTGAGACTTGGAGGGAAGGGATTGATCCTTTCTAGGTCGAATAAGGCATTCCAAGGAGTCTGCAGGGTGAGGGCCATGGCAGTTCGCACACTTTGGTGGGCACTGGTGTACCTTATTTGGGTCGCATGAAGTATGTTGTCTCTCTAGATGTTGTGTCGATCCACAAAGTCTGCAGCATGGGAGTCTAACACAAGATCTCTCATTATGCCAGCCAAAGCATTTACTGCACTGTGGGATTTTTATCTTCTTAGGGAGCAGTTTCGTTTGTATACGAATACCAAAGAGAGGGAGACTCCGTGATAGGGAAGCCGATTCCTCTGGATACAGGACTATCCAGTCTTTGAGGCTCGCGTATTCTGCCTTGGCAGCATTTCGGGGCTCGAGGACGTTGACTGGGGCTACGTTGGTGAGGTCTGTGAGAGCTTCTGCGATTACAGATGCTGTTATTTTGACCAATTCGACGTCTGTGCCGTTATAGCCAGTATAGGACCGTGGAATGCCTGAGAGGAAGTAGGCCTTGTGATTTGTCGGTTTTTCAACCTTGCATTGGCCGCGTGTAGAAAGATAGGTCTCTATTTCACCCATCCGCGCGTTGAGAGCTTCTTGGGCGGCGCTTGAGGTTGGACAGATGGCAAATCCAGTTTTGGTTGTTTGGATTTCCAAGACCAGCTTTTCCTTTAGAAAGTTGTTGAGTTGAAGCATAACTGCGCAAGGGGACATGCTTAGTGAAGGGTGATCTGGAGAAACCCGAACTAGCAATCAGTTATGTTAAAGTATTACTTATCTCGATGCGATCTGTGCAGTCATCAAACCTTGAGTACTTATGATTACTGGTCGTCATTCTGTTTGATTACATAATACAACATTTATAATGTTGTATAAGTGAGACTCCTCTTAGTTAATGATATATATATATATGTGAATTATCTTCATTCAATCCATTGATTATCGTTAAGCTCTGTTTTACTTATAAGTGATTTATTTATTTGTAACACGTTATCAGCACCATAAAGCGATAGTCTAAAGTTTATTGAAAACAGATATAATGTTAACGAGAATAGCAAGTCAGTTGAGAGACTTCATCGTTTCAGGACACATATATACAGACGAGGTCAGCGAGTATACGATTGAGAGGATACGCAATGCTGCGGAAAACGAACCTGAAGACACTCTGCAACCAAATATTTCCAAACGAAAAGGGAAAGGCAGAAGATCAGTTGGCCCACAATTTCCCTCCGAATGGGCATCGTCGAATGAGGTCTTTCTTAAAGCCATAAAAAGGTTTGAACGCGAAAATTATTCCCAAGTTCCAGAGAAATATGAAATTGGAGCATCTCCTAAGAACTCACCAGTGACACCCAGAGTAAATCTTCACTTCACACCTCGAGAGCAACGTCAATCCAGCCCTAGACAGAAATCTGATCAATGGAAATCCTTCGGAAATATCGATGATAAAGGTACACCGGCCAATCCAAGGCATATCGCAGCAGCTTTCAACGGGATTGAAAAGCTCGACGAACATAATTGGACAACGTGGAAGGGGCATGTACAAGATAACCTTGACTTGTACGATCTCTGGGAACTAGTTACAGGAGATGAGTTAAGACCTGAGCACTTTGATACTGATGAAGCTAAATCCTGGGCCAGAAGAGAAAAAATTGCCCGAATAGTGATCAAAAATCTTCTCGGTCCAAAAGACTACAACCAAGTCAGAAACATAAGAAACGTTGCAGATCTGTGGAGAACATTAGTCGGCCTCCATGAATCAACCGGTGCTCAGGGAAAAGCTGAACTGATTTGTGAATTCTGGGGAATGCAATGTGTCGAAGGCACATCTGTCCGCGAACATATTGGGAATATGCGAACTTTGCACTCTGAGTTGGCAGAATTAGGAATCGTGATTGAGGAATACTTGCTAGCTATCGCAATCAGCAAATCTCTGCCGCCGTCTTATCAAAACTGCGTCTCAATGATTCTTGCAGGAGTGAATAACCTTGAAAAGTTGGATTCATATTACTTTGCTAGCAAAATATTCGAGGAGGAGCATAGACGGCTGAACAGATCAGAAGACGCGAATATAGTTTTCCAAAAGAAATGCTCAAATTGCAAAAGGGCCGGCCATACCAAGGAGAACTGTTATTGTAGAGGTGGTGGTAAAGAAGGACAGGGACCACGACAGATCGCTCTTAGAAAGAAACAAGAAGCCGATCGAAAGAAACTCGAGGATTCAAGGCCCGTTAAGAATGATCCAACAGCCCAAGTCACCGAAGACGTTGACGATGCAGAGGAGGCATTTTACTCTTGTCACATGGCCATGGCTGATTTTTTTTTTTTTTTCCATTTAGCGTCGTGCCGGCGCACGGCTACGAGTCTTAAAGTGACACATGCCGGTTAGCTCAGCCTATAATAGCTACCCGACGCGCCAGTGCCCCGAAGGACCCGGCCTCTACTCATAGATCCAGGCCTCTCTGCCTAGGACCTTTCTACCTAAAACAAATATTTAGAGAGCACCCTTCCACTGGGTCTCTGAATGGTTTACTTATAGACTGATACGTGTCTAGAATATTTTAGGGGATACCCTGTAACAGGATTAAGTTGAATGACGACGTGAAGGTTACACCTTATAACATAAGAAAAAGAAAATATAGCAAAAACAAAAGAAAATTATGAAAATAGTAGGCTGATAGAACACTGATAGAAGAGTTCTTTATGTCAGCGGGACATACTAGCGGCGGAGCTGTACTTCATCAAAAAAGGAGGTAGCCTGAAGCCAGTTGTTGAAAGATTTTCCTCCCTCCACTGTGCCTGGTACCCATCGGATTCCAGGGCTCGGGTGTCGAGGTCCGCCCTTTAAGCGAGCGCGGTTTCGGCCTTGTCGGCAGAAAAAGAAGTGATCAGGTGATTTCTCCTGCCCGCAGGTGCAGGTCAGGAGCGCGTTTTGATGTTGGAAACGGCGATGGTATTCTGCAAAGTCTCCATGATCGGAGCGGGCCGCAAGAAGAAAACCAACCGTGCGTCGATCGAAGCTCGCTAGTTCTGGGGAGATTTTTGCATTCGCTTTGATTCCGAGCTCTCTGTATCTATCTGGGGCATTCCTGGACCAGTAGGTGGCTACAGAGGCTTCATATCGTGCTTTGATTTCTCGTTTTGCTGGTGCAATTGATGGGGCGAGGGGGGGAGCAGGGGCTTCGCAGGCTAGCTTAGCGAGGGAGTCGGCAGTTTCGTTGCCGAGGATACCGACATGTGCTAGGCACCAGCATATGTCTACTGTGCCAGGTTGTGTGAAGGAGCAGCGATTTCTCGTTGTCCAGGAATCCGAAAGCTCCTGGAAAAGCTTTATAAGTTTCGAGCTGCTTGGTGTAGGAGCGTTAGATTTGAGCCGGAGAGCAGCCTCTTGGTTGTCAAGGCAAACCGTGACGTTTGTAGCAAACCGTGCCATGGGGCTGTGGAGAGCAGCGGCAAGTCCATCAGTGGCCCCACGTATTCCGGCATCATACACTTCAGCGGAAGTTCCAAGAGGGAGAGAGCCTTGGTGAATCTGTTGTGTAAGACCCCAGTAGATTGCATACCCGGCACCAGACCGGTTTTCTATTAGCGCGCCGTCGGAGAAGACAAATAAATCAAGAGGAGAACAGGTAGCCTGCCACCGTTTAAACTCCTGTTTTCCGATTGTTCTACCTACCGCGCCAATAGATTTTAGGGTTGCTTCTCTACTTGGCATCCAGGGGGGGATTATTGTATCAGTCGAGAGCTCAGGTGACACTCTTTGGCGAACCCAATTCATGTGGGTAGTATTCCAACGTTTACGTAATGGATGTTGGGGATCTGCTGAGGCTACGCGCACCGCAAGTCGATCATGCAGCCGTTCGAGCCAGGCGAGGGCTGGACCCCATACAACTTCACGCAGAAGTGCTGGAACTGGGGTTGTGTGGTATACTGGGAGAGTTGCCCGTGCGGCATCATTCATTCTAAGCTGTATTTTGGCGATAGTGCTCTTCGAGGTCCCTTTGGAGAACCAAGTTTCAGCTCCATAGAGGAGGGTAGGAAGAGCGGCTCCTTGTAGAGCTTGTCTGAGGAGTAAGGGACTAATCCCACGGGTCGTTGATTGGAGTCTTTTGAGGTGGCTAGTTATGGCTACGGATCTCTCGCAGGCCTTCTTGATGTGATGCCGGAAAACGGAGCGAACGATCAAAAGAAGACCCCTAACCATCGAGTGAATTCGTTTGGTCTGATTTTGTTTCCTTCGGCGAATAAGCTAGGCTCTGTGGGCGACCTACGCTTTCTATGAAAGTACTGTAGTTCAGTCTTCCGGATTTCAAACACAATTCCATTATTCCGACCCCACGTGAAAGTCTCATCTAGTTTAGTCTGAAGCCTTCTGGCGCAGTCAGCGAGACAGGGTGCTGAGGCGAAAATGTTGATGTCATCGGCGTAGCCGAGACGTCCGGGCGAAAGGCGGAGGGCCTCTTCGATTGCTAGGAGAAATAAAATAGGTGAGACTGGAGAGCCCTGCGGGAGATCGCATAGTATCTGAAAAGATGGGGATGTAGTGCCTTTTAAGGAGATTGTGGCCTGGCGTTGCTCCATAAATGAGATCACCCATTTTACTACATTTGAAGGCCAACCTTGGCTACGGAGACGGTGGCTAAGGCGTCCCTTTTGTATGCCATCAAAGGCACCCTTAACGTCAACTGTTACCATTCCCGCGACTTTTCTTTCTGCCCAGGCAGACTGGATATCACAGGTGAGTGCAGTGGTTAGGTCAGTAGCGGACCTGCGGGGGACTGCGCTACACTGATCGCGGGCAATAATTCGGTACTTTAGTGCCAGGTAAGATAGCCGTCGCGCTATTAGCCTCTCTAACCCTTTTCCGAGGCACGAGAGCAGGGCGATTGGTCTGTATGAGTTTGGGAGGGCTGGATTTCGATCTCCGGGCTTCGGAATTATGACTACGTTGGCTTTTTTGAAGGGGAGCGGATGATGCCCGAGCTGGTCACATTGACGGAAAAGCGCAGCGACCCGGGCTCCAATTATTGGCCAGGCCTGTCTTAGAGAAGTAACTGTGATTTCGTCAGGCCCAGGTGCGGAGGAAGTGACCTGGCAGCTGGAGCGGTATATTTCATCGTCTGTCAAGGGGGGCCAAGGTAGATTCTGTTTTGGAACAGATGGTACATCGTCGGGTATGTCTTCAAAATCGGAGTGCCTACTTAGGAGGGTGCTGTGAAAAATTTGAGCTTTTGCTTCAGTTGTGACCACAGGACCGTCCGGTTCTTCTAGCGGGGGAGTATTCCAATGTGCCACTTTTTTGTTCCTGCCCGTGATTTTGTATGCATCAGAGAGGTTAGATACGCTTTCTATCTTACCGGACCAGTAGTCGCGCTTGGCCTTTTTAACGGCTTTATTAAAAGATTGACGTACCGCCGAGGGATGATGATGATGATTTTATTTAACGTCTGGGGTGATAATCATGTGCCCCAGAACACGTGATATCTATCCCGTTCGGGACAAAGGACGCTAGAGCCGAAGCCCTAGAGTTTGGGACTTATCTAAGTCTAGGAGTAAATACATTGCTGTGCCGCGTTATATGAAACTGCAGACAGAAGAGATTTGTGCTCGAAAGCAAAAGTTATGTATGAGTCCTCCCCATTACTCGTTGCTGGTGATCAATCCAACTTCCTCTTCCACTCTATCTTTCCTTCCAGAGCCCCCCGATCGCGCGGTAAGCGAAATAACGTAAAACAAATCAAGACAAAAGAAAGTACCTCAACGAGGGCAAATTTTCTCGAAAAATCGAGACTGATCCAGCCATTCTGTTAGAATCTTGGCACCTTCAGGTGTACCAAGTAGACTCGGAAGGAGACGGCTTATAGGCCCAACTGGGCGACCTCTTCAATGGCGGAGAATCCGACAAAATAGGAAATGCGTGGGGGTTTTAGGTGACCCGCAGAGTCAGTTCAATCTAGCTTCTTCGTGACCAAAACGAATTTGGTAGGCGGCAAAGTCTCCGTGACTGGTTCTGGCTGCAATCAGTTGACCCAGAGCTTTTCGTCCTAAGAGAAGTTCTTTGGGAAAGTAAGGGGCAGTCTTAATTCCCAGTCGTGCGTATGAATTCGGAATATTTTTGTTCCACCAACTATCTCGGGCTTGGCTCATCTGTTCAGCGTGCCATTGTAATAATGATGTGAAAGAATGTTTGGCTGAGTCTATGAACGGCATGGCTGCTCCTCTTCTTGCCTCAAAGTCGGCTATTTCATTACCTTCAATTCCTGCATGGCCAGGAACCCAGAGTATATTTATTTGACCCTCTTGGGTATGAGGGAGCCGCGTTCTAGTTTTCCAGGATTTTGCTGTTTCCATAAAGTCTAGAAATACTGATTGGGAGGACTTTGGGGTTGATTTTGTCGACAATTTTCTGGCGACATCTGTATTATCTATGAATAACCATGCACAAACTGCAAACCGAGCTGAGGGAAGTGAAATGGCTGCACGAATCCCCCTGAGTGCTGCGTGAGCTTCTGCATCGTATGAATCCCTAAATTTTCCGAGAGGGAAGGCTTCTGAACATACTCGGATCCCAAATTGGAAGATAACATACCCACCTCCGGAGTTACCGTCGCAGAGCTTCGAACCGTCTGAGTATATTTGGATATCATTTCTAGGAAGGCTGTTTAGAAAATTTTTAAACCTTTGAGCTCTTGTTTCTATTGGACTTGTTGGACCCCCGATTCGAATGAGTGAGTCCTGCTTGGTCTCCTCAGTTACCCAGGGAGGATTTATCAAAGGGTCAAAGTACTCTGATTCTGGAATACTACTGCATGCCCTAGAAAATCGAGATAATACGGGCTGTGTTAGTGAGGCTATGCCCCGTTGAGTCAGAGGATGACGAGGATCAAGGCGACGTGTGCGTACGGCTGCTCTTTGAGCTGTATTGTCGAGGGTGACCTCGGCAGGTAAGAGTCCAGTCTCTCTTAAAAGAGATATGGAAGGGGTGGTGCGAAAGACAGGGAGGATTGCCCTTGCAATAGCTAGGTATACTTTGTCTATTACCTTAAGGTGTGTGCCTACTCTATTGCACACGGTTTTACCTTTTTGGGTTCTAGATTTACCTGGCCACCAAGTCTCAGCTCCGTAGTGAACAATTGGTAGGACACAAGCAAAAGCAGCCTGTCTAGAGAGTTTAGGAGACACTCCTCGTGAAGTATTGCCCAGACATCGAAGAGCTTGAGCTACTTTTAAGGCTTTGGCGGCCTGTATTTGCACATGATATTTAAATGTGAGCTTTCTATCGAAGTGCACTCCTAGCCATCTCAGATATGGCCTTTGATTATTCTCTGAAATGGAAAAGTTGTTTGTGTGAACTGAAGGGCTAATATCCCTGTCCCTGTGTTTTCTGGAAAAATAATTAATGAGGGAAAATGTACTCGATGTAAAAAGAAGGGACATAAATCACGTGCTTGTTCTGAATTCCGACCGGCAAAGAGATCAACCACAGTCTCATACGTCAACGGCTCAGCAGCTTCCAAATCACCTATAATTTTGTCGGGGAAGGCGATTAGGGTTGATGAATCAGAATCGGAGTCGGAGTCAAATGAAATTGATAATGGGAATGATAATGAGTGCTCGGGGGAAGATTAGGCCTTGAGCAACGTCGCGCTCAAGGCAGGGAGAATTCCTGTAAAAGTGAAATAAAAAAGGCCATCAAGAGAATGATCAGTACTCCTTTTCTAATTGATTGTTTCTTAAATTCTAGTTTTTTTGTACAATCTTTAATCGATACCGGATGTCTGTGCTATGCAGCTTTTTCAAATAAACTTGTTAAGGAAAAAAACCTCCCGCGCATTTCAATAATCAAACGTACCCTTCAGTTAGCAGAAAATGATGGAAGGGAGAGAACGATAAATGAAATTACGTATGCTGATTTTGATAGAGATGGAAGACGAGAAAGGGTCTATGGATATATCATCCAAGACTTAACCTATGATACGATTCTGGGAAAGCCATAGATGGAGTACAATAACTTTGTTTATCTCTCAAAGGAGAGAGCTATCCGTTTCGGTTCAAATCCTAACAGCCTCTTGGTTAGAGAAAAGGGCTGGTTTAAGGACAAGGCTCCTCCGGATGTCAAGAATAAGATACAGCACGTGGCTGCCGCCAGAAAAATGATGGCAGCAAACTTCCTCTCGCTTGTTAAATCCGCAGGCAGCGAGGCCGGTGCTCAGATCTTCGCCATCAGCATTGAAGACTTAAATAGACCTCTTCAAGTCCTAAGTCATGATTCGCTAGATGAAATTCTCAAAAGTCTTCCAGATGAAATAAACAATTGGGCCCAGCTTTTCATTGAGGACAAAGATAGTACCTTGCCGCCGCATCGACCGTCAGATCTGAAAACATGCCCCGAAAAAGATGACAAAGGCAGGGAGAAGTCAATACCATGGGGACCGTTATACAGCATGTCCAGAGATGAACTTTTAGTCTTGAGAAAAACGTTAACGGACCATCTTGATAAAGGCTGGATCAGAGCCAGTAGTTCTCCAGGAGGCGCACCTGTGCTGTTCGTCAAAAAACCTGGTGGCGGGCTCAGGTTTTGTGTGGATTACCGAGCTCTAAATGCAATAACAGAGAAGGATAGATATCCATTACCACTGATAAGAGAGACTCTGAGGTCAATATCGAAATCAACATGGATTACCAAAGTTGACGTACGGGCTGCCTTCCACAAGCTGAGAGTCAGGGAAGGGGACGAAGAGAAAACAGCGTTTCGTACAAGATTTGGATCATTTGAATGGTTAGTCACCCCGTTTGGGCTTCAAGGGGCACCAGCAGCATTTCAAAGGTATATCAATGAAACATTAGGCGAATACCTTGAGATTTTTTGCACGGCATATTTAGACGATATTCTAATTTATACATCTGGGTCTCTAGACGACCATTGGGAAAAGGTTGACACAGTTTTCCAGCGTCTCAATAAAGCTGGACTAAAACTGGACCCTAAGAAGTGCGATTTTGCCGTTAAACAAACTAAGTACTTAGGCTTTATCATAAGCTTGGGTGATGGAATTAAGGTGGACCCTGATAAAGTAGAAGCCATTAGATCTTGGGAAGCCCCTAATACAGTAAAAGGTGTTCGGAGCTTCCTTGGTTTCGCAAACTTTTACAGAGAGTTCATTCCTAGCTTCGGCGAAATTGTGCAACCATTGTTGGAACTTACTAAAAAGGACCAGGCGTATTTATGGTGTGACGAACACCAAAGAGCATTCGAGAATTTAAAAGAACTCTTCATCACGGCACCGGTTTTGGCCCTATATGATTCGGAGAGCGAGACAGTGGTTGAAGCTGATTGTTCTGGATACGTTATGGGAGCCTGCCTCTCACAATACGACCATAGAAAGATCCTCCGGCCCGTTGCATACTTCTCAAGGAAGTTAACTTCCGCAGAATGTAACTACGAAGTTCATGATAAAGAACTGCTTGCCGTAGTAACAGCTCTAGAACAATGGAGAGGTGAGCTAGTAGGGCTAAGATTTCCTTTTACGGTTCTATCAGATCACAAAAACCTTCAATACTTCATGACCAGCAGAAAATTGTCTGGGCGTCAGGTACGATGGAGCCATACACTCTCCCAATTTAACTTTCGTCTAAACTTTAGGGCGGGTAAAAATTCAGCAAGACCAGACGCTCTCTCACGACGAGAACAGGATATGCCACAGCACGAGGACGATGAACGTTTGAGTAGTCGACACATACAACTAATTAAGGATGCCAGGAAAATAGATGAGCCACGTCGGATGGAATTTGCGAGAACAACTCTCAACTGTACGTCAACCCTTCCAGAAAATATTTCCCGGAATATACCTCGTGGTTTGGAGATATTTCACGAGCCAGAGCTCCAACTGTTGTGGGATAGAGGTTGTGCTGAAGATAAAGACTTTGAAGAAATGTATAAGGCTTTAAAAAATGGGGAGCGAATATTTCCAGCTAAATTAAAGCTCAAAATAGCGATCTCAGAATGTGATTTTGACGAAAGAGGGGTACTTTGCTTTCGCCGACGCGTCTGGGTACCTAATTGGGAGCCTCTTCAGACAGCTCTAATCCAAAAAACTCATGACTCGCATATCACTTGCCATCCAGGTCGTGATAGCACATACTCAATATTGTCAAGAAGTTTTTTCTGGCCGGGGGCATCGTCAATGGTACGGACTTTTTGCAAAAACTGTGATATTTGCGGTCGATCTCATGTTTGGAGAGAGAAAAAGAAAGGGCTGTTATTACCCCTACCCATACCCGATAGGTTTCATTCGGAGCTCTCCGTTGACTTCATGACAGAACTTCCAGCAAAATCAAAAGATGATCCTCGCTTTCTAATGGTAATAACTGATAGATTGTTAAAAAGTTGTACGCTTGAAGCAATGAATTCAATGTCGGCTGAGGATTGCGCCAATAGATTCGTCACGTGTCACTATCGTTTTCATGGCTTCCCTCTTTATTTGACATCAGATCGCGGCTCTAATTGGGTAGGTGATTTTTGGACCCATCTTTGAAAGTTAGTAGGAATAGAACAGTGCCTTTCGACAGCTTTCCACCCTCAAACAGATGGGAGCACAGAAAGAATGAATCAAGAAGTTTTAGCATATCAAAGAGCTTTCATTTCGTATGCGCAGTACGAATGGCCATCCATGCTCCCCTCAGCAATGTTGGCTTTAAACAATAGGAACACTAGCATTGGTTTAAGTCCATTTTTCTTGACGCATGGTTATCACGCAGAACCTATTAACCAAGTACAACCCCCTGTCAAGAGACTCTCGGATCCTGCCAAAAAGGCCCAGGAATTTGTAGCCCGGCTAACAAGTGCACAAGAATACGCCCAAGCTGCAATGGCTCTAGCCCAACAACGTATGGAATTTTATGCCAACAAAAAACGACAGCCACAGGATAAATTCAAAGTGGGAGATCATGTTTGGTTATCCCTCAAAAACATTGAAACTCCTCAGCTCTCCAAAAAATTATCATGGGTCAACGCAAAATATCGGGTTACGAAAGTCATATCTCCCCATGTAGTAGAACTCGATGTGCCTTCAAGTATCTGGCCTAGATTTCATGTTGACCTATTAAAAAGAGACCCCAACAACCCACTACCTTCTCAAAAATTAAGGGATAAACAGCCACCTCCCTTTATAACTACAAAGGGAGAGGAGGAACAGTTTGTTGAAAAAATATTAAGAGCGGAAAGGAGACGCCGAGGTCGAGGTTTTCGGAGAGAAGTGCTGGTTAAATGGAAACAATTTGAAGAACCAAACTGGGAACTGTCACACAGCGGGGGTGAGAGAGGGTTACAAGATAATACGGAGGCGGTATTCAGAGAATATTGTGCGGGAAAGTCGGGGATAAATGTTTAATCTGAGATTGTGGTCAAAGCAGGATAATAATTAACAAGACGTTGCACGACCCTTTTAGTAAGGTCGACAGCAACTATTAAATAGAAACCGTTCATCCCCCCCCCCGGACTAGCCCCCACCTAAATACTACCGAGGTCCCACAAATAAAAGAAAACGTTGGGGCGGTCTAGTCTTCGAGCGGCCGCGCCTTCACGGCTAGCCCGGTAGCCTGTCCAACAATCTACAAGGATGAATAACGAGGCAACACCAGCCATACTCTTACATTACGTCCCCCCTTTCAGGTTTGTTGTCTCAACAGGCCAATAATCCTCTCTTTCCTGATCAAGTGCTGTGTCCAATTGGGCTTCCGCAATTGCATCCTCAAGTTCTCGCTCGGTGGGTCTTGGTCTGCGAGGGTTTTTGTAATGGAATAATTCTACAGCTTGCGTCGCAGTGCCCCCGACAATGTCAGAGAGTGGTTGCCAAGAAGTTTCATAGAGACCTGTATATTTCACCTTATACTGGAATCCTAGGTTTTTAGTTCTCTTGGAACCTACGATTGCATCAACTTCGTAGATTTTTTGTCCCGCATCATCGATTTCAATAAAAGGGTCAGGGTTGTTTATTTGTCCTGGAAAGGGATTATTGGGGTCAGGTCGGAGAAGGCTAGTATGGAAGACTGGGTGTATTGAACAGAGGTTGTCTGGTAATTTCAGTTGGTAACAATGACTACCGATAGGTTTTACGATTTCGAAAGGTCCTAAGTTTTTCCAGTCGAGTTTTTTACTCGGCCTTTTAGTCTTAATATTTTTCGCATTGACGAACACTTTATCTCCTGCTCGATAGACAGGTGCGGGAGAGCGATTACGATTGGCAAACTTTTCATAAAATGCTTGCGCCGCTTTCATGTTGTCACGTAAGAATTCATTCAATTCGGCTATTTTAGCCATGAAGCTATTAGCCAGATTTTGTTGCGAGGCACGGTACTCAGATGCGTTTACCGTATTAGGTCTAGGCTTGTCTATGGCTGATCTAGGATGTTGAGCGTTGTTGGCAAAGAATGGAGTTACTTTTGTTGTTTCGGATTCAGAATCGTTGGCATTGAATTCGGCTGATGGAAGCCAGTCTACCCAGTCGTCTTGTTGATAATTACAGTACGCGCGCAGATAACACTCTAGGATGGCATTAAAGCGTTCTGTCTGGCCATCAGTTTCGGGATGCCAGGCTGTTGAAAGCAAGATCTTTGTGTTGGTACGGTCGCATACTGATTTCCAAAAACTGGCCACAAATTGCGACCCCCTGTCTGATACTATAGAGTCTGGAAATCCATGGTGCTTCCAGACATGATGGTAGAACAATTTAGCGGTTCCCTCAGCATCAATTGTTGTATGGCACGGTATGAAATGTCGAGCCTTAGTTAACCGACAGCACACGACCATGATGCAATCGAAATCTTGGGAAACTGGTAGTGGGCCTAAAAAATCGACTGATAAGTCCCGCCACCGCCGTTCGGGAGCTGGGAGTTGCTTGAGCAGACCCTGATACTTTAATCTAGATGGTGTAATTCTTTTACATGTGTGACAATTATTGGTATACTGAGTGATTGTTTGAATCATGTTTGGCCACCAGTAGGATCTAGAGATTTTGGCGAAGACCTTGTTACGGCCATGATGACCGCCGTTAGGATGATCGTGGCAGTGGTCAAGTATTAGTAACTTTAATTCAGGTAGTTCGGGAACATAGATAAGGTCGTCGAAAAATAAACGGTTGTTTCGAATACTGCATCTAGATAAGTCGAGATGTTTAGAGCGGAAAGGGCCTGGACCTCGCATGATTTTCAATATTTCCTGGAGAAACTTGTCTTGTTGGTATCCGTTAGTTATTAATTGGTCGATTTTTGTAGCGAGAGGCGTCTCTGATTGGTCAAGGTGTACAGGCGCGAGCTGAAGGTTAAGGTCTAGGTTTTGTGAGATTTCAGGGTCCAAGTTTTGAGGTTTAAGAACGGTTTGCATTTGGTGGACTAAACGCTCATCGTTTAGTCCTGTAGGTAGATCTTCTGAACGTCGTGTGAGCGAGTCCGGCTTTCCCCCTTGTTTACCCGGCCGGTAGGAGATTATAAAGTTGAACCGAGATAAGAATTCTGACCAACGGGCCTGTCGACGATTCAATGTCTTCGTAGTCATGAACCATTCTAGGTTTTTGTGGTCTGTGATGACTTGTACCGGTTCCTTCGTACTTTGTAGCTCCGGTCTCCAATGCTCAAAAGCTGTTACCACGGCGAGTAGTTCCTTGTCATAGATTTCATAATTAATTTGGGCTGGCGTTAGCCGACCGGAGAAGTAAGCCACAGGGTGTAAAACGTGGGCATCATCGTGTTGCGAAAGAATTCCGCCGTGCGCCCAATCACTTGAATCTACTTCCACAATACATCGGCGGTCCGGATCGAAATGGCGCAGTATGGGTGACTCGGTAAATTTAGTTTTCAATAATTTGAAAGCGTTATCACAATCATGGGTCCAGGTCCAAGTGGCCCCCTTTTTAGTAAGCTCAGTTAATGGTCTGGCAATGGACGAAAAACCCTTGATGAATCGCCGATAGAAATTTGCAAAACCAAGAAATGCTTGAACATCCTTTACGCGGGAGGGAGTTTTCCGGGATTTGACACAGTCGATTTTGTCTGGATCCATTTCGACGCCTTTGCGCGATATTATAAGTCCTAAATATTTTACTTCCGGAGCTTCAAATACGCTCTTATTGATATCCAGCTGTAATCCAGCTGCGCGGCACTTGTCAAGAACAAGGCTAACGTGACGTCTGTGATCTTCTTGGGTATTGCTATAAATTAGGATATCGTCGATGTACGCGGTACAGAAAAGGTCAAGGAACTCTTGAAGAGTTGTGTTTATGTAGGATTGAAAGGTGCTGGGAGCATTAGTTAGTCCAAAAGGCATAACTAGGGATTCGAATAGTCCATAACGCGTACGGAACGCTGTTTTCCATTCATCCCCCTTGGCGATGCGGATACGGTTGAAAGCGGAAATAACGTCTAATTTGGTGAAGAATCGGGCTTTGGACAATCTGTCTAAGGTTTCCGATATCAAGGGGATGGGGTATCGATTTTTTACCGTGATTTCGTTTAGACCCCGATAATCCATGCACAAGCGCAGCTTGCCAGTGGACTTCTTAACGAACAGAACTGGAGAAGCACAAGGAGAAGAGCTTGGCCGGATGAACCCTTTAGAAAGATTATCGTTGAGCCAGTCGCGAAGGGCTGTTAACTCGTCGTGGGACATAGCGTAAAGCTTACCATACGGAGGGTGAGTTCCCTCCTTTAAAACTATTTTATGGTCTATGGCACGGTGAGGCGGTAGAATATCAGAGTCAAACTTCGAGAAAACCGCAGCCTGATGCTTTAGCCAATCAGGAAGTTTATTTTGTAGTGTCTTAAGTTCGGCGGTAGTTTCACCAGCGTCAAAATTTTGATAACGTCGAGTTGTAGGTGAACTGGAGATGTGGTGAGTCGAGTAGTCACTTTGTCTGATGCTAAACCTTTGATGAGAATCCTTCTAGGATATTTGATCTGGGTATCACGGAAACACGACTGCGAACAAAAGTCAGAGTTAAATTTCAGAGCGCTGGTGGACCAATTAATTGAGGGGTTGTGTTGAGACAACCAACCGTAGCCCAGGATTATCGGAAAATTGCTAAGTTTTGTGATGTAGAATAGAGCTAGTTCATGATGGAAGTTTATAGACAGTTCGGTCCTTACATAATGAGTTACCATACCTGCTGATGATTTGCGTCCGTCAACGACACGAAGAATACGAGGTTGGTCGAGGGGAAGGATGGGCAGTTGGTACTTTTGCACGAACGATGAATCAATGAATCCAAAACCATTTCCTCCGGAATCAACCAAGGCAGACGTCACAATTGAGAATTTGCCAAAAGTTAGGCTGCAAGGCAAAATTAACGAACTCAATTTAGCAGAACTACTTAGTGACAAATCAGAAATTAGGAGAGAAGAGTTGGATTCATTTAGTATCGCAATATCACCATAACCGTGACTGCAGTTATGGGCTATTCTTTTAAATTCTGGACTCTCCCCGCCGGTATAGGAGCTCCACCATCTTCCTCATCATCCAAAGACATCTCTATTTGTCTCAGGTTGGTTATCGTTCTCGAGGGACCGCAAGTAAATTTGGTATGGCCTGCTTCTCCGCAGCGCATACACAAGTTGAGGTCAAATCTTCGTTGCCGTTCTTCCGCTGTGATTCGGCCGTCCGGCCCGATTCTCTGGATTTGAGCCCGGTCTAGTATCATTGGATCCCCTCGTGGAGGATTGGGAGGATTCGAAGCCAAAGGAAAAGAGGGTCTTGGTGGCATGCTAGGAGGTTGGTGGTAGTTATAATTCGGCAAGAGGCGGGCGTTCGGCGGAGGAGGGTTAGGTCGCGAAAACTGTTGAGGCCTTCCGCCCGCATAGGGGTAAGGTTTTTTGGTTTGGTCTTTGTCTAGGTCAAGTCGGTGTTGGCAGTCTTTGCAAAGAGCGACAAATTCGTCAAAGGTGTAGTCATGGTCAATTTCTTGTTGATCACTGATTTTTGTTCTCAAGTCCTGAGTGACTCCGTCGCGCATGGCGTCAATCAGGGTTCCATCATCAGAGATACCAGCTAGCGTTTTTAGGCGTTGAAATTCTGCGAGATAAGCACCAAATGGCCTAGCTCCCTGGCGTAGATGAACCAAAGCGCGTCTAGCTTCGCTCTTCTCATTCGGATTACGATATGAAACGTCCAGAACTTGCCAGACGTCTTCTACCCTTTGAAATCCAAATAGACCTTCTTCCGTCAAGTGCTGATCCATGAATGATTGAGGTTCAGGGCCTAAATTCTGGTAAACCAAATCAACTTGGGACTGGACAGTGCGAAAGCGTTCAGGGTTTTGGGCGATGGTTATTTTTATATGCTTCTTAAACCTGTCATATTTAGTCTTATCATTTCCTAGAAAAACTTCTCTGATATGGAAGCATTCTGTCGTTACCGAGGGTTTTTGTGTGTCGGCAGAGGTGGAAGGGTCCAAGTCCTTTGGTTGGTTCTCCAATTTATACTGGGCCACTGCCAGCTGCCTTTGGAGGCCGGCATTCTCGTCTCTCCAAATTTGGATCTGGTTCTGGAGAGTATCGAAAGAGGCTTTTAGTTCTAGATTCTCGAGTTGAAGACGCGCGATTTCTTTGTCAAGTGCGGTGACCTTCAGTTCGAGCTTCTGCCCTGATTTGAAGAGCTCTGTCACCCGTTTAATCTGACCAGCATCGTCAGACTGATGCAGAAGCTTTAGGAAAGATTCTGGAGAATCAGGAGGAGCCATTGTTAGGAACTAAGAATAAAAGGCGAATAAAATAACACAATATAGAAGTAGAAAACAAGTAGAAAACACTATCCAATAATCAACCAAGCGCACGAGCAGACAACCAATCAAACAATCAATCAACAAAAACAACCGAGGAAACCAACACGTGGCAGAAACGGTGCTACATAAATGGTCGCGAACGATATGACAAGTATAAGAGAACGAGGAAATATAAATATAAAAAAAATAAAAAATCTTTAAAGAATTTTCTTTTTTTTTTTTTTTTAAAAAAAAAATAAAAATGGTGCAACGTAATGTCACACAGCGGGGGTGAGAGAGGGTTACAAGATAATACGGAGGCGGTATTCAGAGAAGATTGTGCGGGAAAGTTGGGGATAAATGTTTAATCTGAGATTGTGGTCAAAGCAGGATAATAATTAACAAGACGTTGCACGACCCTTTTAGTAAGGTCGACAGCAACTATTAAATAGAAACCGTTCATCCCCCCCCCGGACTAGCCCCCACCTAAATACTACCGAGGTCCCACAAATAAAAGAAAACGTTGGGGCGGTCTAGTCTTCGAGCGGCCGTGCCTTCACGGCTAGCCCGGTAGCCTGTCCAACAATCTACAAGGATGAATAACGAGGCAACACCAGCCATACTCTTACAGGAACCACGAGAAAATCTAGAAGAAACGGAAGCCCTGGATAAGTTTGAATTGACATACGGGCCTGGGGACAATGTGGGAGAGGATGTCGGTGCACGTACTGGAAAGACTGGAAAACAACAAAAATCTTTGAATGCATAAACCTTCTGAAAGAGAGGAGATAATGTTACGGGCTACGCCGATCCTTAGATCTTGGTAGAACAAGGGTAGAACCGTTCTGAAGCAAGTCCCTGTATTTCCCATGTAGATTCCCCTTTTTATATACAGGGTATCTACAGTTGGTAAAATACAGTAAAAGGGGGCTAGTTTTAATCCAATAATAAGTATCCTCAGACGTTAGAATTATTTAGTCCTCACTTAGAATATTTACAGTATTCGGCCACTTACTCTTTTGTCTTTATCTGCCTGTGACTGCCCATTCACAGTAGTGCTGGAATTTTTTCGGAACCTCTTTGTGACGGCTGTTCAGCCGATTGTAAACCTGTAGCCAACGATGGTTATCGCAGGCATGTACTATCATGCAGATCATGGGTACATAAGGCAAGATCACTAATAATAGAGATTAGCGACTGCATTATGCAAGGGTCCTAGATTGTACAAGGGTCTATAATCAGGGCTACAGCATGACTAGGTAATCAGGGTTTGGCTTGAACTGACTGATACTAATTATAAGTTTGTATCCTTGATTTTCAATAATTACTCACGGGTGATGTTCGAAGCTGAACAATGGGAAGGAAACACAGAACTTGTATATAGAGGATTGTTCGGAACCTAAGTTAGCTTTTCTACTTCATAGTGAATTATTAACAACCATTACTCATACAAGTGCTCATTGCCTCATATAGTTAATCTGTGACACTCTTTTGTGCTCTTAAGGAGATACACTTCACTCTCGCGAGATGCGTCATCGGTGAACGTTAGAAAGTTTAAAGTTCCAAAAATACCTGCTACACGACATTTCCTCCAAGTATCTGAATTTATCAATTCGAGTAGGCCAAAATTTTTGTTGGAAGAATTTTTGTTGATTTTCTTTACCTGTTTGCATGAGTTATAACTATCACACGTTCTCAATGCCACAGGATCAACTTTGTATTTCAGATTTTCTTTTGCTCTCTTGGTATGGAGTTTTAGACGCGAAAAATCAAGCTTTTTGAGCAAATTAGGTCCAGCATGTGATAAACAAAAATGAATTAGTCTTGACGCGTTCTCCAAACTATCCGGAGATAAAAAATCGAGGGGTCGGCTGAATTGACAGATGAAATACTATAAGAAGAGATATTGAGACAGAGTAGTCCGTCCTTGATGCGGGCAGTTGCGAGTAGCTTTCGATCACTTGTGTAAAGTCCGAGACCTCTGCTATTCAAATGAATTTCATAAGCTTTTGCGAAAAATTCTGGCCCAGAAATGAGATTTTAGTACACTCAGGGAGGTACCATACATCATCAATCTTGATTATTTCATATCGTTTGTGGTCCCCAAAATCATAGACGCGAAATTCCACGGAATCGACTTCGGAAACAGACAACCGCTATCCTGCTGCCGTTTGGACAGACATAGAGATGAGAGACATTGAGGTGAAAAAAAATTTGACACAAAAATTATGATAAGTTGCACTAATATCGAGCACCACATTCGTGTGTTGGCGAGCTGCCGTGGAGGAGAGGGCGTATTGTTCAGCCATCCACAAACCATTAGTGGAGGGATCTTTAGGGCCATCATCTGATGAAACATCTTTTGGATAAGTATTTTTGCCTTTCTTGTTCCTCTTACCTTTCTTCCTAGGCATCTCTTTCAACTTTCTAGCCTTGGCGGCCTTTTCTGGGGTTTCAGCGGCCCATCTCGATCCATCCGGTGTGTCTAGCCTTTAAAATGAGCCCTACGAACATGAACCCGGCGGTGATAAGAAGCACATGTCTTATACTTAAGGGTTTGAGGATACTCCTTGTCTTTACTTCCAGTAGCGAGGAAAATTACCTGATTTGGATGTTGGCGTGTAAAGTTGGACTAGGTGTTTCGCAAGGAGTTAACAGAATAGGAAAAGGATGCCGATAGATCGTTCCTGAGTACAGTGACTAAACCACTATAGTACCCATCTCTATAATCGTCAAAATGGGTTAATAGTCGGCTTGTCATAATCATATCATTAGGACGCTGGGATTGATTGATTAAATTCTTAACGTACCAGGCACAATCCCTGCACCTATGAGGCGTGATACGGGTAGTCGATCCCTAGAGACTCTAAGCTACCTAATTCCCTGACTATTGCTAGCCAATAGTTGCTTAAAAAAAGACACACAAGTGCCAAAGGTTCGACGCCCTGCATCTCCCACTTCCTCTCCGCCGCGAACGTCCATGCAACAAAGAGATTTCCCAACAGTATACCGACTCGCGCCGAGTACCATCGTCACGATCGAAGCCTCATTCCTCGCTCCCAAAAGAAAGCGTTGCCAGTTTCCAAAGTGATGATAGCACTTAACCGAACTGAAAAACTGTGGCGCCCACAACACCCCCAAATTCAAAAATTCCGCCGAAATATCAAAGACCCTCCCTTCAAAAGCCATCTCAACCTTATCTTGCAAAACTCCCCATCCCTCCCTTTCTCGTAAATTTCCCCCGCATTCTTGCCTTCCGAAGCCATTACAGCCTCTCCGTGTTTATGCCCTCTAATATCTTGCTCCGTCGGGTATTCGTAGCATCGTGGGCCGGCAGATGGAGGCGCACCGAAGCAGCGCAGAAGATTGTGATAGTCCGTTGGATGGAGTATTTGTAGGGGCTATAATTCAATAATTCGGGAGGTAGAAGGCGGTGTATCGGTAGAAATGGTCTCTTCGGGTTGGATTGACTCACGTTCCGGTGAACATTGACAGAGGACGATGAGGCATGTGCTTTAGTTGCAATCCGATTGCGACTCTTCTTTGCTATCTCAGATGTGCAATGAACACACTGAGCATTTGCACTCGGCACCTCGTGAAGGCGAAGAGTTCGTCTTTGTCAGCCGTCATAGCTAGATGGCTGTATACAAAATGATTTTTTAAAAAACAGAATCCAGAGATCACCTATATAGGCTAACTAGTAGTTCGAGACCAATGCGCACGTGACAATTAAAATTATCAGTGTCACATTTTGGGAGAAAATTTCAGGCCAGATGATTCATTGATATACATGTACGTATGATTTGATGTTTTGAATTGGAGAGAAACGATGTCACCTGAAAAGTGGTAAAAATCAAGAAGTTGTCTTTTCTGCGATTTGATGAAAATTTTTTAGTTTTGCTACTAGCTAGATCGGCAGGCCACATTAATCCAAATAGTCTCAATCCCGTCAGGTTCATGCTATGAAAACCTAAGTCACGAATAAAAAGGGTTATTCTGAGAGCCAGTGACTAAAATTAAGTATATCTGGAATGAAATAGTTAAATTTACGTGTTATTATTAAAAATATATTTTAGGCATGTTACGCAGAAGTTCCCGTTTTAGATACCAATGATGGCAACTGCCTGAAACTCGGGCCCTCCATCAATGAAAGACGGATAGCCTCTTCAATCTCTAGCTCAAAGCTAGTATCCGATGTATTGGTATAAAGCTCTGACGTCGAAGCCGAGGCTTGACTTACATTTTCTGAACTGTAAACAGAAACTGTGAGGTCTGAATCATCCGTATCTGGGTGAAGCAAGAGAACTTCCGTCTGATTATTTATCTGACCCGTAAATTCTTCAGCAGATATCATTTGAGCGTATAGTAAGGCCTCATCTTCTGTTAAATCTCCAAGACCAACGCCAAAACGATGCCGGAGGTGAGCGTCCTGAGAAGACTTTTTAACACTTTCTTTTTTGAGGTCATTATATTCTGCGTCGATGAATTTTTTCAGTGCCCCACGCGGATGGCCACTGAAAAAAGTTGAATTACCGTTACTCTCGCACTCGCGAGGGCGTCGCAGGCGCCGTTTCTTACTACGATATTCATCATCTGCAGAAGAGTACTCCCAGTATTTTAGTTGTGTACCGAGAGAGACAATACCCCGCAGAGCTGTAGGGTTGGGGTCGAGTAGAATGGCGCCAGCAGCATGAGAACCAGGGCCTGTAGTTAAGTTAGTGCGATCAGCTTGTAACAATCGACGGCGGGCCGGTGTTGAAAATCTGGAATTTAAAGTTCGTATTGGTTGAGTGCTTGATGCCAGGGGATCCCAGGCCTGAACAAGTCCATCATTTCCACCGTGGACGATATAAAGGGCGGATAGTGCTAAGCATGATATTTCAGGTGAATCCGTGTAGATTGTACGGAGAGGGAGGATTTCATTTATGATGACTGGATCTATAGACTGGGGACCACGCATATTCCAGATTATGAGAACGCCCGCTTTCGTACCTACTGCTAGATATCGTGCCCTATGGCCAGGGATAACAAAGGACTCGCTTCTGAATTTCATGAATGTTTTATTCGGAGACAAGTGATGGTTCTTGTTGAAGCGAGGGCAAAGAGGGTCTTCTTCAAGTGTTAGCAGCGCGTGCTTGGACATATCAATACCACTACAAGTAATTTCAACATTAGGATGATCCTTTAGTGATAGGAGTGAGGATCGCCATTCTTCAGAAACTTCACCAGGTTGTATATTGCCAGAATGAAAGTCACGATTCACCAAGCCTTTCTTGGGTGATGAATTTAACGAAGTGGCGGAAGCGCTGCTAGCTGTTATTTTGATGATTGTCGGAGGTGGTATTCGGTTAGAAATTAATGATTCAGCTGCAGTGAGGGGTGGTTGATTAGAGGAAGCCTGTTCTTTCTTCCAACGGGTGTATCTTTTGAGTTGAGCTTGTTGTATTCGGGTGACACCACGCTTAATAACGAATATCCCTTCCCCGGCTTTATGGTTATCACTTCCAGCAAAGTCAACATGTAAGATCTGCTGCATGTCCCAATTATAGCAAATCTTGCGAAAATGAGAAGGGGGAAACTGAAGAAATTTTTCGATCTGGTGAGTTTCAAAAATCAACTCTTCTTCTTGGAGGTTCATTTCATTGCACGAAGACCTTGGTGAATTTTTTCTGTCAATACTTAAGTCATGGTATGTATCGTCTCTTGGAATTCGAAGAGAAGAATCAATTATGTTCCAATGGACAGTGCGTCCAGTAAGCCATGCCTGTCTTCCAAGCTCACTTTCCTCGATTTTTGTTTCAAGTAAGGAAGATGAGGGAGTTTGAGTGAGGTAGAAAATCTCACCGAGTGCATTTAGCGCAACAGCCCAAATACGACCATTGGCTTTTCGATCCATGTTGTATGAGTCGTCGACGTCAAATGCAATAATTGGAACGCCGGGGCTTAAAACCCATTTGGCCGTGACAGTGCCTTTAGGGATGCGAATTGTAAGATGGTTGTCGACACCTAGCGAGTAAGCTGTGACAAGACCAAGGGTTGAGCCCAAAAGAATACCGACTAGACCATTAGTTGCTTCCGGAACTGCACGGGATTTTGCAATCCAGACAGCAGATATCGCATCGATGTTTTTGGGTATATGAGGTATTCCAGATCGATGATCAACAACGGTATCTACCCTCTGTAAATGGCGACGACGCATTTCGCGTTTGCATCTAAAATACGCCTTTCCACCGGGACTACCTTCGCCGACTACAACACCGAAAGGCTGACTCACATCCATGGAGTTTGAGACGCACATTGGGACATCATCAAGTCTAACAGGATGCTGATTTGTCCATATTCTATCAAATCGTACAATATCTTGCGGCTCAGCTAGTCCCCAATTTTCCGTCTTACCAGATTTTGCATCACTAATGGTTGCATTGCCGCTCTCACTACTACCGTGAACGAAGCGTACAGGATCACTTCCCGTATTAAATATAGCGTGAATGTGGCGGACAGGTGCATTTAGCCTGGAGCTATATGTTATGACTGGAGTCTGACTTGAACAAGTGTTATTAGACTGAAATGATGGTTCACCGGGCTTGGAAACTCGCTTAATTGGCCTTCCACGTCGAAGACATTGGAGAAGTCTAGTTCTCATCAGATATTCGTTGCGCCAAGTAGCAGTGTCTATTAATCTATTAAAAAGACGCGTTTCCGAGTAAATTTTCGATCCATAATTAAGGCGTGCTTCATTGAAACAGAATCGACCAGTAGATGAAGTATCCTGACCAGGAAAGAATCGGGAGAAAGCGATACGCCAGACGTGAGGAGAAGTCACAATAGCATAAAATCTTTTAGAGACTAGAGCTATGATTGAGATCGCAGTAGCTGGCAAATGTGAAATAATGAGTGTTAGAATCTCTGCATCAATATTAGTCCATCTAAGATTTATTATCAGATAACTAACCGTTGGATAATTTATCTAGGTTCCGACTGTGAACTTCATGATTCTTCTTCACGACCACGTTGATGGGGGAGGAGTCATTTTTGTTGCTTATCACAGACGGAGTTTCCTCGTCCAAACAAATCTTTCGAGTGGCATATCTCTTTTCCTCGTTTGGTCTCAAATTTAAAATCATTGAATCACCTTGATTCTCCACCGGCCCCTCTCTAGAACATTGTAATCCGTCATAACTGTTGCAAATCCCAAGAATCCCTGAAACGTTTGGGTTTTCATTACATGAACTATCAAGTAGAGAGTCTTTTAGATGTCCGCATGAGTCGCCATGATGGATGTCTATTGCAGCTTGATTTGTGGTTGATGTACTAAGAGTCTGGGGAGTTGGCTTTGTCGCAGGCTCAGATGGCATATAATTAGACGTATAAATTTAATTCTGGTCTAGATGACTGATCCAATGTTGTGGAGTCAGTCCGTGATATCTGGGACTTAAGAGGCTGCTGAGAGTACTTTACGGTCGTGAGATGGAAGATTGTTTGATTGATGAACAGCCTCACCATTGTCCTACACATTACAGTAGAAACCCTCTTAGCTAATAGTGGGCCCCGGTATAAATGTTGAAAAGATTCATTGAAACTTGGACTTTTATATTTGCAACACTTACCCTTACAGGTCATTTTGCATGCAGGGGTAAGTATTGCAAATATAAACGGTAAATTTTCTATTAATCTCTTCAGTAATTATACCAGGATCCACTATTAGCTAAGAGGGGTTCTACTGTATTGCGGTCGGCACACGTGTGGTCCAATGTTAATTACCTGTGCTAACATTAATGTACATGCATCGTTATATAATGTATTTATACTTCGCATGATAGTTAGCCACGAAAACGTTGAGATTGAATAAAATATCTCCAATACTTGATATCAGAATGACATTGGATAGTTGTATCATTAATTCTGCCAGAGAATAGACTGCTCTGTCAGAACAGATTCGGTATGGAACCTTAGTAAGAGTTGCGTGAAGTAAATAAACACACGTACATTGTTGTACACACCTTCTTCCATTACGGACATGTCCTGTCGCCATGATTTGTATCTGTATCTGCATCAATCCTCAATCATCCCCGAATCTACTGCCACCTTAACTCACTATTTTACTTGCTCTACAAAGGAGATCTGGTGTGAAGGGAAATATGTACAGAAGGAATAGGGCAGGGGTCTTCGATCTCCAGATTTATTATACTCTTGATTTAATTGAACGATTAATTTTCTAATCTGATTCAACTTACGTTTCCTCACAGTTACCATCACTCTCAACCCCGCAAACTTGCAATTCTATGAAAACATCGCTGTCTCTACACAGGCTTCAAATAATTATGTCCATGATGTTGCTCTTGCTGATGGCGCCAACTACTTCGCGTTAGACAGCAGGCCCAATAATGTAATTATGCAGTTTACAATTACAGATATGAACGCGAAGGTTTGGGATATTATTGTGGATAATTTAGTATTTATTCACACTTGGTAACTAACATCCTCAGGCATACAAAAGCGTCCGCCTTCGTGTCGCGTCAAGACAACCTCTCCGTCAGCCTCACACATGTGATAGCAGATTAATTGCTAATCAAATATGACTAGTAAGCGATTCCGACAGACCTGCTAGACAGAGAACTATAGACACCAACACCAAACTTCTCGAACTTTCAAAAATCGTGAAAACTTATTTTTGATTATACCATTCTATGCTAAATACGACGGCGACTACAGATATCTCTTCCAATTGTCGATCCGACGCCTAGGTGTTGAGTTATCAAGGAGGAAAGATGGTCTGGTTTTGAATGCTGATTTTGGAAGGCCCAGCACCCTTTTTCATCAGTGCACGACGCTGACCATCTCTGTTCGTTACAAAATTTAGGAATCCTTTCTAAAATAATTATTCCAGGTGTCCTACAAATTTTCAGTATCTGCGAGCGATAATTGCAGGAGAAAGAATTCCTCAAATGTTGCGAATTTGCCGTGTGGGAGGAAACTGCATTCCTGGTCTTCAGTGGCCACCATTAGGCGAGAAAACGTGATAAGCTTCATTTTCAAGGGGATTTAAGCGAGATCACGTGAAACAGAAAAATAATCTAAAAGATCAATAATTTAGAAACAACTAGAAAAATTGATAAAAAATAGTCTCAAAAAGAAAAAAAAAGTTTTATTTTTATTTTTATTTCTCATCATTTTAAAACCAATATCAAAAAATCAAAATAAATTTGGATTAATTATTGAAAAATACTGGAAAATAAAATCAATTTTGCAGAGGTCTGAATCACCAGATACCTTAACCAAAATGCCTGAGGACTCAACAAAAGGAAGAAAAGATACTCAAATATCTAGGCAAGATGAGGCTATGGATATAGAGGAAGAGTATAAAGATGATTTTGACGATGAATTCACTCCTGGAGGATTTTGACAACAGACAGGAGTTAGCATTCCTGAGTTTTCAGAAGCTCCAAAAGCCATTGACTGTGAGAATCAACAAACTGCCTATACTGGTGTTGAAAGAGCTAGGATATATATCCAAAGACAAGGACCAATAATGGCAAAGAACTTTGAATTTGTTCCTGGGAACAGACCCTAAAGAACCTTTAATACTAATGATCAACCTTTAAAAAGAAATATAGGAAAGGGCCCTGCCAGATTGCTTGATCAGATTGAACAATCAGATGAATGCATTGCCACTGCCAGGGACTTACTTATCAAGGCAGCTCACTTGGCAGAATCAAGGTCTAAACAGACCAAGATCTTAGACCTACTAAATGTATTCAGAGAGTACATAGAAAGAGATGGAAATCTAGCCAGAGATGCATCTGTGTTGACTGCACAACTTCAGAGACTATAGCAAACAGCACAGGTGCTACAGACCACAGCTAGACAACCCATGGCCAATCATATAGAGAAACAAAATTTTCAAGAACAAGGAAAGCACAATGCTCTGACTAGAAATGTCACTAGCAAAGAAAGATCTGTTTTAACTTCTACGGCCAACAAAATGTCTGTAGTAAAACCTTTACCAGAAAAGAAAACTTGGACATCTATTGTTAGATTATCTCAGGGACCAGACAATAGCAAGGAGTGGACAACAGTACAAGGAAAGGAAAAACTTAGTACACTCAAGCCAAAGACTACTAAAAAATTGATTTTAGTTCAGGATATAAACACTAGGCAACCATTCTCACCACTCCAAACAAGGGACAAAATTAATCAAGCCTTAAAAGCTAGAGGTGTAGATGGGCCAGTAGTAGCAATATTCTTACAAACTAGGAAAGAGAACCTTGTCCTTACAACAACTGGAGTTTACACTGCAGACTTTCCCTTAGAAAAAGTGGATATCTGGAAGAATATAGCACCACAAGAAATTGCCATGTGTCAGAGTTTCAGCACCATTTGTTCTGCGACATTTGAGTTTGGTTGTATCGGACTTCTTGGCCAGCCTCGCATTACTGTTTTATTCGGCGTTTCGGCTAAATAGAGCCCGTGTCGACATACCCCTGCTGTTTTCTTTTGTCACCTTTGTTGCCTAGGTGTTACAGTTTATGACTCTGTAGTTACTTCACTTGAATTAAGCGACGTACTAGGTTGTCAGAGGTCTTTTCTAATTTGTATTTAGTCAAGTTAGATAGGCACACAGAGCGACTCACGCTTTGTTTTAGGTCAACTCCTCTACCCCAAACTTCTCAGACTTCACCACTCTACCATTCGTGCCACTCTACCATTCGTGCCACTCTACCATTCGTACCACTCTACCATTCAGACTTTTCTATCATTCATCTTCCTACAGTCCCTAATTATCCCAGGAATCCCTATTCATCCCAGGAACCCCTTTTCCTTACCACGAATCTCGAATTAGCCCACGTGCTGGCTTCACGTGTGACAATATGAAAGATGAAGCATGGTTTAAAGTTATAATTCATGGAATCCTAATAACAGAATTCCAGACAATAGAAGACTTGAGTATTACTCCTGAGGAGACTGCAACTTTCAATCATGGTCTAAAAGTTATTGGACAGTCATACTGGATAACTCCTGAGGATAAGATAAGGAATCAAGTGGCAGGATCAGTTATATTTGCCTTTGAAACTGAGGACCAAGTGTAGCGGGATCAATTGGTATTTTTAACAACAGAGCAAGTCCAAGATAAAATCAATCTATTGTAAAAGTCTTATTGAAGAAACTATCAACTGTAACTACCATTAAATATATACACGCTGTTCCTAGTATTCTAGAACCTTCTCCATGGTACCTTAATTCTGTGTGTTGCTTGGTCGTGCCGCTGATTCATTCCATTCTGTTGTGTCCAGCATGTTCCATGCTATTCTATGGTATTCTATACACTTCCATTCCATATTTATTAATAGTGGGTTTATCTAGGCCTTGTGGACTTACAATTCAGGCGTAGCCTGAATCGTTACAACGGCGTAACCCGTAACATTACCCCCTCTTTCTTATTTTTTTTTATTTTCGAGTGCCGATGGGCGAACCTATGTTTTCTCCGACAGCGTCTCCCGTGCCATATTTTTCTTCAAATAAATCTAGAGTGGAATTCTGTTCTAATTCCGAGCGCGGCTCCCAAGTTGGCTAGGCCTGGCCTTTTCATTTAACTAATAATAATCGTTGGAATCCTCGACCGCGCTGTCGTGATTCAGCTCTCAAAATACGTTCCACCACCCACTCTTGGTTCTCTCTCGGGATGTTGCTATCAATAGGTTCTGGTTGGTAATCATCCTGCTTTTGGGAGAGTAGAGGATCGGCCGCAGCCCTTTTGAGAATATCGACATGAAAGCGCGGATGTATACCTGCAGGGATATCTAACTAAAACACATGTGGAGAGATAACTTTTAAAACTTTATTTTAGAGTGTAGCCAAGAAAGTTTCTTTGATGGTCGTGGTGCTGTGATATTTTTGAGATTTAGCCAGACAAGATCTCCCTCTCTAAAGACTTCAGCTTGTTGTCGGCCTCGGCTCGACAGATCCTCCATGACTTGTTGCCTCCACACCATTGATGCCTGAGCTAACGCTTGGCCTTCTTCAAGTTTCTCAACAAATAAGTCTGCCTGTTTTGACTTGTGTGTATTTGCTTTTGCAATTCTATTTTCTCGAGACCCTTGGAATTGCTTAGATTTACAGGCGAGATGTGAAATCCGTGAGTGAGGAAGAAGGGACTATAACCAAGTGAAGAGTCTCTGTTGTTTAGCGCTAGTTGAGCTGCAGGAAGCATATCCGACCAATCTGTTTGTGCGTATGTAATGAAAGCTCGTAGATATGCTTGCACTTCTTGATTTGTTCTCTCTGTTGCACCGTCTATTTGTGAATGGAAAGCTGTCGAGAGTCTTTTTTCGATGCCTGTTCGTTCGAAAAGCCTTCTCCAAAAATCTCCGACCCAATTGCTGCCACGATCCAACACAATCGCGCTGGGAAATCCATGAAACCGATAGAAACATTATATGAACCTCTTTGCACATGCTTCTGCCGTCATGGCCTTCATTGCTTCTAGGGTAATCTCTTTGCTCAATCGGTCAGTAATTACCATCAGATACCGAGGATAATCTCTTTTTTCGGCTGGAAGGTCTGTCATAAAGTCGATTGAAAGTTCTTGACGAAATTGTTCTGGTGCTGGTAATGGTTTTAAAAAGCCCCGTTTCTTATCACGCCACACATGAGTTCGATCACAGATATCGCAATTTCGTACAGACTGGCGCACCATATGGCTAATTCTTGGCCAGTAAAAATTGCGGCTCAAAATGCTCAGGGTAGCCTCGCGGCCTGGATGTCCGGTATTAGGCGAATCATGTGATTTTTGGATTAGTGCGGTTCGCAGGGGTTCATATTGTGGAATGAGCAACTGATCCCTTCATCAGGCATTTCCAATTCCGTCCAGTGAACATTCCGAAATTGAGACTTTAATTTTTACCGACAGCGGGAAACATCTCTGTCCTTGCGCAAGTGCTTGTCTCATGTCGCGAAATTCTCCATCGCTTTTGATGCTAATTTTCCATAGACTATTCAGCTCTTCATCCTCACATGGCGCATTTTTATCTCTTTCAGGAGTATTCTCAACAGACGTATTATCCAATGACGAAATCCAATTTTCTTCTATTAGTTGCTGTTGACGATGTCCGAGACGAGGATCGTTTGAGTTCCTAGGGGTATCTTGCTCCATCCTAGATAGAGCGTCGGGACGTCCAGCATCTCTACCTGGTCAATTGTGAAGGTTAGAGATAAATAATTGAATGTATAAGGTAATAAATTGACTGGACACTCTAGGTCCTAAAGATAACAGAATGATCCTACTGAATCAACGATACTAAGATCACAAGTCTAGACACAACGGTCCTCCCCACGATGTCCCCCAATACGAGATACCCAATCTCTATGTATACCTTTCCCGAAACCTTTACTCTGGCCCTGCATTCCTGTCCACCGTAGCCTGTCTCATGACACGTCTCTTAGTAGTTCCCTCCGCTCTATCCTGAACCACGTATTGCCCTCCCGGCATCTGACCGAGTCTCATTTCTATAACCTATCTTGTTTTATATTGTACAGCGCTTTCGAGTCATTGATCCTAGTGATACGCGACTCAAACGCGCGCGTCGCGTTTGACGCTTTAACTGTTAGAACCTCAGGAGCTAGCTCAGGCTTTGCCCTTGCCATTGCCAGAACCCAACTAGGACCTTCAAGCCGGAAGATCACCATTCCGGCACTTCTTTAAACATTGGGTGTAGATCACCATTTCGGCAACTTTAATTAGCAAAGCGTAGATCGTTATCTTTAGATTTCAGAATTTAAACTCGGAACCTGGTGTCCCGAGTGAGTCAGGGTCAAGGTATGAGTTATGACTAGGGCGGGGGTTACTTGGAGTTATTTAGAGTTTAGGGCAATGGATCGAGAACGGACTTTCTTCTGAAGAAGAGCGACCATGGGTACAGGAAGGAGAAGGGATGGGAAGTATAAGAAAGGCTACCTCTATGTACCTTCACTCCTTACACACTTATTAATTTACTTTCTTCAACCTACATATGAGTTATTCGAGTGGGGCCTTTCACAGTGCCCTTCACAGTAGGAGAGGAATGGGCAGTAGAAGTGGTCCTCCGGAGCGGTAGAGAAGTGTACTCAGACAGCGGTCTTCACGGGGAAGAGGATAATGGAAGAAATGGAAGAATAATGTTATATTCAGAAGACGTTGCGTGGAGAGAAAACCCCGCGACGTCAGGTCTACATATGAACATTTGGTCTCGAAGTGGAATCGTACCAATAACTTCACAGGGGTTGCATGAAACCCAGAGAACAACTCCAAAACTCCTGCAACGGCACGCCATCGTCTTGCTATGAAACCTGGTAAATCCTTTGTTAAATATCAACCCCTTGTAACGGCCTCGACACTTCCCTAACGTGAAACATGCTAATCCGTGAAATTAAAGCAGCTAAACAGAGATTTTGGGATGAGTTTCTAGGGAAGGAAGACCCAGCAACTATTTTCCGAGCCCTTTCTTATACAAAGGAGAAGCAAACAACTTAGCTTTCAGAGATTCAGGATCAGAATAGAGGCCTTGCAACAACTTTGAGAGAGAAAACCCAGGCACTCAGAGGTCTACTCTTCCCTTGTTTGTTTGTTTCTTCCATTTACATCCTATATGAGTCTATGACTATCGTAGGATATGCACTCCAAAGGAGTGCATTTTATACTACTTGTTATTTCCAAGCTTATTGTTGAAAATAATGGCTCTACAATGTAATGATCACTGATAGAATGCTGATGGATAGTGGAATCTCGTAGAAACGGATGATGGGAAATATATTGACTAACTTTATAGGTAGACAGGGGAATGGATAACTTATACTACAGCCCCTGATTTATCTCAACTAGCTCGGAACACCCTAACCCTGTAGATGATATTTGAGCAAGTGTGTACTGGTGTTAGTACATGTAAGTTGGTAAGCAGCGTGCACTGACGTTTTCACAACACTCCCCCTCAGGGCGCAGAGCTAAATTTATATTTCTATGTTGACTCCAACTTGAACGCTGTAAATTAAATCAATTAGATGCAACACCGAGATAGTCCTTGAAGCCCTCAAATGATACGCGGGCAGGTGGCTTGATGAAGCCATCAGCTGACGTCTTAGAGATCCAAATGTATTCTATGCTGAGCTTTTCTTTTTCGACCAGATCGCGAATATAATGGTAGCATACATCAACAAGCTTCGATCTCTCATGGAGATGAGTGTTTTTGGTCAGCGCAATTGCATCCTGATTATCGCCGCGCATGTCCACAGTTCGCATGTTTTTGTTGATATAACAGGGCATTTTCAGGTCCTGAAAGCCTTGGGCAATCCACTGTCCCTGTATTGCAAACATTGACTGTGAAATATACTCCGACTCACAGCTTGATTGTTCAACGGACCTCTGCTTCCTTGACATCCAAAAGATTGGCCCTCCATAAAACATTCCAACTCTCCCTGAAATGCTTTTCCTATCTATCTTATTATTTGCCCAATCTCCATCTGTATGAATTACGAAATGGCTGTTATGATATTCACCTGAAGACCCAAAACGTAGCTTCTGTTGGTTTGTTGATCAAAGGTACCACATTAGTTCTTTCATAGCATGCCTATAATGAGTAGACAGGTTGCTCATATATCTAGCTCAGCATCCGAGAACGAATGTAATGTCAGGTCGTGTAAGCGTCATTGCGTACATAAAACTTCCAACCATTTGCTGATAGATGTTTGTATCAATCTTTTCATCTGTATCTGTTGTTGGTCTGAGGTTATTGTAGTCAGCAATAGGTATCTTGTTGGTCCTATTTTTGCTTTTCTTCATTCTGAAGTTTCCGAGAACCTTATCAAGGTATTGTTCTTGAACAATGTAAGTTGTTTTGTTTTTTTGATCTCTTGTGATCCTTACACCAAGAATTTTCTCTACCTTCCCAAAGTTCTTGGCATTGAATCTCGATGAAAGCAATTGATAGAACATATCAATTTGCTCCTCCTCGGCTGCTGCTGCTATATCGTCAACGTAGACCAATAGCCACAATTATATTTCTTCATTTATAAACAAGCATGGGTCAGTCAGGCTTTGAGTAAATTTACAATTATTTCTAAGAAAGTTGTCACAAACGTGTCCGGCACGTTTTACTTGCGGGGGTTAATGGCGTAGTGGTGACCAGGTTGATGTGGGTGACTAAAGGTGTGACTAAAGTTATGACCAAAGGTGTGGCTGGTGGTGGACTAGTGGATAGACTAAAGGTGTGGTCAATGGTGGACTATTAGTGGACTAATGGTGAACTAATGGGTTATTTATTTTTGATTTGATTTCAATTAACCCGTTCAGGTAGCCAATGGGCCCATGCAGGTGACTATAACTGTATACATACATGAGGGGAAACCTTACCGGTGAAAACCCCTCGATTCTGCCTGGTTTAATCTTTACATTTCATCCCGGTTTTCCCAGGTTCTCCTTCAGGATGTGCAATTTTCACTGTTCAGCCAGTGTAGATTCCGTCCTATCCCTTTCCGGATCGCTCGATGTCTTCTGACATTGCTCCCTCAACTTCCCCTGCAAGTCGAAACTGTTCTATCCAGCTGTAACAGCTGGTAAGCTGGTTTATCCCTGTAGCCCATGCTGTCCATAGGCATCACAGACTCTACAAGGATAGTGCATCATACCAGGTCAGTGCGCGTAAGTAGCGGGTCTCTTCGTTTGAAACACTAGGGGCTCTAGATACGCAATGCCTCCCCCAAACAATAGACCTAAGCTTACTGGTACCTGGAACTTGCTGATACAGGAGGTTCACGGAGGCATGAGAATCTCAGAAGTCTACGATGACACTGAAGCCAGGGGAGTTGTCTGGGCTGAGGAGGATTGTAGTATATATATTTGTAAAGCAGCAACGTAATTACTCCTCCATAGATTCGAATATTAACTACCTCTAATCATCTAGCTGCGCAAGCGCTCTTGACAAGACTGTGACACCAGCCTTGGTTCAGTATCCGCTTTGTGGTTCTTGCCACGTCTTCTGGGCTATTAATCATGACTTTGAATGACCTGTCTTTTGCTGATCGTAGAACGTCTCCGCTCCCCTTTGCCCATCGAGGATACGCCATGACCATATGCTTGAATTTTTGGGATGGATATCCACATTGGCATCTGGGATTCTCTACTCCGGGGACTTTTCTTTGGTACAGATAGGAGTCGAGCCCAATATGCTCGCTCCTTAACTGGGTGGCGACACTGCTTTGGGCCCTATTAAGGTTGTGGTGGATGTAGGAACGTGTATCTTTGAAGTTTATTTTTTTCCCTTCCGTTTCTTTTTCTGTGAAAATATTGGCTGCTTTCCACGATTCGGGATCTGCCGCTGCCAGTCGACTGGAGCGCTGCTTTTTATTCTGGCTTATCCAAGAGTTGGCCCACTCTTGATAGGCTGCTATCTTTCCAGCTCCTTTCTGCCTGCTCCGATTCTTTTCTTTCCAACAGATTCTGTCCCATTCGGCTATATCATTGCTTCTGTTGCTAGCATGTCGATCTTCTCTGCCGGTAGCGGGCGTCTTGACCTTACTACATGCTGATCGGATTGTCTGTTGTACAGGTAGCTTATCTGATAGTCCGGTGTGTTGGACCCTCATTTGTTTCAGATATATTTCTATGGGGAGAACAGAAAGTGCGATGTACTGTTCTGTCCAGTACGGATATCCTCACGCCAAACTCCTACGCCTCGCCTTGTTCCTTTCTCCTCACGCTCCTTCACCTCTCTTTCCACTTCCCCAGCCAATCGGAACTGCTCTAACCATCCCTGGTCTAAGATCCACTGCGTTATTCTTCCAATATCTTCCGGGTTGTTCATCATTTCTTCGAATGATTGGCTCTTGGACTTTCTCCACACCTCCGCTCTTCCTTTGGCCCATTGGGGGCAGGCCATGATCGCATGTTTGACGTTTTGCAAATGATATCCGCACAGACAGTTTGGACTGTTTACTCCAGGGACTTTTCTTTGGTACAGATAAGATTTGAGCCCGATGTGCTCGCTTCTTATCTGCATGACTTTGCAGCTCTGGGCCCTCTTCATGCTTTTGTGGATTCGGAAGTGGGTTCCCCTTGTTGAAAAGAGTTGGGAATTTTGAATCAATGTCAATTGATTAATCACGTGTCATTTGGAGAGAACAAGAATACTGAAGTATTTTTGTCAGAAACGCACAGTGGAGTTGTTATTTATTACAATCCGGATCTAACCAGACTATATATACTACCAATATGTAAAACTGACTAACAGAGTTTACGTGATCAGCGATAAATACGGTTAAGCGCATTTATTAAGTGCATTAATTAGTATGTGTGCACTAAGGTAGGTATTCCCTTTAGTACGCATGACGATTAGTAAATCACCAATGAAACCCTCATTTCCAACACCCCTAAGGCTTAATTTCTCCCTGCCTGACTTGTCTGTATAAATCTTCGCTGCATTCCAGACTTCGGGATCGGCTGTGGGTCTTTGTCTTAAGTTCACATTTTGATTTTGGTGTGGCCAGGAGTTTTTTCACTCTCGGAATGCCGCCATCTTTCCCGGCTCTTTCTGTCTCTCAATAGACACTTCTCCGCAGCAGATCCTAGACCACTCCTCTTTATCCCTTTCCTTGAATAGAGATTCTCGACTGCCTTTTCCTCCCGCTTGTTGCCTGACCGTCCGGCAGGTCTTTTCTATGGCCACTTGGACCGGAGAGTTGCGAGTGAGCCCGGCGTGCTGCACCCTTCTATTATTTAGATAGATCTCCATCGGTAGGATGGAGGTCTCGTGTTCCAGCACTCTCGTGCTGGTTGACTTGTAAGCTCCTGTGATTCTTAGTAGGCATTTTCTCTGAATTGACTTCAGAGGTTTCACTATCCTTTCAGGTATTTTACCCGCTGGCCCGGCCTCGGCCCATATCGAGGACCCATACGTGAGGGCCGGTCTCACTATCGTGCTGTACAATAGCTTAGTCTTCATAAATGTGGCACCCCAAGTTGATTGTGACAGTCTACTAATTGACTGTACTTGGATGTGCGATTTCTGCTGGACCTTCTTTACCTGAGCCCCCCAATGGAGCTTAGGATCAAAGAAGATACCGAGGACTGGGAGAGATGACTGTGGTACAGTTAAATGCCCCTGTATACTTACGGTAGCTTCAAGGTTGTGTCTCTTCCTTGCTTGTTTGAGGTGTATTTACTGGTACTTCTCCGGCGCAAATCTCACTCCGTGCTTTTTTGCCCACTTCCCACAGATGTTGTGTTTTTCCTCTAATTTTTTGCAGTTTTCTTCTGTAGAATTTGACCATATGAGTTATTTATTTATTTATTTATTTATTTATTTATTTATTTATTTATTTATTTATTTATTTATTTATGTCTACCGGGCGCTAGTTACAACCAAAGCACCATACCTGGGGCACATGGTGAATGCTATATGAAGTGCAAAAAAGGGTGCTTTGGCAGGGAAGCCATTAGAATACCTGTAGATACAGTGAGCGCTATGCAGCGGCTTCCTCACATGACTAGCTCATATGGAACGGATTGGGCAGATTTCTGACAGGAAATTAACCTTCTCCAATATGGTGGCGAAATACTTAGCTCCATGAGAGGTGCCGAGAAGAAAATCAAGTGAGCCCAGGCTTCGTTGGTCACCAGCCGAAGCCAGTCTCTCACGCACAAGGGGGTAAAAAGTTAAGTGAGTGATTGACTTGTTAGCCCCACAGAAAGAAGTCAGAAGGGCATCATTATGATGAAACCTTTCGTGATAAGCACAAAAGTCACCGTGTCCAGTGCGGCATTGGATTAAATATCCGAGATAATGGCGAGGGAGTTGTAGTTCCTTAGAAGGCTTCCTGGAAAAAGGCATGCCCAACTCGCAATAGGTAGAGGGAGCATAAGATTGCCACCATGCTGTGGTCATGTCCCATATTTGCCTTCGTATCTTAGCGCGAGCTCCAGCAAGGGATGCGGCAGGAGGAGCAGGTTGGCAAGCTGCTTCTCCAGTCAACTTGTCGGCCAGCTCACTACCTGGAATGCCCATGTGACCGGGAGACCACATTACTTGAACCTTGCCAGGGGATGCAATATGTAGAATTCTCCTTGTAGGCCAGCGAGAAGCGAGATTCTGAAATTCCAAAATTTCCATTTGCAAGGACTTGGAGGGTAAAGAATTGAGAAGACGGTGTGCAGCCTCTTGGTTGTCAAGGATTACATGAATGTCGGTAGCAAGGTGGGTAGAAGGAGCTGCCATAGCAGCCCTCAGCCCTTCGAGGGCGCCGATGATTTCGGAGTTGCAGACCTCAAAGTCGGGACCTGGTGGCATTTTCACTTTAGCTACAGTAATATCTCTGTGAAGAATGACGGCACCTGCCCCAGCAGAGCCATCTTTCTGCTTTGAACCATTCGGGAAGACAAGAATGTCCTATGGTGGCAGCTCTCTGATGCGCTCAGAGAATTCTTGGGTGGAGAAGTCTGCTCGAGACTGATTAGGATAGGATTTGTAGGAGGGAGGTAAAAGCTGGGGTCGTGTAAAAGCTGGTGAGCTGAAATGATCCTGTAGCCTATGTGGCGCACAGGCGTGCATAGACATTACAGGGATAAGGGTGTGGTGCATGGGGCAATGTGCGTGGGGCAAGGTAAAGGGGGCACGGTGCACAGGGCATGATCAGCTATGAGATGGCGACTAGCTGAAACGAGAAGTACCCTTGAAATGTGTAGGCTTGCTGTCACAGGGACCTTCTGATACATAAGGACTTTCAGGAACCTTTTTTGATATCAGGGTTGAGGTGAGTCATTAGACTGCAGTGGGGGTTGTATATAGACTTGTTGAGTAGCAATATAATTTTGTCAGGAATTGCTGAGTAATCTAGTGTGGCTTGGCACACACAACACAAGATAATCTCTTACATGTATACAATAATTTTATCTAGATCATTTTTTTTGTCCTATAATCTCGATACATACATACTTCTCCATATATTTATCTTACTTCTCGCCCCTAACTCTTTGTATTACTTGACAGGTTATAGCCCGGTCAATTCACCAAAGATTTAACAAAATGTCGTCCATTGGAACAAACTTCATCGTTAACGACAACGGTGAGAACAGGAAAGCTTGGGGAAGTATCAAGATTTTTGATGGTACTAACTTCCCACAATTTGAAGCAAGCATCAAGGATATTTTAGAGATTGCAGGTGTATGGGCAATAGTGACGGGTGAAGAGCTAAAGCCAAAAGCTCCCTCCAAGGAAGACAAGGTCGTCAACGACAGAATTACCGATTGGATTGCAAGAAACGAGAGAGCGACTATCATAATTGCCAGCTCTGTCAGCTCCGTCCTTCGTACAGAAAACTTTTGGAAGTCTGTAACAGCTCGTGATGCCACTGCTCTTTGGAAAGAAGTTGCCAAGCTCAATTCCAATTCAGAAGGTATCTTCGCAATGGCAATACGTGCCAAATTTTACACTATCAAATTCAACCCCGAAACCACGAAAATCACAGAGTACTACGCAGAACTGGCCTCCATCCAAAAGACTCTCTTAGGGTCAGATCGGCAGATATCCGAACTAGAAATTCTGGATAGGATTCTTCTCTCTATTCAGAATCTACTCATTGAGAAAAATAACTGGCACATTGCCAGATTTCACATCATCTACAACAAACTCGATCTGCCCAGCGCGATTCAAATCCTTCGAGAGGCCGAGACACTATCGCCAACGCCGAGACAATCTGCCAACATTGCAGGCAACCAAAATCATAGCAGTGACAATATCAGAGGTCACAGCAACAGGGGTCGTGGCAACCCTCGTGGGAGAAGGCGTGGGAGTGCCAATAGAGGAAGATTTAATTTCCGAGGAAGGATCAGAGGTAGAGGTCCTAACCTGCAGAACAACCGCGACAGGAGTTCAGGCGTTAGTGGAAATGGAAATCATGGACTAAATTTTAATGGTAATAATAATGTTGGTCGTGGAAATTGTGGGTTTTGTCTCAGGTCTGGCCATTGGCAAAAAGATTGCTCAGTCTATCAAAGGGTACGCAGCCAATATCTGGAGACCAGGTCAAATTCAAATAACAGGGACCACGCAAATGTAATAACAGAAAATCAATATAACCGTGATGATTATCTCTGTCCCGATGAGCATGCAGCTGTGGTTGTAGAGACCGCTCTCATGTCTACATACATAAATAAACCCAGTTGGAAAATAGACTCCGGGGCGACACGCCATTTCAGTGGAAAACTTAGAGACTTCTCAGGATTATAGCGATGGTCATCGCCCAAGTATGTGTCAACCGCTGAAGGCAGTACGTGCCCATCCGATGGTTACGGAACTTGCAAGATTGGGGAGCTTACCCTAAAAGATGTGTGGTATGTTCCAGCTTTCAAGGACATCAGGTTAATCTCTGTTGGCGCACTCAATAAAGACAATATAAGTGTTGTGTTCGAAGACTGTGTAGCGACTGCCAGAACCAAAGGGATTGTGCTATTCGAAGCTCCTCTATGTGACAACTTACACCAGCTAGTTGACAAGCCAAGAAAATCAGAATCGCATATTCAACATTCCCTATCAGCTCACCAGTCAGGTAGTACTGCACAATCACCTCTATCCATTGATGAAATGTCCCGGGTTCCATCCAATGATGCAGAACTATGGCACTTTAGGCTAGCTCATGCAAGTTATAAAACGATATCTCGACTGCCAAATATGCCTCAAAAACCTAAAGCCATCAGCAAGGGGGAGAACGCATGCGAAGCGTGTCTAGCCGGCAAGATGAAGGAAACATTTTCAAAAAAGACCGATAATCGAACATCCAGACCAGCTCGCAGGTTACACGCCGATATTTCTGGCAAATTACCAACATCAGTTCGGTGATATAACTATTTCCTCATGATAATTGATAATGCCCCAAGATGTGGATGGATACGACTGCTGAATAATAAAAGCACAGCAGAATGTCTACCAGCAAGCAAAGAAATATTGGCCCATTTGCAGTTAAGCTCTGGAGAGAGAGCAGTATTCTTCACAGCAGATAACGGCACAGGGGAATTTGGACAAGCATGGAAAGATTGGTGCAGATCGCTTGGAATTGAAGTACAACCCTCCCCAAGTTACAAACATTCGTTAAATGGAGTTGCCGAACGAGCGATCGGATTCCTAATTCAACTAGCAAAGTCAATGATCTTTCATTCCCAATTAGATTGGAAGTCTTACTGGTGCTACGCCATCGAACATGCAATGTATATCCGAAATAGACTTCCGACTACTGCGTTACCATTTGGACCGGAAGACACACGCCCTGGCTCAAACATAACACCCATTTCGGCGTTCACAGATAAAGCTATCTCTCTACAGAAGCTTCGTGTATTTAGTTGCGCAGCGTTTCCATTGGCTTTCAAAGAAACTTAAATTGCACCTTCTAAATTCACCCCAAACATAGAGACTAATTGGATATTTATAGACATTCAAAGCAACTCAATTTGGATTTTACTAAATAGGAAAACAGGGACAGAGAAACGCACAGTCGACTGTCAGTTCAAAGAACATGTATTCCCCGGAATAATTAGACAAGGTGAAAGTCATAGTCCTTCAAACCCCCAAATCCAAGCAAGCCTTCCGAGAGATAAGCTCACAAGTCATCAGACGCATGCCAGACCTAACCATAGTACCCAAGAAAGTACGGATCAAGATCTAGAAAGTCAACAAAGACTTAGATCAAATATCCTTAATAATACATGTAGAGTCACAGACTCAGACCCTGATCTAGAAAGTCATAGACTTAGATCAATAAATAATAGAGTCAGAGGGGACTCGGGTCAAGATCTAGAAAGTCAACAAAGACTTAGATCAAATAGTTTTAATAACACATGTAGAGTCACAGACTCAGACCCTGATCTAGAAAGTCACAGACTTAGATCAATAAATAATAGAGTCAGAGGGGACTCGGGTCAAGATCTAGAAAGTCATAGACTTTGATCAATTGATAAATCAGTCAAGGAAGACTCAAACAAAGATATAGATGATGATCCTAACCTTCAAATAGTCACTCGCTCAGGAAAAGTAGCCGGGCTAAACTCAATCACGAAAAATAGTAAAGGATTCGGACATAGCGCCGCTTTAGTAAATGCTCTTCACATTGAGCACAATCAGGGATCAGCGTCACTTGGAATTCCAGCTGTCCCATTTGAGTCACTTACTTTGGAGCAGGCACTTTTAGAAGATAAATTAGCATGGGAGGCATCATTACTCGACGAGCTTCGTTCCTTAGAAAAGAGCAACACTTTTGAAATTATTGAAGGTAACTATAAATCTACAAAGGGACGTAAACTAATCTCGTCTCGCTGGGTGTTGAGAAATAAATTCAACAGTGATGGTTCGATTGCTCGAAGAAAGGCAAGAATTGTAGGCAAAGGATATGAACAACAACATGGAATCGACTATTTTGAGACCTTTGCCACTGTAATTAGATACGCAACCTTAAGGGCAATTTTCTCTTATGCAGCATTCCACGATCTAGAGCTGGATCATCTTGACGTAGACACCGCATTTCTAAATCCCACGCTCAAAGAACCTAACTACATGAAAATACCGGAGTATTTTCATCTGCTAGCACCATGGATACAAGGTATCGAGAATAACTTCTACCTCAAACTCAGGAAGGAGTTATATGGACTAAAACAATCACCTAGAGAATGGTTTCTTGAAGTTAAGAAATTTTTTAACGACATGGGTTTTAAGCAAGGAGATGCAGACCCAAATATGTTCATATCATCACCAATGGGAGAGAAAGGGGATAGAGTCTATATTCTTTTATTTGTTGATGATATGCTCATCGCCGGCTCTCGATTGCTTGTTGAAGAAGTCAAACAAATAATTATGAAGAGATGGAAAAGTAAGAACCTAGGCCCAGTAGAAACCTTTGTTGGTTTCCAGGTCAAAAGAAATAGAGCAAACCGTACTCTAACAATCAACCAAGAATTTTACACTAGGAAACTACCGGAACGACTTGGCATGGGAAACTGTAATGGAGTCTCAACACCAATTGCATCCGGAACTGTACTAAAAGAAAGGGATGATGATGAACTTCTTGAGGAGGACAACGCGGCTCTTTATAGACAAATTGTGGGCTCCACTATATATCTCTCAAACGGAACTCGACCAGATATTTCCTATGCGGTAGGCCAATTGGCAAGATTTATGGCAAAGCCACGACAGTCTTTCCTTAGTCACGCCAAACATCTTTTGAGATATCTTCAGCGGACTGCCCACTATGGGATCAATTACTCGCCGGACTATAGTGATACACACACAAACAATGTTCATAAGTCTAACGCATTTGATATATACGCTGATGCTACATGGGGAACGGAAGATGATAGAAAATCTTTTCAAGGATATGTTGTAGTCTACAACGGGGGAGCAATTTCTTGGACTTCACAACGCCAGAAAAGTACTGCACCGAGCAGCATGGAGACAGAGATAATAGCTGCTAGCGAAGGAGCCAAGGAAGCGGCTTGGACGGAAAAATTATGGCATGACCTGTACCAAGTTCGATACGTCCCAACGCTCTGGTGCGATAACGAATCGGCAAAGGAGTTCTGCAAGGATTCCGGCAAGTTTCATCAAAAGGCTAAGCATATTGAAATCCGTCACCTATATGTTAGAAACAATATGGTTGCACTGGATTGGTTAAAGGTCAGCAAAATTGCTGGAAATGAAAATCCGGCCGACATTCTGACAAAACAACTACCTCATGATTAATTAAACAAACATCTGAAGGTACTGGGTGTTGGGATATTGGATTCTTAACATTATCGCGAATAGGTGTCACGACAATAGTACGAGAATGTGACACCACAAGACAAGCACCAGGGACACTCTTGTATCAAGGCATTACGTATGCTGAGCTGGACTGCAGAGTTATCAAGCCTCTGTAGATGTAGGCTCTGCGGCTTACCCGGCCGTCTTGAGAGTTAACGAGGTCTAGGTGCAATGTCAAAAGAAGTAGGTCATCAGGAGTTAGATACCTCAGCATGGGGGAGTGTCAGGAATTGCTGAGTAATCTAGTGTGGCTTGGCACACACAACACAAGATAATCTCTTACATGTATACAATAATTTTATCTATATCATTTTTTTGTCCTAAAATCTCGATACATACATACTTCTCCATATATTTATCTTACTTCTCGTCCCTAACTCTTTGTATTACTTGACAAATTTACTTCCTTATAGAATTGAATATTTACTACCTCTACACACTTAGCTGCGCAGGCGCTCCTGTCTAGACCGTGACATATATTCAATTCTATCCTTAAATGGCAGATCAGAGATTTTGAGTTTCATCAATTAAGTATTTGGCAGTTCAGTTTCAGCAATTCAGAAATTCAGATATTCAGCATTTCAGTATTCGGCAGTTCAGTTTTCAGCAGTTCAGTGGCATCAGCAGTCCGGCCAATTAGAAAAAAAAATTAGTTCCCTTAATTTCATAAAATGCGGTCTACATATCCCAAGAATCCTGCTCGTGGACCAAATGGGGAGTTCTACCAGACAAAGTGGAAGTTGGCAGAAAGGATTGAAACTCTTTGAAGAGAGGGAAAATATTTCCGATGTGAAAGAGAGGGCTGCTCATCTAGTATCTGTCCTTTATTTCCAGCTGTTAGGTCAGGATCAAAATCTTTCAACAAGCTTCCACCAATCACACCCAGCGTCAGGGCTAAATTTCAGAAAAATGAAGGGAATGTACCAGGCAAGAAAACGCTGTGGGCGGACAATCACGACTATCAAATTAAAGACAATATTGCATCAGGATTCTGCAGTAACGCACGTAAATACGGCAACAGTGAGGCTGGGTCAGGGCATATTGAAGTGCATCTAAATTCCATGACATATTTTGGCAAAGCCAGTACAGACAAGCTATCTGGGTAAAAGATCATCATGAACACCACACCATTTATTTTCAAAGCCTTCGTCAATGATGCTACTATGATCCAAGCTTTGGTGGACAATGGATGTCTATGTTTAGGCATCATCAATGAATCAGTATATACCAAATTGGGCCTACCGTGCATACCTATTTCTCCACGAACTTTGGAAACAGCTGCAGAGTCAGGTAATAGAAAGACGGTAGTGAGTTCTATTACCTTCATCACTCTAGGTTTAGATGGATATGTCACTCCAAAATTATGGTTGTACGTTGTTCCAAATATCAATCATCCGATGATTCTGGAGAAGAAATGGCTTGGGGATCAAGATGCAGTTATACATGCTAAAGAACAGCGATTGGAATTGCGAGAGGGTGGCGGCTCAGTTTATGCAGTTAAGAGATAGCGTCAAGCATTCAAAGGTGTCGCTTGTCCAAAGTTGGCTACGGTTATAACGATGACGACATTTATAAAATCTATTCCGGTCTGCAGGACATCACTTGAAGATATTAGCAAAGCTCTACTAGTGAAGCCAAAACTAACGTTAGAAGAAGCCAAGAGACGTCTGCCGGACGAATTTAAGGATTTTGCGCATCTTTTTGCGGATGACATTGGTGCAGAGGCCTTACTGAAACCTCGAGGAAATCTTAATCATGCAATCGATCTGCGACAGCAAAATGGAAAGACTTTGACACCACGATGGGGGCCGCTTTACAATATGTCCAGGGAAGAATTATTGGTACTGCGCAAAACCCTAACAGATCTTTTAAATAAAGGATGGATCAGACCAAGTAGTTCATCAGCAGCGGCACCAGTTCTTTTTGCAAAGAAGCCGAGCGGGGGACTTCGATTCTTTGTCGATTATCGCGGTCTTAATGCTATCACTATTCCTGACCGATATCCGCTACCTTTGTTCAAAGAGACCTTAAGGCAGCTTTCGGAAGCAAAATGGTTTACAAAGTTAGATATCAAATCAGCTTTCCCCGAGTCAGAATAAGGGAAGGAGACGAATAGATGACGGCATTCCGATGCAGACTGGGACTTTTTGAATGGTTAGCGACTCCGTTTGGATTAATTAATGCACCAGCAACCTTCCAGAGATACATAAATGAACACTTGAGAAAGCATCTGGACATTGATGCAACTGCGTACATAGATAACGTTTTGGCATACACAGACGGCAGCATAGAAGACCACTGGAAGACGGTTCGCAGCATCCTTGGGAAACCTGACGAAGCCGGCCTTTATTTGGAAATTGATAAATGCGACTTTCTCTGCAAGTAAGTCAAATTGTGAGGGTCTTAAAGCAGGGTTTTATTCAAACTATACTCAGAGCTGTATACAAGAAAATCTTGAAGTGAAGAGGAAAGTAATCTAAGAAGTTTCTCTCTTATTTATCTACATTTCGAGAATCTTGTTTCTCTTGATGACCAAATCAAATGAAATAAAATCTCCCTGTCCAAACTTATGACTTCTTCCCTCATCTCCTTCTATTTCCATTGCCATCATTACATTATATTAAATCATAATGGAGCTTAGATTAGTTGTTCAAGGAGTACCTAATTGCAAGCATAATTGAATCTTCTTCCAGGATGTTGTATGACTCGGTTGAGGTTGTCAATTTGTTTTGTTTATATTCCTGGATAAGATGATGTTGCTAGGTTCCGCTCTCGGCCCATTATTAATAAAATTAACAATAAGTATTATGCATAATTAGCTCGGCTAATTAATTTTTATGTGGTTAGGCATTAGCCTAACTAGGGTCAGGCTTCAGCCCTGTGACATTACCTCCGTTTTTTCTTTTCTGTTTTTTTTTTTTTGCTTAGGTTGTTCCATGATTAATCTCATATGAATCTAGGGCAATAGTCTCTTCGAAATCAGAAAGTGGGTGCCATGTAGGGACGGCATATCCTGTCCATTTGACCAACGCTTCTTTTCGCTGTCCCCTCCCGATTTTTCTCGACCGTATCTTTATGATTTTATCAATTCCAAACTCTATATCTCCTTCTTCAGATCTTAGCCCTTTAGGCTGTTGGTCATCTACTTGTTGCGATGGTAATGGGTTATCTTCAGCCGGTCTGAGAAGGGATGTATGAAATCTATTGTGGATTCCTTTGGGTGTATCCAACTCATAAAAATGGGCTGAGTGCGGAAATGTCTTTGTGATGGTGTACTTCCCATGTATCCAGTCTAATTTCTTGGATGGTCTCACTGATCTGACATTTTTTAGATTTAGCCAAACTTTATCTCCAACCTTATAAGTGGTTGCCGCATCTCTGTGGTTGTTGGCGTATCTTTCCTGTGCTTGTTGGGCCACTAACATAGATGTTTCAGCAAATTGGTGTGCTTAATTGAGTTTCTCTACAACTGCTTGGCCTCGACTTGCTGGAGTTCGAGATGACTGCTTCTCCGGATTTATGGTTGATATGGACTCCGCATTATACCCATGGCTCATAAAGAAAGTACTTATTTGCGTTGATGTTGCTGGCTTATTGTTAATTGCGATTTGTGCGAGTGGAATCAGGTCGAACCAGTCGTGTTGTTGGAATGAAATATATGTTCTCAGATAAGTCTCAACCTCTTGATTCGCTCTTTCTGTAGCGCCATCAGTTTCTGGGTGGTAGGCTGTTGATAACCTTTGTTTGATATTCAGCTGTTTACAAATTGTATTCCAGAACGCATTCACGAACTGCGGTCCCCTATCCGAGACTATGGCTTTTGGAATCCAATGATGAGGTAAATAATGTCGAATGAATATCTTGGCTAGTCCTTCTGCATCAAATAATTTTTGGGGTACCGGCAATAAAATCAGTCCCTTACTCAATCTGTCTGTAATAACCAAAAGAACTGTTGACTTGTCTGGCCCAGACGGTGGAAGTCCAGTTATAAAATCCATGGATATCTCTTTCCAAATCTGATCAGGCACAGGCAGCGGCTTCAGAAGCCCTCTTTTCTTATCCCTCCAGATTGTTGACCTCCCACAGACATCACAGTTTCTGACGAACCTCCTTACATCTTGATTCATCCCTGGCCAGAAAAATCTTCGTGAAACGAGCGAAATTGTTGCATTCCTACCTGGATGACCTGACAGAAAAGAATCGTGAATGTTTTGAATGATTCCTGTTGTCAGCGGCTCAAAGCTCGGCAGCCATATCCTTTCTCTATACTGCATTAAACCATTTTCAGTGATTGAGCACTCTCCCGTGGCCATTCTCAAGTTTAAGTCTACAGGAAATTGTCTTTGTTGAGATTTAATAGTGGCGTATGCTTTAAGATATGCACTTCCAACTTCGTTATTCTTTAAGGCTTCATTCCAAAGAGTGGTGAGTAATGCATCGTCGGGAAAAGGGCAAACTAAATCAGTGATTTTCATATCATTTACCCAAAGAGCACGGGGAAGTAGGATTTTTTTCCTTAGTGCCAATCTAGAATCTGATAAGTCTTGTGGCATATCTTGATCCCTTCTCGATAGTGCGTCTGGAACTATATTAGCTTTACCAGAGCGATGCTTGAGGGTGAAGCTAAGCGGGGCAAGTAATTCCATCCAACAGATTTGTCTTTCTGAGAGAATCTTCTTCTCGCCAAAAGGCTCTAAATTTTTATGGTCAGTCAAGATTGTAAATGGTTTTCTTAATCCCCTCAGTTCACTGTTCCATTCTTTCACGCACTTGATAACTGCTAGTAGCTCTTTATCATGAATATCGTAATTGCACTCGGCTGGTGAGTGCTTTGCTGAATAAAAGGCTACAGGCTTCCATACCCCAGATACTGGATTTTTCTGAGTAAGTGTACCGCCTACAGCCCATCCGGATGAGTCCGGCTCGACTTGAGTTTCTAAGTTTGGGTCGAACGTTGCCAAAATTGGTTCTTTCTTGAACAATTTTTTTATACTTTGGAAGGCTTCTTCACAGACGGGAGTCCAGTCGAATTTAATGTCTTTTCTTGTCAAATTGGTTAATGGTTGAGCTAATTTGGCGAAATCTTTTATGAAAAGTCTGTAATAGTTGGCAAATCCAAGAAAGGATCGGACAGATCTAACATTCATAGGTGATTTCTAGTTCGAAATGGCTTCAACTTTATCAGGATCCATCTTGATACCGACTCCGACTTCCACAATATAACCCAAATATTTTGTTCTTTTCGTCTCGAATTGACACTTAGATATGTCTAGATGAAGGCCATGTTCTAGTAAACTATTTAAAACTTTCATGACCTTCTCCCTATGATCTTGCAAAGACTCAGTGGTAAAAATAAGGATGTCGTCCACATAAGCTGAACAAAAATCGTCCAAGTATTCTCTCAGAGCCCAGTTTATATACCTTTGAAACGTCGCAGGTGATCCTGTTAGTCCAAAAGGGCAAACCTTCCATTCATAGAGTCCGTATCTGGTTCGAAAAGCAGTCTTCCATTCTTTCCCTTTTGCCATCCTGATTCTATGGAAAGCAGCTGATACGTCTAATTTAGTCAGCCATTTGGCGCTATTCAATGCATTCAAAGTCTCTTTGATTAGAGGCAGAGGGTATCTATCCTTTTTGGTAATAGCATTAATCCCCCTATAGTCCACACAGAATCTCAGGCCCCCTCCAGGTTTTTTAGCGAAGAGTACCGGAGCGGCGGCGGATGATTTACTATGCTGAATGAAGTCTTTATCCAGTAGGCTGGTCAGTTCTTTTCTCAAGACAAGTAACTCGTCGTGACTCATATTATACAGTGGCCCCCAAGGTACCGGCTTTTCATTTCCTTTCTCATCTTTCTCTAGATGAATTTCATGGTCTATACCAGGCCTATGCGGAGGTAATGTCTCGGCTTCCTTAGGATTAAAAACAGGAGCAAATTTCCTGTAATGGTCTGGTAATATTTGAGTTATCTCTTCTAGAGATAATTGAGTCTTCGGTCTAAGAGCTTTCTCGATATCCGATACAGACGCTGCAAATATTTCGATGTTCTGACTTCTCTTCGCCCTTTGCACTATTCCGGCGAATGTTGAAGCCATGACCTGGTTGACCGAGAAGTGCTCGCTTGTTGGTTGCTTTTGGCGACTCTTCCGGGCTTTGTTACTGATTATTGATAAATTGTGATCTCTGAGAAGTAACTCGCATTTGACAGAGTTTAATTCCGCATGACAGTATTTGAGCCACGGCATTCCCAAAATGAGATCTTCTCCTTGATTTGGCACTACATATGCCCAAGCATTATGAACTTTTAGTCCTCCAATATCTAATGAGAATTGGGTAACTTGGTTAATGACACCCGAGATATTGTTTAAGACCCCTGTTATTTTCCTTGGAGCCAAGGGATAAGTTAACAGATTTAGGGCTTTTATTTGTTTTTGACTGATTGTTGCGAAAGCCGACGATCCAGGGTCGACAAGGGTGCACAACTGGTAACTATCATTTATAAAAGCGGTAGTATGAAAGAGATCACAGTCCATGAAGGGTTTAAACAAATTCCATTCTTTTTTGATACTATCGATCTTACTACTGCCACATCTGATAATGCCAGAGTTACTCTCTTGTAAGTGACTCTTTACAAGAGAAAATCTTTTCCCTGGTTGTCATCGTTAACAAAGTCAGGCTGCGCCATTCTCAGGATCTCCCTCTCTTTCTCCTCGGAGATTTCTGACAAATTCACATTGGAAACTGGTGGAAGGGGCGGCAGCAAACTACAATTTGGAGCAATGTGACCTCTGTTCCCGCATCTAACACACAACCCATTCTTTCTTCTGTGGATCAGAACATCCTTTTTGACCCAAGTGGCTCTCTTTTTGTCGGCCGTGTTGGTATTTGTGGTTCTAATGGGCTCCCAATCCATCTCGGATGAATAGCCTTGGTTTTGCCTTGGTGGTGCGAGTAACATTTTCTGATGAATTCCGATGTCTGTTAAGTCACCGCTTATAGTAAGTAGCTTGGATATAAATTTTCCCCAATCTGTGTACTTCTTTCCAACCAGAGCAGCTTTCATTTCACCACAGAGAGAATTTCGAAGTAAGGAGATCCTTTGTCCGTCGTCGTAATTGTACCATCCAGCATCCGCTAGAACTGTCTCAAACTTCGGTAGAAACGCTGTGAATGGCTCCTTTGGTCCTTGTTTTATGTTAAACAGCTGTTGTTGAGCTCTCGCCATTTTATTTGGGTCTCCAAATACTGTTTCAAGATAGGTGAGAAATTGGAGGCCATTTCCTTTCCTTTCATTTGAAACCATTTTTACAGCATCCCCTTCTAGTCTTGAATACAAATACATGAACTGGTCGAAGTCGTCACCTATGGCAGCTCCATCTTTAGTCAATTTGTGAACTGCACCCAAGTGCCATTCGTCCCACGTTGATCGATTACCGTTGAATTTAACCAATAATGGTAACTTTTCTCTAATGGACTCATTTAAAATTACCTGAGCTGGTATTGATTCCGGAGATTTTGGTGGGGATTTTTCATATTCACCAACCTTATTGAGAAGCTTTGCAATAGTGATCTGCTGTTCCTGCATTTGGGCTGCTTGCATTTGGACAATTTGTTTGAAATTACCAAGTTGATGGAAAATATTCTTTTGATTCGGCTCGTTAGGGTCTGATTCTATCCCACTCATATTGAATCAGGTTTTTTTTTTTTTGAGGTGATGTTTGGGGAATGCCAATAAGGGTAATAATTGCCCTTTTAATGATAATAATAGTGATATAAAGAAAGTTTCTTCGGCTTATGATAATGATATCGAAGATTCCTTCAGTAAATAATAATAATGATGGTGATAGTAATAATAATAAATGTAGTTATGATGATAGTTTAAAAGGTTAAGAAAAATTATGGTGACTTCAAGATAATGTGAGGGTCTTAAAGCAGGGTTTTATTCAAACTATACTCAGAGCTGTATACAAGAAAATCTTGAAGTGAAGAGGAAAGTAATCTAAGAAGTTTCTCTCTTATTTATCTACATTTCGAGAATCTTGTTTCTCTTGATGACCAAATCGAATGAAATAAAATCTCCCTGTCCAAACTTATGACTTCTTCCCTCATCTCCTTCTATTTCCATTGCCATCATTACATTATATTAAATCATAATGGAGCTTAGATTAGTTGTTCAAGGAGTACCTAATTGCAAGCATAATTGAATCTTCTTCCAGGATGTTGTATGACTCGGTTGAGGTTGTCAATTTGTTTTGTTTATATTCCTGGATAAGATGATGTTGCTAAGTTCCGCTCTCGGCCCATTATTAATAAAATTAACAATAAGTATTATGCATAATTAGCTCGGCTAATTAATTTTTATGTGGTTAGGCATTAGCCTAACTAGGGTCAGGCTTCAGCCCTGTGACACAAATATCTCGGATTTACCGTGAGAGCTGGAGAAAGTATTACTGTTGATCCTGCAAAAGTTAAGGCGATTCTCGAGTGGAAGGCACCAACTTCGGTGAAAGGAGTACGGTCATTCCTTGGATTTGCGAATTTCTATCGGTGCTTTGTCGAGAAATTTTCAGAGATCGCAACGCCGTTGATTGATTTAACAAAAAAAAGATGCATCCTTGGTGTGAGGAAGGAAAGAAAACAAAGCATTTGAAAATTTAAAGAAAATTTTTGCTTCAGAGCCGGTGTTGTCCCAGTAGGATCCTGATTACGAGATAGTTTTGGAGGCGGATTGTTCGGGATATGCAATTGGTGGGTGTCTTTCGCAGGTGGATAAGCAGTGCAGATTGCGGCCTGTCGCATACCTATCCAGGAGATTGAACAGCGCTGAAGCTAATTATCCCAATCACAATAAAGAAATGCTGTCAATCATATCGTGCCTACTGGAATGGCATCTGGAGCTAACTTCAGTCGCAAAACTGTTACGGTTTCTGGGTCTGCGCCGTCGGAGAAGGCATGGCTATTTGCTAGCAAGGAATAAGGACTGGGATATGGAATGTACAGCTTTTGTGGCTTGGCATAAAATACCTATTTTTAAGCTTAAGTAACACAGAAAACTAGATAGACAGATAGATTTTTCTTCAAGTAGACGATTCTTACCAATGATGCAATCAAGCCATTCTTTTATTCCCCAATAAAAACCTTTCACAATTTTAAGCAACCACAGAAACCTAAGTATTTTCACCACCAAGCGACTGTTGAATGAAAGGCAGGTAAGGTATAACGATGTATTACAGCAGTTCTGATTCAAACTTCAATGGCGACCTGGTGAGGTTTGCGACCGGCCAGATGCATTGTCAAGGCGTGAACAGGATAAGCCGCATGGGATTTCAGATGAAAGAATGGCAGGTCGAGTTCTACAGCTTCTTCCTAATATTCCCCTGTATCCCGCAATCGTTCAGAGCCAGGAGTTTGCTCAGGCATAAGATGAGGATGAAAATGAGGATATTATTAACAAAATAACATCAGTGGCAGACCTGGCTACACATGCCGCAATTTTTGATGATGATGAATTGCAAGCACTATGGAAACAAAAAGTGGAGAGTGACGAAGACTGGCGTCGAGCGCGAGATGCCGTTCAATTAGGGGAGAGAAGCTTTCCGCCCGATTTGGCAGTTAAGTTGTCCGCGAATATTGCTGAGTGCGCGGTAACTGCAGACGGTGTACTTCGTGGCAGAGAAAATCGGATAAAGGTTCCAGACTACGAACCTTTACGCACGGCAATAATGCAACGAACTCATGATAGTGTTCTTACTAGCCATCCCGGAAGAGACACAATGATTAGTATCCTATTGAGACGCTGGTTCTGGCCTAAGATGAGGGGGCCAGTAAGGCGCTTTGTCCGAAACTGTGATATCTTTGGTAGGACAACTGTGTGGCGTGAAACGAAGGCCGGTTTCTTACGATCTTTACCGATCCCAGAACGGATTGGCAACGAGTTGACAATAGATTTCATAACGGACTTGCCAAAGTCTCGGAGCTGCACCAATGTTATGGAAATCACAGACAGATTGTCTAAGGATATCTTCTTATTTGGTACTGAAACAATGAAGGCTGAAAAGTGTGCTGAAATCTTTGTCGACAGGTACAATTGATACTTCGGATTTCCCAGATACTTAACTAGCAATAGAGGTAGCGACTGGTTAAGCTACTTCTGGAAAACCTTCTGTAAATTATCTGGCATCAACCAAAGGCTTACCACGACGTATCACTGTCAGACAAATGCGAGCGAGAGGGCTAATCAAGAGTTATACAAGTACTTACGAGCTTTCAGTTGTTATGCTCAGACTGATTGGATGGAACTATTACCCATGGCTCAGTTAGCTTTAAACACTCGACCCAATTCTGCAATGGGGAACTCAGTCTGTTCTTCATGCGCAATGGCTACGACTTAGCCCCTCTTGGAGAACCAACACCAGAAAGGAATTAGGTACGACATCCTGGTATTATCGCGTGTCAGAAGTATGTGTGTGACAGCTGGGAAACTGGTAATCCCTGTAGCCTACGCAGTTAAGCGCAGGCGCTGGAGTGAAGGCGAAGCCAAAAATACGTGAGACTCAAAGTGCGCAGAACTGGTGGTGGCAATCTTTGATTTCATCCTAGAGACAAAGCTCAGTGGACTGAAACCATCCCACGTCTGATCAGGAGAGTTTCAGGATGAATTGTATTGAAGCCTAGCAAGTGACAGAGAGTAAGCTAAGCTGTATAATAGTAAACATCATACTGCAATGGGCTTTTCTTCTCTATAGTTAATTATAAATTATCTTTCATTACTCTGCAGCTCAAGAGTTCAGTAGTGAACCGTGACATATAATTAACCATGGCCTACATCTTACGTCTCTTCTAACGTCTTCGTCTCACGTGTCATGAAACGGACTGCTAGTCATTATCTGCCCACGTGCTCGCTTAACTCGCACATATAAATACTTTGTGTAGATAGATCTTAACTCTTTAGCTTTACTAAACCTTTAAACCACGAGTTCTTGCCTGCCTTGTGATGGCCACCTCATTTCATGACATTACGTCTCTGCTTACGCCTTACTGTTATACGTCACCACGTCCTATATATTTTTGTTCCACTATACATTATAAAGTCTTTACAGCCTACGTCTTTTCATGTTCCTACGTCTTATGTAGCTGGCTCTAGGTTTTACGTCAAGTACCCCCACGCTCTATCTCCTATTAATACATCATCACATTTAGCATCTATTCAAACGCTGAAGGGTTTTGATAAGACTCACCTTTCTTTTAATTTTTTAGGGTCTGTTGTGAATAGCGACATAGGGATGTGCGGGGTCCATGAATAGGCGAATATGAACAGTGTGGACGGGCGCATTGAGCCATGAGGACCGAGTCGCGTAATCTGAGTCGCCTAGACTAGGTCAGATAATACTAGTCAGGTGACACGAGTCGTGTGAGGCAGACATTCCCTTAGTCGTAATAGAACATGTAGTAGTCATGAATTGACTGACTAGACAGTGGTAGATTGGTGCAGTACCTAAAGATAGTTGAGAGAAGGATATGACAAGTATTGCTTTATGTATATAGGACATCTTACCCTCATAGAAAACCCGACAAGTCATTTCAATATATCTTTACATAACTCACATACTCTTCTTTACCACATTCCCATTCTATCCTCGATTAGAGGGATCATACATTATACTCACAAGTCAGAACATTGCATCTACTCCTCATAACTGTAATAGGGTCATCTATGAATATTGAGGACCTATCAAATCAGATACAATCACTGTCAATCTCCAAGAAAGGAAGCGTAACCATTTCACGTGATAGGAACACCAATATCAAGGCGACTGGTCTAGCTGTCTTTGGATCTTACAATGTTTACGAGCACCTTAGAAGCAGGGAGGAACTTGAAGCTGTGGTCAGCAAGGAGGTTGCGACAGAAACAATGCCGTGTTTATCTAAGTCAAACAAAAAGACAAAGAGATCATTTGTAAACAAAATGGACTCAGTTCACCGGCAGTTATCACAAGTTAATGAAAGACTCACTGGGCTTGAGGTGCATGAACACCGGGGAACTTTAGATCCAGGGAAGGTGGTTATTATCAAAAACCCAGCCCGCAAGATCACACAAGGTATTTGTCAGGAATGCCTCTGTTGTATAATATATATATGGAGATAGCCAGGGCATAGTGTTCTATGATTCTGGTCTGGTCTTTTAGCCAAGTGGTAATGCATCTATCTCGTGTATTATGTAGGACAGCATCCATAGCCTGACATCACGGGTCTTGTCTTGTTCTTGTCACAGGCTAGTGCCTGACAAATTTTAGGCTGATGCCTAAGGCTAGAACAATGACTTCTGAGCGGTTCAATGTTGACACCTCCCCGGCTGACACGTCTCCCCATACATCAATAGATGTCACGTCGCCCCATACATCAGCGGATGACATACGATGAGACTATGGTTTCGTATGTGAAAGAGATTGCGTCATCCTGAGAGATCAAATCTCAGCAGAAAGGACTCGGAAGCGGGATGGAGTTATGGAAACTAATGGAGGTATGGAAACTAATGGAGGGAACAAAGACTACGCAAAATTCACTTGGATCATGTGAAGCAAGACAGGGAAGTAAAACATGAGGAATAGATAAATGAAGTTTGCTCTCAGTCTCCTTTTGTTCTTTACTTCAAGATATTCTAGTATATAGCTCTGGATAGCTTGTGAATAACAATCATGTTGTAATATGGTGTTGTACTCCAGCAAACGTGTAATTCACGTGATATGAGTTTGACATGTTTGATTATTTTCATTAGCCTGTATTAGCCGAGGAGCGGCCGCACAAAGGTATAAATAAGAGCTTTGCACTCACGTCTTAGATTAATCAGTTCACTCTAATAGTTATCAACTGTTCATACAAATCTATCAGATTGCAAATATAACACTCTTACTCTTAGCTCACAAGGTCAGCATGCGTAGTACTACTTCCCTAAACTCATAACTTTAACAGGTTATGAGCCCGGGCACTTCCGCGCAGCATGAACAATGCTAACCATACAAGTAGTATCTATGGCCAACGACCAGAGCAAGATCATCCTTGAAAATGACACCCCCTTCAACATATGGCGATCCAGTCTTCAAGCCAAACTCGCCCGAAGAAATGTTATCGGTCATGTGTTTCATGATTTTCCTGGGATCAAACCGGTTAAGTGTCCTATTGACCCGTCCTTGTCAGAACCTGATGTTGAAGCTTCACTGAGTGAGCTATATCTTACTAAATTAGAGCAATAGACACTCGGAGAATTGGAAGCCAAAAACATCATCACAAGCAGACTAAGTCCCTTGACATGTCCTACCAACTACGATCACATGAATGCCAAAGAACTGTACGAAACAATCGCCGATACGAGGAAAGAAACTGCGTCAGCCCCTTATACATTCGCATTAGAAAAATTTATATCAGTTAAGTTTCTTTCATCTGCGGACGACTACATTGACAAGTTTTTAGCCGCATATCAAAGTACTAATAATGCTGCAAACGCAATGAGGCCAGGATCGATAGACTCCGCTCAATCATACCGGATTGGCAATGGTCTAGCATTGGCATTATTTGTGATGGGAACAAAGCATATTGAATGGCTGAATAACTGGAGGGACACTCGGGTGTTTGAGGCCAATAATGAGTTGGCTTCACTGCCGTCGCTAATGTCTTCACTCCGCGCTATCGCAGGGAATAGAATCCAGCAGCCCACCGTGGCCTTGGCGGCTTCTTTCCCCAACGAGCGTGGATTGGATCCAGAAGCCTACTGTACAAAATGTCGACACAGACATAAGAATAAGTATTGTTACAGACTTCACCCTGAATTAGCCCAAAGTAAGAAAAATAAGTCAACAAATGATGCAAAACAAAAACAGAAAAGGGCTGCAACATCTATTGATGTAGATAGTGAATTTAGTGACTCAGATAGTACTAGAGTTATAGCTGCTTCTTCCAGAGTTGATGAAAGTCTTACCATCTATGATACGGGTGCCTCGCACCATTTTGTGAACGATAAGTCTATGTTCCTAACAATCAAAAAATCTGACAAGCCATTTAAATTTGACCAAGCAGTTGGTTCATCAACTCTAGACAGCACTGGAACGTCATTACTTACTATCGGAAATTTAAGACTCAAACTCCATAACGCAATCTATTCTCCATCATCAACCTGTAACATTGTGTCTGCAGGTCGACTAGAAAGAATCTCAAATATCGTCCCAAACTATGATGATATGATCCTAATTAAACGAGATTCCCATACGCATCATGAAGTAATAGCTAAACTCATCCAAAAGAATGATGTTTACTATGTAGCTCCCATCACCAGCTCAACTCGTAAAACCCAAATTGTAGCAGCAGCTGGAGTCGCAAGACTTCCCATAACCACAAGTGCACAACAATGGCACGAACGCCTTGGTCACACAGGTCAGACTATATTAAAAAGAACTGCACAAACTTCAAAAGGACTTGAGGGAATTGACCTCAACGATTTAACAACCTGCGAGACCTGCCATCTCAGCAAGGCTCAAAGGTTTGTGTCAAGAGAGCCAAGACCAATACCTAATCAGCCACTGGATGAAATCCATATCGACACAGTAGGGAAGGTCCCGGCTGCCCTAAACGGTCACCAATATGTAGTCGTTATCACCGATGCAAAAACACGAATGCGCTGGTGTATTACAACTGGAACAAAAGATCAAATTGCGCCGCAACTAATTCAATGGGTCAAAACCCAAGAACATCAATATGGCAAAATGGTGCGTGTTATTTTCAAAGACGGAGGTACTGAATTTTCTCCTATCAAGGCCTACTGCGATCAACACGGCATCCGAACCGACCTTTCAGCCCCATATACGCCGGAGCAAAATGGTATCGCAGAATCTGCCAATAAAGTTGTGCTTATAAAAGCCTGATCGATGCTAATTGATGCCCGCATGCCAGCTATTTACTGGCCATGGGCAGTCGAGTATGCGTGCTTTATAACTAACAGACTATACAATATGCGAACGAAGAAAACTCCATTAATTGATTTCATGCAAGGTTTAAACCAACCACATACTGATCAAGTGGATTTGTCTCACGTTCCGCGCTTTGGTTGCAGGGCCTATAAATACATTGATCCAAAACCTGGAAAATTCGTACCAAGAGCTCAAAAAGGATGGTTTCTCGGCTTTCAAAAAAATACCAGCAAAAACTTCATCATTTTTCATCCTCACAAGACAAACTTGCATGGGTGGAAATGGATAGAAAGTTTCACTCCCCACGCATCCTTCAATGAGGATGTAATGTTCGGAGATGAGCTGAGCCCCATCGCAAAGCAAAACGCACTCAGTTATTTGACTAACAATAAATCATTTCTTATTGACGTTGAAACATCCCAAGATTCAACGTCAGACAATGTCCTAAATCAACAAGCCAGGGGAGAGCAATTACCACCTCCTCCTACTCCACCAGCTAAGCACAGGGGAGAGCATATACCACCTCCCCCGCCAACTGAAAACAACGGAGAGCATTTATCACCTCCACTGACTAACTACAGTGACAATAGTTTAATCCCTCTTGAACCACAAGGCACATTAATTGAACCAGATTCAACAAACCAAGCCCTAGCTCAGAATCCAGACACAGCAAACGATCTGAGTGATACAGAATCCTTCCTCTCTGAAACAGAAGAAGAGGGGGAGTCGTCATTACCTTTCACAAAGCCTAATGAAAATGAATCCAGAGAATTAGAGCCATCAACATCAGCATCATTACCTGATCAAAATAAACATGAAATTGAGGTATATGATAAAATCATGACCGGATGGGATCCAGTTCCCCTGATGGCAGGTCAAAAACGTCCTTGTTCTCCAGAGCAGCAAACAATGCGAACAAAGCGTGGTAGAAAAGTCATCCGGCATGGTTATAAGCGACTACATCACGGCAGGTCCGCACTAATATCAATAAATCCCAAGACTTGGAATGAAGCAATGACTTCACCAGAAGCCAAGCAATGGAAAGCCGCTGCAAACGAAGAATATCGATCGTTAATGAATAAAGGAGCAATAAAACTAGTTAAACGCTCCAACCTTCCCAAGAATCGAAAACCCATGAAATCTAAGTGGGTCTTCAAAAAGAAGTTCTATGCAGACGGTAGCGTCGAGAGATGGAAAGCTCGTTGTACAGTCAAAGGATATACACAACGAAAGGGAATTGATTATCAAGAAACATTTGCACCAACGCCAAGAGCCGAAACTGGTCGGATTTTACTGGTTCTCGCTCATCAATTTGGATGGCACAGAAGACAGGGCGATGTTCCAACAGCATTTCTAAATCCGGATCTTAATATCGACCTCTACATGGATATTCCACAAGGCTTTGAAAAGGAAGGATACGTTGTTAAACTGTGCAAAGGATTATACGGACTAAAACAAGCGGCAGCATTGTGGTATGACGATGTGAGAGCAACTCTTGCCAAGCATGGCTTGCATCCGACAACATCAGATATATGTCTTTACACAAATTCCGAAAAAGATCTGTTCGTAATGATGTATTTTGACGATTTTCAGGTAATGGGTCCTTACCTGAAAAAGATTGACGCCCTTATGTCGGCACTCCGCAACAAATATAATCTTAAATCAGTAAACACGGATATGTTTCTAGGTTTAAATATAAGTCATCCATCCGCAGACACTCTTACACTTTCACAGGGTAGATATGCCCGGGCCTTAATAGAAAGACATGGTCTTCAAAACTGCAAGCCCACTGCATCACCAATTGAGAAACTTCTTGGACCAAACAATGCAGAATCAATTCCGGACCAGAAAGATGAGTATAACAAAATAATAGGTGGCCTTCAATATTTAGCGAGTAATACTCGTCCAGATATCAGCTTTGCAGTAAATCACCTAGCAAGATTCCTCCAGAATCCATCAGTAGAACACTTACACGCAGCGCGTCGAATTCTTAGATATATCTCAAAGGAACCAGACCGAGGAATAAAATTCTCAAGAAATAATGGAAAAACTGTGCTAATAGCATATACAGACGCCGATTTCTCAGCAGATCCATCAACATCCCGATCTACCTCCGGCACAGTTTTAATGCTAGGATCAGGCCCGATTAGCTGGCGATCCCGCCTCCAACGAGAAGTGGTACTTTCTACAACAGAAGCAGAATACCTTTCCGCCACTGAAACTTGTAGAGAAATCAGATGGATACAATCATTGTTGGAGGAGCTAGGTGTGCTTAACCTCGTCGAAGGTGGCAAATGCACGAGACTAAATGTTGACAATCAGTCAGCAATATCACTCATAAAAAATCATGATAATCATAAACAATCCAAGCATGTTGCCCTCAGGAATAACTATTGCCGAGAGCAATATAAAAAAGGGCGGATCGAAGTTTTCTATATACCCTCAAAATACCAACTGGCCGACTCACTAACCAAGGCCAAGTCAAACGTATCAATCCAGTGAGTTAAAAACATACCACTACCAAAAGCACTGAGTCACTACACAATATTAGTGTCCTTACGGCCAGGGGGAATGTTGTAATATGGTGTTGTACTCCAGCAAACGTGTAATTCACGTGATATGAGTTTGACATGTTTGATTATTTTCATTAGCCTGTATTAGCCGAGGAGCGGCCGCACAAAGGTATAAATAAGAGCTTCGCACTCACGTCTTAGATTAATCAGTTCACTCTAATAGTTATCAACTGTTCATACAAATCTATCAGATTGCAAATATAACACTCTTACTCTTAGCTCACAAGGTCAGCATGCGTAATACTACTTCCCTAAACTCATAACTTTAACAAATCATCTTAAGACCCTTACAGTTCTTGCTCTTGTCCGCTGTCTACATGCCGCTAATGACAGACAACCAGACAAGGCAGGCAGGTTGTGAAGCATGACTGCAAGCGTCTACACTACGGCAAGTCAACGCAAATCTCTCCCGACCCAAAAAACATAGAATGAAGCTATGACGTGTTCAGAGGCCACGCAATGGAAGAAAGCAGCAGATGAGGAATTCTGCTCCCTCAAAGATAAAGGAGCCATTAAGATCATCCAACGCACCCAACTCCCCCAGGGACGCAAACCAATAAAGAGTAAATGGGTATTCAAGAAGTTCCGAGCAGACGGCAGCATTGAGAGATCGAAGGCTCGATGCACCGCAAAGGGCTTTAACCAGAGACAGGGCATAGATTACCAGGAAACTTTTGCACCAACTCAGGCCCGGAAACCGGCAGAATCATGCTTGTGCTGGCCCACCAATTTGGTTAGCATCGAAGACAAGGTGATGTCCCAACCGCCTTCCTAAATCCTGACCTTGACATAGATCTTTACATGGAGATGCCAAAAAGCTTTGAGAAAGGATACATTATACTCCTTCAAAAAGGACTCTACGGTCTCAAGCAAGCAGCTGCAAAATGGTACAGTGACGCAAAAGCCACGCTTGCCAGACAAGGTCTCCACCCAACAACGCCAGACGTGTGTCTGTATACCAACTTCCACAAGGACCTTTTTGTGGTGATGCATGTAGATGACTTTCAAGTCATTGGGCCCAACCTAGGGAAGATAGAAAACCTGATGCAAGCCCTACATGAAAAGTATAAGCTAAAGACAGTGAACACAGACCTATATCTAGGCATCCACATCAGCTACCCAAAGAAAGAAATCCTTGCATTACCCCAGGGTAAATATGCGCGAACGCTAATTGACAGGCACGGTCTGACAGACTGCAAACCTGCATCATCCCCCATTGAGCGTCTAATGCTCCCGAACGACCAGAAGAGTGCATTAGAGCATGTAACCAAATACAATTCAATCATCAGTGGCCTGCAATTCTTTGCGAACAACACACGGCCCAATATTGCCTTCGCAGTAAACCACCTAGCACGGTTCTTAGTCAACCCTTCAGATGAGCATCTCCAGGCAGCATTCCGTGTATTGAGATACATCGCGAAAGTGACAGACCGGGGAATTATCCTTACTATATCAGTGGGCAAGCCCACAATTGAAGCATACACTGACGCAGATTTTGTAGCAGACCCGTCAACTAGCAGATCGATTTCAGGGACATTAATACTGCTATTGTCTGGGCCAGTGGGCTGGCGGTCGCATCTCCAACGAGAAGTTGTCCTGTCTACCACAGAAGCTGAATACCTTGCAGTCATGGAGACCTGCCGTCAACTTCAATAGACAAAGTCATTGCTCCAGGAATTGAACGTTACTGATCGCATCATGGGAGCACAATGCACAAGGCTCTACGTAGACAACCAATCAGCAATATCGCTTATTAAGGACCATGACAACCACAGAAGATCAAAACATATTTCTTTAAGAAACTTCTACTGTCGTGAGAAACACCAGAAGGGCTTAGTTGAAGTGGCCTATGTACCTACCTCGAAACAGCTGGCCGACTGTCTTACCAAGGTAAAGTCACCAGTACAAATCCAGTAGCACCATGAGTTGTTACCGACAGGGGGAGTGTTGTACTATCGACATCGGCGATCTACATAACTGTGATGTGGATCGCATCAGGTGTACTATACCGCACGTGTGAGGTCAGGTGTTAGGTCGTTCATAATATGTTTGATGTGTTTGATACGGTGGGTCAAACACTAAGCGGGAATATCCGTATATAAATAGTGGGCTCTTCGCACAATGTATTTAGATATCAATTATTACACATTATCTTCTTATACACTCTCCTGCAATACCACAGTGACATCTTTGCAAAAGTCAGCACATGATGATACTTCCCTAACTCATAACTGTAACAGCTTTAATACAATTCATCCTGAAACTCCCCTAATCAGACGTGGGATGGTTTCAGTGCAATGAGCTTTGTCTCTAGGATGAAATCAAAGATTGCCACCACCAGTTCTGCGCACTTTGAGTCTCACGTATTTTTGGTTTCGCCTCCACTCCAGCGCCTGCGCTTACCTGCGTAAGCTACAGGGATTACCAGCTTCCCAGCTGTCATAATTCCCCCTCTTCTCTTTGTGAATCAAGGTAAAGTATTTGTTTACTTCGGCGTATACGTCTTGCTTCTTTTGTATGCGCTTCTGCTGGTCCAACAAACGCTCCAACAGTTGATTCATTCAGCCCGTCATTTTTAAGTATTGAGCCATATGTCATCTCGTATTTATTGAGGGCTTTGGTATCCTTGATATATTCAATCGGTTCCCAAGTCGTATCTACCCAACTAACCCACTTTACTAGTGCTTGACGGTAAGTGCCACGTCCACGACGTATTATTCTCGCCCGCAAGATTGACTTGATATCGTATTCTGCCTTGCCTAGCTCATCGACTACTGGTGGATTTTGTGCGTCATCACATACCTGGCTCGGAAACGGGTCTGTACCTGCACGTTTTACAAGCTCAACGTGGAAACTATTATGGATATTACCCGGGACATTAAGCTCGACTGTAAGTGCGTCCGGTACAGCTGTGATCTCGTACTTAGCGTGTTCCCATGCCAATTTTTTTGACAACTGAGGTGTATTTATGTGTTTGAGGTTAAGCCACACTTTATCAACTACAGTACATTTCTCCAGTTGTCGTCTAGATTTATTTGCATTGCTCTCGTAACTCTGTTGTGCAGAAGCCATGGCCGCTTGTGCAAAGTCCTGCGCGTCTCTTAACTGTTTAACGTAATCATTAGCTGCAATTGTTTCTGGGTTTCGTGAAACATCAATCGCTGGTGTAGGCTCAACAATTGGATATAAATCGTAACCGTGCCGAAGAAAGAAAGGGCTTACACCACCAATCGCTGAGTGTGGTCGTGAATTAAGGGCCAGCTGCGCTAAAGGAAGAAGATTCATCCAGTCAGTTTGTGCATAACATATAAAGGACCTCAAGTATTTATATATCACCTGGTTCGCTCTTTCACTGGCATTTGACTGGGGGTGATATGCTGTTGTCAGGCGCTGTGTAATTGTTTTACTTAGTATGTGTGGGAATAGTGGATGGTGGAGCAGAAGAATGGAAGACAGCTACTTAGGAATATGTGTGTGTAATAAAGTGTGTATTAGAGTTAATTGTAAGATAGAATCAGATAATTAGTTACAGGTGGAAGGTGAGATAGCTATATACATGCCAGGCTGATATGTGCTTCTTCAACCAGTGTTAGATACACTCTACAACTTAACTCAGATCTATGGGTGGTTTGATCAATAACGTGCATACATTGAAACTAGTGATCAACCAATTGGGGATAACCGATTATCGGATAGTAATGTGGGGATCCCGATCGTAAATGAAGATCACAACACTCCCTCTGTCAATGTGCTGACTTGGAGCGTCTGGATTTGTGTTTGAGTGGCTGTTAGCTTAGCGGATTGTAACCTGCGATTTAAGTTTGGTCAGAGCATCTGACAATTGTCTATCTGATGGGATGTAGACTATTGCTATCTGTACGTTTTGATATTGTTCTCTGCAGTAGTGGTTCCTAAGGGCTATGTGCTTTGATTGTTTGTGGTTGTCGTGGTTCTTGATCGGAGATATTGCCGATTGGTTATCTATGTGGAGATTGGTGCATCTTGCTCCCTCTATAAGACTCACTAGTTCGAGTTCTTGGAACAGAGACTTAATCCACTGCAGCTGTCGGCAGGTTTCGGTTGCGGCTAGGTATTCCGCCTCGGTTGTGGAGAGGACTACCTCCTTTTGAAGGCGTGATTTCCAAAATATTAGTCCTGACGCAAGCCTTATTAGTGAGCCTGATGTTGATCTGCTGGTCGTCATATCTGCAACAAAGTCTGCATCTGAGTATGCTTCCAGGGTTGGTTTATTAATGCCTTTGGTGAAGGTTATACCTTTATCTGGTTGTTTTGCTATATATCGAAGAATATGGCGTGCGGCCTGGATTTGTTCAGTGGATGGGTTTGCTAGGAAGCGAGCTAGATGATTCACTGCAAACGTGATGTCAGGGCGAGTGTTTTTGGAGAGATATTGCAGTCCTCCGATGATCGAGTTGTACTCATGATTATCTTCCTTGGAGCATTTTGAGGTGTTGGCATCTGTAAGTTTATTCAGTGGTGTGCTTACTGGCTTGCAGTTTTCTAGGCCATGCCTCTGCAGCAGTGTGCGAGCATATTGACCTTGGGAAAGAGTGAGCGTATTATCGCGTTGTGAAATATTAATTCCGAGGAATAAGTCCGTGTTGACAGGTTTTAACTTGTACTTTTTGTGTAGAGCAAACATTAGTTTGTCTATTTTGTCGCGATTTGGTCCCATGACCTGAAAGTCGTCCACGTGCAGGAGTACAAATAGATCATGTGGCTTGTTGGTGTATAGGCACACATCTGATGTTGTTGGGTGGAGCCCCAGCGCTGCCAGAGTTGCTTTGGCGTCATCATACGAGAGTGCGGCAGCTTGCTTGAGGCCGTAAAGTCCCTTCCTAAGTCGAATAATGTATCCATCCTTTTTGAACCCTGTAGGCATTTCCATGTATAACTCAATGTTCAAGTCTGGATTTAGAAAGGCTGTGGGGACGTCGCCTTGGCATCTGTGCCAATTAAGATAGTGGGACAATACAAGCATAATGCGTCCTGTTTCCGGTCTGGGTGTCGGTGCAAATGTTTCATGATAGTCAATTCCAGGTCTCTGTGTGTAGCTCTTGGCGGTGCATCGAGCTTTATATTTGTCAACACTACTGTCTGCCAGAAATTTCTTTTTAAAGACCCATTTACATTTCATTGGTCTTTGACCTATGGGTAACGCATTGAGGTTTATAATTTCAAAGGTTTTTGTATTTATAAGTGATTGAAATTCTTTTAATGCAGCAGTTTTCCATCGGTGGGCATCTGGGCTTGACATAGCCTCTTCCCAAGTTTTTGGGTCGTTTGATGTAACTGCAGCTTTACCGTGGTGTAATCAATGATAGTCAATACGTTTTACTGCTCGACCTCTTTTAGTGCGAATATATTCTCCCTCTGGCGAGTGGGCTCGTTTTGGCCAGCCAGAGATCTTATGGGATCCCATCCGGTCATTATTAGATCATCGTCTGGTGAATTTTCAGAGTGTGGTGTGGTTTGTATCTGTTTGATTTCTGTGTCATTGTCCGAGTCTTCGTAGTTGTTCCTGATTGCTGTGTCCTCCCCATTGTTTTTATTGGCTGAATTCGAATCTGGTGAGTGAGCTCTCTTCTGACCGGCTATCTGTGGAATAGGATCCCAGCCGGTCATCACTTGATCGTAGCGAACTTCATTTTCATTTTCAGTGGGTGAGATAATGTTTTCACATGTTTGATGCGGAGTGTGGATTTCATCATGCTCCGGTGTCTCAATTAGATCTGTCTTAGTGTTTGCCGAGGAAAGGGGGCTTGGATTGGATTCGATCTATGTTGAAGATGGAATAGGTGGCGTTTGCGGATGTTGCGTGTTTAAGTCTTGTTGATGATTGCTGCTAGGAGAAAACTGGTTATGTGAGATGTTATCCAATATGACTGGCTAGGTTATATTTGGAGTGTCGTTTGGATGCAGTGAAGATTACGTGTTGTCATTGAGAGTTGATGGATTGTGATTACTTAAGTCTGCAGTGAGAATTGGTTCGTTGGGCTGGGCAGTTGGGAACGATGTTGCTAACGTATCATTTGTCCAGTAGCTGGTGGTTCGTTGCTTGTCGATTGGGTCCATTTCGTCTCCAAACATGATGTCTTCATTAAAAGACGCGTGAGGGGTGAAGCTCACCGCCCATTTGAGCCCTTGAACTGGTGTTATGTGGGGATGCAATATGAGGAAGTTCTTGGATGTATTTTGTTGAAATCCTAGGAACCATCCTTTGTCCGCTCTCGCTTCAAATTTGCCTGGCTTAGGGCTTATTAGTTTATTTGCTCGGCATCCGAATCGTGGTAGCATTCTGAGATCAACTTTCTCCAAATGCGGTTGTTGTAGTCCTGATAGGAATTCAATGATGGGTAGGTTCTTAGTTCGGATGCAGTATAATCGATTAACAACAAAGCATGCGTGTCGAACAGCCCAACTCCAATAGCATGTTGGCATATTGGCGTCAATTAACATTGACCTTGCAACTCTGAGAATAACCTTATTTGCGGCTTCGGAGGGTCCATTCTGCTCGGGTGTATATGGGGCTGACGTGTCGGTTCGAATGCCTTGTTGCTCACAAAATTGTTTGATCTTAATGAACTCGGAGCCTCCATCTCGGAAAATTGTCCGGACGCGTTTGTCGTATTGGTTGTGCATGCTTTGTACCCATTTAACTAGTGTTGGTGCTATGTCATAAGCGGCATGTAGACAGCGGACAAGAGCAAGAACAAGACCCATGATGTCAGGCTATGGATGCTGTCCTACATTATACACGAGATAGATGCATTACCACTTGGCTAAAAGACCAGACCAGAAATCATAGAACACTATGCTCTGGCTATCTCTATATATATATTATAGAACAGAGGCAATCCTGACATGCTATCTGATCCTTGGTAGTAGTGGTGAGTACCCATCTCATCCGAGTTTTGGCATCGGTAATAATCGTGGCGTATTGCATATTGTCAGTGGATGGGACTAGTTTTTCAACAGTGTCGATGAATACTTTATCGAGAGGATGTTTAGGTGTTGGCCGTGGTTCTCTAGAGACAAATCGTTGTGCTTTGCTCAGGTGACATGTTTCACAGGTTTTCAGCTCGCTGGTGTCGATTCCTTCGAGACCTAATGTGAGATCTTTGGTCTGTTTTAGAATCTGTTGACCGATGTGTCCGAGTTGTTGGTGCCAGCGTTGAGTGCTGTCTGTTGTTGGTATTCGGGCGACACCCGGTACTGCAGTAATAGTGGTGTTTAATTTGCCCGTGTGAAGAGGTCGGATGTAATATACGTCATTGTGAAGTGTCAGTCGGGCTATGGGTTCATCTGATTTACCATTTATGTGTTTAATTAGCATTTTGTTCTTGTAGTCAGGAAATATGTTTGCTAGTCTTTGTAGTCTCCCTGCAGAGATAATTCCTGATGATGATTTAGGAGAAAATAATGCATCGTGAAGTATGAGAGTGTGATTTCCATATTTTGCGCGTGCTGTACCTTGCTGATTTAAAGATGAGATTCCTACGGCTTGGTCAAAGTGAAAGGGTTGGTGGCGCTTGGAAAGATTGTCAAACATAGATCTCACAGTAATAAAGTGGTGCAATGCACCAGTATCATGGATTGCAGAAAATTTATTAAAACGAGAAGACAATCCTGTCGCTGCTATTCCGTCAGATTCTTTCCGACGTCCTGTTTTCTTATCATATAATGTGTCCAAAAACTCCTGAAACTCCTCAAACTGTTCTTCATTATCATTAAAAGTTTTGTCATCGTCGCCATTGGCAGCTGCTTTTCCTTTACCCTTCTCATCAGTTTTGCTCTTGCCATATCTCTATTTATCGCCAAATCTAGCGTGGGCAAGGTCAGGGTTCTGTTTGTAGCACTGCTTATTTTTATGATGGTGTTGACATAAGCGGCATCGTGCTTCCGGGTCAGGTGCGGGAGTCGATGTGGCCGCGGAGGCGGGAGTGTTGAGTGGACGACTGATGTGGTGATTAGACGCTGCAGTGCGGAGTGAAAATACCATCGCTTGGAGTGGGATGGGCTTGTCCGTAATGTCCAGTGCCTTGTGGGATCTCCATGAGCTGAGCCATGGAGCGTGCAGAGTGCCCACAAGGAAGAGTGCGGCGGCAGTGGCCTCCGGGATGGAGCGATCCGTGGGAGTTTCATCTGTGGCGCTCAGATTTTTGGCTACGGTGGTGACATCCTGGTATGCTGTTAAGAAGGCGTCGCAGTACGCTTCTACAGTTGTAGTGAGCCTTAGAGATTGGAACTGTCGTACGGCGTCAAGGTATGGTGCAGACGCTGTTTCTCTCCTCGACTTGGAGACGCTATCGTAGAGGGCTTTGGCAGACAGTCTGACATAGTCGCGTGGCCAGACTTTGCTACTGAGCCTTTCTAGTATAATGTTGCGCGCCTCAGTTTCGTTGTTCTTCCATGTGAGAACTTCTCTTCTGTGTAGCTTCCAAGTGACTTCCCATGAAGCGTCGGTGGTGTCTTTCCCTCGAGCAGGGGTGCTTGGACATTTGACCGGGTCGACATCGGGATCGTCGTGGATGACGTGGCCAGTTAGGTCCCGTTTCGCCAGACGTGCTCGAAGAGCAGCATCCCATCGACTGAACGAATCGGTCTCTCCAAGGATGACGAGGGTGGTGTTTTTTGATGTGTTACTAAAGTTTGTTTAAAGAGCTGACCGGGCTCATAACCTGTTTTACTTAGTATGTGTGGGAATAGTAGATGGTGGAGCAGAAGAATGGAAGACAGCTACTTAGGAATATGTGTGTGTAATAAAGTGTGTATTAGAGTTAATCGTAAGATAGAATCAGATAATTAGTTACAGGTGGAAGGTGACCTAGCTATATACATGCCAGGCTGATCTGTGCTTCTACAATCCGTGTTAGGTAGACTCAACAACTTAACTCAACTTGTTAGGTGGCTCGAACGATGGCGTGCATACATCAACGTTATTGATCAACTAATTGGGGATGTCCGATTCACGGGTAATGATGTGGCGATCTCCGATCATAAGTTAAGATCACAACAGTAATCCCAGTCAATTGGCAAAAGGTTTTCCAAAAATGGCTCAGCCAGTCACTACCCCTATCTCTTGTAATGTATCGCAGAAAACCGTGATAGCAATAATAGCGATCGATAAATATTTCAGCACACTTTTTGGCTTCCAATTGTCACAGGCCTGAGGCCTGACTTTCATTAGGCTAAGGCCTATTTATTAATAATTACTCATCAGCTATCCTTGCTTATAAATTTAGTCACAAGACGCCAGGGTCACTAATTATAACACGTATATTGTGGGTCGGGCTGCTTGACTCATCTTAATACGCACACTATAAATAGCAAGCTTGGATCATGGCCTTAACGAACTTAATTAAGGGACAAACGTGAAGCATATGTGAGACCGTCAATTGACGTTTATGGACGAAACTTATATGCAACGAGATTATTCTCTAACTGATAACTGACCGAGTGTAACGGCGCGGATAAATGTGCATGAAGTTGAATTTCCTAGAGGCTTGTCAAGAAGGAAAAGGCTCTCTAAACAAGAGTCAGGAGAATAATGTTAAAGAAGGATACATTAGGAATTTGCCTCAGAAATAGCTCTTCACTTCAAGATCTTCTTTTGTATCTAGCTCTAGATATTCTGCAAATAGCAATTATCTTTCGACCTTTACACCATTGACTCAGAACCAAACATGAACACTTCCTTAGATAGTTGGTCTGTAATTACCATGATGTTTGTGCAACCCTCCGAATTGGGAAAGTTAGTGACAAAATTTATCGTAAACTCGCTTCCAACAAAGTCCGGGATTGGCAAGGATCTAAGGAACCCCGCTTTTGCTTCGCGCCACACTGTTGTCCTTCCGCAAACATCACAATTTCGAATGAAGCGCCTGACCAAATCCCTCATCTTTGGCCAGAGCCAGCGCCATAAAAGTATCCTAACCATCGTGTCTTTCCCCAGATGCCCAGTAAGATTACTATTGTGGGTCTTCAGTATAATCGCGGTCCGCAGGGGCTCATAATCTGGCACCCAGACTCGGTTCTCTCTCCCTCTAAGAATGTCGTCTGCTGCCACTATACATTCTGCAATATTTGCCGTCAGCTTTAGCAATAAATTGGGAGGGAAGCTTCTTTTGCCAGATTTTACTGCGTCTCGTGCTCGCCGCCAATCCCAGTCTGCCAGAACTCCCTGCTGCCAAAGTATTTGCATTTTAGCGTTGTCAAATAATAAAGTGCAAGCGGCTGGGGTCCAGTGCTAACGTTGAATTATCTTTAGTAACCTTATTATTCAGACCATCGAGGAAGAATGGGCTTAGCTTTTGTGACTTAATCTCTCTTGAGTACAAAGATTCTCTAGGTAGAAGTTGCATAACACGCCCACTATTTCTTTCGTCGTCAATCTCAACTGGCTGATCTTGGTCCCGCCGTGATAAAGCATCTGGCCGTTCACACGCACTGCCAGGTAGCCACTTAAGCTTAAAGTTAAATTTATGCAATACATCATTATAGCGCACTTGTCGCTCCTTTAAAAGGCGATTTGTCGAAAAGTAGCTTAGATTTTTGTGGTCTGTCAAGATCATGAAAGGTTTTGTGACAGATAGGAGCTCTGGCTGCCACTCTTGTAGACATGCAACGATAGCATGCATCTCTTTATCGTGTATTGGGTAGTTGACTTCTGCACTGCTAAGACGTTTAGAAAAATAAGCAACTGGTCGAAGCATACCCTGATGATCCTTTTGCGTAAAACAACCTCCTAAGGCATAACCAGAACAGTCTGCTTCGAAGATTGTCTCCCAGTCTGGATCTCACTGTGCCAAAACTGGCTCGGTAGCAAAAATTGTCTTCAATCTGTTGAATGTAAGGTCTTCCTCAGTACCCCATATCCATGCAGAGTACTTTTTTGTCAGGTTTGTCAAAGGTGCCGCAATTTCTGAGAAGCCTTCAATAAAGCAACGGTAGAAGTTCACAAATCCTAGAAAAGATCGAACCCCTTTAACTGACGTCGGTGCTTGCCATTCTAAGATCGTCTTCACCTTCGCAGGATGAACCGTAACTCCCTGACCAGCCTTCACAATGAAACCGAGGTATTTTACCTCTTTACATAAGAAGTTTCACTTATTGAGATCTTGTTGGAAATGAGGGTTTCATTAGTGATTTACTAATTGTCATGCGTACTAAAGGGAATACCTACCTTAGTGCACACATACTAATTAATGCACTTACTAAATGCGGTTAACCGTATTTATTGCTAATCACGTAAACCCTGTTAGTCAGTTTTACATATTGGTAGTATATATAGTCTGGTTAGATCCGGATTGTAATAAATAACAACTCCACTGTGCGTTTCTGACAAAAATACTTCAGTCTTCTTATTCTCTCCAAATGACACGTGATTAATCAATTGACATTGATTCAAAATTCCCTACTCTTTTCAACAGATCTAGGTACAGTCCGGCTTTGCCAAGTTTATTCAAGATACTGCAAACAGTCTTCCAGTGACTTCCCTCGTCGCCATCCGTATAAGCAAGTACATCATCAACATATGGCTTCGCATCAATATCTAAGTATTCCCGTAGCTGCTCATTTATGTATTGCTGAAATGTAGCAGGCGCGTTAGCGAGACCAAATGGTATTACCATCCATTCAAAGAGCCCCAGCCTACAACAAAATGCCGTCATCCATTCGTCTCCTTCCCAAATGCGTACTCGGTGAAATGTCAACTTAACATCCAGCTTTGTGAAAAACCTTGCTTTGGATAATTGTCTCAATGTTTCTTTGAAAAGTGGCAGTGGGTATCTGTCAGGGATTGTAATCACGTTTAGACCACAATAGTCAGAACAAAATCTTAACCCACTGCTTGGCTTCCTAGAAAACAAAACTGCAGCTGCCGCCGGCGATCCACTCGTCCGAATCCATCCTTTTTCAAGAAATTCTGTTAGTGTTTTGCGTAAGACCAAAAGCTCTTCCCTGGACATTCCGTACAGAGGACCCCACGGAGGCTGAAGGGGCTTCCCATCTTTTTGCTGTAAATTTATAGCGTGATCTAGTTGTCCTCGTGATGGTGGTAATTTATCTGCGCCGCTATTATCAGCAAAAAGATGAGCAAAATCCTTTATCTCATCAGGAAGGCGTGAGCGTGCTTCATTCACTGTTAGCTGGGGCTTAATACGTAATGCTTTACTAATATCTTCTATAGATGCCCTGCAAACTGGAACTGAATTCTTTGTTGATGCCACAACGTTGACTGAGGTAAGTTCAGGTAGATCTCCTGTCTCGAATTCTTCTATCCATTGCTAAGTGTTGAAAACTTGACCTCCTTTCTTACGTAGGTCTTAACGTTCATCTCTCGCATGGATCACAGCATTTTCATCTTCCAACCATTTTTTTCCCAGAATCAGCTTATGCGTGCTGTTTGGTATTATGTAAAGCCAAAGTTTTGGCGTGACGTATCCGTCTAAATCAAGCGAAACGTGCGTGATTGAATCTACCGTTGGTTTCTCTGTCAACTTTTCAGCAGTTTCTAAACGCCGAGGGGAAATAGGATAACGCGACAGCTGTAATTTCAAAGCAAAAGCATTGTCAATAATACCAGAGCACAAACATCCATTATCTACCAAGGCCTGTACAATTATGGAATCGTTGATCAAAGCATTGACTAAAAAGGACTTGTATTCATATTTGTTTTGTTATTTACAACTATCTTTGACTCCTGAGTGCTATTTTGCTCAGGAGCATCTAGTTTTCCGACAAGTTTCTTTCAACAGGCAGGACTCTACCTATGGCTGCTCACTCACACAATGAAAGATCTATCAGTGGTAATGCCGCTGCATTTACCTGAGGCCTTCCGTTTGGGTTGACAGCAGGAAGGAGTGAACATCTACTTGTCCCGCAGCCTTTTCGTTCACAACGGTAGCATTGGCTCTCCTTCCTTAGCAAAGCAATTTGGTCTCTTGACTTCCACTTTGCTCGAAGAGGCTGCCCATCTGGTCCCCTTGCTATGTTTGCCATATTAACGCCACCCATAATAGTATTCCCACCAGAATCCAACTGTCCAACTTGTCCATGGTTATTTCCCGAAGCTTCCCATCTTGTCTGTCTACCACTGTTGTTGTTTAAAAAGCTCTGGTTCCTTGGTTCCACATTCTTCAGCATTTTGTTAGTGCTAAAAAGGAAGAGCGTAAGACCTTGCAGGTAATCTACTTCGTGAGAGACTTTGTTTATGATCCTGATGTACTCGGCGAAGTCATCATCAGGTAAGAGGTTGTTCCCGGCCAGCGCTTGCAGAAGCCTTTGTTTTACCAGGTATGAAATGGGGTGCATACCACAAGTGCAGAACTACTACTGATGGTTGGGAGATCCTACGGTGATATCTAGGGATATAAGGCAAGAGAGAATAAGATTTAATGATATGAAGATAGATGATGTGATTAATTAACTTTGGCAGAGGAAAGCCCTCTACTTATACTACTACAAGAGACGCTAACCAAGTAATGCTAGCCAAATCTAGAAGGGCAGATAGAGCAAACATAAACACACCCGTGACCCACCAAGCTCAAGCTGTGCGCTATGACACTGTCATTGCTATGCTTTTGTAAGCCCTGATTTCAAGGGGCACTGTCCAGGAAGTGAAAGCACAACAGCCTTCCATTCAACACTCTCTGAACGATTGTTACCTTGTTTTCATCCGGCCATGTGTCAGCCTGAGCTTTCGTCAACTTGTTGGCCCAGATTTAGTAGAAAGACGTCCATTGCTGCTTTTCCCCGTTTTTAGATCATAGAGCTCGTTTGCCGCACGCTTGACTCTTGTAGGATCTTTATTAGCTCTATCTAGAAATTCGATGAATTCCTCCGGTCGGTCCTCCTTGCTCCATCCCCCCATTTCAAAAAATCCCACCAATTGGTTATGGGCTGTTGTTATGGGCTGTGCCCATGTGAGGTATTATCAAAAATTGTGAGGTTGAAAGTGATAAAGGATAAGGATAAAAGTTAAATAAAGATTAGCAAAATTCCTGCCTTTTCAAGAAGTTGTAAAGAGATAAATTATAACAATAAAAACGAGTTCCACAATGATGAATTTGGTGATGTCAAATCTGGTATTCCTTCTTCCCTGTCTCCCAATAAAGCCTTCTAAGGTACATATATCTATATTCTTCTAGTTTCATGAGCATTCCAGCATTAAAACAAACTGTAATATGTCCGACTCGAGATTGGCATATGAGTTGCTGACTGAAACCTCTGTTGATAAACCAGAGCTGAAACAAAAGTTCTTAACACAAGATGTCGCGTACCTGAGACATGATGGGATGATGAGCGCGACGTTGAGAAATCGCGACTGAGATAACATGGACCACACAACAACTGATGAAACTAATATTAACGCCCTAATTCCACTCTAGCGTATGTTTAGAGGTGAAACTTATTTCTCACAGGTATGGTAGCTGGAACCATCCTGGTAATTGCCCTTGTCGGACAGGCTCGTGCATCGAGGAGAGTACTAGTACACGTACTGGGGTGTCATGAGCGGCATGTAGACAGCGGACAAGAGCAAGAACAAGACCCGTGATGTCAGGCTATGGATGCTGTCCTACATAATACACGAGATAGATGCATTACTACTTGGCTAAAAGACCAGACCAGAAATCATAGAACACTATGATCTGGCTATCTCCATATATATATTATACAACAGAGGCATTCCTGACACGGGGAACTAGGCACGCGGAGAAGTACGGAAACAGGGATAACAAACCTAAATGGCATACAGGAGGGCTTAGTGCAGGAGGGCTCAGGGCAGGAGTAGGAGTTAGTGTGTATTTAGGGGGTTAAGAGAATACATAGGGGGGCGTTTTCTAGATGTTTTCAGGCAGTTGTTAGTTCATAGAATAAAAATCACTTATTTCTGGTTATCTATCCTACCTCGTGAACACAGGCGTCTAACCATTACAGCTGTACCCTCGAGCGACTGGTAAATCATCACAAAAACCTGAGTATCATCATACTCAAATGTGTTCCAGTCAACCTGGAGAGCATTTAAAACAAACTTCCTCCATCCTGGATAACTTGCCTGGTTGCCGTTGAAGCTGGGGAATTTTGTTGGCTTAATACTGTCAGGGGTTTGGCTAGAGACATTCATCACGTGAACACTTGACATCAGCACTGGTTACCAGTCAGCGGGAATTAGGGGCAATTCTAGAAGGTTCTTTGCAATTCCACGGCGTTCTGGGATTGTTCGGGAGTTGAGGCAATCTAAGAGTATCCAGGGGATTCTCCATGCTTCCACAGCCTTCTACAAACTTCTATGTATGGTTTAGTTGGAATAGTCGAAATATGTATTTCTGGGGAGCCTCCTCTCACATCTGGATGGAACAGATCTGAGCCTTGTATTTATCACTTATCGTTTACTCCTAGAAGTTTCCACAGCGTCTTGAATATTATCTTGTCTTTATCTAGCCCACGTCTTGTTCTTGTTCTTGCTCAGCTGTCATCCCTGTCCCAGGTTTAGATCTTGACATTGTCATTGTTTCTTTTGACGGCCAATATTCTCTTTCGGGTGAAAGAGGTCGTTTCTGGCCAGCCGTGGGGCGTATAGGGTCCCAGCCAGTCATAAATTGGTCATACGGTGTTTCTTCTACATCTTCTTCTGAGCTTGGCTCCCCCTGGTCTTCTGGCTGCAAGGTAAGTTCTTGTGAGTGGCTGTACGGGGAGGATGGAGGAAGTGAACTTTGTGATGTTTGGTCAGGATGGTGAGATTCAGCTGGTGAACTTTGCTCATTATCGCATGAAGCTGGACTTGGACTGCGGGAGCATGTGCATAGTGACTGATCGTCTTCGACATTTGTTGCTGCTGAGTCGTGATTACTAGGTTGGGGTATATAGGGTTCATTTGTTGTGGCGAGGTCGACTGCTAGCGTGGATGGTGGATGCTCCCCCTCAAACAACTGTGGAGTTTGAAATTTTTGAGTGGACGGTATGCTACTCTGTTGAGTGTTAATGAATGCTTCACTAAATAGGGAGTTATAGTCAGCCCAGTAGCTTTGCATTTGTTGGCAAACAGTGGATGGCAGATTGTCACCAAACATGACATCTATGTTGGAAGATCCGTGGGGGGTGAAACTTCTAATCCATTTCCACCCCTGCGTGGAGGCGTAGTGGGGATTGTATATGATGAAGTTTTTACAAATATTTTTCTGAAAACCAATAAACTATCCTTTTGTGGCTCTGGGTTCAAACTTTCCTGGTTTTGGAGTTATTAGCTTATACGCTCTGCATCCAAATCTAGGGGTATATCTGAGATCGACTTGACCTGTATGGGGTTGCTTAAGACCCTGCATGAAGTTAGTTAGAGGGATTTTCTTTGTCCGAAGACTGTATAGTCTGTTAGCTATAAAACATGCTTGGTCGACTGCCCATGGCCAGTATGTAGCTGGCATGCGTGCATCAATCAACATTGACCTGGCTAATCTCAGTATAACTTTGTTAGCGGCTTCAGATACCCCATTTTGCTTTAGAGTGGATGGGGCAGAGATGTCAGTGCGTATGCCGTGCTGTTCACAGTAGGATTGCATGCGAAGGAATTCGGTGCCTAATGAGTTATGAGAAGGAGTAGATGCAATGTTACTAACTTCAGAATGAAATGTGTGATTCCGTGAGGGTAAGAAGTGTATTGGTAAGATATAAGGTATGTATTGCTTGACTTGCTCGTCCATGTAGGTAATGCACTCTCTTTATATACACAAGCCGTTGTTACCCTACTGCGCTCATCCTATACTTTTGCCCAGTACCTTCTGAGTACCGAGTCAAATCTACTGATATCTATTTACAGAGTTGGAGACCGCTTCTGGTATTGTCTCCTTACAGGGTTTCATTTCGCCATACGACTCGTGTCACATGACTCGGTACATCTGACTCGATCTATCTGACTTGATATCCTTGGTACATACGACACGTACATGCAAGTGCCTATTCTTATTGTTTTATACCTACACTGCATAAATCCAATGTCGCTATGCACAACACTCCCCCTGTCGGTTACGACTTTACTATTGAATAGCAACAGGTGACTTTGCTTTTGTCAGACAGTCTGCCAATTGATTATTTGTCGGGGTGTAAACTACCTCGATTCTTCCCTTTTGGTACTCTTCACGACAGTAGAAGTTTCTGAGTGAAATGTGTTTTGACCGTTTATGGTTATCATGGTTTTTAATCAATGAAATGGCAGATTGATTGTCAACGTGTAGTTTAGTACAATTAGCTCCATTGATACGGCCGTCAGTGCAGGTTTCTTCAAGGAGAGATTTTATCCATCGGAGCTGTCGGCAAGTTTCCGTTGCTGCAAGGTAATCAGCTTCAGTCGTTGAGAGAACAACTTCTCGTTTTAGTCGTGATCTCCAACATATAGGGCCAGAGGATAGCATAATGACGTAACCTGAGGTCAATCGGCTTGTCGATGGGTCTCCTGCAAAATCTGCATCTGTATATGCCTCAAGCATTGGTTTGCCATTAGAACGAGTGAAAGTAATGCCTTGATCGGGGTTTTTTGAGATGTACCTGAGTATTCTGAGTGCCGCCTGGGTGTGCTCAGTTCCCGGATTGATCAAGAATCTTGCTAGGTGGTTTACTGAGAACGCGATGTCTGGTCGCGTGTGATTTGCAAGATATTGAAGACCACCGATTATGGAATTATAATCAGTCCTTTCTTTTAGACTGCACGGTATAGTGCTCGGTTCTAAGAGACGCTCAAGCGGCGAGCTCGCTGGTTTGCAATTTATTAAGCCGTGCCTGGAGATTAGTGTACGTGCGTACTGACCTTGTGAGAGCATGAGGGTCTCTTTAGTTGGGTTGCTGATATGGATACCTAGGAAGAGATTAGTATTGACTGTTTTAAGCTTATATCTTTTGTGCATTGCTTTCATGATATCTTCGATCTTCTTGAGGTCGGGACCCATGATTTGGAAGTCATCCACGTACTTTATAATAAACAGATCCTTTGATTTGTTTGTGTACAAACATGCATCGGAAACTGTCGGGAAGAGACCAAGTTTAGCCAGTGCTGCTTTAGCATGATCGTACCAAAGTGCTGCAGCCTGCTTTAGTCCATATAATCCCTTTCGGAGACGAATAATATGGCCCTCTTTTTCAAACCCCCGAGGCATTTCCATGTAGAGATCGATGTCGATATCAGGGTTGAGGAATGCTGTTGGTACGTCTCCTTGTCTTCCGTGCCAGCCTAACTGGTGTGCGAGTGCAAGTAAGATAGTTCCAGTCTCGGGCCTCGGAGTTGGAGCGAAGGTCTCTTTGTAATCTATGCCTGCTCTTTGAGTGAACCCTTTTGCCGTGCATCGGGCCTTCCATCTGTCAATACTACCATCAGCCTGGTACTTTTTCTTGAATACCCATTTACATTTCATCGGTTTTCTGCCTTTGGGAAGTTTAGAACGAGGGATGATGTGAATGGTGCTAGTATTTTTTAGTGAGCGGAATTCTTCTCTGGCTGCTATTTTCCACTGTGCTGCTTGTGTACATGTCATTGCCTCTTCCCATTTTGTAGGGTCCGATGACGCGTGAGCTGATCTTCCGTGGTGCAGGAGGTTGTAGTCGTGTTTCTTAACCTTTCTCCCATGTCTCGTCTCCATCATTTCGGGTTCTGGAGAGTGTGAACGCTTCTGGCCTGCAATCTGAGGAATAGGCTGCCATCCTGTCATGACAAAGTCAAGAGGGTCTTCGATGGTGTCTAAGGCCGTTTCCTGTGGATTTTGCTGCCTCCGGGGCTCTATTTCCTGATGGATATTAATAGTGTCCAGTGGGTCATTTTTAGTGCCAAATTCTTGTTGACCAGCGGTGTCTAATTGCAGAGGTGTGAAATCTATGAGTGGAGGTCGGGTTTGTTCATCAATACACGGTGGATAGGTCAGTTTTAACTGTGTTGTCTGTGTAGGTGGTGATGGAGTTGGCGACTCTGAATAGATTGGCGTATCGTCGACTGTTGCTATCGATTCCGAAGAGTGATGCGCCTCTGTATGTTGTGGCAAAGTATATTCTGTCAAGTCTTGATAGATAGGACTGCTTTCTGGTGGGGGTGATTCAGTAGGCTTCTCTTCTGATGGCGGTGATTCGGTGATTATGCTTTCTGGCGAGGATGCTTGGTTCTCCCCCTCAAACTGTGTGGTGGTTTGACTATTGCGAGTTAGAGGTGGGGTAGTTGTAACAAAAATTGGTAAAAAGTTGGTACAATTATTGGAAGGTTGTTGCCGATTGCTTGGTTCATCACCAAACATTACATCTTCATTGAAGGTCACATGAGGTGTGAAGCTTAATATCCATCTTAATTTTTGGGATGGCGTTTGTTGAGGATGATAAATTATAAAGTTCTTTGATGTTTGTTGGAAGCCTAGAATCCATCCTTTGGTAGCTCTTGACTCAAATTTTCCAGGCTTCGGACTTATTAGTTTGTAGGCTCTACAACCAAATCGTGGCAGGTTGCTGAGGTCAATTTGATCCACATGCGGTTGGTTAAGGCCCTGCAAGAAGTCTGTCAGTGGTACTTTCTTTGTTCGTAGGCAGTATAATCTATTGGTGATAAAGCATGCATGCTGGATTGCCCATGGCCAGAAAGATGCGGGCATGCCAGAGTCTATGAGTATTGATCGTGCCTTACTTAGAATTACCTTGTTTGATGATTCTGATACTCCATTTTGTTCTGGTGTATCTGGTGCTGAAATTTCGGTGCGTATGCCGTGGTGATCACAATATGCTTTGATTCGGAAGAATTCTGATCCTCCATCTCTAAAGATTGCTCGAACTCTTTTACCATACTGATGATGTTGTGATTCGATCCATTGTATGAGGAGTGGGGCGATTTGATCTTTGGTATTTGTGATCAGTGCCCAGCGCATTCGTGTTTTTGCATCTGTGATTATCACTGCATACTGTTGTCCGTTGGCTGCAGCTGTTATTTTGCCAACAGTATCAATGAATATTTCATCTAATGGTTCATTCGGTATCATTCTTGGTTCCCTGGAGACATACCTTTGGGCTTTGCTTAGGTGACAAGTTTTGCATGTGGTGAGATCATTCGTGCTTATCCCTTCAAGAACCTTTGAGCATTCTGCTGTTTTCTTTAGGATGTTTTGACCTACGTGTCCCAGTGTCACGTTGGTGGGTGGATATTGTGACTTTCAGATACCCGTGCTGTTGGGAATGTTATGGGAGATAGAGGAGTAGAGAATAAAGAAAGTGACAAGGCAAAGTGAGAAGAAATGAATGTGGACTGAGGTAAGTGGTATCTAAGGTGGTAGACTTCTAAGGTAGTTGATTTCTAAGGTGGTTGATTTCTAAGGTGGTTGATTTCTAAGGTAGTGATAGGATGACAGAAAAGACAAAGCGTGAAGAGAGAAGAAGGGAAGGCTACAACTCCTTATGTACAGTAGAATCCAAATTCCTAGAACCATCATCCTGAAGATTTGCCATAAATTATTCAACCCAAGCAAGTTAAAAATAACGAAACGAAAATAGAATATCTAAATAAAGCTTGTCGCGAAGATTACTATTAATGCGTCGGTCCTAAAATAGATCGGCATAACAGATCTTCAGGGTCCAGCAAGGAGATATTCAATTTGAAAGTACCGGGGCCTGACAAGTTCTGACATTACCCCCTCCCATTTTTAGGGGCGAGCTCCTGCGAGCCTGGCGCATTAGGATAGCATCGATGGAAATCATCAATTAATTCTTTACAGTTTTCTAGATGACCAAGTGGCTCCCAAGTAGTATCATTGTAACCCGTCCATCTGACTAGGTATTGTATTTTATTTCTTTTTATTCTAGAGTCAAGGATGGCTTCTACTTCATAAGTGTCCGGACCCATGGTGTCTTGTTCGAGTGGTGGTGGATTTTGTTGGATTTGAGATGGAAAACCTATATGGGCCGGACGTAATAGACTCACATGGAAGTTATTATCAACCTTGAGTTGTGGTGGTAGATCTAATTTTGCAACTAAAGGTGTTTTCATGGCAAGAATCTTCCAAGGGCCCGCCCTGAGATGATCTAACTTCTTCGTGGGTCGTGACAGTGAAATATTCCTTAAGGAAAGGTATACCATATCACCAGCTTCATAACGTGGAGCAGGGAGACGCCTTTCGTTTGCGTATGTTGACTGAAATGCTTGAGCAAGGGTAATTTGTTCCGAGCAGTATTGTACGATTTTTGAAATTCGAGACACAAATTCAGGGGTTTCCCGAGGTTCTGAAGAGTCAGACTCAGGTCTAAAGTCCAGTCTAGGGTGATGACCAAAAGAGGCATAGAAAGGAGTGATCCCGGTCGAAGAATTTATATGATTGTTGTAGCAAAATTCTGCTAGAGGAAGATGTTTTACCCAATCGTCTTGATGGTAGTTCACGTAATGGCGCAGATAAATTTCCAGAGTTTTGTTAGCTCTATCTGTTTGTCCATCAGTTTCGGGGTGGTACGAAGTGGAGAGTTTGTGGGTAATATTTAAGCAGGAGCAGATTTCTTTCCAGGTCTTATCGATGAAAGCCCGTCCCTGGTCCGAAACAAGTGAGTCAGGCAGCCCCACAAAGCGAACAACATTACTGAGAAATGCTTCTGCAGTATCTTTGGCCGTCGGTCTCTCTAGAGGTATGATCCATACTCTTTTTGTTAGACGATCGACAACTTGAAGAATAAATCTATAGATAAAATTTCGAACGTTACAAATGGGCAAAGGACCTACAAAATCGAGAGTGAGATGTCTAAAAGAAGCTTTGGGGGGTGGCAAAGGGCATAAGAAGCCATGAGGCTTTTGAGTAGACGGGTTGTTTCTCTGGCAAGCTTCACAGCCTCGAGCGTATTTCTTTGAGTCAATGTGACAATTAGGCCACCAATACTGTCTGCTAAGTAAGCTGTACAGTGCAGCCGCACCTCTATGACCATAGAGCGGATTGTTGTGAAGCTGTTGTAAAACTGACTCACGAAGGTTTTGTGGGACATATTCCTTATTATCTAAAGAAAATGAGTGGGGGGTTAATCTGCAATTTGCCAGTTGTATATCTTTACGATGAATATTTTTATTCGCGATTGCTGTTCGGATGTCTTGGCAGAATTGGTCGACTTTGCAAGATTCGCTCCATTTATCAGTTGATAATTCTAGTGGGTAGGTTGTGTCTGTACCAGCAGGTAAATTAGCATCGGAGGCCTCAGTATTCAATTCGCGAATGAGCTGGTGTGGCTTGAGTAGTGTTTGAAATTGTTGTTTATTTCTCTCATCTTCATTGGTCAAAGGTTTGTCAGCGCTGATCCTGGTAAGGGCATCGGGCTTGCCTGATTTCTTGCCGGATCTGAAAACAATCTTAAAATCATAATCTGCAAGTAGCTCATTCCATCGCGCTTGCCTTCGATTTAATTTTTTTGTCGTCGTGAAATATTCAAGATTCTTATGATCAGTCAAAATTAAAGTAGGTGCTTCGACTGATCCTAGTTCAGTAGTCCAGTTCTCAAAAGAATTAACGATGGCTAGAAGTTCTTTATCGTAAATGTCATAATTACACTCCGCTGGAAGCATTTTTTTAGACATGAAAGCTACAGGTCTAAGGATACCGGTGGCGTCGTATTGCGATAGAACTGCTGCGGTTACAAAGTCTGAAGCGTCTGTTTCGAGGATCGTTTGTAGCCGTGGATCAAAATGTGCCAGCATGGTCCCATCTTTGAAAGCCTGTTTTATTTGAAAGAATGATGATTCGCAAATGTTATCCCATATAAACGGAACGTCTTTTTTCGTGAGCTGGGTCAGTGGAGTGGCCAAACGGGAAAATTCTGGGATGAACCGTCGATAAAAGTTTGCAAACCCCAAGAAACTCTGAATATCGTGGATTGACTTTGGCGTTGGCCATTCCTGCACACACGATACCTTCTTTGGATCCATCTTTATCCCCTCAGTCGATATAATCAGGCCTAGATACGTCACCTGGGTTGTCTCAAAACTACATTTTGATATATCCGCTTGTAAGCCATGTTCACGGAGACGTTGAAGCACAGACTTAACATGACGCCGGTGCGCCGACAGATTCTCGGGGTAGATTAGGACGTCATCCATGTATGCAGTACAAAATTGATCTAAGTATCCTCGCAGAGCATGATTGATGTAGGCTTGGAACGAAGCGGGACCGTTTGAAAGTCCAAATGGAAGAACAAGAGGTTCAAATAACCCATACCGACACGTGAATGCAGCTTTCCACTCGTCTCCCTCTTTGATTCGAAGTTTGTTAAAGGCCGATATTATGTCGAGTTTGGTATAAAATTTAGCTTCTGATAGTTGGCTGAGAGTTTCCGAAATTAAGGGAAGAGAGTGTCGATTCTTAACTGAAGCAGCGTTCAAGCCTCTATAGTCAATACAGAATCGGAGATCTCCATTGGCCTTCTTGACAAATAATACAGGCGCGGCAGCTGGTGATCGAGAAACACGAATGAAGCCTTTGGAGAGTTCCGTCTCTAAGTAATCACATAAGGCCTTAAGCTCGTGATGGTTCATTGAGTAAGGTCGTGAGGCTGGCGGCTCTTTCCCCGGCAGGAGATCTATCGGGTGATCCCAGGGTCGATGAGGTGGGAGAGTATTAGCTTGTTTCTTATCGAAAACGTCCAGAAATTCATGATATTGGGGTGGTAAAAATTTTTCAGGTTCGGCGTTTTTTGGGATAGTAGTTATAAGATTGCCTATAGAAGCCGTAGCTAATCGTTGCATAGGCTCATCGATAAGAATGTCAAGATCGCGAAGGCTAAAAGCAAAAGTTTGGCTACCTGGCTCTCGAACTGCTAGAGCATAAACTGATGCCGAGACTCTTGTCGGATTACAGAAAGAAGATGAGGGCTGTTTATCTTTAGGAATAAATGGTCTTGTCTGTGTTTCCTTTGAGGAGCCAGGAATTGGTACTTGACAGTTGGTATATTGAATGGTGGTCTCGAATTGACAGCAACCTTTTTCCAAACATGGTTCCCCAAAAGTAATAGTATGTTCCTTCCAATTTACATATGGCTCATGTTTCTCCAACCAGGGAAGACCAAGAATAAGTTCGTACTTACATTTTTCAGTTACGAATGCAGAGAGTTTCTCGACATGGCCCCTAAGAGTAAAATGAAAAGATACCTTGTGGGTAATTTGAGAGCCTTGATTTCCCTCAAATCCTACGAGAGCAATGGGAGAAGAGAGAGGCGTCTGAATGAGGCATAGCCGATCACAAAGAGATTTTGAGACAAAAGCATAACCAGATGCGCCGGTGTCAACGAGGGCAGTTAAGTTCTCATTATCTATCTGTCCATGTACATACATATGACGTGAAGCTAACAAGCCCAAAACTCCTGCGTGACCAACCGATAACGACTCCAACACGCGACTTACTGTTGGAGTTCCCCTTTTAAATTTTCTGGTGCAGTTGGAGGTTCAATAGTGGCTGTGGCAATGTTACGTGATCCGAGTGGACAGCTAGGAGCCATGTGTCCTAACCTGTTGCACCAAAGGCATCGACCAAGGGCTCGACGGGCGTCTTTGGCTTGAATAGTCAGGTGGCCGTCTGGTCCTTTTTGTCTAGACAGGACATCCAAATCCATTGCTGATCCTCCCTGTGATACCGTAAGTTCGGGTGTGTGAGGAATTCTTGATGGTGGTGTAGGAAAATTGAAGGTTCTTTGGAATGCTGGAGGCGGTGTGGGTGAAGGAACTGTGGGTCGAGGCTCCCTTGAAGAGCTTGGGAAAGTTGCCTTGAACTCGTGAACGCGAGCATCTTTAACCCGTAGGTACGCGACAAATTTATCATAATCTGTAGGTACATCAGAAGCAGACAAGAGGATTTCTGAGAGCTTGTATGATAGTCGAAGTTCCAGCATTTTCTTCCAGGTTGATTTATCAACATCGGCATACGTTGAATCGGCCATATTTTCATGGAAAAGAGTTATGAAATCATGAAACCTCATATTGCCTTGGGTCATCTTTTCTACTGCGCGCGTAGCTCTCCCTTGTAGGCCTGGGTCGCCACATTCCTGCCGCAAAGCATCTAGGAATTCGGATAAGTTTGTAATTTTGGGAGCAACTGAAGGGTCTTCCAGGTGGCGAAAGTGGGATCTCATTTTCTGCAAAGCTCCGAGCCCGAGACACTTGTACGCGAAACGCACTTTAGACATTTCAGTTGGGAATGAGTAGTCATCATCCTGTAATTGATTCGCCAGTTGAGAGCAAAAGGGGCGTAAGTTATTGTGGGTGCCATGATACAATGACATTGGAGGTGCTGAAATTCTAGCAAAGGATGTATTTTTTGGAGCTGAAGTTGATGCAGAGGAGCTACGCATATCCTGTGAGGCAAATAGTTGTGCAACTCGGGAATCGTCATGGTTTATTGCATATTCCATAGCTCCAGGAGCCTGCAGGAGGTACGGAACACTCCAAAGGTGGGACGGAAGAAATCTCAGAGTTGGCATGTCTTCGGGGCACTCATCCATGGGCTCTGACGACGGTGACTCGAAAGTATTTCCCATCTCCATGGGAACTAATTAGACGCTTTGTAATGTCACGTTGGTGGGTGGATATTGTGACTTTCAGATACCCGTGCTGTTGGGAATGTTATGGGAGATAGAGGAGTAGAGAATAAAGAAAGTGACAAGGCAAAGTGAGAAGAAATGAATGTGGACTGAGGTAAGTGGTATCTAAGGTAGTAGACTTCTAAGGTAGTTGATTTCTAAGGTGGTTGATTTCTAAGGTGGTTGATTTCTAAGGTAGTGATAGGATGACAGAAAAGACAAAGCGTGAAGAGAGAAGAAGGGAAGGCTACAACTCCTTATGTACAGTAGAATCCAAATTCCTAGAACCATCATCCTGAAGATTTGCCATAAATTATTCAACCCAAGCAAGTTAAAAATAACGAAACGAAAATAGAATATCTAAATAAAGCTTGTCGCGAAGATTACTATTAATGCGTCGGTCCTAAAATAGATCAGCATAACAGATCTTCAGGGTCCAGCAAGGAGATATTCAATTTGAAAGTACCGGGGCCTGACAAGTTCTGACACCCAGCCTTTGGTGCCAGCGTTGGGCATCTGCGACTGGTATTCTTGCAATACTTGGAGCAGCTACAGTTGTCGAGGGATTAGTTTTTTGTTTAAGATTAAGTGGGTGTATGTAGAATACATCATTTTTCCGAACAAGATTAGCTACTGGTTTGTTAGGATTGCCACTTTGTTTTAGAATTAGTAGAGATTTATTGAAGTCAGGAAATAGGTTTGATAATCTCTCTAATCTTCCAGCAGATACGATGTTACAAGAGGAGTTAGGGGAATATAGGGCATCGTGTAGATGTAAGATAGTACTTCCAAATTTCAATTGTGCGTTGCCTTTTTCTAGTAAGGATGCAGCTCCAATTGCTTGGTCGAACCTGAAGGGTTTGGGACAGGGTTTTAGGTCACTGAAGAGTTTCTTTTGGGAAATGAAGTGGTGCAATGCACCAGTATCATAGATTGTAGGAATTTCATTGAAACAAGCTGATGCTATTGTGACACTAATTTCATCTTCACTATCAATGTCTGTTGCGATTGCAGCTCCTTTTCCTTTCTTTAGCTTGCCGCCCTGTTTCCTCAACTCTGGATGTTGTATAAAACATTCCTTATTTCTGTGTCTGTGTCGACAGTTTGTACAGTAGGCTTCGGGGTCCACATAGGGTTTGGACGGTCCAGATGCTGCACACATCGTATTGTTTGGCTGCGTTCGGTTTCCGGCGGTTGCTCTGAGGGATGACATTATTGATTGAAGAGGCGCAAACTGATTGTCGGCTTGGTATACCTTTGTTTCCCTCCAGGTTGCTAACTAATCCACGTGACTCGTTCCAATAACAAACAATGCTGAGGTAAGCCCTTTACCAATCACGTGTGCATTTTCGCTTGGTTCTGTGTTGGTAGGAATGAAGCTATCGGCGGCTTTATTTACACTCTGTAGTGTAGAAAGGAAGGAGTCAATGTAACGATCCGCTGTGCTCTCAAATCTTACTTGCAGGAATAATTCTAGTGCTGCTATGTAGGGTGCGGTCGCAGTTTCCTGTCTTGTACTGGCAATATTATCATAAAGCTGTTTTGCAGTCATGTTTTCTACTGACTGTGGACAGTTAGTCGGGTTGAGACGTGATACGATAATATTCTTAGCCTCAATTTCCCGAAGGATCCACTGCTTAAGTCCCTCAATGTGTTGGGAGATCAATTCTTCCATATTCATCGCATTGGGATTGGTAATGGTAGGATCCGACGGTCTTATGGCTGGTCTGATGCCTGTAATGTTGTGGAAAACGTGACCAAGCACGTTCCTGCGCGCCAGCTTAGCTTGCAGCGATGATCTCCATTGTACAAAGGAGACACTGTTGTCGAGGATCACGATGTTCTTTTCGTTAGACATATTGCTACCCCAAGGTTAGCACTTCTGAGTTAGACTACAGTAGAGCGGCCCGGGCTCATAACCTAATGAGTTATGAGAAGGAGTAGATGCAATGTTACTAACTTCAGAATGAAATGTGTGATTCTGTGAGGGTAAGAAGTGTATTGGTAAGATATAAGGTATGTATTGCTTGACTTGCTCGTCCATGTAGGTAATGCACTCTCTTTATATACACAAGCCGTTGTTACCCTACTGCGCTCATCCTATACTTTCGCCCAGTACCTTCTGAGTACCAAGTCAAATCTACTGATATCTATTTACAGAGTTGGAGACCGCTTCTGGTATCGTCTCCTTACAGGGTTTCATTTCGCCATACGACTCGTGTCACATGACTCGGTACATCTGACTCGATCTATCTGACTCGATATCCTCGGTACATACAACACGTACATGCAAGTGCCTATTCTTATTGTTTTATACCTACACTGCATAAATCCAATGTTGCTATGCACAACAGTGCCACCATCTCGGAAGATTGCACAAATTCTTTTTCCAAAATAGAAATTTTGGAATTCGATCCAGTGGATTAGAAGTGAAGCAATTTTATCTTTGGATTGGGTTATGATTGCCCATCGCATTCGTGTTTTAGCATCTGTGATAATTACGGCATATTAATGGCCGTTTATTGCAGGGGCGATCTTACCTACTGTGTCGACAAATATTTCATCTAATGGTGAATGTGGTGTGGGCCTTGGCTCTCTGGAGACAAATCTCTGAGCTTTGCATAGATGACGGGTCTCACACGTTGACAATTCACTCGTGTCAATGCCCTCTAAGCCTTTGGCGTATTGGGCCGTCTTTTTCAAGATGCCTTGTCCTATATGACCAAGTCACTGGTGCCAACGTTGTGCACTTGTGGTCACTGGAATTCTTGCAATGCCTTGGGCTATTATAGGGTTTAAGTGTGATGTGCCAACTTCCATAGGGTAGATGTAGTACACATTGTTTTTGCAAAGTAAACGGGATATTGGGACATGAGGACCAGATGTATGTTTCTGTATCAGCAATGATTTGTCATTGTTTGGATAAACGTTAGCCAATCTCTGAAGCCTTCCGGCCGAGACAATATTACAGGATGAACTAGGTGAGTATAGGGCTTCATGGAGTTTTATAACAATGCTTCCAATCTTAAGCTTTGCTGTCCCCTGTCTATTCAAGCAAGTGTTGCCTACCGCTTGGTCAAACTTGAATGGTTTGGATAGCTTCTGGAGGTCACAAAAAAGGGTTTCACATGCAATAAAATGGTGCGAGGCACCTGTGTCATAGATGGTACGATTTGTATTTAGTCTAGAGCTTGCTACAATAACACTGTTGGTTTCAGAGTCAGAATCATTGGACTCGTACTCGAGAGCAGCATTCCCATTACCCTTTCCTTTGCCACTATGATTGCCCTTTTTGAGTGCAAGTTCGGGGTGTAGCCTGTAACAGTACCTATTTTTATGCCTGTGGTGGCATCTCTTACAGTATTCATTGATGTCTAGGTCCTCACCTGTGGGTATGGACGCAGCCAAGGCCAAATTAGGTTACTGTGCCCTATTACCTACAACAGATCGGAGAGATGACATTAAAAATTAGAAAGGAGAACATTCTTTGCTAGACTGAGAGGCCTGGATATCTCTTCCCGTGTTGAGCCACTCGGCTCTTTATGCACAAAGATCATCTTGTCAGGTTGTTATGCATGAATACAGGATACTTGGTTATCGAGGTGTATAATGGCTAACGGAGGTGCGCCCGGGCTGACAACCTTTTATAGTTATGAGTTAGGAAAGTATCATCATGTGCTGCCTTTTGCAAAGATGTCACTATGGTATCGCAGGAGAGTTTATAAGAAGATAATGTATAATCATTGATATCTAAATACTTTGTGCGAAAAGCCCACTATTTATATACGGATATTCTCGCTTAGTGTTTGACCCACAGTATTAAACACATCAAACATATTATGAACAACCTAACACTTGACCTCACACGTGCGCTATAGTGCACCTGATGTGATCCACATCACGGTTATGTAGATTGCTGATTTTGATAGCACAACTAAAGCCTAGCAAGTAACCGAGAGTAAGCTAAGCTGTATAATAGTAACAATCATTCCTCAATGGGCTTTTCTTCTCTATAGTTAATTATAAATTATCTTTCATTACTCTACAGCTCAAGCGTTCAGTAGTGAACCGTGACAATGTGCAACGTTTACAGGATGCGAGAGACTTTGCTCAGGCAGCAATGGCATCTGCTCAACAGCGAAATGAGAGCAATGCTAAGCAATTTCGCCGCCAGCCGGAACAATTTCAAGTTGGCGATAAAGTTTGGCTCAATTTGCGCAATATCAAGACGCCACAACTATCCAAGAAACTATCTTGGCAGCATGCAAAGTACAAAGTCACTGCAGTTCCTGACGCTCTGACGGTGGAGTTGAATGTGTCTGGGAATATTCACAAACGTTTCCATATTGAGTTAGTTAAGCGAGCCGGAGCTGATTCGTTTCCAAGTCAGTCACGTGATGAAGCTCAAAATTTGCCTACATTGGACAACTTAGAGGAGCCAGAGTATTAGGTTGAAGCTATTTTACGAGGAAAGAACTAAGTCACGGGGGCGAGGAAAATTTAGACAGGCGTTAGTTAAGTGGGTGGGCTGGGCAGATCTTACCTGGGAACTTATCAAATACGTGCAGGACACTAAGGCCTTAGAAGAATTTGAAGCTAAATATGGAACTATTCGGTCTTCTAACGGTCCAGAAATCAGTAAAACTGGCGGCTTTGTGGGACCAGCAGAATGTTTTACTAGGTATATGATGGGGTACGTACACTTGCGCAGAGTTACTAAAAGGATTCGGATGCTTGAGTAGAACAGGCAATTGTGCGTATGGCAGGAATGTAAGATTGAATTGAAAGATGATGAGAATGATATCTAACAAAAGTGGCGAATCTAAGCCTACTTATACTTCTAAAATCATCCGTGCGCCAACAGAGGCAACAATGCAAACATCAAGTCTCGTGGGGCCCACACCTTGCATAACTAGTCCCAACACTTCATCCTAGCCTCGGTGGTGTCACCTCATCTGCTGCTTATGCAGCCTTGCCATGTCCACTATGCTCCTAGGCACAACACAGAACCCAAAATACTTCAGCAGCGAGGATCAAGACGCCAAGAAAATCGTTCTCCAGGAGGAGGACAATTTTAACAGCTGGTGAGCTGAATTGTTCCTGTAGCCTATATGGCGCATAGGCGTGCATAGACCTTACAGGGATAAAGGTGTGGTGCATAGGGCAATGTCCGTGGTGATGAAATTAGTGCTTCTAATTCAGATAGCTAAGGAAGATTGTGCAAGGTTGAATCCCCTAATCGCACACGCATTGACCTTAAGCCTAAAGTGTATTGTGAGCATCAATACGCTAATCCTTATTAGTAAGATCACTCAATCACTGTTAGTTAGTTTTATTAGTAGATAGCACTCTGTTCGAAGTGGGAGAAAAAAACATCTCCAGACACTACGTTAACAGACTCTTACTTGTTCCAAGTTTACCCTACAATTGATAAGTGATCCTATCCAGTCTAACAACTGAACTTTAAATCTTCCATTCCAATAGGTTCTGAGCCCGGTGCTTAAAGCACAAATTCACTTAATTAAAATTTTGGAGACAGCGAAGCTAATCTTCCATTCCAGTAGAAACCTCATGATGTCTGAACCCACTACTCAAGTCGAATCATTCTTCACGAACCTCTGCAAAGAGTACACTATTCGTAGTATGAATTTAACGACCATTACTCCCCTAAATGAACAGGCGAATTACGATTCATGGGCTACAACCATGACTGCAATATGGCGCAGTATGGCACTGTATGAGCTGGTAGTCGAAGGGGTAAAACCCACGGCTAGTACTGGTCTTGTGGAGCAGAAGTCGTACAAAGTGTTGTATAATCAGGCAGTAGCTGCTTACATTCATGTGGTCAACCCTGAGATCATCCAAAGTGTTCTCGATAAGGAAGACCCACACTTGATGTGGATGCACTTGGTTGCTCAATACAAAAGAGACACAGCGTACGCGCTAGTCTATCAAGTTGGCAACCTGTGTGAGCTAAAAACCTCTTTCAACACGTCGACCTCTCTAGCTACCTTTGTTCAGTCTTTCGAGACTGAATGGTCTAAACTTCACAAACTGGCCAGAGATTCTACGGATTCTTATCGGCACAAGTTTGCAAGTTTCCTAGAAGAATATCATGCCAAGCGCGATTTTCTACTTGGATTTTTGAGTCCCCACAAGAGAAATGTGGTTGATAACTTGACTACAAAGAGCGATCTTACATTCGCTGAAGTCAAGCAACGACTCATAGACCTCGACTATGAAGAGTCTACTGAAACAGCTTTTTTTTACAGCTGTCAAAGGATTCAAAAAGCCTAGAGCCATGAAACCAGCCATCTCTCAGAAAAAGTCATGCAGTTTCTGTAAGAAGCACCATCCAACCCAAGCATCTGGCCATACGTGGTTTAAATGCCCCAAAATAAAGGAGAGAAATATACAAAAAGCTAAACAACTAATTGCCTCTACCGATGAAGCCCACATGTCGTTAGTCGGGCCTATTAACAAAAAGGCCAGTCAAAAGCACTTTTATCTTGACACCTGTGCAACAGCTCACATGTGCCCATATCCAGAGAGATTCAAATGTATTTCTGACTGTTCCGGACTTGTAATATCCAGTTCGGGTCAAAACATGAAAGTCTTGGGAAGGGGGACAGTGGTTTTAAATTGCATGTTATCTGATAAAACTGTTTCGCAATTCAAGTTGAGCAATATTTTGTACGTACCTGGGTTACAGCATCCTCTGTTTTCTTGGAGACAAGAAAGACATAAAGGCTATACGTTAGTTGATGATGGAAAAGTGATGAAGCTCGCAAAACATAATAAAACGTACCTTGAAGCTACATTTAATGGACCACTTCCGCTGATTTCAGAATCTGCTCCAAAAGTTCAAGATTATGCATGCTTAAAATATGACTTTTGGCATGATGCACTGTGTCATGCGGCTCCATCTTCTATATCCAACTCCCTAAAAATTATTCAGAACCCTAATGTGATACCTGAACGTCCCGAAAGTTTTCATTGCAAAGCTTGTGCCTTGTCAAAATCAATTCACAACAAGCCTTGATCCGCAATCCGGAAAACCTATGAAAAAGATGAATACTTACATTCTGACCTCAGTGGTCCATTTCCAGTATCATCTTTAGGAAATTCCCTCTACTACATCAGTTTCGTTGATGATGCTACCAGGTATACAAGTGTTCAATTCTTAAAGTCAAAATCTGACTCTGCACAAGTTATTGTGAATATAATTGCAGAGATTGAAACACAATTTAACTATAAGGTTAAAGCATTACGAACTGACAACAGTGGTTAATACATCAATCAAAACTTGAGTAGTTACTTAACTCAAAAGGGAATATGTCATGATTTAACACCCCCTTATAATCCTGAGTCTAATGGCGTCGCCGAAAGGTTAAATCGCTCCATTGGTGAAGGAATTCGCGCAATGCTTTTACCCATCACTGAAAAACGTTTGTGGGCCGAAGCAGTACAAGCTTTCACGTACAACAAAAACCGTTAATATCATACATCTGTTTGTGGGCAGACACCTTATGAAGCCTTACATGGCGAAAAACCTACAATAGAACACCTACAACCCTTTGGGCCAGAATGCTATGTACACATACCCAAGGCTAAGCGTCCTTTGGGCAGTAAGCTTTTTCCACTAGCGGTTATAGGTTTTTTCGTAGGTTACACCAAAGTGCCCCACCACTATCGAATTTTTATTCCTGCAGCAAATCATGTTGTTGTCTCAACTGATGTTATATTTGCTCCATACGTTGCAAAACGTATCGAAAATATCATCAATGTGCCAACACCAAATGATAACACTTCAAAGAAAATTTCAGATAACCATCAAGTTGAAATAAACATAGTTTCTCAGCCAACTGATAAAACATGCCCACCAGATGAACACATTACACCCCCTGAAACTGCTCCACAAGTCCAAATATCCAACAATCCTTCCAATGCCCAGTCACGAACCAGATCTAATCGCCTTGTCCGCCCTCGAGTGTTTGATGACACGATTACGGGGGAGTGGTGGAAAAGTTCTCGTGTGCATCCTTCAAATAGTCCGCTCGCAACAAATAATATGGTCAACGATGACAAATGCGAAAGGGCATTGATAAGTATCTTGGAAGTTCCAGAACCAAGAACCTATAAGGAAGCGGAACACTCAGCATATTGGCCTGAATGGAAAAAAGCTTTCGAAGATGAAATGTCATCTTTTCACAAAAACCATGTGTAACAAGTTGTGCCGCGACCCGAAGGATGCAAAATCGTCAGTGGTAAATGGGTTTGTAAAGTCAAAGGCAATGCGCAAGGCGAGCTCGAAAGATTTAAGGCCAGATATGTTGCAAAAGGATACTCACAAATCCAAGGAATTGACTATAATGAAACCTTTGCACCTGTTGTTCGGCTCGAATCTCTAAGATTGCTACTCGCTATATCTGCAAGTAAGGGGTAGAAACCTCGTCAACTTGACATCAAAACCGCCTTTTTATATGGTATTCTGAATGAAGAAGCTTACATGGAACTTCCTGATGGGTACAGGATGGATAACCATGTGGCACGCCTCAATAGGTGTATCTACGGACTAAAGCAATCGCCCCGAGAATGGTATTTCAGATTGGTAGAATATATCCATCCGCACGGCTTTGCTTCTTCCCATTTTGACTCTTGTGTTTTACTCCACAACTCTGGCAAATTAATAATTGCTATCTACGTGGATGATATGGTACTTTTTGGTGAACAAGGAAAAGTCATGGACGACACAATCAACCTTCTTAAGAAAGAATTTAAGGTTAATGATTTAGGTACGCTCAACTGGCTCCTTGGTATACAAATTGAGAACTCAGATGCAGGTATCATCTTGTCACAGAATGCATACATTAACAAAATCTTGAATCGATTCTCTATGCAAAACTGCAACCCGGTCTCTACGCCCATTGACTCTCACCAAAAGATCACTGCGGCTGCCAATGGAGAACCTAGGGCTAATGCACAACTGTATCAGCAAATTGTCGGATCATTGATGTATGTGGTATCTGGAACTCGCCCTGACCTAGCATACACCATCACGCTCCTCTCACAGTATAATACTGAACCCTCTGTTACTCATACTAGTATGGCAAAACGAGTACTACGCTACCTTAAGGGTACAAGCGAACTTAAGCTAACCTACAAGATAAATTCACCTCTAATTTTAACTGGATACTGTGATGCATCTTACGGAAATTGTCTTGACACTCGTCGAAGCTTTGCTGGATATATATTTCAACTTGGCAACTCCACGTTCAGTTGGAGAGCACGCAAACAGCGAAATGTAGCCCATTCCACCTGTGAAGCGGAATATATGGCGTTGTCAACGGCTACTAGACAGTTTGTCTGGATTGTATGTGGCTTGCATCAATTAGTTGACAATGATATCCCAAAAGCATTGATGACCGACAACCAAGCTGCTATTGATGTTGCTCACAATCCAAGGCTTAACAATGCAACAAAACACATCGATATAGCCTATCACTTTACAAGAGAAAAAGTAACAGACGGATCTTTAACTTTACTACATTGTCTATCTGAAGAGAATCTTGCAGACATATGTACGAAAGCATTACCAAAGCCAAGGTTAAGTCACTTGTGCACCAGTATATTTGGTCCAAAGTGAGGCGGGATGATGAAATTAGTGCTTCTAATTGAGATGGCTGAGGGTGATCGTGTAAGGTTGAATCCCCTAATCGCACACGCATTGACCTTAAGCCTAAAGTATATTATGAGCATCAATACGCTAATCCTTATTAGTAAGATCACTCAATCACTGTTAGTTAGTTTTATTAGTAGATAGCACTCTGTTCGAAGTGGGAGAAATAAACATCTCTAGACACTACGTTAACAGACTCTTGTTCCAAGTTTACCCTACGATTGATAAGTGATCCTATCCAGTCTAACAACTGAACTTTAAATCTTCCATTCCAATAGACTCCACCATGGGACCCGCTGTATAATATGTCTTGCGTGGAATTGCTTGTGTTGCGCAAGACATTGACCAATCTACTGAATAAAGGATGGATAAGAACAAGTTGCTCGCCAGCAGCGGCGCCCGTACTTTTCGCAAAGAAGCCTGGCGGGGGCCTGCAATTTTGCGTTGACTATCGGGGCCTAAATGCACTTTCAATCCCAGATAGATATCCTATCCCGCTATTCAGAGAGACGCAACTGCAGCTGTCCAAGGCAAAGTGGTTCACAAAGCTAGATATTAAATCTGCGTTCCATTGTTTGAGAATTCGAGAAGGAGATGAGTGGCTTACAGCATTCCGTTGTCGACTTGGTCTTTTTGAATAGCTTGTTACGCCATTTAAACTAGCCAGTGCGCCCGCAACTTTTCGGAGATACATTAATGAGCAATTAATGGAACATCTAGACTTAGATGCCACAGCATACATGGACAATATTTTAGTATATACCAATAGTACAGTCAAGGGTCATTGGAAAACAGTACAAAGTATCCTTGGAAAGCTAGATAAGGCCGGCCTTTACTTAGACATAGATAAGTGTGATTTTCTATGTCAGGAAGTGAAATACCTTGGTTTTATAGTCAGGGCCGGCAAGACCTTAACAGTAGATCCTGACAAAGTCAAAACGATTTTAGAATAGAAAGCTCTGTCATCAGTCAAAGGTGTACGCTTATTTCTCGGATTTGCAAATTTCTACCATTGCTTTGTTAATAGATTTTCTGAAATTGCGGTGCCTCTAATAAACCTTACTAAAAAACGGAAACCATGGTAATGGGGAGCCGCCGAGAAGGAAGCATTTGAAAAATTGAAGGAAATATTTGCTTTGGAGCCTGTGTTAGCACAGTAGGATCCGGAACGTGAACAGTGTTGGAAGCCGATTGTTCTTGCTATGCTCTAGGCAGTTGCTTATCCCAGGTTGATGACTAAGGTAGATCGCGACCCATCGCTTACTTCTCAAGACGTCTGAACAGTGCAGAGGCTAACTATCCAATAGATGATAAGGAGATGTTAGCTATTATTTGTAAGGGTCTTAAGATGATTGTTATTCACAAGCTATCCAGAGCTATATACAATAGAAAATCTTGAAGTGAAGAAGCGAAAAAAAACCTAGAGCAAACATCATATATCTATTCCTCATGTTCAACATTTCCTCCCTTTCTTCGCATGATCTAAATCAAAATCGCATGATCTACAATCTCTGCATTCGCCTCTAACATCTTATGATGCTTTGGTGTCCTTTGTGCAGACAACCAGTGTCTCGTCACGTCTCACTCTTCATTGCAAACAAAACTGTAAAATCAACGTATGTTACCGTAAATGTTTGGGGAAATTTGCGTGTCGGAGAAGTTTCAGCTTGGAGCTGCTTAGCAAAGAGTATTCTTTTTGCCTTAGGCACCAGCCTTAAAATTACCAGGCATTGGTCTGTGACATTATTGTATGCTTGCAGGAATGGCAGGCAGAGCTAAGATCAGTTGCTGAGCCTTTCACAATTCTAAGCAACCACAAGAATTTGAATTATTTTGCAACTAAATGTTTGCTCAGTGATAGACAGGCACGATAAAATGATGTACTACAACAGTTCAATTTCTCACTAAAATGGTGAGCAGGAAATGCTTGTGAAAAGCCAAATGCGCTATTGCAACGTGATCAGGATAAGCCTAGTGGAATAAATGATGAGCAAACAGCTGGGCAAATAATGCAGCTGCTGTAATAGTCGAGGCTGAAATATCTCAAAAGTAGATAAAAATGAGCATCAAATCAAAGAATATAATAAATCTTAAGACTAAAGGACATCTACCCTATTTTTTATGTACATGTTTCTATCTAATATTAAATCCCCTTGCATCCGAATGCCTAATCAACCTTAATATAATTTAAATGACAATTCTCATGCTGTTCAAGAGTTACTCCTCCAGAAGCCCTATCCTTGCAACACTAGCGTAAATGAGAATCAGCGCCTGGTCTCTGAGTCTTCTTCTAAACTTTATGATGCCTCAGGCATTACTTCACTATGAACCCAGCACCTGGCTAATATGCCCCCTCCCTAACCTTATGATACCTCAGGCATCAGCCTTACTACACCTCAGGCTTCAGACTGTTAAGAATATATGGGGAGATGAGAGTAAGTCACAAGAGTAAAAGGATAAAGTAGAGGTAGCTAGGAGAATACGACAGTGTATATAACAATACTGTCAGAAGGGTAGATGATTATTATACAAGTATTGAGGACAGTAATACTATTTGTGTGCCGAGCTTTTACTAGATGACTCAGCATTTCCCGACACAGACCTGTAACAGCTACTACCTAAAGTAGTGTCGAATCCAGTTGATATAGAGGCGAGATATGTGGAAGAGAATGTTCAAGCAGATTCAGCTTCTCAGACAAGAGTGTTTGAGGAAGACAAGATGCAAGCTTTGTAGGAGCAGGGCGTTGCAGCAGACGGGGACTGGAGAATATCACGTGATTAGGTCCTAGCCGGAGAAAGGAGATTTCCACCTGATCTTGCGCAGAAGTTAAAGGCTAACATAGACGAGTGTACCGTGGCAGTGGATGGTATTTTAAGTGGTAGGGAGAATCGCATTTGGGTACCAGAGTACGAGTCCCACAGATATAAGGAGCTGTTGTTCCACGGGGTGCGAAGCGGGACTAGAAAGCTCGTTTGATGGGGGTGAGATGAGGGTGTGACAGGTAATAGGTGAGATGGTGGTATAGGTGAGGGGCGAGCAGCGGGAAGTGCTCTTCACAGCAGAAGAGAAATGGGCAGTGGGAGTGGTCTTCCGGAGCGGAAGAGAAGTGCAATTAAACAGCGGTCTTCGCAGAGGAAGAGGATTATCAAAGAATAAAATTATATTCAAAAGACGTTGCGTGGAGAGGAAACCCCGAGACGTCAGGCCTACATATTTAAATTTGATCTCTAAGTGAGATCGTAACAATAACTTCACACAGGTTATATGAAACCCAGAGAACAACTCCAAAACTCCTGCAATGGCACTTCATTGTCTTGTCATGAACCTGGTAAATCCTTTGTCAAATATCAACCCCTTGTAACAGCCTTGACACTTCCCTAACATGATGTCACGGACCAGCCCGGATTTTCTAAATTTGTTCCAATTAAGCTTTTTGCTAAAACCAGAATATATTTTTTATGTCTTAAATTATTGCTTGTTATCTTTTTGTGCTGTGTTGTCAATCATTGCCTAAATAAACTGCTGTTGATGTTTCCTCTTGTCGATTGTTATCAATAACTTCAATTGCGTATTTATTGTTGATTATTTCTGCTGATCATCATTAAGGGCATTGGAGTTTTGTTTATTTCATTATTCCTTAAGATTCTTTCCGATTCAACTATGTTCTATAGCATTCGACGAGACCTCGGTGTGCTAGGGTATTTGCTGGTGTTCGGTGTCAAGGACTATCTATTCGAGAATTCCAAGGAATCAGGTGGAAGGGTTATAGGTATAAATATGGGTCATGTCTTCATGGAGTAGGCTCTTCAGCTTTCAGTCTTGTATTCATTATCTCTAGTCAAGATCTAAGATCCTCGAATTCTAGCTATAATATTTCACGTACTCAAGATCTTTCAAGTGTCCAAGCCATTAGAGTTATTTGTGCACATCAAGCTCCAGTTAAGTCATCAAGTCCAAGCCCAAGTCCAAGTACCACGACACATGAAACATGTCTGTTTTAAATACGACATTAGATGTTTTGGAAGTTGTTAGTACATTGGACTTCAGTCTAGTGATATTGTCTTATATCTTTATGCGCTATCAGTTTGAAGTATGTACCTGGGCATCACGAGCGCTGATCAAATAATGTTTCAAGTAGTGTTACATCTGAGATTAGTATATGCTCACAATATGCGATTGTAGAATAATAGAGCACGGTTAGTAGATATAGATTTCTGATAGAGACAAGAACAAAACAACTTTTTCCCATAATATTATTCAATAATGTCAATCCGTGAAAACGAGCCCTTAAGAACAGCCATTATGCAGAAGACGCATGACAGCAATTTAGCACGTCATCCTTGTAGAGATATAATGGTAGCAATGCTTCTACGCCGATGGTTTTGGCCGAAACTCAGGGAATCTGTGTGACAATTCATTCAGAATTGTGATGTCTACAGGAGATCAACTTTCTGGCGGGAAGCAAAAGCTGTATTCCTACGTTTGCTGCCAATTCTAGAGTGAATTGGTTGTGAGTTAACAATCAATTTTATTACCAATCTTCCCGAGTCAAATGGCTGCAAAAATGTCAAGGTAATTACGGATTATTTGTCTAAAGATATTTTTCTTTTCGGGACAAGCTCCATGATGGCCTAAGATTGCGCTGAATTATTTGTCAACCAATACTTTAGGTATTTCGGATTTGCGAGATATCTCACAAGTGTTGAGCTCAGCTAGGGTTAGGCACAGGAAGGGCACTAGCGGCCACGTGAACATCCGTGCGGCACACATGGAAAACAGGTACTGTTGTGTTTACTTAAATTATTTGTGGTCTTAGCGTGATAATAAGCGAGGCCAAGTTTATATATCATCAGCAAGGAGCATTATTGTAGCACATTATTAATATACATTATTCATTTCTCACAAGTTGATATTCCAATAACTTATCTAACTGTCTTACTTCAACATTATCCGTACAACTTCAAGTAAGCATCACTAGACAAGTGCAAGTTCCCACTCAAACACCTTGTAAAACAACAAGTGATAGAGGCAGTGACTGGCTGGGTTATTTTTGGAAAACCTTTTGCAGGTTAACAGGTATTTTACAGCAATTAACGACAGCCTACTATCCTCAGTCTAACGCAAGTAAGCGGGCAAATCAAGAACTCTACAAATATTTAGGATCTTTTGTTTGCTATGCTTAGAATAACTTGTCATAGTTGTTGCCACTGGCTCAGCTAGCTCTGAACTAAAGGCCAAATTCTGCCATAGGTGGAATGAGTCTATTCTTCTTCCAAAATGGCTACGGTTTGAACCCGTTGATGGAGCCGACGCCAAGTAGTAAGAACTCCCAGCATCTAGGAATAGTTTCAGGAGAGCAATATGTGCAATGACTTTGTGACGCTCAAGAATTTGCGCAAGCAGCAATGGCTTCTGCACAACAAAGTTATGAGGGCAACCCAGACCAATTTTGTCAACAACTAGAACAATTTCGAGTTGGGGACAAAGTATGGTTAGACTTACGAAATGTCAAGACTCCTCAGCTTTCTAAGAAATTGGCATGGCAACACGCGAAGTATGAGGTCACCTGTGTTCCAGATGCGCTAACTATGGAACTTAATGTACTGGGAAACATTTGTAATGATCCACGGGATATTGATGCCTCAGGCCCTGCTATCGCTAGGCAACCTGTCACTGCCATCCTCTAATTGATTCTCTTAGTTTCTGGTTACTTCTACAACAATAACTGCGCTGCTTACAGGCCCAGGTCATTCTGTTACTTTCTCTTTGTTTCTACCATCTCCTCTCTGTCTCTGTCATGTTCTCTTGGCTTCTAAACCTAACGTCATAGCCCCATTTGTTTGTATATAATAGCAGCATTATCTGCAGTTAAGTTTAGTTCTCCATCTTAGAAATACAACCAAAAGCCGTTTCATGACGCTCTATGCTCCTGATCCGTGAAGCACTACACAAAGAGGCTCGCGTTGCAAAACGTGAGCTACAGGGTTTTTTCGGACTACCGGCCGTTACAACGGATCTGCATAGGGACTTAACTCCTGCTCTACCCTGAGTTCTAACCTCCTTATGTAAAATCCAAAGTCTTCTAACTTCCTATTCTATTTAGGAAGGTTAGTCTCTATTCTTGCTGGCGATGAGTTGGATAAGGCTGACAAATTTGATACAGAGATTGTTTGCTTAGATTGCAGTGATTGGGATATTTTTTGCTCTCGTATGCGGTGTAGCTCCTGAATTTTGCTTGGCAACAATGATAACAGTAGGTCCCGGTTAGAAACATAAGACATTGGAGTATCATGACTGCTCTGATTAGGGTCTGCCATTGTTGGGGTATCAACAGGCACTTCAGATAGGTCTGAAAGACTGTAGTATATTTGTAGAATCCTCTGAAGAGGTATCAGAATCTGGCGCACAAAATTTCATTCACTTGCTAGGACACCAGGATGAACAATAAAGTATCCTCCCAGCTACACCGCACGGAGACAGTTGTAAAAAAAAAGTTATTGTTGAAAGAACAGACCATATTCTGTGATGCTGTCACGCAGATGGAAGCGGACTGAGCTATTTAGGTCACGTGTAGTTTGTTTACATAGTTCAGATCAACAGACGTAGAATTTATTATGACCAACGAATATATACAACCTGAACTCTTGCCTTATTGCTTCCTTGTCTAATTCTCCTTCGTGATAAATACACCTCAGGAGACATAAATTTAACAGGTTATGAGAACCGGTGGCCAGGCTCATCAGGTTAATATTCAGTTGATTCTCCGGTCTCCCGTGTAGACGAGAATTCTAAGTCTCTCTAACTGTCCCGTGAACAGAAGAGAAAGAGAAAAGCCTGCTGATCTGTACTCAGCTGCAAACCGCAAAACCGAAAATCCCTTCAGAACCTACCAATTGGCAGGCGCGCAACATTAGCCTGCTTATAGTACGCGCGCCAAAAAGAAATAGAACTGCATCACTGTAATAATGAACGACTACATGAAAAACGAGAGGTCTAGCTTCCCTAACCTCAATCGATTAAACCATGAGAAATGGTTTCAATATATGACAATAAAGCTGATGGGTAAAGATATTTCCTTCGTCACTGAATCCAGCCTCCACGAATTTGCCTGGATTTCCGAAAGCAACCCTTCCCCCGCTGAAACAAAATTTGCCCCTCAGAAAACGGAAGATGGTAGTGGTCCACAGAAAGATACCTCGAAAGATGGCATTCAGGGAATAATTGAAGGGATTCAAAGACTAGGTGGGTCTTGGAATGTTGAGAAACAGCGGAACTACGCCAGAGCAGAAGCTCAAGCTCTCACAGTAATGTTTAAGTGCTTAGATGACGATGACCAGGCCCTTTACGACGAGCACAGAAATGCTTTTGGATTTTGGGACGCCCTAAAAGCGAAGTACAACAAGCCCCAAACTGTTGTCTCTTCTTTTTATACAAATAAGATCGCTACATTTACTTACAGAGAAGATGCTGGACTTGGCGTAAATTGGGCTAGGCTCCTCAGGTACCGTCGCAAAGTTATCAGCGCAAACCCACGGATGAATCATGCCTACCCCGACGATGTCTTATTTGACATTCTTACCGACAATCTCCCGGACTTGTACAAGTCAACAGTATTTTCCTTGCGTACCCAGTTGATGTATACTGTTGACCAAAAGATGCAATTTTTGTACCAGGTCGAGAGTAAGACTAGCACTTTGCACGGTATCGATAGTGAGGAAGAAGAATCTGCCAGAATTGCTAAAGATCGCAACCGAGGACGTTGGAATAGAGCAAACTCTCATCCAGCTCGAGACCACTCAGAATCTGATCAGTCCATGCGGGACTCTAGGCATAGAAAGTGCTATTTGTGCAAAATGAAGCACTTCGTTCGAGATTGCCCAGATCTCGAGCTCGCCGCTCGTGCCGTTGAGAAGCACCATGAAAATCGGCGGCGTGACGCGAAGGCTAAAAGGTCTAGCGGAACAAAATCTCATCCAACCTCGAGCAAAGCACCCCTAAAAATGAGTAAGCAATCTAAGAAATCTCGTGCGTATGCCGCCCATCAATCTGAATCTTCATCTGAAGAGTTATGCTAAGAGGACGATATTGAATCAGTCGCTCTAACAGCATCTGAAATTAGTAAGGCACACCCATCTTCTTGGCCTGCAGACACAGGTGCATCCTCACATATGTCTGACCAACTTTCACTCTTTAGGCAACTAAAACCCATATCGCCCAAGATAGTAAAGGTCGGAGGGGGAGAGCTAAGGAGTGAATTTAAGGGTGTTGTTAAATTAAAGTGTCTAGATGGTTCATCTATGCTGTTATCCGATGTTCTCTATGTACCTAATCTTGGAATAAATCTACTTTCAGTTCGTCGTTTATGTCAAGCTGGACTAAAATTTACTGGCGACAAGGGTACGCTACTCTTGCTAGATGGAAAACGGAAAGTAGTGACAGCCAAAATGAATAATGGCCTTTATGTCGTATCTCATATCTCCAAAGGTTACGAAGAAACTGCTTTTCCCAGTATGGAAATTGACAGCGCACCTTCATATCAGGTGGAACATGTAACAAACCACATTGAGGACAAGGGTTCAGCTCCGTCTGATGATTCAAAAAACATAACTTGTGATCAAAATTATGGAATACTAAATGATACTGATGATACTGAGATTCAGGACTTGAATGATGAGACAGATAAGGCTGGAGAAGTAGAGAGATACCTACTTTGGCACCGACGATTTGCTCATCTTGGGCCTGACAAAATACGCAATCTCCATAACGTCACTACTTTGAAGAAGCAGATCAAAATCCCGAGAAACCTTGATGTATGCGAAGTTTGCGCCTTGACCAAGATGCGCAATCGAATTCCAAAGCAATTACGATCCTGGACATTAGAACTCTTGGGACGTGTTCAGTTTGATGTCGCAGGTCCCCTCCCAACCACCATCCGTGGAAATAGATACTTCCTTCTCATTAAAGAGATTAGCACCAGGCGAGACTGGGTCTATCCTCTGGCAAATAAAGCGGAAGCTTACAACTCTGTTAATAAGTGGAAAAAAATGGTTGAACTCCAGTTAAACAAGAAAGTTAAGGCAGCTGGATGCGATAACGCCCCCGAATTAATCAAAGCGATCAGAGAATGGAACGCAAAAGATGGCGTCACTATGGAACTAACAACTATCGCCGCGTCTCATCAAAACGGGCCCGCTGAACGAACAATTCAGACCGTCAACGCCGACTCAAGGGCCATGATTAAGGACGCTGAACTCCCGCTCGAGTTCTGGGATGAAGCAGCTGAAGCTGACTGTTATATGAGAAATAGGACTGCTAGTGGTCCACGTATTAATGGTAAAAGAATTAGTCCTTTGGAGGCATTCACTGGAAAGATCCCCGAGATTGACCATATCCGTAGATGGGGGAGTAAATGCTATTACTTTGTAGACAGAAAGTCTATTCCAGCTAAGGAAAGAAAAGACAAACTTGTAAATCCTGCAAGGGTTGGCGTGTTCATGGGATATTCAGAGACCACAACAAGCCACTTCAAAGTCTATTCCCCAGAACGTGGCTGTACGATTGAAGTCAGCATCCTTAAGGTTGATGAGAAGATAAATGGGGGAACAATTGATTTAAAAATCCGATCATCTGGTGTAGGACCTCAAGGCACTAAGAATGAGATGAATGATCGCAACCCTAGAGGACGTCCAAAGAATACTACATTTAGTCCCACCGAAAAATCAACACTTTCCAGTGATCATCTAAGAAAGCCCATGCAAGAGTCTTCACACGAATCCGAGACAGGCCCTAAGGTAGCCAATTCTGAAACTACCCGAAATCAGAATTTAGATATTTTACCAGATCGAGATGATCAAGAATCTCGTAAAGATTCTGAAGTTGCTATTTCCGGCCCGCCATCAATTAAGCCAGACGCAAAAATCAATCCGGAATTACTTAATAATAAATCCAATACAATCCCCTCATTACTCACCCCCGAGTCTGTGCCCCCAGCAGAAAATCCGTCCTCAGAAGATACAGACTCGGTTAAAAGTGTCATTCCTGATGAGCCTCAACCGGTAGATACAATTTATGCTGGAAATAAAAAGACATTCAATAATACTGTATCCACAGAACAATGCACTCCGGAACAAATAATTAGACAAATAAGTAGCAGTGAAAATACAACAGATAAAAGAAAGCTATCTTTAGAAGCTAAAAAAGGGGTGAAATCTGCCGCACCCGGTACACCACAGCCCACCGTAAAAGAGAAAGACACCAAGGAGAAGGGCAGCCCCATTCTATCAAAAGTACAAACCTGCACAAAACTTTCCAACGAGGGTTCAAATGGTAAACCAAACAATAAAATAACTGTGGCACCAGAAAGCCAGGCTTCAAAGATTCAGATGTTTGAGCAGCCCAATCAAGTAACAGTCGATCAATCTTTCCCTACTCATCGGTATTTTACCAGGGGGAGTAGAAAAAGAAGCAATTCCGAGACTCGTAGTCAAAATCCCAAGAGATTGCGTGCTTTTCTCGCAAAAACTTTAGATAATGAGGGTGACGTGAACATTGACGTACTTAAGAGTATGCTTGGAGAAGGCTTCGAAAGTGCATTTCCTGCTGACGTCAAATGCGGAATTACAATTCCTCGAACATACACAGAAGCTGTAAATGACCCTAGATATTCTAAACAGTGGAAAGCAGCCATGGCAGAAGAAATGCTTGCCTTACATTCCAACAACACTTTTCGCGAAGTCCTTCTTCCTCAAGGTGCAAACCTTGTCACTTGTAAGTGGGTATACGCAATAAAAACCAAGGATAATGGTTCCCTCGAAAGATTTAAAGCAAGACTTGTTGCAAGAGGATTTAGCCAGATATTTGGGGAGGATTATAACGAGACGTTTGCTCCAACCGTCCGTATGGATACACTGCGCCTCTTTCTAGCCACAGTTGCAGCTGAAGACCTTGAGTGTCACCAATTTGATATTAAAAACGCGTTCACAGAGTCCCATCCAAAAGAAACAATCTACTTGTCTCCCCCAAAAGGTTTAGATGTTAAGAAAGGCTACGTATGGCAAGCACTGCGTAGTCTCTATGGTCTAAAACAAGCAGCTCGAGACTGGAATAAACTTTTTAAAAAGGAGCTCAAGTCTAAGGGATTCATCCAGAGTCTTGCAGATCCATGCTTGTTCACGCATCCTGATAAGAGCTTGAAACTTTTAGTATATGTTGACGATATTGTTGCTTCTGCGAGAAAAATTAAAGAAATTGATTGGTTCAGCCAAATTTTACACGATAGGTTCAAGACCAAGCCTCTGGGGGAGATTAAAAAGATACTTGGTGCTAGAATCACTCGAGACCGACAAAATCGCACAATTTACCTGGATCAAGAAGAATATATTACAAGCATACTTGATAAGTTTGGAATTACCCATTCGAAGCACCGAGCCAAAAGGATTCCAGCTTCTGACTACGAGCACCTACGGCCTGCAAACTCAGAGGACAAACGGATCGATATCACAGAGTACCAGCAGGCTATAGGAAGTATTATGTATGCTATGATATTCACAAGACCTGATATAGCATTTGTTCTCGGAAAACTTAGCCAATTCATGAGCGACCCCGCTGAGCACCACGGCCAAGCATTAAAGAACTTGTTTCGTTACCTCAAATCGACAGCTGATCAAAAGATTCGTTACGGTCCAGGTGGAACTCACAAGCAGTTCGTAGTTTATTCGGATGCAGACTGGGCTGGCGATAAGGTTGATAGGAAAAGTATTTCCGGGAGTATTGCAATGTTCTACAGCGGTCCAATTTCATGGTCGAGTAAGAAGCAAAGATCAGTAGCAACTTCAAGTTGCGAGTCTGAATATATCGCTTTAGCTTCCTGTGCAAAGCAAGGACAGTGGATCGCTCAAGTATTCAGAGACATGGACTTTTCAAAATATGTTGGGACTAACCCAGATCAAGTCCAGTTGATGGGAGACAATCAAGGGGCCATTGCACTCACCAAGAACCCCCATCTTAATGACAGGTCAAAGCACATTGATGTGTGCTATCATTTTATTCGAGATCTTATCGAGCAAGGTCTCTGTCGAGTCGATTATGTTTCAACACTCGACATGATCGCAGATGGAATGACGAAGCCTTTGGGAAGAATCAAATTTGAAGAGTTCAAAGCTCAAATGGGCCTTTTGTGAGGTTTATGAAAATAGTACTCCAGCTAGACTCACGAGATTACATTTCCATAACTTATTGATTGACCAATATGGTCTGAGGGGGAGTGTTGAAAGAACAGACCATATTCTGTGATGCTGTCACGCAGATGGAAGCGGACTGAGCTATTTAGGTCACGTGTAGTTTGTTTACATAGTTCAGATCAACAGACGTAGAATTTATTATGACCAACGAATATATACAACCTGAACTCTTGCCTTATTGCTTCCTTGTCTAATTCTCCTACGTGATAAATACACCTCAGGAGACATAAATTTAACAGTTATGATAGAAAAGTATATGTAATGGCTCAAAAGCTACGGTCACTACACATACACAATGCCACAAAATAATTTATGTTTTTCTATGGAAGTAGAAAGCTATTTCAAGAAGACGTCATTCTTGAGTATGCCACCATCAATCTCTTTAGAGGTACCCCTATGTTTACTAGATGTACCCATCCTAGCGTTGACCTTCCTGTGGTCCCTGTTATTCCTTCCAAAGCTCAGCCCTAATTGTGAACTTTCGGCTAATGCGCAAGCCTGGGCCGCAGAGCAGCCCAGCTACCCAACACCGGGTAAAACCCGTAACACTTCCCTAATATTATCGAGTAGGCCAAATCGGGTATAATGTAGCCTCAAACACGCTCTTTGCGCCCATCTAAGTCCTCGTCTGCATATGTGGCCTTTGAGATGGAGTATTCTTGGTCATCTTCTTTAGCTAGCTTAAGTCCTTGTTTTTTTAGAGGTATGCGTGGTAGTTTCAGAGATTGAACAGTATCTTCACGGAAAGCGGCATAGCACAAACATCCAGAGGCGACAAATGATTCTACCTATTTTATTTTGTTAACAAGTGTATCCATTATGAAAGGTGAGCTAACCATTCTATTTAGAGCTTCTACAAGTTATAACTTTGTATACCTATGCTCTATGCTCCTGTGCACAACTTTGCCCAGGAGCTATTCTTTTTCTGACTCATTACCTTCGGAGTCACCACTTTCATATTGCAGACTAACACTATTTATTGTCTTGACTTTGGACTCAGGATGTATTGCTGGACCAAAGCTGGGACAGTCCCTCCAAGTATGTCCGGATCTACGACATTGGACGCATTTTCCACTCAGTCTTAGTTTCTTAAATTCTTCTTTACTTAGCCAAGCAGCTGCTGGGAGATTAACCTTCCTGCGTTCTTTGTTTGTTTGCCTAAGAGAAGCTATTAGGGCCTGAATTTTATTGATCCCCAACATTACAGTATCCCCTTCCGCATCAACGCGTGGTCTGGCCTCTTGTATTTGGCTACCGGCATCAAATTTTTACATTTAATTATCGTCCAAAAAAAAAACATTTATCTGCTGTTTTGGCGTTGCGCGGACACCAGTCTGTCATTGCCTTGTAACTGTTGGCAATGCGAGTGACTTCAGCCACCCAGGCGTCGTAGTTTTCAGGGAGCGCCAAGGGTACCACACAAGATTTTAGCTTTGAATCTAGGCTTTCTTCAAGGGCATCAATTTTAAGATTATCTGTCCAATCCATTCCTTCAGCCTTTCCCAGCAAGACCTCAAAATCTTGCAAGTAATTGGAAAAACTTTGATACTTACCCTGCCGCAATCTCGAGGCGTTGAGATGACTTTTTTCTGGATTCTTTGTCCTCAAATCTAAATTTAATATGATCCAGAAAAGCAGAGGGTTTCCATAATCCATCAGGGCCCCCAGAACTGTGCCACTGAAGAACACAGGTCCGATTTGAATCTGGTACAGTTGCCAAAATTTTGGCACAAATTCCTTCATTGTCCGGAATGGAGCCAATATTGTTCAAAAGATTTGAACAATTGTGCTGTATCTAGGATGCAAAGTTCTCTGGATTGCTGTTCCATTTGGCCAATCTCATTGTTGACTGCTGCGTTGGCCTGGATAACTGGGGAGGCGGCTGGGCAAGATTAATTAGCGGAATTGTCTGCATTTGTGCTCTGAGGTCATGTAAGGCTTTGTGAAATTCTTCAGAGTCTCTCTCCGCCTTTGCTGCGCAAGCCTTGGCTTGTTGGATATAGTATACCACATTGTTGAGCTCTTTTAAAGCATTTTCCAGCTCATCCGTATCCTGAGAATTATTTATACTGCTACTAATGTCATTTGATTGGATATCCATAGGATCCAATGGCTGCTTGCCCGAGATTTGATCTATTTCTGAGACGTCGAAATATTCAATTAGGCTCAAGCTGAAGTTTAGGCTAGTCAATTCTGGTATGATGCTTTGATTTTCGGATTCTTAAAGGCGAGAGTGAGTAGAACTGCCCGAGTCTGATGAGTGGTGGGTTGGCGCAAAGTAGGTTTGCATAAAAGATATATGAGTATAGATGATTTTGGTTTGTTTGTCTACAATCTTTGCGTGACAAAGCAAATATCACTAAAATGATATAGAATATATGAATGGCTCACTAAGGCTTTTACAGCAGGAATAGGGCCAAATACGGTTTTGTATGAATACTAGTGTTAGGGAAGGAATAAAGGGGGCAAAAAGAAGTGATTTGTTGTTTATCACCTGATTATACTAGTGCGCCACGGATGCTCAATGTAGTAGTCATTCGCGTTGGGAATAGGAGGGGAGAGAAAAGTTTTTCATTTTTAGAATTCAAAAACATACCTATCTATTTCATACTATCGTGCTAGCACAATCTCATACTGGTGATATACGCACACTGATCAGTGATCCTTTACATTGGTCACAGATCCGCACGCGTTATCTATTCGAAGGAACATCCCTTGGAGTCGTCGACCCTGTCTGAACTGAGCTCCGACGTGTCAAATTCAAGAAGCACTAAGTATTCGCTCTTCTTGCTGCGCGTCCATCACGCAAATATATCAAGTTCAAAAAAAAAAAAAAAAAAAAGCAAACATATAAATCTTTTCAATGGAGCTAATCAATCTAAATACCATTGAGGAAGTAACGGCATATGTGAAAAGTAGGCTAGATCTCTACAAAGCCAAGGGGATCAGAGATAACCCTCTCTGGGAAAGATGGGTGGAAGATTTTGAGGACTGGGACGTCAAACTATTTGGTAAAATCGAGCCAGAACTAAGAGAATTTCGGGACTATCTAGTCTCTCGAGGAATCTATATGGAACCCAATCCAAAGGGGAAACATATCGATCAACAACTTGCCAAAGAAGTAAAAAGGGAAGATTTTCACAAATGGACTCCTGAACAAATCGTATTCTATCAGAAGAAAAACCCCCTTGGCGTCAGCTCAAGATGCGACCCTGAAGATCCAAGCTACAAACAGCATGAACGCACCCTCCTAGCTGCTGCAGAATATGAAAGAAGAAAAGAGGGACTAGAAGAAGATACAGAATGCAAGAAAGAAGCTGTCTTGGAAGAAAAAAGTAAAAAGGCTGAATTTAAATTCAACGACAACACGGACTATGACGTTAAAAGCATGCTCTGCGACAACGTTGACCAACTCTCGCGCGGTGAACCGAGACAACGCTCTTATCCGCGAGATAATGACCGGTTGCCATGGGAGGAGCGCCCTCTACATAAAAGTAGACAACTAGAGTCCCTCACAACACTTTATAAGGATGAGGATAAATATAGAGATGGAACCAATAGCTTTGATTATAAGCTCAAAATATTTTTCAATAATTGTAATAACGGTTGTGTTGAAAATAAATTTCTTAAAGAGGCTCTTGCAGTCATGTTTACTGGGGATGCTAGAGAAAAATATCTAGACTTCACGCTACATGATGATGAATTAACTTTTGATCAACGCTGCGATCTTATCAAATCCCACTATGAGACAGATCACTGGGTAAATAGGCGAGAAACCGTCTGGAATACCATTAACTTGACCAAAGAAATACGTAAATGTCCAGATAAGCTCCAGGAATTCAACAACCTTGAAAAGGAACTTCGCCGTATCCAAAGGGGACTCCAATCTCACGCCGGAGATGCAGCCCTAAGGACTAGAATCATAAACGCCTGTTCTGGAGTGGCAGAATTACACTTTGTTTTATTTTCACCAGCTAAGACTGCTGAGGGAGTTTGCGCTGATATCCGAGCACGCTTCATGCAGCTTTCCTTGTCAAATTCAACCTCTCCTCAATATCATCAGCTCGACTATATAAGCCAAAAAAACTATGACAGTGCCTACCTAGCGGAGCGCCAATATCAGACAGCGCGAGGATCTGGCGGGGCTCGAGGAAATCATACATTCAGCAACAGAGGCAGAGATAACGGCGCGAAATTTAAAGCGTCAAAAACAACATGGGATAAACGTTGTATTGTCTGTAAAAAGCCAAACTGCTGGTCATCTGAACACACACCTGAAGAGCAGCGAGTAGCATTTGAAAAGGTCAAAAAGGTGTACCCCTCCAAAGATAACAACGCTATTCACCAATTTGCTCTAGAATTTGAAGGAGAATCTCTCATCGCTGAATTGCATCACTTTCTCAATATAAATGAGCCGAATGAAGAGATAAATGCCAACGAAGAGTATTTTGACGAAGAGGATACAAATCAATATCTTATTTCTGAAATCGGAGGAAAAAATGCATTATCCTATCTCCAAGATCAAAATACCCACCATACCTTCATAGCACCTAGAAAAAAATTTGCAACGTCAGAAAAAGAGAAATTGAAGATTTTCACCATCAATTCCATCGATTTTAATACTCAACCCAAAAATACATTTGATTTTAAAACGGCTACACCAGAACAAATTTATTTCTTCAAAACGGTTTTTGCCTTAGGAAATATTAAGGATGATAGATATGACGAGAGAATTTTTCATGGCGTTTTGGTTGATACGGGTGCTGCAGGTCGTTCCACAGTTGGAATTGGGAAAGTTAAGGCGTTACAACGGATTCAAAAGGACTTAAAGGTTGATAAGGCAAGGGCAGGAGAAGCAAAGATTTCAGGAATTGGGAGTGGCGTTTTTGTTTCTCTTGGTGCGATTACTTTGGATACGCCCGTCGGCAAAATTATCTTTCATGTTTTACCTTGTAATACACCTTTCCTTTTGGCTCTCGAAGATATGACTCGCTTAGATATAATGCCAGATGTCCAGAAAGATGTCATGTTAAGGGACAAAAAGCCAGTTGCTGCGTTGATTCGGAAATACGGCCATCTATGGATGACTCTCGGTCATTTTGAATCTCTATTCATTTATGACACAAATGACAGATCACGTATCTGCTATCTCACAGAACAACAGATCAAAACTTGTCATCGCAGATGGGGACACCCCTCTATCACGAGAATGTGGAAGGTACTACGACGTGCAGGTCATGATACCGACATTAAAGTCATTGACCAAATTACAAAATTTTGCCAGAATTGCCAACTCAATGCAAATAGGCCGCTCCTTTTTAAATTCACTCTCAGTGTTAGAGTTCGCAGATCATTTGGCCCATGTTTAGTTATGTTTTAGACGAGTAGGTTAGCATCAGATGTCTTCCATTGTTTGGCTTCATGTATTCCGGTGTTGTATTGGGTATCGGAGGAACCCCGGCGTTTTGGAAGTTCTCCCGATGTTTCTCCTTCAGTGTGACAAGATACCTTTAGTAGTTTGAGATGTTATTCCGGATATATAGTAGGGCACTGATTGCTAGATGAGCTCCTTACGCTTAGTTTTCCGTCATCTCGAGACTATAGAATTCAAGTTAGTCACCTTCAGTCTTCAGTGTTTTTCAGCCTTTGGTGTCTCTTAGCCTACAGTGTTTCTCAGTCTTCAGTGTCTTTCAGCTCTCAGACTTCTTCAGTTCCTAATCTCTTGTCTTTACCTCCGCTCCCTTACTCCATTATTCGATATTCAGCATTAGTCTTCAGTTACCTTATAAGTCCCCATACCTCAGCCTTGCGCTTCCGCGCTTCCGATCTTCAGCCTTCAGTCTTCAGCCTTCAGTCTTCAGCCTTTCGCCGTCGAGTCACGTGCTGGTCACTACTCTGACACTCAGCAACAAAGATGTTCCTTTCAATCACACCGTTTACGTCGATGTTTTGCACTTAGAAGATGGCCCGGCAGTCCATTTGGTCGACGCTGGAACCAATTTAGGGTCTGCAGATTTTCTTACCGGACCTGAAAAGCAAAGCTCAACATCCATCTCCAACTCTATCGACCGCTGTTGGAATAATGTGTATGTTGGCCCACCAGAAAACCTTGTCCACGATGCAGGTAAGAACTTTGCGTCCGCAGAGTTTCGTAAAACCGCCTCGACATGGAAGACTCGCGTCGTTGAAGTTCCTATAGAGGCCCATCATTCCATCGGCAAAGTTGAGCACGCTCACAAAGATCTTCGCCGTGCTTATTCTATTTTCAAGCAACAATTTTCTGGACAATATATCGACCGACGTACACTACTCAAAATGGCAGTGAAAGCTTTAAACGATACAGCTGGACCTGATGGTCTCGTTCCAACTCTTTGCGCTTTTGGTGCCTATCCTCGAATTACTTGGGATGATGCACCTTCACCATTGGCTAGAAAAAGGGAAGAGGTTATGCGAGGAGCAATGAACGAACTTCGCAAATATAGAGCCAGCCAATTAGTCAATCAAGCAAAAGATATGCGGAATGGTCCTCGGCACTATCATCTTGAGGACGTAAATATCAGGGACAAAGTTTGTGTGTGGCGTGAGTCAACAAAAAGTGAAAGAGGTAAATGGACTGGACCTTTTGAGTTATACGATATAGAAGGCGAAACAATCACCGTACTAATCAATAGCGAGAAGAAAAACTTTCAGTCAACTTCAGTCAAAAAGTGGTTTGATGAAAACAGTGATCCGAATGCTCGGCAAATCAGTGAACCCGAGCATCCACAACCACAGCTTGAGCAAAGAGATCAAATACAACCAGAGACTGAATTAGAATCCGAATCTCCATCACTAGAATTACTACCAAGACGCAGCCAAAGGACAGGTAGATTCACCGGGCAATACCAAATCACTCAGCCCAATAAAACTTTTACAGAGTCTAGTGCCACTCAATACCACTCCTTTGCATATCTTAATCAAGATGATGAGGCAGTTAAACTTTCTCTGGATCTGCGTGCTAAAGGCCTGATCACCACTCCTGGGTTACCATTTCAATTTTCAAACAAGAAGGAGATCGATGGTCTTCTCTCCAATGAAGTTTTTCGTTTTTTACCCTGGAATAAAATATTAGCAGGTAAACGTATTTATAAACGTAGAATGGTCAAGAGTATTAAAGGGAAAGAAACACTAATGTCATTCGAAAAATCCCGCTTAGTCATACAAGCGTACAACAATCAAGGTAAATCTCTGGTGCTAACCCAATCACCAATGGTACAAAGGTCGAGTCAACGCCTTATCCTGTGTCTGGCAATTTGTCTTATTTCTCAATATGGACACACTTTATTCTTGCGCGATATTCAGCAAGCCTATACGCAACCAAGAACACACTTAGTTAGGGACATTTACTGCTGGCCTTCCCCAGAAATAATTGAAGCAAAAAAAATCTGCCACCAAACACCGTAATGCATGTTATAAAGCCGCTCTACGGGATTCCCAAAGCTGGAAACCACTGGTTTGATACATGGATCAAGCATTTGACAAGAGAGCTAGGGTTAAGATCATCCTGTTTTGACCCCTGTTTGCTCGTCACTCACGGAGACCCTTTTAGCATCACAGGCATGCAAGTCGATGATACCTTGTTTCTTGGAACAGAAGATTTTCTTAAATTAGAGGATAAAAAATTAATGAAAGCCAAATTCCCCGCCAAACCTATTGAACACTTGGCCAAGGACAGTCCCATACAGTTTAATGGCTTACTAACTTCACTTAAGAATGACGCATTATATATACAAGCCAACGGCCAACACAAGAAAATTAGGCCTGTCGATCCAAAAGACCCAAACTATTTAATGAATTACAAGAGACAACAGGCACTTGGAGCATGGATTTCTTCGAACTGCCAGCCACTTCTTGCCTTCAGACTTTCAAGGGCTGCTCAATACCAAGAGCCAGAAGTTCATGAGATCAAAGAACTCAATATTGCTCTGAAAGAACAGCAAAAAGATCCAAGTGCTGGATTAAAATTTATTGACTTGAACATAGAAGAAATGAAGCTCTACTGCTGGGTCGATGGCTCTTTTGCCAACAATAAAGACCTTACTTCTCAAATTGGGTTTGTTATTACACTAGGAAATGAAACGCAAGGCAAGGATGAATTTATATTTTGTGGTAACACAATTCATTAGAGCTCAACGAAATGCAAACGAGTTACTCGAGCTGTACTCGCATCCGAGCTTTATGCGATGACTCATGGTGTCGACATTGCCATACCATTATCTATGACTGTCAACCAAATTCTGGGGGAGCTTAATCTACCTGCAGCCCCGCTTATCATCTGCACCGATAGCCGCAGCTTATACGAATGCCTAGTAAAGCTCGGCAGTACTATGGAAAAGCGGTTAATGATCGACGTGATGGCCATACGGGAATCATACGAACGAAGAGAACTGGCAAAAATCCGATGGATTAATGGTAAGGATAATCCGGCAGACTCAATGACAAAAGCAAACACAACTCCAGCTTTGAGAACATTAATTGAGACCAATGAGCTTAAGGTCAGACTGGAAGGATGGGTTGACCGTAACTGACTATAATTCAAAGCTGTGTTTATTATTCTTCTATTATTTTGTTTCATTTAGTCGTTCATTTTTCATTTAAAGAGTTGTTGGTGTATGAATACTAGTGTTAAGGAAGGAATAAAGGGGGCAAAAAGAAGTGATTTGTTGTTTATCACCTGATTATACTAGTGCGCCACGGATACTCAATGTAGTTGTCATTCGCGTTGGGAATAGGAGGGGAGAGAAAAGTTTTTCATTTTTAGAATTCAAAAACATACCTATCTATTTCATACTATCGTGCTAGCACAATCTCATACCGGTGATATACGCACAGGTTTATATTCTATATACTAAGAAAGAGAGAAAGCATTGCAAATGTAAACAAACATGATAGTATGCGCTCGCGTAAATATGCGGCCGCATATCCGATTGGTATCAGTGACCTTTGCTCCCAATCCAATCCTAGGCAAAGCCTGTGACACTCCTATACAAAAATAGGATAGAAATCTTTTCTATGAATTCTAGGAAAAAGTCTAACACTCACAGAACAAAGCTTTTCCCTGCACCTCCTGAATCATCTCCTTTAGACTGGAGTACTCATCGAGATAAGGATCTATGGGACTGGCCTCTACTAACACCAGAAGAAGTAGAAAAATCATGCTGTCATCCATCTAAGGGAAAGGCCCCAGGATCTGATGGAATTAACCAGAAGATGATTCAGCATTCCTATAAAGCTAATCAGTCAATTTTTTTCCCGATATAATCTCTGTACTTCAACATTTGATATCAACCAATTTGCTGGAGAGAAGCTACGGGCATTATTCTACGCAAACAAGGCAAGCCTGACTACTCTCATCCAAAGGCATACAGAGTTATATCACTTCTCAACTGTCTTGGCAAGAGTTTAGAAAGGATGATAGCCCAAAGACTAGGGTATTTAGCAGAGACAACTAATCTACTAGATCCTTCACAGATAGGTGGAAGATTGAAAAAATCTGCTGTAGATGCCTGCCTCCTCTTACAAGCTAAGGTAGAAGCAGAAAAGATAGCTAAAAGAAAGACATCAACTTTATTTCTAGATGTGAAAGGGGCATTTGACCATGTTTCCAAGAATCAACTCTTACATATTATGAGCAGACTTGGACTACCAGTTAGTCTACTATCCTTGGTATCAACATTTCTGAGTCAGCGACAACTCAGACTATCTTTTTGTTGTGCTTGGCACAGACAGAAATGATGGGCATGAAGGACGCATAAGCGGAGTGATGTTCGAGCCGATGCACAGAGGTCACGGAGTGGACGGAGGACCAGAAGTCCGGATGGAGCACGTGGTATGGTTAGGCGAGACACAGAACACATAGTTCTCAGTGTTTATCATGTTTGTTCTGTCCATGCACGGACTATGTCGGAGTATAAATAGGCTGTTGCGAATTGGAAACTGACATCACGTGATATATCTAGGGTAAAAGGGCAGGCAGGCGGATCACTCGCCTAATTCCAAAAGAGATAGGAAGATCACTCACCGGGATCGTGTAACGCCAGATCAATCGAGTCGTATTATTGTTGCTGGATCACTTACAACTAAATAGACATGCATTTAATGAGATGTTAGAATCTAGTTAGTTTATATAAGTTTATATTTCATTTTTATCAAGCATATTTCACTCTCAACATAGGCTCTGGATTCCCCCCATTGTAAATACACACAACATCTTTATTTAACATTTGTTACAATCAATCTCACATTAACATATCTCTTTGTTCAACTAGACTCTATCTTAGCTCCCTCACAAGTGTATGTTCCCACATCGCATACTGTCGATCTGCAAACATGTCGACCTGTCAACCTAATCAAAGACTCAAATATTTGCACAAGGCCGACATAATTATGCCTATATCCCTGGGCGCTAATGACGCATGGGCCTCGATATGCAACCCGACGAGCGCTAACGCTATTTCATGATAAATGTTTTCTATTATTATTTGGTTAAATTTTTCCACATCTTTTTGCATGTACTAGTTATCAGTTATCATCTACGGGTTATAAGTTTGTATTGTTGTTGTTTGCGTCTGCAGTTTATGGGTTACAGGTCGTGACATTGGCGCTTATCACGTTTTCTATACTATGTGTAAAATTAGATGACGCATTCAGTTTGTAAGACGGCATGGGAGATTACATGGTGGAAGGGAGAGCGGTAGACATCAATGGGAGGTCGGGCAAACTTGTATTTAATGATACGTTAGACGCTTCAGGAAGGGGGCAATCAATTCTTTCTCTCCTCTATCAGAAATTTATCTAAGTCTGACATATACCTAGTAAAACACTTTTAATAGAAAAACAGAGGCATTCACAAACATCACGACAGGAATTCCTCAGGGAAGCCCAATATATCCAATATTGTTTCTGATCTATGTAAGAGACATGTTCAAGCTATGGGCCATGATGTTTCTATCATATATTGATGATATCTCACTTACAGTCTGTTGTGCTCAGCCAAGGTCAGGCATGATGGAACCAGGCTGGCAGTTGCCACGTGACTAGCAAGGGTGGAGTGGCACACGTGAGGACTCTGTTTGTTCTGTTTCCTCGGGTTGTCTTAGGGTTAGAATTGTTTGGTCAGTCCAGCTAGCACACTGTATAAATAGTAAGGGAATGTCACCCTCGAAAGGACACACTTTTCTGTAATCATATTGACACCTCCCACAATACACTCAATTCCATATTCACTAATCTATAATCTTCAGTGATCAATCTAGCATACCTAGTCATATGTATGCACCCAGACACCTCTTAAAACACATTCTCATTAACCAGCTTTAAGAAAAACATACAGATACTAGAAAGAGAAGTCGAGATCTTGAAAGACTTGGGAATTCAAAATGCTGTACAATTTGATATATCCAATAATGAATTAATTCACTTTGCAAATATCAAAGAGGCTAAAAATCATCCCATACATCTTACTTGAGGAGATATAGTCAAACCTAGTCAGGTTGTTAGGTGGCTAGGAGTACTCTTTGATAATAAGCTAAGTTTCAAACAGCATGTGACTCAAAGAGTAGCTCAAGCTAGATGTTCTTTCCTCAGAATAGCAAGACTTATAAACACAGAAAAGGGACTGAGTCCAGTTGCTATGAGACAACTTTATCTAGCATGTGTCACAAGTGTATCAGACAATGCTAGTCCGGTCTGGTGGATAGGACAAAGCTACCGTGACTCCTCGTACTTGGATCTTGATGGTTTAGCTTAGGCTTGATCTTGGTGAACAATCTCTTGAAATACTGAATACCTGGAACTCTGGGACACTGACGATAGCAGATAATGTCACGTAAGCTTGTGTAACAAATGACAAGTTTAGATGTGGATAACCCGACTTCTTGAATCCTGACTAGACTAGATGCGTAAAATAAATACAAGACTGAAAGCTGGAGAGCTTTCAACTAGAAGGCCTAACCACTATTTATACATGAGTCCACCTAGTACATTCCCTAGTACTGATTACTAGAACCCTATCCCATCGAACGCCAGCGAATATTGTAGAACACCCAAAATACCATCGATTGAAATAGAATTCCATAGAACTATGCAATGCCTGGAATTCAATCGTTGTTAATAACAATCAACAGGAAAGATCCAACAATAATAACAATAATAAGTAATTAGTGACGATCGGCAAAATAATTTATCAACGTCATTGAAGCCATTGATGAAGATTGACAAAATGCATAAAAACTCGCGCCAATTAATTAAAGACAATACGTGAATAAAATTTATGCAAAAGAACTAAATGAATTCAAGCCGAAACGACTAGCTTCAGCGGGCCGTTCCGTGACAGAAGCAACTTTATTGAAATGCTACAGAAGCTACAAAATTTAGCCCTAAGAAAGATACTAGATTGTTTTAGAACTATACCAATAAAACCTATGGAATTAGAAGCATGCATATGTCCACCAGAGGTCAGACTAAATAATAATAGAAGAAAATATGGTCTAATAAACCTTCAACTTATGCTAAGCCATCCAGTAGCCAGAACTCTGAGGGAGAACCAGGACACTTTTGCCTTTAATAATGACACTAAGATTATAACCCACCAGCTTGATCTAATCAAAAAATCTGTACCAAAAGTTGATTTAGAGAATATTGAATTTATCACCAATAAAGAGTATCCACCTTGAAAGAGAAAGTTACCATACACGATTAATATTGGTCATTTACCTAAGGAAGATGAAGTATTAATCCATCAGGCAGAGATTAAACAGGTAATGGGAACATCTACAATTCTGTACTATACTGACGCTTCCTATTTTCCAGAGGCAATAGGAATTAGCATAGGATTTGCAGCCTACGATCAGATGACGTCAAGAACCTGGACACATGTTGTGATATGTCTGTCAGAGCTGCTACACACACTCCGACAACAAAGAAACCGACGGAAAAAAGCTACTGACAAGCAATACAATATTCACCTTATGACAAACCTTCCCCTTCCACCCCCTTCCCTCCCCCCTCCACCCCTACGCGCTTCTGCCCTCGCAAGCGGGACGGAGTCGTTGACAGATTTGCTACTGTCAACTACCTCTGCTGCAGACACCAGAAATAATGAGGCCGTCCTCATGTTTCAACATATCGCAAGCGTCCTTGATGACGCAATCGGAGAGAGTAGTACACTGCCCCAACACCTTCACAGGCCTTTTCGAGATTTCGCGGCCGACCTAAATTTAGTAGCACGACGACACTTCGAGTGTCACGTCAGAGGCTCTCCCCGCCCTCTCAAGCTGTACAATTCGGCACAAATTCCTATCCAGCCTGTAGAACGCCGAGCTGCAACTACCAGGGTTCCACAGAACAATTCATATGCCAGTACTGCGTCTGCTGCGGCTCCGAGGCAACGAGGTCGTTCACAGGTAGCGCGGAAGCCAACAGCACCCCTGAAACACACACCTAATAAACCAATCAATGGTAACTCAACCAAAGCAAGAATATCTGAAGAAAACTGGCTTCTAGTTCGAGTTGCAACTGGCCACCCTATGCTTAGCATATCTCCGTTCGCCATAATGCAGAAAATCAACACTTTCCTCAACAAAAAACAAGTAAGGGAGATACAGAGCACCAAGACCGGCTTTGCCATCTGCCCAGCATCCCCAACCGCCCAAGAAACCTTATCAAACCGTATGAGTGATATCCAAACTTTCTTGTCACTCGAAGGGCAATGCAAAATTGAAAAGCCAGTCTTGCATTCTGCCTACAGACTCTCGGGGGTTCCCCGCTCCTACTCTGGATACAACAAGTCTTCTAATTCAGTAGAAATAGTAGAAATTACCGCGTCAGTCATAGCCGAGGCACTGACAGATTTGACAAAAGTTGCTCCAATAAGTGTCCTTGAATCAAGAGGTTCTTACAACTCTGATTACTATCACCAGAAAAGCTGGATAGTTCTATATCCTAGTGGGTCAAATCTTTCTAAGGTACTACCTTTTTTTGGCGTGCGGGGTTCCAGCAAAGCTCCTCCGGCAAAGAATAAGAACTCCGCAATGTGGAAAATGCTTTGGGTGGCACAACCAACAGGCCTGTGCTCGATTTCCCTGTTGCAGAATCTGCGGCTCAACTCAGCACGTAGAAAGTGGACACACTACCTGTGATCCGAAAGTAACCCACCCGTGCCCTCAGAAATGTGCCAACTGTCACGGGCCACACCTAGCTAACTCTTTAGAATGTCTTATTTGCCCCAGAAAGGACAACTCTTTCCCATCAAAACAGCAAATATTTGCAATTAGGCAGACTGCAGCTGCTGCAACACTTTGCCTCAGAGCCGCTCACTACAGCAAAATTAGCAGCCAAGCAACTGCTACAGTTTCTGTCGACGTCCAAAGTACACCAAATGCTTCACAATCACAAACTCCTATCCCAAATTCCCCCACGACTCTACCAACAGGGTTGGGCAGGTTCAGAATTCTTGCACAAGGCTGTCAAGATAAGGACAACAGAATGAATGAATAACACGCCGAATTCAACAAACATACACTCAGTAAACGTTGGCCGCTGCTCTTCTGCGCATCAAATCGCTCTCCAAATTGCCTTCACTAACCGTGTAGATATCCTGCTGATTCAAGAGCCATACATTTCCAAAAAAAACTGATAGGAGAATTACGCACAAACACCCTTTGTTCGAGTGCTTCACCCCAATCAATGACTAGTCAATTTGTCCTAGGGTATTGACCTATACGAGAACAAGTAATAATTTAACTTACTCACAGGAACGCCCCCACTCTACCATGGACTTAGGTATGGGAGACATTCTGTTTCTTTCTGTTGTATTTCGTGGATACCCCCTACTGCTATTAATAAATATTTACAACGCTCCTCCTTGAGCCATAGATCCAGGCGCCGGAGTAGCGCGATTAACTGCACTGGCCGACGCCTATTTACCCCCCAAAGCAATCGTAGCTGGCGACTTCAATCTCCACCACCCGATGTGGCACCCATCTTACACGGGCCCACCCTCCACTCAAGCTGAAAGCCTCATCCGCTGGCTTGAATCAAAGGATCTCTCATTAATTTCTGAAATTGACAAGCCTACCCATGCCCGTGGAAATGTTCTCGATCTTTGCTTTGGAACATGCCAATTGGTAGCAGCTGGAACCACCGCAGTAGCCCAACAAGAGTTAGACATGACATCAGACCATGCTCCACTACTCGTAACTGTTGCCTGCGGTCCACGTGGTACTTCACCCACGACTGCACTTCGCTTCGCCACCATTGACAAGGATAATTTTCTAGCTTTACTTCGCATGCAACTAGAAGGTATGCTTAAATTGTCAGACAAATCAGCAGCGAGCCTAGATTCAAGAGCTGATGATATAATCCAAATACTATTGTTGTGAATATGGTATGATGGAGGATGTGGCTACTGAACTTATGATGATGATATTGCCCTTCTTTCACGCAATTGAATATATGATGAGAAGGATTAGATTGATTGTATATACTAGATATGCGTGTATCTCTGATGAATCTGTTATGAATCGTCTAACCTATTACTAACAGGTGAAAGATGGTACTATATACATTATGGTGAATATCTCTAGATCATTCTACCCTCTTCTACCTCATTCCATCTTATTCTGTTACCATTCAAACATTACAACTAGATGTTTCTATGATATTCCTTTATTGAATATGGTGATCGACAATATTGATTGTTGTCTCGGTCACTTCATTATTTCGTTCCGTCAAATCCCTGCTAGTCTATGTGTAATATCCGAGCAAGCATAACAACTATCAAGATTATTCTCAGGCTCTGCAAAGCGTGCCTTACCACATAACAAGGAACAGCCCTGGTGGAACCAAAGATGCAAAGAAGCAAGATTAGAATATCGCGAAAAGATACGAGCGGGAACAGCTTCTCAATCAGATAGAAAGGCATTCCGGAAGGTTACGAATAATGCTCAGGTAGCCTTCTTCTAGAAAAGAGTCGACGAAGCTACGAATGCAAAGGACCTATTCGACATAACAAAGTGGCATAAGTCAAAAGGGGTTTTCCGCTCTCCCCCTCTTAAAGACCCTCTCGCGCCAGACTCTCCTCCTGAACATCAAGTGGAAGGCAAAATGATGATAATTGCCCGGAACCTCTTGACCAATCATTCTGATGTCAAAGATATACCCTTCAACCCACCTACCGTTGCACACCAAGCTCTCCCCTTCCCAGAAATTACAGCCTCAGAAGTCAGTAACGCTATTCTTGGAGCTGGCAACACCACTCCTGGGAAAGATCAGATTCCAACTGTGATTCTGCGTCTCGCTTGGCCGCTGTAATAACTGGTAAGCTGGATAATTCCTGTAGCCTATGTTATACACAGGCGTGCACAGGCGTGCACAGGCTTAACAGGGGTAGTGCATTGTGCACTGGCAGATATAGTGGCTGATGTTAATTTTGGCTGAGACACTGTATATCAGAATTCCCAAAATAGATGGATCATGGAGCTGAAACATAAGAGCTTCCTGGCATGCGGCAACCTTCTACTCCGTGGCTAACTTCTATTTCAGGAATCCTGATTGATGTTAGGGCTATGGTATTATCTACGAGGAGCAGAGCTTTGTATATATTTGTAGGACTACGAGTTAGATTGCTTTCTCTTCAGAAAGAATATAAACTACCTCTATTCATTTAGCTGCGCAAGCGCTCTTGTCTAGACTGTGACAGCCGCACATTTTGGCCCTGGTGCACGACTTGTTCCAAGCATATTTAGATAATGGCCATCATCCTAAGTGTTTCCGTACAGCAATTGTAGCAATAATTGCCAAGCCAAAGAAAGTAGATATGTCTTCCCCTAGATCATACAGACCGAATGCCCTGCTATCTGTTCTAGGCAAAGGACTTGAAAGACTTATAGCAAAGCGCATGTCATGGATAGCCATCGAGCACAAAGTGCTTGCTAGCCAACAATTTGGAGCTCTACCTCAGCGCTCTAGCGTAGACCTAACCAGATGTCACACTCACAACATTGAAACGGCATTGGCTAAAGGCTTGACTGCGACAATGGCCACACTCGACATCAAAGGTGCATTCGACGCTGTACTTCCAGGTAGGCTTATAAAAAGATTGAGAGAACAAGGCTGGCCAGCCCAGCTCTGCAACTGGATTACTACATTTGTGAGCAACCGCGAAGTCTGTATAAGACTAGATGGACAAATTGGTAAACCCATCGTGACTGACTGCGGACTCCCCCAGGGTTCGCCAGTCTCCCCTATTCTTTTTATGCTATATATTGCTCCTCTATTTAAGCTTGATGGACTCAAGAAAGCCTTTGGATACGCCGATGATGTCACAGTGCTGGAAGTATTGCCTTCCTTACAGGAAAATGCTACTAAACTAGAAAACGCAATAAATCAAGCGCTTGCATGGGGCTCTTCGGAAGGGGTGACCTTCGACCCCTCAAAATCCGAACTTCTCCATTTCACCTGGAAACATAAAAATAAGGACTCGCGCCCACCAGTAGAAACAAACAATTTCACCATCATAGAGTCAGTACAAAAGCCCTATCTTAAATGGCTAGGGATAAATTTTGATAAAAAGCTCAAGTTCAAACAACACGTCCAAGGCCCCTAGTGTCGCTCACGTTCTTCGCTTAGGGGAAATACAATTAGAGGGGCACCACCACATCTCTCGAGGCAAGCAGCCTTTGCCTGTATCTTACCAATAGCACACTTTGGTGCTGAGACCTGGTGGCCAGGCAAGTCTCGAACAAATTTAGGAAAAGTTATCAGTAACAGGATTGGATCTCATCTTAATATGATAGAAAAAGTACATAGAGCCGCCGCGAGGGCTGTCCTCCCAGTGTACCGCACAACTCCTTTCGCTGCTCTCTTTCGAGAGGCTGGCTTTAATCCCGCTGAGCTATCCCTCATTAACATATCAAGAAGAGCTGCTATACGCACTCGTCGACTCGGCCCCCGTCACCCTCTTTGTCTACGCGTACAAAATTCTACGTCATCTCCTGCACTATCCCGTTTTGCGCGCTCACATAGAGGTATCCCAGCGTCAGAACACATAAATCCGATTGTTAATACCCCATAGGAAGTCATAGAGTCTAAGCAGGACTCTCTTATTTGTATGTGTGGCCCTTCTGGACCAAGACACACGAGAGCAGATGTTAAGTCATTGGCTCCAGAGGTTTCACTAGACGATGACATCATTGATGCTGAGCGGACAGTCCAGGTGTAACCTGTCGCGTTATCGCGTGATTGTCTGTTTGCTCTGTTTGTGCTGTTTGAATGATTAGTAAGAAGGTTGTGCTAGAGTATAAATAGAGGGCCTCCCTTCATCTTGTAGATAATCACCACAAGTTCATATCTTCATATATCAATCTATCATTCTAAGATCATCTAGATACCAACTGCCGTTGTCATACTACCGTGATCACTTGCAGCCACTCCCACAACTGTATGTACCCGCTGATCATATACCTGTTACAACAGCAGACAAATTTTTCAATTTTTTGCAAACACTCCCCAGGAGTAATATCTTAGTGTTCTCAGACGGTTCTAAACTACCAGATGGTAAAACAGTCAGCGGCTTTGTCATTTACCAATATGGAATTAAAGTTTGCTCTAAAGCCTTCCCGCTCGATCATCAAAGAGAATATTTTGATGCAGAAGCATTCAGTGCTCTTCGAGGGATCCGCGCAGCTATTGCGCTCCGCTCAGCCCGCTTTTCAAATTACATATGGATATTTATCGACAACGTGGAAGTAGCAACTAAACTTCTTACAAAAACCCCAATAGTCTCTGCCCAACCAATTTTTCTCAAAGCTTTAGAAGTGGCCAAAACTTGGAAAGCTTGAACACGGCTTCCCCATACCCTGGAGGGCAATATTAACGTCCAATGGGTCCCTGGACATTCCGGTATTAAAGGAAACGAGCTAGCCAATATTGAGGCTAAGACAGGCGCATCGATGTCATGCCCTGAGAAGCTCGAGTTTTCTTTTTCATTATTAGAAAGGTGGCAGGAGTCCCAAAAAAGAAGAGAGAGAGAAGACTGGTGGCAAAAATATTCTCCCCCCTAATACCAGAGACTCGAGATAAACGACGCACCTTTCTTCCCAAAAGAGCTCATTATGAATCGCAGACATTTAGGCCGAGTCATAGCTGCCAGAACCGGCCACGGGGACTATGCTACCTACCACACCCGTTTCAAACATTCGGAGGCTACTAACGATTGCTCATGTGGTTATTCTAAATCGCCTAGACACTTTCTCTTCTGTCAGATTCTTTGTTGTCACAGGGGTTGCCCTAAAGGGCCCATCAACCAACTTATTCAAAGTCTACTTGGCATGCCAAAAGGAGCGATAGCTTTTAACAAATAGCTTGATCAGTCTCGGTTCTTTAAGGAAATCTGTCCTCGTTGAAGGGCAACTTTGTTTTTCTTTTTATTTTTCCTTCTATTTATTTATTTATTTATTTATTTATTTATTATTATTATTATTTTTTTTTAACACAATCGGAGGCTCTTGAACGGAAAGGTGGAGCGGGCGAGTGTGACTGATTGATCACCAGTTGTGAGGACGGGTAAGTCTCATCAAGCATGCTGTAATGGCTCATGTATTTCTTCTGTTCGAAGTTTCAGATAACGCTGTACAGCATTTTATTTTTAGACTAAGCAAAGTCCCAAATCCTATAGCAATGGCTCTAGCGTCCTATGTCCCAAAGGGGATGGACGGGCATGTGCAGGAGGCACATGTTCGGAGCCTAGACGTCAAATAGAATCATCATCATGTCAGAGCTGCTATGCGCACACAATTGTCTATCTACAGGGATATGGCATATTTATGTACTAGTCCTTAAACAGCGTACAGGGATTACATAGCCCTGCACAGCCGCTATTACAATTATTATTAAGAGCCTAGTGCTACTAGTACAACATGGTAGCATAATGAGAGATGGTAGCATTATGGGAGATGGTATCATTATACAATATGGTAGCATAATGGGACAGGATAGAATGTTAGGCTATCTGACATTCTGGTTATATGATAGAATATTCTGAAAATGTAATATGTATATGTATTAGTTGTAAAAAATTGTATGCGCTATTGAGGAATATCTTAACGCGTGTTAGGGTTGGTGTTTCACTGTATATCAAGTTGGAATAATTTGGTGGCTTTAGAGAGGAGTAAAGTGGGAGTTATTTATTACTCCCACCCCAAACTATAGCCCTAACTATATACAAAATTATCTAATAAAACTAGTTGGTGATTGTGTGTCAATACGGACTAGCGTATAATATAACATACAACGGTCATAGCGCAGAATGATAACCAGAGTGGTAATGTCTCTACAAGTTACATTCCTTGCAGATCACACCAATTAGTAGAACTAATTTCAACACCCCTTCTCAATTTGCACAGAATATGTAAGTGCATAATTGGTTTAATCTAGGCCTTGGTAACGCCTTTGTACATATATCAGCAAGGTTTTCGACTGACGGAATATGTAGTACGGTTAAGTTCCCAAGTTCAATCTGCTCTCTGGTGAAATGATAAGCAATATCAATGTGCTTTGTTGCATTGTTAAGTCTCGGATTATTTGCAAGCTCAATCGCGGAGGTGTTGTCTGAAAACAAAGCAGTAGGTATATGTTCAGTAGTTATCTGATGGAGACTCCCAACAATCTAGATGAATTGTTTGGTTACAAATAACAGCGCCATGTATTCAGCTTCACACGTAGAGTGAGCAACAGTTCGTTGCTTGCGAGACTTCCAAGAGAATGTACAACTACCAAGTTGGAACAGGTAACCAGAAAAACTTTGGCATGTATCAAGACAATTTCCAAAAGATGCATCGCAATATTCATTTAGGACCAGGGGAGATCCGAACTCGTAAGTTAGCTTAAGGTCTCTTGTTCCCTTCAAGTATTGTAAGACTTGTTTTGCCACACCAATGTGAAAGACAGATGGATCCCGACTAAATTGAGAAAGATGGGCAATAGTATAAGCTAGGTCAGGTCGTGTTCCCGTGAAAACATACATTCTAGATCCGATGATTCGTTGATACAGATTTGCATTTCCCCTCGGCTCCCCGTCAACCACAGCTTTAAGCTGCTGCTTTGGTTCCATAGGTGTAGAGACAGAGTTGCAATCAAGCATAGAAAATTGTGCTAAAATCCGGTCAATGTACGCAGTCTGAGAAAGGGTAATACCTGTGCTCAAGTACTCAATTTGAATACCCAGAAGCCAATGAAGTGTGCCCATGTCATTAACTTTGAACTCAGATTTGATCAGGCCTATAACTTCATCTATAAGCTTCCCCTGATTGCCAAATAAAACAATATTGTCCACATATATTGCGACGATCAAGTTTCCTGATTTGTGCAGGAGGATGCAGGGATCAAATTTGGAAGAAACAAAACCATGAGGATGAATGTATTCAATCAACCTAAAGTACCATTCTCGTGGTGATTGCTTCAATCCGTAGATACATCTGTTAAGACGTGCTACTTGGTTATCTATCCTGAACCCCTCAGGAAGTTCCATATTGTAAGGATTCAAGGTTATAGATGCCTGAGGTATTGTTAATCGAAATCTTTGTTAGCGCGTTTGTTCCTTTTTCGAGAAGCTTTATGTATATAGTACAGGTCTCCCATCGGGATTGGCGGGGCACGTTTAGTTCTTTGTCTCATTTATTACCTTTACCCTACCCACCACTTAGCCACCACCCACTTCTACCACCCACTCCTAAGCCACCACCCACTTCTACCACCCACTCCTAAGCCACCACCCACCTCTTAGTCAACAACCACCGATTAGTCACCAACCACTCCTTAGTCATCACTTCCCTCTAAGCCCCACAATTGCTCTTTATCCCGGCGATTCTTACTGTAATTATCATGTGCAGGCTAGAAACTTGACACATATAAATTTCTTCATTAAGTGTACCCTATAGAAACGCTGTTTTAACGTCAAGTTGTCTGGGAGTCTATCTTCTACTGGAAGAGATAGCAAGGAGCAATCGTAGAGAATCTAGTTGTACAACTGGAGCAAAGGTTTCCTCGTAATTGAGACCCTGAACTTGGGTAAAACCTTTTGCAACATAGCGTGCCTTGAATTTTTCGACTTCTCCGAGCACATTTCCTTTAACTTTGAAACCCCATTTTCCATTGACAATCTTTCGTCCTTTCGGACGCGGTACAACACGCCACACGTTGTTTTCTTTGAGTGATAAAATCTCATTCTCTAAAGCTCTCTCCCACTCAGACCAATAAATTGAGCATTTTGCTTCATAAAAACTTTTTGGTTCTGGAATCTCTAAAATGCTAACTAATGCACTGTCTTCCTTAGTAGTGATGAATACGTCTGATGATTCAACCCAAGAGTTGGAAGTCTGAGCACGAGATCTTTTCCACCACTCCCCCGAAATTGTGTAAGAAAACACTCCAGGTCGTACTAAGCGGTTCGATCTGGTTTTAATAACATTTGGAGAAGAAGTTGGCTGAGCCCCCGATAGTTCATAAGAAGACACGTCTTTTCCAGAAGAAACAATAGACGGCTGAAGAATTGAACATGGGACAACGGCATGATTTGTGATAATTTCACTCGATTCAAGTTCTTGCTTGTCATTATTGCCAGGAATATAAGATAGTGGCAAACTTGAACGTGAAACAGCAGTTTGACTTGTATGGGTTTCAACTGGTTCAAACTCAGGTTCATCATTATCTAGAATATTAATCAATGACGAAAAGTTTGGACGTGAACCATCAGACTGATTTGAAATAATTCCACTTGTTGGTTCAGGCTCGTGCACGTCATTCTCCCTCAGAATATGAGACGGCTGAAAACTTGAACATGGAACAGCATGAGTTTTATGAATATCATCTGCTGGATTGAACACCGATGCCAGTGGGTTCCCATTTACAACTGTAGTTGCAATAGATGATTCACGAGAAAAATTTTGCTGATGTGAAGAGGTTGCTACCGCTTTATCTTCACTAGGAGGGAATTTAACATTAGCAGAAGTCGTCACCCGCCCGTTAGAGGGGGTATAAACTCTGTAGTGGTGTTGCGCATCACAATATCCTACGAACAAGCCTGGTTCAGCTCTTGGGGGAAGTTTACTACCTGAAGGAAGCTGAGCCTTAGGTATGTGTAAAAAGCATTTTCCACCGAACGGCTTCAAGTGTTTTAATGTGGGTTTATAGCCATGAAAGGCTTCATAAGGTGTCTGACCACACACAGAACCATGAAATAAGCGATTTTTGGTATAAACAAATGTATGAACAGCTTCTTCCCACAACCGATTTTCAGCAATATAGGATAGCATAGCCCGAATACCCTCGCCTATGGAACAATTCAATCGCTCAGTGATACCATTAGATTTAGGAGAATACGGTGGAGTGAAATCATAACGTATCCCGTTCTGAGCAAGGTAATTTGTAAGTTCTTTGTTAACATACTCGACTCCATTATCAGTCCGCAATGCCTTCACTTTACATCCAAATTGCGTTCCAAGTTCTGCAATCGTATTCATTACAGCTTTAGTAGCTTCCGCTTTGCATGATAAGAACTTAACACAAGAGTAGCAAGTAGCATCATCAACAAAACTGATGTAATAGAGCGCATTACCCAGGGAACGCATTGGGAAAGGACCACACAGGTCTGAATGCAAATATTCCCCTCTAGCACTTGCTCTACTACGAACTGCATGAGGTTTTTTATGAGTGGACTTGGACAGTGCGCACGCCTCGCAGTGAAAATCTTTAGGACAAACAGGGATTAACTTGGAATCCTGTATAACTATCTCTGTTTTAGAGACTGTTATAGGAGATGATTGGCACAAAGCTTGATGCCAATATGTGTATGTCATAGAGGCTATATCTTGACTAAATAGATCAGACTCGACAACAACAGGAAGAGATCCTTTAAAAATTGTTTCAAGACAGATTTGATCAACTTCGAGTAGACGCATCACTTTACCATCATCACGTAGTTCATAGCCATTTAACCTTTCTCTGTTCCAAGATAAAAGAGAATGAGTCAACTTTGTTACGTACAGTACATCAGATAATACAAATTTAGAAATACAACCATTCAACAGTTTACATCTCAGGTTCACCGTGCCCTTTCCTCTGACCTCCATGGGTTCCCCGGAACTTGTGTTGACAAGTTCGGAACATTTGCTGATGTTATTTAACCGGTCTAAAGAAGGACACATGTGAGCCGATGCACCAGTATCAAATATAAAGTTGGATTTACAAACATTATCTAAAGAGCCGGTAGTCATATTTGCCACTTCAGTAGCTATGACGCCTTTTTGTTTATTTTTTCCTCTTAGTCTTTCACACTAATTCCAAGTGTGATTGTTGGCTTGCGAGGGAAAATGTTTCTTGCAATAATTACAGCGTTTCTTCCTCGCTGCTTTCGACGGTTTAAAGACGACAGGGCGACTCGACTTGGCTAGAGTGACTAATGCTGTTTGAGGTTGCTCGGTGTAGTCAAGATTGTTTAACTTCTATTTCACCATGGAATATGTTAAATCATCCTTGGTGGTCAAGTTGTCAACGACATTTTTCAATTTCTTGCTCAAGAAACCCAGCAAGAAATCATGCTTTGTTGAGTTTCTGTCAAGGAAAACACCAAAATCTCTTCTGTATGGATCAGACAATGTTTCAACAAGGCGGCGAAGTTTGTACTGTTCAGCCTCGAAACGTCTGACAAACGCTGACACTGACTGCGTGTCGTCGAACTCAGAGGCTAGTTGTGCAAAGGTACCTAATTGGTACACCAACAAGTAGGTAATTTGCCTCTTATATTCAGTTTTGAGATAGAGCCACATCAGCTGGGGACTTGTTTTCTCCGGCATGCGTTGTCTAATTTGTGGACTCACAGTAGTGATGTACATTGAGACCGCAATACTGGACAAGATCTGATGGGCTCTACGTTCCGTTACTATAGCGTGCTCTACTGGCTGCAATCCTTCGACTACTAGCTTGTAGAACCCCGTGCTATTCCATATAGCCATCATGTCCGCCTCCCACATGTCATAGCTTTCAGGCCCCTCGAGACGAACGATGTTTGTCATGGTTACACCACAATGCAGGCCCTAGCCAAGGACATCACAAAAAAATGACGACATCTCGAGTTTGTCTCTTGAGAGACCTTCTATGATGGGCTCTGTGACAGGACAATCAACTAACTGGGGTGCAACATGACCTTCAGTCGACATATGAACCTCAGAGTGAATGTTAGACATCTTTAAAATATTTTCCCGAATTGAATTGAAATTCTGTAAAAATATTGAAAAACGCAAGTCATTAGCAATTGTTCATCTTCTAAACAAGAATAGGTAAACACTAAGAGCACCGGACTCATTACCTGTAAAAATATTGTATGCGCTATTGAGGAATATCTTAACGCGTATTAGGCTTGGTGTTTCACTGTATATCAAGTTGGAACGATTTGGTGGCTTTAGAGAGGAGTAAAGTAGGAGTTGTTAATTACTCCCACCCCAAATTATAGCCCTAACTATATACAAAATTATCTAATAAAACTAGTTTGTGATTGTATGTCAATACGGACTAGCGTATAATATGAAATACAACGGTCATAGCGCAGAATGATAACCAGAGTGGTAATGTCTCTACAAGTTACATTCCTTGCAGATCACATCAATTAGTAGAACTAATTTTAACATTAGTTCTGTCTACCTCGGTAGTATCATTGATCATGTCACAGGCCAAAGGCCTGATTTCTGATAGGCTAGAGCCTAAATTAATTAAATTTATTTCATTCTCGACGACATTTGTAATTGTCAAAATGGATCGCTTACTTGACTAATAATAATTAATTATCTCATACAACTACTTGCTCAATCGGAACCAATTGCTGCAACAGAATAACTTTATTATTTTATTCAATTTGCAGTCCATACAAACTAGGCCTTCTCATGACTATTTGACCTCAAGAACAAGCTTCGCTGACGCATGATGCATCATGCAATCTCACTGACATTAATAGCTAATCTCAATCTCGTCACAAAAGGACGCGAAATGTTATTACGCGAAATTACACGTCGATGCATTGCGACTCAACCACGATAATCAATTATCGCTCAACTCAGATCTTGGGAGTATAAGTTAGACGGAAATTGATATAGAGAAATGATAAGTGTTCAAACAGACTCAACTATGATATGATGTTAAGAGATATATTTGTAGATAAATAGCGGAGATACTTCACCCATCCTTTTTTTTCTTCACTTCAAGATATTCTAGTATATAGCTCTGAGTAGTTTGTGAATAACAATTACTTTAAGACTGTTAAAGGACACAAAAGCACTCGAAAGCGACAATAAGTTCTCCAGCCTTGAATTTATGATGTCTTCACTCAGAACTGTCGCAGGAAATAGGACCCAATTAACACCTCAGATGACTGCGGCTGCCAAAGTAGAAAAAAATGACAGAAGAGACCCAGATGATTACTGTACGCTGTGTAGCCATAAGCATAAAAATAAGCATTGTTTCAGACAGCATCCTGAGTTGGCTAGAGCGCGTCGTGGCTATCAAGGACAAAGAAATTAGAAGGGAAAAGGAAAGGCTCGAGCCCTTGCTGGCGAATGCAATAATAGTGACTCTGATTCTGAAGGGACAGCGATAGCTGCTATTTGCGTATCTGGCTCTAATAAAATTCCTTCACTATATGATACAGGTTCATTGCACTACTTCATACCTTCCAAAAGTGATTTTGTCGGTCTTCGTAAACGCTCAAGACCATTTAAGTTCGACCAAGCAGTAGGCGCAATGACATTAAATTATCAAGGCACCGCATACTTGAAAATCAGATGTTTAAAGCTCAAGCTTCAGGACTGTCTATAATCTCCGAATTCATCCTATAATATTATCTCTGCTGTAAGACTGCAACAACTCGGAAATTTTGGTCCAGATTTTGATAATACAATGCTTGTTCAGAAACAAAAAGAACAACCAGACAAACCTGTTGCACAACTCATTCCAAAAAATGACTTACTGTGGGAGGCCTGTCCTCGAATAACTCAAAGTAGAGGTTCAATATAATAAATTAAGAAGTACGTGAAGTTTAACATACAATCAAGTAGCCCTATATACCTTTCTTCCAATTCCATATTCTTCTAGAATCTAACCAACCCAAGATCATCACAACCAAATGTACAAACTTCAGAATTAGATCGAAGCTATAAGAATTATCATCAACGCCTAAACGCCATTACAACATCTTTACACATGCCTATCATCATCTCGCTTGGTATATGTATTTTGATAATTGTCAGCAACGCTTTAGCGAAGGTTCATTAGTTTATTGGCTGCATCCCTGTTTCCTAAGCGTCCGATATAACTAGTACATGTACATGTACACAAGCTAGCAATGCACGGACAGTGGCATAATTATACAAGGGCCAGGGCCCGAGTTCCAACAAGGGTTCTAACCCTCACAATACTCCCTCCTGATAGCCGAATTATTATTTTTTTTTTTTTAATAGCGTTGTTTAGATAGTTTTATCTTTTCAGACCTGGAAAAGTTCTTCCATGAGACCAGCGCAGCTGTGTCATGAAGAAATGATTCTGGTTCCCATGTGGGTTTCGCATATCCCACCCATTTCACCAAGTATTTTAAGCGCTTGCCTTTCCCCGGTACATTTTTTTGTCTAAGAATACTTTCAACTTGAAATTCTTCTGCGTCGTCGACAACTATTGGCGATGGCTGATTGTCGTCTACTTTTTGTCCAGGCAACGGCGACGAATTTGCTGGTCTTAGTAGTCTTGAATGAAATACGTTATGGATCCCTGGTGGCGTATTTAGTCTAAAACTATGCGACCCCACTATTTCCGTCACTGTAAACTTGGCATGTCTAGTGTCGAGTTTTCGGCAGGGTCTATCCGTTCTTATATTTTCCAAGTTTAACCATACTTTATTGCCTACTTTATATTTTGGCGCTTGTTCTCTGAACTTGTTCGAGAATCTTTCCTGAGATTCCTGAGCTGCTGCAATTGATGATTTCGCCCAGTCTCTGACTTGCTTTAATTTTCTCACAATATGGTCAGCCTTAGCAACTGGAGAATTTATTTTGTCCTCGTCTGAAAGGCTTTCGTCGAGGTCTTCAAATAAATTTTTGCTCCAGCCATGCGATAGAAAGGAGTTTGTACCTTTAGAAGCTGAGTCCTTGCCACAAATACTAGAAACAACCAAAGGAAGCCATTTTGCCCAGTCGTTTTGGTCCCAGTTGACGTATTGCCTTAGTGTTGTCTCGATGATTTTGTTCATTCTTTCAGTCGATCCATCAGTTTCGGGTGAGAAAGCTGTAGAAAGTCTTTGTTTGATCTTCAACATTTCAAAGTCTTTTCCAGAGAGCGCTCGTAAACTGGGAGCCGCGGTCAGAGACAATGGCTCTTGGCAGAGAATAATGAGGTAAGTAATTCTTGATGAACCACCCAGCCACTGTTTCTGAATTAATATTTTTTAGACCATCTGCCAGCACGCCTTTGCTTAATCAATCAGTTATCACGATCATATTTGTGCAGCCTTCAGACAGCGGCAGATCAGTGATAAAGTCCATTGATATCTCTGACCATATCAGTTCTGGAATTGGTAAAGGTTTTAGAAAACCTTGCCGTCGACTTCTCCAAGCTTTATTCCTTCCACAACTGTCACAATTTTCAACGAATTTCCTAATATCCTTTGCCATACCAGGCCAGAAGAACTGTGTCACGGAACGGCCCGCTGAAGCTAGTCGTTTCGGCTTGAATTCATTTAGTTCTTTTGCATAAATTTTATTCACGTATTGTCTTTAATTAATTGGCGTGAGTTTTCATGCATTTTGTTGATCTTCATCAATGGCTTCAATGACGTTGATAAATTATTTTGCCGATCGTCACTAATTACTTATTATTGTTATTATTGTTGGATCTTTCCTGTTGATTGTTATTAACAACGATTGAATTCCAGGCATTGCATAGTTCTATGGAATTCTATTTCAATCGACGGTATTTTGGGTGTTCTACAATATTCGCTGGCGTTCGATGGGATAGGGTTCTAGTAATCAGTACTAGGGAATGTACTAGGTGGACTCATGTATAAATAGTGGTTAGGCCTTCTAGTTGAAAGCTCTCCAGCTTTCAGTCTTGTATATATTCTACGCATCTAGTCTAGTCAGGATTCAAGAAGTCAGGTTATCCACATCTACACTTGTCATTTGTTACAAAAGCTTACGTGACATTATCTGGTATCGTCAGTGTCCCAGAGTTCAAGGTATTCAGTATTTCAAGAGATTGTTCACCAAGATCAAGCCCAAGCTAAACCATCGAGATCCAAGTACAAGGAGTCACGACAAACTGTCGAGCAATTAGGGCATACGTTGTCTCTCTGCCAGGGTGGCCATTTATATCACAGTGCGAGCAGGAGGTATAATTTAATAGTATTGTTGTTGGGTAAAGACTAACTCTACAAACGACGGAAACCTTTATATAGTGGAGCTAAATAAGTCACGTGATTACAGTTTCGTGACAATACCTCTCCCAAACCGCTATTTGTCTCGAATAGCACGGAATTCATTCCCTATACCTTTTTGGTAAGACAACTTTTCGGCGACTCCTTATAAAATTCACCTGACCATCAGTAGGTTCTGATAATTCAGATTCATGATAAGTATATTTATCTTTTTTCTTTCTTTTTAACCCATTTCGGGGGCCCAGGCTTTTCCGGATGTCTATGGTGGAACTTCATGATCGCAGTGTCTTGACCTCTCAAATCAGTAGTCACTTGCCAAGTTGGTTCTTGGTGCTTCCACTTCACTTTGTAGGTTATGTTACCTGTGATAAAATTTGCACGCTTAGAATAATTTGAGCGTAGTGATAATCAACAGAGAGAATAGAAGTTGTAAAAGATGATTTAATAAACTAGATAGGTTCTTGAATAAGCTACCACTAATAATCCTTACAATCGCATTTTCTCCTTCTCAAGTGACTCTGGGCTTTATATATACATACATAAATGCATAGGCACCTGCTTATTTTACAGTTATAATAGGTATCTGGTATGTCCATCAATAGATGCCCTTTATTCAGGGGTGGATGTACGTTTCGCATACTCGTTCCATGGACATTTGTATGCAGGTAATGTTTCAGTGTTCCCTGCAAACTGGTTATTTTTAACAACCTGGACCTAGTTCGTCGTGAGAGTCAAGGATATCGTCAAACTTCCACTTTTCAACTTTAGCTTCGCCATCGCTACATTCCAAAATCCGACCTCCGATATTCCTTGATTCTTCTTTATTAATGAAACTCTGTCCCGCTAAGCCAACATCAAATGGGTCCTTTCGTCGTAGCAGGCTTGTATGAAATACAGGAAATATTTTCATGCCTTCTGGTAACTTTACTCTACAAGCTCTTTGATATGCCGATAAGACTTTGAAAGGGCCAGCCCATTTGTCATCTATTTTTTTTATTGGCCGGTTTGTTTTCATATTTCGAGTGTTGATGTAGACCAAATATCCTTCCCGAAAGCTAGGTGAGTCGGCTCTTCTATTGTTGGCATTATCTTCATACCTTTGTTGAGATTCTTTTGATAAAGCTTTTAATTGTTGCAAAATTCTAGAGAAACGGTCTCCAACAGCATTTGCATTCAAAAATTCTTTTTTCTGTGAAGTAGACAAAGATGGTGGGCATGGTTGTCTTGGCTCAACACCCAGATTAGGATTATACCCATAATTTGCAAAAAACGGTGATACCCCAGTTGTCTCTGAAATTGCATTATTTCCTGCGAATTCTGCTAATGGTAACCATTCAACCCAGTCATCCTGATGAAAACTAACAAATGCTCGAAGATACTGCTCTACAGATGAGTTTATTCTTTCTGTCTGGCCGTCTGTCTCCGGATGAAATGCAGAGGAAGGTTTCAACGTTATCCCGAGTCTTGAACTAAGTTCTCTCCAAAATTGGGACACGAATTGTGATCCGCAATCTGATATAATATTATCGGGCGTTCCGTGTAGACAATACACTCTGCTTACGGATGCGTCTGCCATCTCTCTGGCGTCTAAGGATTTTGTCAGGATAAAATGCCTGTACTTGGTTAAACAACAAACTACAACTAGTAGATGATTAAATATGTTCCATATCTTATGCATTCAGGGAGTGGTGAGATATAATCAACTGAAATATCTGACCAAGGTCGAAAAGGCATGGGCAACGGTTGTAGGAATCCTGGTGGAGCAGATCTCGGAGTTTTAGTCCGGATGCATAACTCGCATGCTTTGACGAAATTTCGTACATCATAAGTCATGCAAGGCCACCAATGTGAACGCGCAATAATATCTCTCGTTTTTGTCCTACCTGGATGCCCCGCTGGTCCTGAAGAGTGAGTTCGATAGAGGATCTGTATCCGAAGTTCATCGTCAGGAGGAACGAAAAGTACATCCTTGTAATAAATCCTGTTTTCTATAACTTTACAATCATTGAAAGCAATTTTCAACGATTTTTGTATATCTCTATTCCATTCCCAACATTCTACGTTTTTGAGACATTCAATTATCGCCCTCGCGAGCTTATTTCTAGCATATGCCCTGTCAATCAACTCGTCTATTGGTAAGTCCGTTTCCGGGACAAGAGATATCTTTAAGGACTGGATAGGGCTGCTAGTCTTTATAACATCAGGAAGGTACATACCACTACTCCACTTGAATTGGAGTAAGTTTTCCGGCTCGTTCGGGTCAAATCGTGATTAAGGCAATACTGTTCGTTCTCGATTCTTAACTCGATCGTTATTTCCGTCATATTTATTTGGTCAATCTTCTGGCTTGCGACTCAATGCGTGAGGACGTGTGGCCTTTACTCCCGGTCGGTACACAATTTGAAAATTGAATTGTGATAAAAACTCCAACCAGTGAACTTGTCTTTGGCTTAGTACTTTTGAAGTCTTGAAGTACTCCAAGTTTTTATAGTTAGTTAAGACTTTGAATGAATCTTGTGTACCTTGCAACTCTGGGCGCCATTCTTCTAGACATTTAATAATAGCTAGTAATTCCTTGTCATAAATTTCGTAATTGCATTCAGCAGAATTATGCTTGGAAGAAAAATATGCCACTGGCCGTAAAACCTTGTTTTCATCGTACTGAGATAAGACGCCTCCCGACGCCCAATTTGATGCGTCAGTTTCAAGAACTGTTTGTTTGCTCTAATCAAAAAATGCCAAGGTAGGCGCTGAAGTAAAAGATTTTTTCAAACTATCAAAAGCAGACTGCTCGTCACTACCCCAACGATAAACCGTATTTTTTTTAAGCAAATTAATCAGAGGTCAAGCGATTATTGAGAAACCACGAATGAAACGTCAATAGTAGTTGGCAAATCCTAAAAATTTTTGAAGATCTTTGACTGTACCTGGGGGCTCCCACGAATTAATAGTTTCTACCTTAGCGGGATCCATCTCTACACCATTAGGTGTCACTACCAGTCCAAGATATTTGGTTCTTGTCGTCTCAAATTCACACTTATTAATGTCAATTTGTAAGCCTGCCTCAAATAGCCTTGAGACAACTTGACGGACATGTTCTCTGTGATCTTCTTTAGTGTTTGAATAAATTAACACATTGTCTAAATAAGCTGTACAAAAATTGTCTAATAAGTCGTACAATGTGTGGTTGATGTAGTGCTGGAATGACGCTGGCGCGTTACATAGCCCAAACGGCATTACCAATGATTCAAATAAAACGAAACGTGTAATAAAAGCCGTTTTCCATTCATGTCCCTCAGCTTTACGGAGCTTATTAAATGCAGCGATTATGTCCAACTTTGTGTAATACTTAGCGAGGGAAATTGCGTCGAGAGTTTCTCTGATCAACGGCAATGGATATCTATTTTTTATTGTGACATTATTGAGTCCTCTGTAATCTTGGCAAATTCTTACGCCTCCACCAGGTTTTGCGGCAAGCAATAATGGTGCAGCACATCGTGCCCGAGATTCCCGGATAAATCCTTTCTTTAAATTTTCATCTAGCCATTTTCTTACAACTTTTAGTTCTGGTGCTGAAAGCGGACGGTTTTTGTTGTATGGAGGCTCCATTCCTGGGATTAGCTCGATCTTATGATCCCAGACTCGATGGGGTGGGAGCTTGTCTGCAATTTGTGGTAGAAAGGCTTCATTATGATCTCGGAGCCACATAGGCAACTTATGCATTACCTCCTCATGTGAAAGCACTGGTTTTTTCTCTAAAAACTTATTTATATCTGTTTCCTTGATACGATTAATTTTCATACTATCACGATTATAAAATTCGTTCAGGAAATTGTGATATGAAATTGGAAAATTTGAATGCATGTCCTCCAATTCCCCTTTTTCTAACATTGCATTCACTTTTCATCCTTACAGAATTTTAGAAAATTCACTGCACTTGAGTAATTGATATCTTTTATAACTGGCCTTTGGCTATTTTCTTCGGGCACGTCGATACTATCACTCTTTTGGTTAAGGGTTAGGAATTTTGCGGTTGCAATAGTAGACTCCTTTTCTTCAATGAAAGTTCTGTTTCTCCATGAGGGTAGCTCTGAAATTTTAGCATAGTTAAATATTTTTTTGTTTTTGTCATAAAATTTTGTTGCCTTTTTTTGGCGCCCACACAAATTTACTGGACATTAGTGGTAGACAATTTTCATGGCAGTGCCTTGAACAAAATAACAGTTCCAAACTTGCCTATTTAATAAGAGGGTCGTGAATTTGTAACCACGGAATTCCTAAAATCAATGGGTTTTCCACTCCTAACTTTGTGACATAAAAAAAACTCATTTCCTCGTGACGTCCAATAGCCATGGGAATCACTAAGTATTCTGTTATTTGGTCTCTAGTTTGTCCATCTGCAAGACATACGGCACGTGGACGTTCAAGCTTTTTAGTAGAGAGATTATTCAGTGAGACTTCTCGTCTATCAATGAATCCATATGCAGTGCATCTGCAGTCTATCAAAGTGTTTAGATGCACGGGTATAGCATTTTTCGCGGGGAGAAGTTTGGCAGGCACAGACAAAGATTTATCATTCCCTATAGACTTTAAACTAAGAGGTTTCTTATTGTCTAGTATTCTCTGTACCCATCTTGGTTCTCCCAGTAGCCCTTGATCGCAACTATGATCAAAGGCTAATCTTTTCCCTGTTTTGGCTCTATATTTTTAAATTGGCTCTCACAATACTCTTTGTCAGATACCTAGGTGTCTGATCCCTCGTGTTCGCAGTTCGGAGTATCGGAGTAACAAAGTATCGGAGTATTGGAGTTTCGGGGTTTCGGGGTTTCTTCGCGTGTTCAGATACGGTCAGACGTTTTTCTATATCGGGTCACTATTTATCTCATTCGTATTTATTTCGAGATACGATGGCGAATATTTGACATTTTCACTACAGGTAGCTCATCTCAAATTGTATATATCATAGTTCTATCTTGTACCCTAAAGTCTCCACGCTTTGTTCTTTGTCATTTATTAGACCTTCAGAATTTACTCTTTAGCTTCTTAAATTACCCTTCAGACCTTTAGACCTTTAGACCTTTAGACCTTAGACCTCTAGATCTTTAGACCTTAGACCTCTAGATCTTTAGACCTCTAGACCTTCCAATCCTCGAGCCTTAGCCAGATTCTGTCAAGTCACGCAAAGCCCACTATCGTGACACTCTTGCTCATCAGTATTAACAAATGGCTGTTCCTTAATTACCCGTGCTTGGAAGCTTCCCTGGCCTCTGCCACGAGAAAAGTTAGTCCCGCGACTTGCTCTACCAAAAAAACTTCCGCGGCCTCCCCGCCCACCACCGCGGTGAGCATTTCTTTTGTCAGCTGCCTTTTTAGATCGACAGTCTTCTACTAAGTGTCCAAAAACTTTGCAATAAAAACAAAGCCCCTGGTTGATACACCTTTTCTGTTCATCCTCTCTCATTGCATCTAATTGCATTGGATCCCTATTTCTAATTGCTGAATCTATCAGATGGCTCTGCTGTGGCTGTTGTTAGACGTTGTGGGGGGGCTGAATTTGTGGATGCGACTTAGCCTTGAATCGTTGGTGGTGGTCGTACTCTTGATTATTGTTATATAAAGTTTGACATAAATTTGACCAACCTGCAAAATCACTACGGGCAGGTGGACTAGTCACATGCCTGAGTCCATTTGTAATTTCTGGAGAAACCTTTTTCTTTAGGGCATCTACCATTTGTTCCTCTGTCTTATTGCTCTTCTTAGCTAGCTGCATAAAGCTACTTAGAAAATTTTGAAAGGGGCGGTCCCCTTGAGACAATAGGTCAAACTTTAGGGTAGCGTCGTGCGCCAAGTCAACGGTCTCGTACTGCCTGTCCAGTCGATTCAACAAATCTTCTGATGTTTTCATACCCCACGCACCGGGGTCATCTTTTTCTGCTGGACTTGTTCTATTATATCTCTGTTTAGGTGATAAGCATCCACACCTAAACAACACAGGATCGTTAAAATTTTGACTTTTTTGTTATCGAAGTATGCTTCGTCTTTGTAAGGCTTCAAGGTTCAAGAGCGTGGAGCATCAAAAAGCGGCTTTCGATTGTATTTCTAAAATGAAGAATCTAAATTACAGTGTGGGTTTTGCTGCTATTAAAGACAAAAGAAATGCAGCTGTGCCGCTAAATTATACGCTACAGAGGATAACAGAAAACTAACAAAAGTGAATGGTATAGCCCGGCGTGTGGTCAGTACGGCTGTCTTAGAACTGATGGAGCTGGTAGAGTTAATCGAGGGTTATGTAACGGCAATGGCAGTGCCTGAGGCATCAATATCCCGTGGATCATTACAGTCTTGGACAAAGTTCAAATTCATTTGCGACTTCCAGCTCAAGTATTGATCCTGTCGCTTTATCACATCTTTTTCTAGTCCTGTAAACTTCTCTAGATCAGAGGTGTACCTGTGGGTGGTTCTTTCAATCCTAGTCTTCGTTGATTTTGCCACAAGTTTGGTGTTCTGAGAAATTAACTCTGAAAGCGATTCTTGGCTATTTAACAAGGCGTTCCAGGTCTTCTCGAGTACTGTCTCTGATTTTTGTAAACAAAGATTTTTGTCATCCAGTTTCACTGCCATTCCTTTATTTTCGCTATGAACACGGCTAAACTCATTAAGCATGTGGTCCAATTCCGCACCTAGTGCATCAATGAAGTTAATCAAGCATGGCTGTAGTTCCTCGACCTTAAGGTTGCCGGCTCCTTTTAACAAGCACGTCAGAGGTGACATATCGAAAGTTCATTCCTTCTTTTCAATCAACCATTTGATATAAGAAATATTATCTATATTTGCCTCCAAGACTTCAAGTAGTGCTTTACTTACTCCAGCCATCACGTGATACTTTTTTTTTTTTTTTCTTTTTATAATTTAAAAACAAGCAAAACAAACTAAGCAATCAAATAAACAAATCAATTAAAAAAAAACAACCAAGACAATGTGGATCAAGATAAATCAAAAATTTTCAACAAGAAGCGTTCACGCCTACAAGTTTACACAGTGTTTGCTGAGAGACTAAGGTCGAGGTCTGTTAAAATCGAGAGCTAAGATCGTGGTTGTATATTCTGTTAGACGCAACAAACTATCACGGTGCGAGCAGGAGGTATAATTTAATAGTATTGTTGTTGCGTAAAGACTAACTCTACGAACGACGGAAACCTTTATATAGTGGAGCTAAATAAGTCACGTGATTACAGTTCCGTGACAATTTAAGACTGAATCGTGTATCTTTTGAATAATCCTAGTCCTCAGATCCTGCCCTTTTGGAACCCATTCTCTTTCTCAAAAGAGGAGACGCCCTTGGTCAGAAAGCAAACATTCCGCAATGGATACTTTTAAGTCGAGATAATTAGGGAATTTTCTTGCCTGTGTCTGGACCGCATTCAATGCTTTGTTATATTGAGAATCGTTATGGATGATTGAGTCCCAATCACTTAATTCCCTTGGCAGCTTCCCAATTTGTGTTTTGATAGAGCAGGGCTCCATGCGACTATTGTTCACAAATTCCCGTCTTACAAAGTGACTTGCCACTAGAACTTCTGGTTTGAGGAGCTGAACGTTCCGATCAGTGAGCCTCTCATCCGCTCCATCTCTCGGTAAATCTTTGTCTCTTCTAGAGAGAGCGTCGGCTCGTTCATTCTGTTTGCCAGGCACATGTACTATCCGGAAGTTATAGCGAGATAGAATCAAAGACCATCTCATCTGTCTCTCTGTGAGTCTTCGTACCGTCATAAAATATTCCAAGTTCTTATGGTCCGTACATATGTCAAAATGTTCTACTCCCTGAAGCTCTGCATCCCATTCATCTAAACAACAAATGATTGCGAGCATTTCCTTATCGTAAATCTCATAGTTGCACTCCGCAGGGTTATTTTTCTTAGAGTAGAATTCACATGGGACCCATAGCCCTTTGTTGTTTAGTTGTTGAAGTGTTCCTCCAACACACCATCCCGAGGAGTCAGTCTCAATTCGCATCGGCTTATCATAGTCAAACTGGCCTAGAGCAGGCGCAGTAATGAATATTTCTTTGAGCTTCCGGAAGGCAAGATCTGCCTCTGGCTTCCATTCAAACTTACAAACCTTGCGTGTAAGGTCTGTGAGAGGTTTGGCTAATTCTGCAAACCTGTGAATGAATCTCCGATAAAAATTAACAAATCCAAGGAAGCCCCTCACGCCTTTGACTGAGGTTGGAGCTTCCCAGTTCCTTATTGCTTCAACTTTATCCGGATCCATTTGTAAGCCTTTACCCGCTTCTATTACAAACCCCAGATATTTTGTTTTCTCCGTTTCGAACTCGCATGTGTCTACATCGATCTGTAGGCCAGCCTCTCTGAGTCTTTGTAAAACCTTCTTTACGTGTTGCTGGTGCTCTAATCTACTTCCTGACGAATAGATTAATATGTCGTCGACGTATGCTGAACAGAAATTATCCAGATACTCACGCAGAGTCCAGTTAATGTACTTCTGGAAAGTACATGGAGCATTGGCCAGACCAAAAGGTGTAACAAGCCACTCGTAAAGACCATGGCGCGTACGAAAAGCAGTTTTCCATTCGTCACCTTCGGCGATTCGAATCTTGTGGAACGCAGCAATGACGTCAAGTTTAGTGAACCACCTTGCCTTACAGATATTTCGCAGCGTTTCGTAGATCAGCGGTAATGGATAACAATCTTTTCTCGTTATTCTGTTCAGGCCCCTGTAGTCCACACAAAACCGTAGCCCCCCGCCGGTTTTCTTAACAAATAGCACCGGCGCTGCTGCTGGCGAATTGGTCACGCGTATAAATCCTTTATCGAGTAATTCTGTGAGTGTTTTCCGAAGTACTAATAACTCATCCCGCAACATATTATACAAAGGACCCCAAGGTATCTTTGGGTCCTGACTGTCCAAAGCTTCAACATCTATTTTATGGTCTATCCCATCGCCTCGTAGGGGTGGTAACAAGTCCGCTTTCGTATGATCGAAGACATCCAAGAATTCATGGTAGTGCATTGGCAACTTTAACAATGGATCTGAACGCTTTTTTCCTTCTAGCGCTTTGTTTATGTCCTTCATGCTTGCTGCAAAGACTTGCACTTTGTTTTTCTTGGCGTAGCCTCTGGACAAGTAGCTGAAAGCCACGGCTGATACTTGAACAGGACATCTGTTACTATCCTTGGTGGTATAGAGTGCATCCTTACTTTGAACAATGGTACCAGATGATCTTATTAGCATCTCGGATCTTGGACCATTAATTCTGACATCTTCTGATATGATCCACGGCATTCCCAAAATCATATCGTAGGACCCGATAGGAGTGATATATAAAAATATCTTTGTTTGCCGATGACCGTCCAAATCTATATTAATAACAGCAACTTCGGTCACAGAAGACGCTACCTTTCCGTCAAAACCGATTACTTCACGAGGGTTTATTTCTAAGCGCGCAAGGTTGTTTCTCTGGGCAAAGGATGAATCACAAAGACCGTAGGACAGACAGCCAGTATCGATTAACGTATTAGCAAATAATGTATCATTAACTAAAGCTGAAACAACAAAAGGCTGGCCATCCATCACTTCTTCGAACCCTTTCCAATCCCTCTCCAGATTAAACTTCTCGAGCCTCTGACTGCGACTTTTGTCAGAGGCTATTCTTTTCCCGATATATCATGATCATTGTCACTTGCCGCCATCGCTGATGCTGCCACTCTTGACATATGGAGCTGTTTCCGATTCTGACGATTTGGGTTCAATGCTGGTAACAGTGAGCAGCCTTTGATAATGTGACCCTGGCCACCACATTGGATACATAAGCCTTCTGATATTCTCCGACCGATTTCCTCTTGCTATACCAAAGTAGCGCGGGCTCGCGCGTTTCTGTGCGTTTGTCCGTTAAACTTCCGCTGCGCTGCTGAGACATTCACTGTCGGAGTAGGCTCCCAATCCATTTGGTCGTCACTTTGTTGGGTTTCAACCACGGGTGGATGCTGAAGAGCAGCCCCTCGTTCACGCCCTGCCCTCGTATTCCATGCCTTCACAACCTCCATCTTATCAGATGTAATACGTAGCCGGGATACAAAATCTTCATACCCTTGAGGCTCGGTTTGTGAAACCAGGCGATCTGTGAGATCTAAGTTAAGACCGGCCCGGAGATAACCCTTTTTCGCTTCGTCTGTCCATCCCCAGGCTTGAGCTTCTAAAAGGGTCTGTTCGAAATCTTGCAAAAATTCTCGGAAGCCACGATTTCCTTGTCGAATCGAGTTCAGTTTGTTGATGGCCTTCGTAGTTTTCTCGGGGTCTCCAAAAGCTTTGTCCAATCGGTTCAAAAATTCAACAACAGTAAACTCGTTCTCTCCTTTCGCAAACTCGATCCAAGGATGAATTCTTTGAAGAGCGATTTCTGAGGGACGTCCGAAACCATACCACACCCTCTCTTCTTTGTTACCAATTGCGTTGGCATCAATACGTAACTTGGCCTCTAGTAGACTGCGGAATTGTGGATATTGCGAAGGAATGAGACCAGAGAACTTTTCAGGGTGCGGCTGAGAATGTCCAGGTCTTTTCTCTGAAGTCCCAACTTGTAATTTAGTAAGAAACTGGGTCAAGATACCTATGAGACTTGCCACCCATGATGGTGTTTGGTCGCTTCTAGACTGACGTGACTCAGGTGCGATGAAGAACGGCTCCCCAGAGTCTGGAGCACTACTGACCCTTATTTCATTGCCCATGTCTACTTCCCTTAACCCATCCATAGCACAGGCGTGTCAGAAAGAAGTGATGACTGACTGGTTGATGACTGACTGATTGATGACTAAGTGACTGACCAATTAATGACACACTGACTGACTGACTAAAAATAATATACTCTGATCAGAAGATGAGAGAGACGCACTTTTACTGTGAGAGGCTGGTCCTCGAATAACTCAAAGTAGAGGTTCAATATAATAAATTAAGAAGTGCGTGAAGTTTAACATACAATCAAGTAGCCCTATATACCTTTCTTCCAATTCCATATTCTTCTAGAATCTAACCAACCCAAGATCATCACAACCGATTGTACAAACTTCAGAATTAGATCGAAGCTATAAGAATTATCATCAACGCCTAAACGCCATTACAACATCTTTACACATGCCTATCATCATCTCGCTTGGTATATGTACTTTGATAATTGTCAGCAACGCTTTAGCGAAGGTTCATTAGTTTATTGGCTGCATCCCTGTTTCCTAAGCGTCCGATATAACTAGTACATGTACATGTACACAAGCTAGCAATGCATGGACAGTGGCATAATTATACAAGGGCCAGGGCCCGAGTTCCAACAAGGGTTCTAACCCTCACACATACTATATATTCATTTAATAGACCCACAAAATCTCAAGATGGAATCTTATGCTGTAATAGCGCCAGGAGTAGCTCGAATTCCGAAGACTACGAGCGCACAATGCTGGCATCAAAGTCTTGGGTACAAGGACCAAAAGATTTTGAAGAAGACAGCAGACTGTTCGCTTGGACTGGAAGGTATAGATATGAGCGACCTTGGTACATATAAGACCTGCCACCTTAGCAAAGCTCAGTGTTTTGTCTCCAGGGAGCCCAGACCTACTCCGAATGAGCCACTTGATGAGGTCTTTATTGATACAGTGGGAAAAGTGACATAGTCATTCAACAAGCACCAATATTTTATCATCATAACAGATGCTAAAACAACAATGCGGTGGGCGCTGACTACGCAAACAAAGGACTAAATAGCATCAGAGCTAGTCCAATAGATAGATAATCAAGAGCATCAATACGGAAAGCGAGTTCGAATAATTTTTAGAGATAGAGGCTTAGAGTTCACCCAAACCAAGGAGTACTGTGAAAAGCATGGCATACGAACAGATATTTCAGCACCTTATACACCTGAGCAAAATAGAGCATCAGAGGCTGCAAATAAGGTCATTATGAGGAAAGCTTGATCGCTACATATCGACTCCGGTATGCCAGCTATGTACTGGCCATAGGCAGTTAAGCATGCATGCTTCATCACAAATAGACTGTACTGCCTTCGAACTAGCAAGGTGCCCTTCATTAACTTTCTCAAAGGACTGAGACAATCACACAAGGAAAAAATTGACTTTACGAATTTGCTCCAATTCGGTTGTAGAGCATATAAGCTCATTGGCCATAAACTAGGAAAATTTGACCCCCGAGCCGAGATGGGCTGGTTCGTTGGATTCCAAAAGAATACAAGTAAAAACTTCCTTGTTTATTACCCTCATTGGACGCCAGCGCATGAATGGAAGTGGATCGAAAGCTGCACTCCCCATGTCACTTTCAATAAGGATGTTGTATTTGGTGATAAATTAGATTCAGTTCATCGGCAGAAGACAACCAGCTATTGGACTAGGGCGGATTCAATTTTCTCTGAAATTCCATTATTAGCACAAATCCATAATACATTACCTACGAAGGGACCTTCAACTAATGCTCATCAAACGCCACAGGAGTTTGAGGGGGAGAGTCAACCAAATTTGCCAACGGAGTCAATGGACAGTCAACCAAATCGCTCGGGCTGTCAGCCGCTGATAGCTCCTCTTACATCTCCAAGAGTAGCACCACAGCTCGACATCCCTCAGATAGAAGTACCTGAGTTCTATGAGAATCCAGTCGTGTTGTGGGACACTAACTCAAGTATTCCTAGCTCGCCAACCCTATCAATTCAAAGTCAACATGAAAGTGAGTATTCAGAGCGTGAGGACTCTGCCAAATATCCAGAGGTCCCAGAAAAATCAACCGACGTGCCTCTATCTCAGGATTTAGTTCACCAGCCAGAGTGCCAAAGTAATTCAAGCTCGCAAGAAGTAGCCCCTCATGATTACACAATGACAGGATGAGATCCTCTGCAACCCGTTGCCGGCCAGAAACGCCAACACTCTCCGGAGCCAGATATGATGCGGACTAAGCGCAGCAGAGATGTAAAGCAAATAGATTACTATCGCCTCCATCATGGGATGGCAGCCTATCAGTCAACTGACCCAAGAACGTGGGAAGAAGCTATGACGTGCTCAGAAGCGACACAGTGGATACTAGCAGCAAACAAAGAATTCAACTCGCTAAAAGAGAAAGGAGCAATAAAGATCATTAGACGTAAAGATCTACCAAAAGGCCGTAGTCCCATGAAGTGTAAATGGGTATTCAAGAAGAAGTTTTTAGCAGATGGAAGCATTGAGAAATGGAAAGCTGGTTGTACCGCTAAGGGTTTCACTCAGAAGTTCGGTATTGATTATAAAGAAACATTTGCGCCAACGCCGAGACTGGAGACTGGAAGAATCATGCTAGTTCTTGCTCGTCATCTTGGTTGGCATCGAAGGCAAGGAGATGTGCCTACAGCTTTTTTAAATCCAGATCTAGACATTGATCTTTACATGGAGATGCCAAAAGGATTTGAAAAAGATGGATGTGTTCTTCAGCTTTGCAAGGGTTTGTATGGGCTTAAACAAGCTGCGGCCTTATGGTATGATGACGCAAAGGCTACTTTAGCTGGGCAAGTGCTTTTCCCAACAGTCTCAGATGCATGCCATTATACCAATAAAAAGAAGGATTTGTTCGTACTGATGCATGTTGATGATTTCCAGGTAATGGGACCTAATTTCAAGAAGATCGATCAACTTATGCACGCCCTGTACAAAAAGTATAAGCTTAAAGCTGTAAGGACAGATCTGTTCTTTGGTACTCACATCAAAAATCCGGACAAGACTACGCTTAAGCTCTCCCAAGGACAGTATGCACAAACACTGATAGAGAGACACGGCCTAAAGGATTGCAAGCCTGCAAACACGCCCATAAAGCGTCTAATGGAGCCTAGTAGTGTTGATCGATGCGTGTGTTGTGATTGAGTGAGAATAGAAGTTGATTGAGGCCTTTTTGCACAATTTTTTCTGTTATATTCTACTTGTGGAGATACTAGGGCTATTTATACATCAATCTATCACTTCTAGATACTTTCGTTTCATCCTTCCATCTAGTTCAGTGTTCAAGACTGATTCCCTAATGTTCTACATGATTCCATTCTATTTTGTACAAAAAACCCCCAGCTTGTTCCAGAAGATTCCATTAGATAACGTAGTGATCGGCAATGTTAAGGGAGTCCCTGTTCAGGCCCTTGCTTTATGCCGTGGCCAACCGAGCTAGATGTAGTTAGCGCATATCATAACAACTAGCACACAGTGCTTAACACAGTTAATGACAGATTATAATTTGATCATTGGTGGACTTCAATACCTCGCAAATAACACAAGGTCTGATGTTGCCTTCGCTGTCAATCACTTGGCTCGCTTCCTAGTTAATCCCTCAGATGATCATTTACTGGCAGCTCGTCTAGTACTCCAGTACATTACCAAGTTGCCTGATCAAGGACTCATTTTTAAAAGAGGAAATGGTAAACCATTACTTAAGGGTTACACTGATGCAGATTTTGCGGCCGATCAACTGACAAGTAGGTCAACCTCTGGAATGCTGATCAGACTTGCGTCAGGGCCAATAAGTTGGAAGTCTCACCTACAGCGTGAAGTTGTTCTGTCCACGACTGAGTCAGAGTACCTTACAGCTGCAGAGACTTGTCGTTAGTTACAATGGGTAAAATCTTTATTTGAAGAGCTGGAACTAATTGACCAAGCTGAAGGGGCTAAAAGGACTAGACTCTACGATGACAACCATTGCCGCTCTAAGCATATTGCCTTAAGAAACTTCTTATGTCGGGAACAACTCCAGAATGGCAAAATTGAAGTAGTCTACGTTCAGTCTGCCAATCAATTGGCCGACAGCCTTACTAAAGTCAAGTCACCGGTGATGATACATTAACATTACCCATATACTAAGCTGGTCACATTAGTAAGTCATACTAAATGTATGCTGTATGATCAGTCGTCATTTGGACAATAAAATCACTATTTAGAAATGTTTGTTACTAACAGGGGGAGTGTTGTGATATGACTGTCAGAGCCGCTATGCGCATACACTTGTCTATCTACAGGGATATGGCATATTCATGTACTAGTCCTTGAACAGCGTACAGGGATTACATAGCCCTGCACAGCCGCTATTACGATTATCATTAAGAGCCTAGTGCTACTAGTACAACATAGTAGCATAATGAGAAATAGTAGCATTATGGGACATAGTAGCATTATGGGAGATGGTATTATTATACAATATGGTAGAATAATGGGAGACGGTATCATAATGGGACAGTATAGGATGTTAGGCTATCGGACATTCTTGTTATATGATAGACTATCCTGACAATGTAATATGTATATGTATTAGTCCTGTCTACCTCAGTAGTATTATTGATCACACTAATTAAGTTATTCATATCCTAAGTCTCTGAGTTTCATCTTCTGCACTTCTCTGTTATCCCTAGCTTATTCAAAATTCTATATCTGCTCATAACCAAGTTATAACAAAACAATATAACAATATCGGATCTGAAAATACTATTCTTAGTGGAGGACTGAAAGCAATCACTGCTGCTCTTAAACATGCTAGAAGTATGGCTGGACAAAGAGACTAAATCATAATCTTCTCAGATAGTCAGGCAGCTCTACATAGGTTGAAATCCCTAGACAACCGACCTGGTCAGATGTGGCGATAAAGATCTGTGAGTGCTGGTAGAGAACTTAAAGAGCATAAAGTTACTGTCACCCTGGAAAAGGTACCTGGTCACTCCGACATTACAGGTAATACTAAAGTTGACAAGTTAGCTAAGGAAGCTGCACTAGAGCCTCCTTATCAGAACTTGTCAGGCCCCGGTACTTTCAAATTGAATATCTCCCTGCTGGACCCTGAAGATCTGTTATGCCGGTATATTTTAGGACCGACGTATTAATAGTAATCTTCGCAACAAGCTTTATTTAGATATTCTATTTTCGTTTTGTTATTTTTAACTTGCTTGGGTTGAATAATTTATGGCAAATCTTCAGGATAGTGGTTCTAGGAATTTGGATTCTACTGTACATAAGGAGTTGTAGCCTTCCCTTCTCTCTTCACGTTTTGTCTTTTCTGTCATCCTATCACTACCCTTAGAGATCAACCACCTTAGAAATCAACTACCTTAGAAGTCTACTACCTTAGATACCACTTACCTCAGTCCACATTCATTTCTTCTCACTTTGCCTTGTCACTTTCTTTATTCTCTACTCCTCTATCTCCCATAACATTCCCAAAAGCACGGATATTTGAAAGTCACAATATCCACCCACCAACGTGACACTCCTGATGATTCTTGTCCCATGAGCTTAGCCTATGTTTCTCAGCTAACAAGTCAAGAGAAAATTCAGGAATAGGACAACATAGTGACAAGATACAACTTAAGCCACCTAGTAGGTCCCAGTTCATATTTAAATCTTTATCCTAGACAAATAAGGAGAAAAATATGGACACCAAGGGTAACAAAGAAATAAATCTGCTCTTCTTATTTCTAGTTAAAAAGTCAACATGATTATTTCAAATCATATCTAAAAAGGATTGGAAAAATACTAGATGATGATTGTGTTTGCAGTAGAAAGCTGTTATGCTGATGACCCTAGAGCTCGGATAGCCATGACACTAGTGATGTCATGGCGCACAGTTCAAATGTGGTAGGTCACGCGACTGGATATGTTTGGTCTGTTTGCTCTGTTAGATTGAGTTAGCATTACCTAGTTAGCGTCTGCTGTAGAACTATAAGTAGGGAGCTTTCCTCCGAGAAGTAGATAATTAACTCAATTACCTTTTATCCAAACAATATCATACACTGCCATCCTTAGTCTTCTCAACCTCTGCGAGCATTCACATCACGCGCAGGTTATTCCCATTAAATGTATGTATACCAGAGTCATACCCCTATTACAACAAAAGCAGACACCTGGTCACCTCCTACTAGAGTGTAGGATTCCCTCACATATTGGTGGCAGGCTGAAAAAGTCAGCTATAGATGCATGCCTACTACTGCAAGCCAAGATTGAAGCAGAAAAGGTAGCCGAGAGGAAGACAACAACTTTATTTCTTTATGTGAAAGGAGCATTTGATCGTATCTCTAAGAATCAACTTGTCAAGATAATGGCAAAGCTAGGATTACCCTTGGCTTTGCTAACTTGGGTGTCCTCACTCCTCAGCCATTGACAGCCAGGGCTTTCATTTGATGGAGAAACTAAAGAATTCAAAAGTATAGAGACTGGAATCTCACAAGGAAGCCCAATATTACCTATTCTATTCTTGATATATATTAGAGAAATGTTTACTTCAAGGGCTGCTATATTCCTCTCCTACATTGATGACATATCTTTAACATTATTATGAAGTAGCTTTAAGAAGAATGTCCAAATTCTAGAAAGAGAAGTAGGAATGTTGTAGGACTTAGGAAGAAAGAATGCAGTTCAGTTTGACATTGCAAAAACAGAACTCATACATTTTGAAGACTCTAAGATTGCTAGAAAATATTCAGACTCCCAGGAGGAGAGCAGGTAGAGCCCTGTCAAACTGTGAAGTGACCAGGGGTATGGTTTGATAAAAAGTGTCACAGTCCGAGATCTGGGATGGAGCCATATAATTCGGAGCAAGTTTATTTAATAGTTTAACTAATTACAAAAGTAGATTAAAGCGAAAATATTTAATAACAGATGATGATGAGAATACAAGTGAGGTCGTGGGCGCCTATTTATACATATGCGTGAAGAGGCAAACATGGGTATGGACTCCACAGAACGCACAGAGCATGTGACGCAACAAAGTAAGCAAACAGAGCAAACAGTGTTGTGTGACTGAGACCTGGCTTGGTTGGCCAACCTAGCCCATAGGCAATACCCTGGTCTACAGACCGTTACAGTCCCCCCCTTTCTGAATAGTAAGTAATTATTTCATTTGTTTGTCTGCCCTTTTTTTCTGTCTTTTTTGTCGACGTTTTGTTTTAACGTGTTCTTTGGCTGGACCTACAAAGGGTCCTGATCTATTGATAGGGGGACCGTCATTAAACTCGATGGGTCCACAGTCGTGCTTAAACATATAAAGTGCCGCTGTATCCTTGATATACTCTATTGGTTCCCGTAAAGGCTCAGCCCAGCTAGAATACTTGACTAGTGCGTGTCTACATTGACCTCGACCTTGCCGTATAGTGCGGGATCTTAATATTCTGTCTATTTCATACTCGGGTTTGTTAAATTAATCTATGAGTGCTGGATTCTGCGTGTCGTTGCACTTTTGCGAGGGTAATGGGTTGTTACAAGCTCTTTTTACTAGCTTGACGTGGAAACGCTTATGGATTTTTCCTGGAATGTTCAATTCCACGGTCAGGGGGTCCGGTACAGCCTTGACATCGTACTTTGCGTGTAATTAAAACAACTTCTTAGAAAGCTTGGGTGTGCTAACGTTCTGCAAGTTTAGCCAGACCTTGTCTCCAACTTGAAATTTTTTGTGTTGTCTCCGAAAATGATTATCGTTTTCCTCTTAACGCTGCTGAGCTGTGGCGATAGCTGCTTGCGCAAAATCTTTAGCTTCCCTCAGCCTTGTAATAAGTTTTTCTGCTAAAGATTTTCTGGGGTGTCAATGGCCGTCATCTAGAGCTGGTTCTTAAATGGGGTTGATGTTTTATCCGTGTCTAAGGAAAAACGGACTCATTCCCCCGATATTTCATAGATTAGTGCACTTGATGCTGATATTAATTCTGTTGTCAGATGATTAGTTTCTCGAGTAATTGGATCAATACGAGTCAACCATGCATAGAGGTTAGAAATGAGATCACTAGTCAGAAAGCAGAGGATAATAAGGTCAATATAGTTCTATTAGGCAAGTCCTTGGAATATCTGGTATGGTTATGCAGTGTAGTAAAGGAGGTCATGTATATATATATATATATATATATATATATATTTATATATATATAGGTTCAGCGTGTGAGAGATTTCCTCTGCACGCAACGTCTTCTGAATACACATTCACCACATACCTTTTACATCTCTTCCTTGGGAAGACCAATTTACTTCAATTCCAAATCCTTACTTTTCTCCTTACGCTTCTTCCTCATTTTGTCTTTCCCTTGGGAAGACCACATCTATTATCTCACCTCAGATCTCGTTATCACATTTACCTCGCTCACTAGTGCCCCACGGAACGCCGATTACCCTCTCTCTGAGACGATAGCTGAGTTAGGTTGTAGGTTTATTGCGAGTTGTGCCATAGGCAGTAAATCAGCCCAATCGTTTTGTGCGTAGCAAGTGAAGGCTCGTAAGTATTTGAACATCTCTTAATTAGCTCTCTCACTTGTGTTTGATTAGGGGTAGTTAGCTGTTGTAAGGCGTTGGGATATGCTAACTGACTTATAGAAAAATTGCCAAAAGTGACTTAGCCAATTGCTTCCCCTATCGCTCGTGAGGTTACGTGGGAATCCAAAGTATCTATAATATCGGTCAATAAATACTCGCGCGCATTATTCCGCGTCCATAGATTTGGTAGAGAACAGAAACACATCCTTCCCCAGGCGGTCCGTAATGACCATGACGTTAGTACAGCCATTAGAATCTGGTAGATTGGTTACAAAGTCAATAGTTAAGTCACTACCCAGTCGTTCCGGGATTGGAAGGGATTTTAAAAACCCGCTTTAGCTTCTCTCTAGACTGACGTTCGGCCATATACATCGCAATTTCTTAAAAATTGGCGCACGGAAGATCGCATTTTGGGCCAGAACCAACGCTGCAGCAAGATACTCAACATAGTATCTCTACCTGGGTGTCCTGTTAGGTGGCTATCGTGTGTACGCTGCATGATAGCGGTTCTGAGTGGTTTGTAGTCTGGTACCCAGACTCGGTTTTCTCTTCCACAAAGCACGTTGTAAGCTGAAACTGTGCACTCGGAAATGTTAGCTGTCATAATTAAAGCAACATCAGCCAGAGAAATTGTCTCTCCAAGTTAAACAGCATCTCGAGCTCGTCTCTAAGACTCGTCTTCTTTTACCGCATTGCTCCACAGCTGCTGGAGCTCGTCATCATCAAACAGCATCTTGCCTGATGCCTTGTCATTCTTTACAATTCCAATATCTTCTGTGGTTGAATCCTTATTGAATGTTGCTATATTTATCTGCGAAGCCTGTATTAGTTACATGACAGGCCCTGCTTTCGTTCGTCATCTAATTTAACTGGTTTATCCTAGTCTCGACGCAATAGCGCGTCTGGGCGATTGCACGCACGTTCTGGGAGCCATTCCAACTTAAAATTAAATTGTTGTAAATTTTTGCTGTACCTTATTTGTCTTTTGTTAAGCAAATGTTTTGTAGTGAAACAGCTTAAGTTTTTATGATCAGTTAAAATTGTGAAAGGCTCTATAACAGAAAATAGTTCCGCTTTCTTCTCCAATAGACATGCAACAATAGCATGCATTTCTTTGTTGTTGATGAAGTAGTTGACCTCCGAATGATTTAGTCTTTTGGAGAAACAAGCTACCGGTCGGAGCCTACCTTGATTGTCTTTTTGCAATAGACACCCACCCAGAGCATATCCAGAGCAGTCTGCTTCCAAGATTGTATCTCTGTCTAGGTACCATTGTGCCAGTGCTGGTTCAGAGGCAAATACCTATTTCAGTGATTCAAATGCGTTCTCTTTGTCGGGACCCCATTTCCATGTGTTATCCCTTTTAGTTAAGTTAATGAGAGGAGCGGTAATTTCCGAAAACTTGTCAACAAAACAGCGGTAAAAGTTTGAGAACCCAAGGGAAGACCTAACCCCTTTAACCGACGTGGGAGCTTGCCAGCTTTGGATTGCAGATTCTTTTGATAGGTCTACTGTTATTCCCTGTCACAGTCTAGACAGGAGCGCCTGCACAGCTAAGTGTGTAGAGGTAGTAAATATTCAATTCTATAAGGAAGTAAACTATATCGCTACTCAACAAGTCTATGTGCAACCCTCACTGCAGTCTAATGACTCGCCCTAACCCTGATATCAATAAAGGTTCCTGAAAGTCCTCGTGTATCAGAAGGTCCCTGTGATAGCAAGCCTACGTATATCAAGGGTACTTCTCGTTTCAGCTAGTCGCCATCTCATATCTGATTATGCCTTGTGCACCGTGCCCCATTTACCTTGCCCTACGCACATTGCCCCATGCGCAATGTCCTTATCCCTGTAAGGTCTGTGCACGCCTATGCGCCACATAGGCTACAGGAACAATTCAGCTCACCAGCTGTTATATTCCCTCCTTTCTGTGTATGATAAACCCCAAAAATTTTACCTCTTGTTGTAATAGGTGTATGATTCGGGTGTACATACATTTATTGGGAATAAGCTGCGCGTGATGTGAATGCTCACAGAGGTTGAGAAGACTAAGGATGGCAGTGTATGATATTGTTTGAATAGAAGATGATTGATTATGATAGTCTACTTCTCGGAGGAAAGCTCCCTACTTATAGTTCTACAGCAGACGCTAACTAGATAATGCTAACCCAATCTAGCAGAGCAAACAGACCAAACATATCCAGTTGCGTGACCTACTACATTTGAACTGTGCGCCATGACATCACTAGTGTCATGGCTATCCGAGCTTCTAGGGTCATCGGCACAACACTTCCCCCGTTGGTAACGACCAATACAGTTATTGAATTGCGACTTGAGATTTTACTTTTGTTAGAGAGTTGGCTAATTGATTGGAGGAGGCAACATAGGACACCTCAATTAATCCCTTTTGGTGCTGTTCACGACAATAGAAGTTTCTAAGTGAAATATGCTTAGATCTTTAGTGATTGTTGTGATTTCTTATAAGAGAGATTGCTGACTGATTGTCCACATACAATTTTGTGCATGTTGCTCCTTCAATAAGCTTGGTGGTGTCTAACTCTTCCAGAAGTGATTTAGTCCATTGGAGCTGACGGCACGTTTCGGTGGCGGCAAGGTATTCGGCTTCAGTCGTGGAGAGCACTACTTCCCGCTGGAGGTGTGATCGCCAACTTATCGGCCCTTGTGAAAGTGATTCCTCGATCTGGTTCTTTAGAAATGTATCTAAGCACCCGATGGGCTGCTAGTAAATGCTCATTGGATGGGTTTGCGAGAAAACGTGCCAAGTTATTCACTGCAAAGGCAATATCGGGCCGTGTATTATTCGCGAGGAACTGTAGGCCGCCAATGATGGAGTTGTATCTTGTGGTTTGCTCAGGTGTGCTCTATTTATCATTAGGAAGCATGAGGCGCTCGAGTGGAGATGCTACAGGTTTACAGTCCTTCAAACCATGTCTATCAATCAATGTTTGTGCATATTGCCCTTGTGATAATGCCAGGGTATTTTTTCTTGGATAGTTGATGTGGATGCCGAGGAATAGGTCTGTGCTTACCAATTTGAGATTGTATTTTTTGTGCAAAGCTCTCATCAGTGTCTCTATCTTGCCCAGGTCAGGACCCATGACTTAAAAATCATCAACGTGCATGAGAACGAACACATCTTTCTGGACGTTAGTATATAGGCAAACGTCGGATGTGGTCGGATGAAATCCAAGTTTTGCAAGAGTGGCTTTCACATTGTCATACCACAGTGCTGCAGCCTGCTTAAGACCGTATAATCCTTTGCGAAGGAGAATTATGCATCCTTCTTTCTCATAACCCTGGGGCATTTCCATGTAGAAGTCAATATCAAGGTCAGGGTTCAGGAAGGCTGTTGGAACATCGCCTTGTCTACGGTGCCAGCCAAATTGGTGGGCTAGAACAAGCATTATTCTGGCTGTTTCTGGCCGTGGCGTGGGAGCGAACGTTTCAATATAGTCTATACCTTGTCGTTGAGTGAACCCCTTCGCAGTGCATCGAGCCTTCCATCTTTCAATACTTCCGTCAGCTCGGAATTTCTTTTTAAAGACCCATTTGGATTTCATGGGTTTGCGCCCCTGTGGAAGTTTAGTGCTAGGAATGATCTTTTTGGCTCCTTGTTCTTTGAGAGAGTGGAATTCTTCGTCTGCTGCCCTTTTCCATTGTAAGGCTTCCGAACTAGTCATAGCTTCACTCCATGTTTTTGGTTCGGTGGAGATCTGTGCTGCTTTGCCATAATGTAGTCATTTGTAATCGTGCTTCTTCACTTCTCTGCCTGATCTAGTTCTCATTGTTTCTATTTCTGGTGAGTATTCTCTTTCCACAGAGTGTGCTCGTTTCTATCCAGCAATAGATCGGACTGGGTCCCAGCCAGTCATGATGTGATCATGGGTGGTTTCTTCTGTGTCATCTTCTTCTGAGCTGTACTCCTCCTGTTCTTCTTGCTGCAAGGTGAGTTCCTGTGAGTTGTGTGGAAAGTCTGTAGTTTGTTCCGAGTGATGCGATTCGATTGGCGAACCTTGCTCACTATTTTGGGAACTTACATTATGCGTGTCTATTTGTAATGGCTGCTCCTCAGATGGTAGGAGTGGTGCTTGTTGCTCTTCAACTCTTGGTTCGTTTGTACTGATGACCGGCTCAGGGCCATGAAGTTCGTGATTTGTGGTTAATGGAACTTCTGGCGTAGGCGGTGGATCCTCCCCCTCAAACGAGGCTGATTCATGAATATCTGGAGTTGAAGGTGGATCCTGGGGACGGATTACTGGCTCTGTAAATATGGAGTTGTTGCTTGTCCAGTAACTGGTTGTTTTCTGCTGGTCAACTGGAGTTAGCTCATCACCGAACATTACATCCTCATTGAAAAATGCATGAGGCGTGAAGTTTTTGGTCCATTTCCATCCCTGCGAGGCAGTCCAGTGTGAGTAGTATATAATAAAATTTTTGTTAGTGTTGGTTTGGAATCCCAAGAACCATCCTTTTGATGCTCTGGGTTCAAACTTGCCTGGTTTGGGATGTATTAGCTTTTATGCCCTGCGACCAAATCTTGGGATGTTGGTAAGGTCCACTTGACCTGAATGAGGCTGGTTGAGGCCCTGCAAGAAGTCAGTTATCAGAATTTGTTTTGTATGTAGGCAGTATAATCTATTGACAATGAAGCATGCGTGTTGAACTGCCCAGGGCCAGTAGGATACAGGCATGCGAGCGTCAATTAGCATAGATCGCGCTAGTCTTAAAACCACCTTGTTTGCGGCTTCGGATATGCTATTCTGTTCTGGCGTGTCTGGGGCGGACACATCGGTGCGAATGCCGTGCTGATCGCAGAATGACTTGATGCGTAAAAATTCTGTTCCTCCATCTCTAAATATGGCGCGGACTTTCTTCCCGTAATGGTGCTCTTGAAAGTTAATCCATTGTAGGAGTAGAGGAGCAATTTGATCTTTGGTATCAGTAGTAAGTGCCCAACGCATACGTGTCTTGGAATCTGTGATTATCACCGCGTACTGGTGACCATTCCTTGCAGCGGTGATTTTGCCTACTGTGTCAATGAATATCTCATCTAAGGGTGCATAGGGTGTTCGTCTCGGTTCTCTAGAGACGAATCTCTGAGCCTTGCTTAGGTGACATGTCTCGCATGTGGTTAACTGACCTAGATTGATACCCTGTAATCCTTTGGTATTAAGAGCTGTTTTCTTGAGTATATTTTGCCCTATATGTCTAAGCCTTTGGTGCCAGCGCTGCGCACTTGAGGTAAGCAGTATTCTGGCGACGCCAGGGGCTATGATTGCATCAGCATCTCTAGTTGGGGATTGCCGAGTAAGAGGATGAATGTAGTACACATTTTTTTTACGTAATAGACGTGCGACAGGGACTTTTGCGCCACTTGGTAATTTTTGAACCAACAGTGAATTTTGGAAGTCGGGGACAATTTGTGAAAATCTCTCTAATCTTCCTGCGGATATAATATTGCAAATTGAATCCGGTGAATATAAGGCGTTTTGAAGACTAAGAGTGAGCTTCCCTATTTTTAAAACTGCGTCGCCCTGCTGGTTTAAGGTTTTGGTGCCAATAGATTGATCAAATTTAAAGGACTTCATGCTTTGGCTAATTTCACAAAAATAGAATATGTGCGGTAGGAAGTGGTGAGATGCACCAGTATCATAAAGTGTATTACTTTCATTCATTTGTGACAAAGCCGCTATAATTACCCCTTGAGAATCTGAGTCGCTATCTGAACTATGGTCAAACGATGTTACTGCCTGCTTACCCTTGCCTTTATATGCACCGGAGCAGTTGTCTCTTGCAGATGCCAACTCCGGGTGAAGGCGGTAGCAATACTTGTTTTTATGACGGTGGCAACATCTTTTACAATAAGCCTCGGGATCTAAATTACAACTGTTGGGTACGATCGCAGCAACTGTGTTTGGTTGCTGGACCCAATTGCCTGCTACAGTTCGTAACATAGACATCAGTGTTTGCAGAGGAGCGTACTCATTGTTGGAATCATAAACCCTCGTGTCTCGCCATACATTTAGCCACTCAATCTGTTTAGTCCCCATTACGAATATCGCGCAAGCTTGTCCTTCTCCAATGCGATAGCTAGAGGCAGTCGGCTGAGTAGGAAATGCATCAGCCGCACTATTGACACTCTGCAACGCTGCTAGGAAACGGTCAATATTATCATCAGCTTTATTGACAAACCTGATAGATAGGAACGACTCGAGTGCTGCAGCATATGGGGCGGTCGCTGTTTTGCTCCTCGTACCAGCGACAGCGTCGTATAGTTGCTTGGCTGTAAGTTGATTGTAATGTTGCGGGCAAGTGTTCGGGGGTAGCCGTTTGGTGATTATATTCCTAGCTTCAATTTCACCCAACGTCCATCGTTCCAAGGCAGTCAAGTACTGCTCTGTTAGCTGCTCAGCATTTTCGGCGTCGGGGTTGGCGAGGAGCGGGTCGATCGGAATAAGCACTGGACGGATCCCGGGAATGTCATGAAAAACATGACATAGGACATTTTTGTGTCCGAGTTTTGCCTTAAGAGCCATCCTCCAAGCTGTAAAAGATACAATGTTGCCGAGAACTTCCTTTGTATCCAAATTCTTCATGTTTGACCTGTAACTGTGGTTGATCACAATGGTTAGTATTATTCCAGTATGCATGGGAATGCGCCAGGCTCATAACCTGTTGTAATAGGTGTATGATTTGGGTGTACATAAATTTATTGGGAATAAGCTGCGCGTGATGTGAATGCTCACAGAGGTTGAGAAGACTAAGGATGGCAGTGTATGATATTGTTTGAATAGAAGATGATTGATTATGATAGTCTTCTTCTTGGAGGAAAGCTCCCTACTTATAGTTCTACAGCAGACGCTAACTAGATAATGCTAACCCAATCTAGCAGAGCAAACAGACCAAACATATCTAGTCGAGTGACCTACCACATTTGAACTGTGCGCCATGACATCACTAGTGTCATGGCTATCCGAGCTTCTAGGGTCATCGGCACAACACCTCTTGACATAAAAAGTCACACTTTTTGATGTCTAGGTAGTGCCCTGCGTTGCTCGATTGGGACAGAACGCTTTGTACTGATTTCATATGTTCCTCTCTGGTCCCATTGGTGTACACTAAAACATCGTCCATATACGCTGTTGCTGTTACGGGATGAATCTGTGGAGTTGGTACTGGCTGCGCCAGTACCTTGTTCACTGTCACTATTTCTTGCGAGGCTGGTTCTGTGTGGCTGTGGCGTGTGTGGCTGATTATTATGTGGCTAATGATTATGTGGCTGGTACTGATGGCGGGTAGTGTGAGGATAGTGATTGATACAATTTTCCCCTTGTTAATACGGGTCCAGATATAGTACTTAACAGGAGGAAAGTAAATATCGGAGTTTCCTTTGGTAGATTTTAATAATTAACTTATTTTATATTTGGACTTGCTCTGATGTTTACCACTATTAATTGATCCTGCGACAGTTGCGTTGTGATCTAAATGTTCTTTAAAACATTTGTTTATATATTGTTTAAAAGTAGCCAGAGCATTAGACAGTCCAAAAGGTGTGACTAACTATTCAAAAAGGCCAAGCCGACATCTGAAAGCGGTCATCCATTTGTCACCCTCTCGGATACGTATTTGATGGAAGGCGGATTTCACGTCTAGTTTACTGAACCATTTTGCTTTAGACAGCTACCTAAGAGTTTTGTTAAAAAGTTGCAGGGGGTATCTATCCGGAATATTTATAGCATTTGTGTCACAGGCTAGTGCCTGACAAATTTTAGGCTGATGCCTAAGGCTTGAACAATGACTTCTGAGCGGTTCCATGTTGACACCTCCCCGGCTGACACGTCTCCTCATACATCAATAGATGACACGTTGCCCCATACATCAGCAGACGACATATGATGAGAATATGGTTTCGTACGTGAAAGAGATTGAGTCATCCTGAGAGATCGAATCTCAGCAGAAAGGACTCGGAAGCGGGATGGAGTTATGGAAACTAATGGAGGGAACAAAGACTACGCAACATTCACTTGGATCATGTGAAGCAAGACAGGGAAGTAAAACATGAGGAATAGATAAATGAAGTTTGCTCTCAGTCTCCTTTTGTTCTTTACTTCAAGATTTTCTATTGTATATAGCTCTGGATAGCTTGTGAATAACAATCATCTTAAGACCCTTACATTATCTTGAAGTCTTCTTTTCATTTTTGAAATTTTTATCACCCTTCTTATTAAACTCAATAATGAGCTTATTATCTTTGACATTATTATCTTATCATTATCATCATCATTATTATTATTATTAATCCACAATGGAGGTGGACGCATCAACCAAGATTCTTCAGCAGCTTCAATCCCTTCAACAACAAATGCAACACCAAGCTGCACAAATGCAACAACAGGCCTCTCAAATTCACGAACAGCAGAGTACAATTGTAAATCTTCAAAAGAAGTTAAGAGTTCAATCTCAGTCACCAAAAGCGCAAGAAGTCCAGCAATCACAGGTAATCCCAATTGAATACTTACGAGAAAAATTTAATGGGAACAGAACAATTTGGGATGAGTGGCACCTTAGTGCTATACACAAGTTGGCCAAAGATGGACTGGCAATCGGAGATGACTTTGATCAGTTCATGTATATATATTCGCGATTGGAAGGTGATGCAGTCAAAATGGTTTTAACCACTGCAAGATTACTCTCCAGCGAGAATAGAGGAAATGGGAATGAATTCCTAGCGTATCTCAACACAGTCTTTGGGGATCCGAACAAGATGGTCCGTGCTCAACAACTTCTGTACAATCTCAAGCAAGGCCCAAATGAACCATTTACGTCATTTTTACCAAAATTCGAGACTGTGCTGGCTGATGCAGGCTGGTCGATTTACGAGGACAGTCAGAAAATATCGTTGCTTCGAAACGCGGTGTGTTCTGATATCAAATCTGAGCTAGTTGGTAAGAAGTTTAGTAGCTGGGACACATTTATCTCGAAACTTCTTTCCATCAGTAGCGACCTTGCTGAGTTAAAGATCCAAATGAAAGCTGATTATATTCAACATCCAAAACCAAAGCCAGCTCGTCAATATACTACTGAGATGGACTGGGAACCAATCCAAGCCACAAACACGAACACAGATAATGGACGAAGAGCCACGTGGGTGAAAAAGGAAGTCCTGGAGTATAGGAAGAAGAATGGATTGTGTGTAAGGTGTGGAAACAGAGGCCATATCGCAACTAGATGCAAACTACTGCCACCACTCCCACCCACAGCAAGAATAAATCTAAGCGAAATATCCGAGAAAAAAAAACGAGAAATTTTAGAGATGGCCCAACCAGATATCATGGATGAGAAGGATCAGGGAAAAGAATTACTTCTGTAAATAGTCACTTGCAGAAGTCTAAGATTTGTATAGTCAGATGTGGAAGTAGTAAAATTGAAAGCATTACACAAGAATGGAATTCCTTTAAGCTCCAAATGGACTGTAATCTTTTTCACACTACTGCTCTTATCAACGACTGTTATCAATTGTGCGCCCTGATTGATTCTGGATCGTTAGCTTTTGCGACAATTAGCCAGGAACAAGCGAAAACGCTTAACTTAAAAACATTTCCTCTAGCCCATAGAATTATAACAGGGGTACTAACAAACACCTCGGGCATTATTAATCAGGTCACCAAGTTCTCATTGGATATTGGAGGACTCAAAATCCATACAGCATGGGCATACGTGGTACCAAATCAAGGGGAGAAACTAATTTTAGGAATGCCATGGCTAAAACACTGCCACGCGGAGTTAAACGCGGTTAAGTGCGAATTACTATTTAAAAACCACAATTTATCTATCATCAGCAATGAAGCCCAAGAAAACCATCAAGCAAAATCCACAGTAGTTCCTTTCACGATCAACAAGGTAATGCCTTCTACCTTTGCAAACTTGGTCAAAAAGTCAAAAAAAAAAAACCCCCCGCAGGTTGTCGAGATATTTGCAGCGACAATGTCAGACATTGAAAAAGCACTTCGACCAAAATTTCAACTGACGCTGGATGAAGTTACTCAAATGCTCCCAGAACATTACAAACGTTTTGCACCAGTTTTTAATCCAAAAGAGGCAGCAACTCTCCCTCCTCACAGGCCCGGTATTGATCATGAGATACCCTTAGAAAAAGACGAGAATGGGAAAGAAAAAGCCGTACCTTGGGGGCCACTATACAATATGAGTCACGATGAATTACTTGTCTTAAGAAAAGAATTAACGAGCTTGTTAGATAAGGAATTTATCCAACATAGTAAGTCATCCGCAGCCGCACCGGTTCTATTCGCAAAGAAACCCGGAGGAGGATTGAGATTCTGCGTTGACTATCGTGGAATTAATGCGATAACAAAAAAGGATAGATACCCGTTACCGCTAATAAAAGAAACGCTCAACGCACTCAACAGTACCAAGTGGTTGACCAAATTAGATGTGTCTGCTGCTTTTCATTGAATTCGAATGGCAAAAGGGGAAGAATGGAAAACCGCATTTAGAACGAGATACGGATTATATGAGTGGAAAGTATGCTCTTTCGGTCTGACAGGCTCACCAGCGACGTTCCAGCGATACATCAATTGGGTTTTAAGAGAGTATCTTGATGATTTCTGCTCTGCCTTTGTGGACGATACCCTTATTTTTACGTCAGGCTCATTGGAAGATCACCGAGAAAAAGTATCAAGGGTATTAGAGAGTCTTCTAGAGCATGGTCTTTATCTTGACATGTCAAAATGTGAGTTCGAAACAACAAAAACAAAATATCTCGGCTATATTGTAGAAGTTGGGGTGGGTATTCAAATGGATCCTGATAAAGTTAAAGCAATCTCGAACTGGAAGTCACCTACAAACGTTCGTTCGGCTCGATCATTTCTTGGATTTGCGAATTATTATCGGCTTTTCATCAAAGACTTCGCCAAAATTTCACAACCGTTAACAAATCTTACTCGAAAAAGTATCAAGTTTAGTTGGACTTCAGACTGTGAAGAAGCTTTTCAAAAGATGAAAAGTTTATTTAAAGAGAAGCCGATCCTCTCAACATTCAACCCCGACTTTGTGTCATGAGCGGCATGTAGACAGCGGACAAGAGCAAGAACAAGACCTGTGATGTCAGGCTATGGATGCTGTCCTACATAATACACGAGATAGATGCATTACCACTTGGCTAAAAGACCAGACCAGAAATCATAGAACACTATGATCTGGCTATCTCCATATATATATTATACAACAGAGGCATTCCTGACATTACCCCTCCTATAATATATATATGCCTAGTCTCCGTAAGCTAAACCCATACTTGCTTACTAAGCCAGAACTGAATACACACAAAGTGGATAACAAAGTGCCAGTGCTAGACCTTAAAGTTGTTCTATGATTATGGTCTGGTCTTTTAGCCAAGTGGTAATGCATCTATCTCGTGTATTATGTAGGACAGCATCCATAGCCTGACATCACGGGTCTTGTTCTTGTTCTTGTCCGCTGTCTACATGCCGCTCATGATACAAGGCCTTGCAAAAAACTTGATTGGATACATGGTAAATACACCATAATGAGAATCTTTCCGGAAAATCCACACTTTTACGAACTTGACACACCGAAAGGTATTCATAACCAATTTCATACGTCACTACTAAGACCGGCTAGCAATAATCCACTACCATCACAATTAAATGACGACAACCAACCTTCTGGGCTACAGAACGGGGAAGGAGATATCGAGTTTGGTATTGATGAAATTGTAAATGTCAGAAATAAAAGAGTCGGACGAGGAATTAGAAAAGAAGTTTTGGTTAAGTGGACTGGATATGCGAAACCATCATGGCATCCAATATCAGACTTTGAAGATACGGTTGCCCTAGATGCCTTCGAAAATAAAAGGAAAAACAAAAACAAAATGCTAAAAAAATAACTATGCCCTATACGATTAAAATTAATATTTATTGGGACCAGTCTTTATAATTAGAAAAAGGTTGTGGCATGGAGCTCAAGGCATCTCTTACTTCATTTTTTTTAAAAAAAAAAAAAAAAACAAGGGAAATCGGAGGTAATGTCACAGGCTAGTGCCTGACAAATTTTAGGCTGATGCCTAAGGCTTGAACAATGACTTCTGAGCGGTTCCATGTTGACACCTCCCCGGCTGACACGTCTCCTCATACATCAATAGATGACACGTTGCCCCATACATCAGCGGATGACATATGATGAGAATATGGTTTCGTACGTGAAAGAGATTGAGTCATCCTGAGAGATCGAATCTCAGCAGAAAGGACTCGGAAGCGGGATGGAGTTATGGAAACTAATGGAGGGAACAAAGACTACGCAACATTCACTTGGATCATGTGAAGCAAGACAGGGAAGTAAAACACGAGGAATAGATAAATGAAGTTTGCTCTCAGTCTCCTTTTGTTCTTTACTTCAAGATTTTCTATTGTATATAGCTCTGGATAGCTTGTGAATAACAATCATCTTAAGACCCTTACAATTTGGCCCTCTGTAGTTGACGCAGAAACAAAGTCCCCCGTTCTGTTTCTTTGCAAACAAAACTGGTGCGGCAGCAGCCGAGCTACTTGGGCGTATCCACCCTTTTGCCGAGAGTTCCGTCAGCGTCTTGCGCAAGACTAGTAGCTCTTCTCAGGACATACTATAGAGCGGACCCCATGATGGTTAAGCAAGTTTGCCATTGTCCCTTCTAAGGTTTATAGCGTAATTGAGGCTATCTTGGTTTGGCGGGAGGTTGTGTGCTACCTTGTCATCTGCAAAGATGTGGGCGAAATCCTTAATTTCATTTGGAAGTCGGAGCCATGCTGATTCCCTACTTAGGCGAGGCTTTACTCTTAGCGCTTTGCTAATGTCTTCTATTTAAGACCTACAGACAGGTATTGTTTTTATCATATTAGTCAAGTCTCAAACTATTGTAGATCTTGGGTTAGGAATCTGCCTTAAATTGCGGCTCCACTGTTTGGTACTGTATATAAAGCCTCCAAGTTTGCGCAAATAGAGGCATTGGTCCTTTGATATAATTACAGCATCTTTGTCCTTTTGTCACGGTTGGGCTATACAAGCATATAGCAATTGATATAGACTATGGTAATCTATAGTTAATTTTTGGAGAGTAAACTCCAGTAATTACAAGGTCAAATATTCCATACTCTGTAACACTTCTGCCTGAGGCAAATAATATAAAATATACGTTCATTACCTAACCAATATCACATGATCAGATTCCCAAGGTGCCCCTCTGCATAAGCCTAAGACTGCGCTACTAAGCATAGTCTACTGATCATATTAAGGCTTGCCAGGTGTCACGCCTCTAACCATATCTTTCCCAGAATAAGTTGATGAGTGCTGCTAGGAACAACGTACAGAGAGAGATCTGGTATCAGATATCCGTCGAGATCAAGGTTAATATGTGTCACATACTTCACAATAGGTTTATCAGAAGTCGAGTTTTCAGCTGTTTCAAGTGGACCGGGAATTATGGGAATGCGCGGTAGTTTTAGTTTGGAAACCAATTTCTCATTAATGATGCCTGAACATAAGCAACCATTATATATTAATCCTTGGACCATGATTTTATTGTTTATCAATGCATTTACCAAGAATGGAGGTGAGAGCATTTTTGTTTCTAAGACTAAACTATCGTCTGACCTTTGTAGGCAACTATCTACAAGAGTCTCTAGTTTTCCGTCTCTATTATTTCTTTGTACATCGTGGGGTCAATCGTAGGCAAAGCAAGTGGGTTAGCCTGTACTCTACCAGTGGTTGGGTTAACGGCTGGTAGGAGCAGACATACTTTGGTGTTATAGCCCTTTCTTTTGCAAGGGTAACAACGTCATTCTAGTCGCAAGCGTGAAATTTCTTCCAGAATTTTCCATCTTGACTGCCGAGTCCTGTCGCCACCCTGCCCTCTTCTTACAAGAGTAGTGTTCACGCCCCCCAGTTTCGTTGACAAGAACACCAAACTTTTCGAAATTTCAAAAATCGCGATATTGATTTGAATTTGATACCATTTTATACAGATTGACGAGCGCATTCTGAATATATTATTTTTATCTCAACAACATATCAGGTTCAAAAGTTATTCGACTTCGAAAATTGGACAGGGGGTAATTTAAATTTTTCAGAGGGGAAACCCACCTCTCTCATCAACAAACATCCCAAATTATATTCGTTCAAGCTAATTTTAACAACACGGTGCCAAAAAATTTACATCTTTCAGCATACAAATTTTCAGCAGAATACAACAAATTTTGGCTGTGATAGTAGGGATCAAAGTTTGAAATAATTGTGTGTGTGCGCAAATTTTTGCGCTCTTGGTCTCGTCGGGCCGCCGTTAAGCGAGAAAATTTTACTTCCCACAAAACCATAATTTCAACTTTTACTTTACAACCATCTAGTCAGCAAATACTTTGAAAAAAAAAAATAAAATAAAAAATAAAATAAAAGAAAATTTAAAAAAAAAAAAAATAAATAAAACCCCAAAAATTTTATTTACTTATTTATTTTTATTTTTATTTTTTTTTCTATTTCCTACAAAAATCAAATCAGACAAAGTATAAGTTAATAATAAAAAATAAAAAAAGAATAAAATAAAAATAAAATAAAATAATATAAAAATAAAACATGGATAGGTCTGATTCTCCAGATCCACTATCTAACAATTCAGATCATATGGCCCTGGATACAATTCAACATTTAGATGACCTGGAAGATGCAGATTTTTATGAAGAGAGTGGTGCTTTTCCATTTCCTGGCAAATATGGAGAATCATCTGAGGGCTTTGACCAGGATATGGCTAACAAAGGCATCTCTGATCTCCTCAACAAAGAGAGAGATAGAACACAATATATGAGCCCAGAAGAAGTAAAAAGGAAGTTACAACCAGAGTTGTCAGGTACTAGCCAGAAAAGAAAAGTAGACTTTTCAGAAAAAGCTTCAAAGAAACATACTGGACCAGGAATAGTCAAAGTTACAGAGCTTGTCAATGGCTCTGATGATTGCATTGCTACTGCCAGAGATTTTTTAATCAAGGCAGCACACATGGCAGAATCTAGAGCTAAACAGACAAAGATCCTTGATCTACTAAACATTTTCAGGGAATATATGGAGAAAGATGGCAACCTACCTAGGGATGTCTCAGTTTTAACAGCACAATTACAAAGACTAGAAAACACTGCTCAAATGCTGGAGACTTCTGCAAGGAAAGGAAATAAACCAGCCAGCCAAGGACCTTCCCCCAAGACAGGAATTTTGCAGCAGCAAGTAAATTTAACTAACCAAACCTCAACCAATACACTATCCCAAAAAGATACTCCAGGCCCATCTAGCACAACTTCTAAACTCTGGAGTAAGATAGCTACCCCAGGAGCTGGACAAGACAAGGAATGGACTCAAGTAAGGCATAAGAAAACAGCACTAAAGCAGAAGAAGTCAAACAGAATTGTTCTACTTCAAGATAACACTACAAGACAAAGCTTTTCCCCCTTACAAGTTAGAGACAAGATCAATCAGGCTTTTAAATCACGGGGAGTCCAGGGACCAGTGATTTCTATAGTCTCAAACACAAGAAAAGAAAACATAGCCTTGACAACAACAGAAGCATATTCAGCTGATTTTCTATTAGAGAAAGTTGATATTTGGAGGAACTTAGCACCACATGTGACTGCTATCAAAGATGAGCCCTGGCACAAAGTGGTTATTCATGGTGTGCCAACCACTGAATTTGCATCAATAGAGGATCTGAGCAGCATTGGTGAAGAAATTGCTGTCTTCAATCATGGAATGAAGATTATAGGCATGCCATATTGGATAACCTCAGAAGAAAGAAGAAAAAATCAAGCAGCAGGCTCTATTGTAGTAGCTTTTGAAACTGAAGCAGAGGCTAAACAAGCAATCAGACAGAGGTTGATTATAGGAGGAAGATCACTGATGGCTGAGAGATATGTCAATACACCTGCTACAAGCCAGTGTCCAAAGTGCCAAGGTTATGGACATTTGGAAAAACAATGCAGATGGGAAGTTAAGTGCCAGCTATGTGCTGGTCCACATGTTACTCAAAAACATTGCTGTTCAACCTGCAAAGTAACTGGAAAGAGATGTATTCACTTAGTTCCTAAGTGCTCTAACTGCTCAGGGTCCCACACAGCTGACAAGGAAGACTGCCCCTTTCGAAAAGCTATTCAAGAAAGAGTAGCAAAGGAGCAGCAAGAAACTAGGACTGAAAGAGAGGAGTCTTTATGATAGGACAACTCAAAGTTTTACAATCTAACTTGAACAGAAGCATACAGGCAACAGAGAATACCCTACAACTAGCATTGGAGCTAGGGGTAGGAATAGTGGCAGTGCAAGAACCATGGACACCAAATTTGAGAGAAGGAAATACATATCAAGATGTCAAGTCAATTTCACACCCAAGCTTTATCCAAATATTTCCACTCCTAAGAGATCCAAAAATAAGACCTAGGACCATGTTCTATATATTGAAAAAATTTAACCCTCAAGTTAGCAGCATTCCAGGGTTCCCTGAGGATGCAGATATGATAGCTAGGAATATCCAGACCAAGGACTATCATGTTACTCTTACTAATATATATAATCAAAAAAATCAATGTCCAGAGAATAATCTTACAACAATTGAAAGGTTTAAAGAGGGCATGAAAATCCCAACAAAGAGCATAGTATTGGGAGATTTCAATAAACATCACCCAGATTGGGATCCTTTCTATCCTAAATCAAGTCAGGCAGATAACTTAAAATTATGGTTTGAAGAACAAGGTCTAGTGGTGGTAAATACTGTTGGAGTGGGAACCTTTTATAGGCCACATATGAGTTGTCCTTCAGTTATTGACCTCACCGTTGGAACTAACCAGACAGAAAAATTAATCCAAGATTGGCAAACAATTGACACAGGGTCAGATCATCAAGGAATTCTTTTTACAGTCTTGAAGCAGGCCAATATCTCATGTCAAAACACAGCATTGTCTCAGGGTTTTAAGACAGATAAGGCAGACTGGTCAAAGTTTGAAAAGATTAGTCAAGAACTTTTCCAGGAGTCAGAATTTTTCAGGCCTGAAGCATTCACAGACCTAGCCAGAGTTTCTACTAAAGATATCATTTATAATATCTTAGGAGTTCAATCAATACTAGACAAAATGGGCCAGGAAATGACCCAGATTATACTTCAAGCAGCAGAAAAATCTATACCAAAGAAAAGATCGGGACCTAACCCAAAGCCATGGTGGACAGAGCAGCTTAAAGAGAGAAGGAAAAAAATGATGAGGACTCAGAGACTCCTCTATGCTGACTCTGCAAACATGCAGAAAAAAAGAAATTATCTAGATGCAAGAAACCAATATTTCCAAGATATCAAGACAGCTAAGAAAAATCATTGGAATGCTTTTCTGGAAGGAGAGGATCCCTCTACTATCTACAAAGCCTTGGCTTTTACTAAGAATCAACAATTTAGCAAACTACCTTCAATTCAAGACAGTAATGGAAACTTAAAGACAACATTTTCTGAAAAGTCTGAAGCTCTAAGACAAAAGTTATTTCCAAATCCTCCAGTGACAGTTCCTCTCGACTGGGCATCTCATAAGGAAGGAAAGTGGGAATGGCCAGAGTTATCCCAATCAGAGCTAGAGAGGGCTTGCTGTCACCTTTCAAAGGGAAAAGCACCTGGACCAGACCAAATTAATCGGGAAATTATCAAACATGCATATAAAGCCAATAAGGAGTTATTCTTCAAGATCTATTCCCTATATTTCAACCTTGGATATCAACCAGCCTGTTGGAGACAAGCTACAGGAATAGTGCTAAGAAAACCAAGCAAGCCAGACTATTCTCAGCCAAAAGCCTATAGAATTATCTCATTGCTAAATTGCCTTGGGAAAGCTCTAGAGAGGATTAGTGCTGTAAGGCTGGGCTACTTAGCAGAGACTACTAACCTTCTAGATCCCTTTCAGATAGGAGGTAGATTAAAAAAGTCAGCAGTAGATGCTTGCCTACTTCTAGTCAATAAAATACAGACTGAAAAGGCAGCTAAAAGGAAGACTTCCACCCTGTAACGGATCACATATATAAAGCAATGGGCATTTGTATAAAGGATGGTAAATCTATATTACTACTATGAGGAAGGAATTTCCTTTAGACATCTACATGATTATATATACACAATTTACAGACCCATACTATCCTGATGAAGTCCTCATGTTTTACTCCTACCACTGTCATTAATAGTTACATGTGAGATGCCGTCGGGTAGACAGTAGCTGTTAGTTGCCGTTATTTCGGGATCATGCATCGCGGAATATTGCATCGCGGAACCGTGCACCTCGGAGTGTTGCATAATAGGGATAAATGTATGAAGGGTTAATAATGTCGCCTATGTTACCAAACATAGGCTACAGGATCTTACGGCTTACTAGCCGTCACAACCTCCCCACATATTTTAAGCGTTATCAATTCGCCACTTTCTTTGAGCGTCGCTTTTCTCTTCGTTTTTGCTTAGTTTTAGGCTCTGCAGGTCCGACAAATGCTCCCGTATTTTCTTCGTCTGGTCCATCATTCACTGCAGCAGGTCCATGCAGTTTTTCGAAGTTTCCTAGGGCCAATGTTTCCTTGAAATATTCAATCGGTTCCCAAGTTGGTTCAACCCATCCAGCCCATTTTACTAGTACCTGTCGAAACGTGCCACGCCCGCGACGAATTGTTCTTGCTCGTAGTATAGATTCGACTTCGTATTCCGGTTCATCTAGATTATCAATAATTGGTGGATTCTGTGTATCGTCTCGCACTTGGCTCGGTAGAGGATCATTTCCAGCCCTTTTTACTAACTCCACATGAAAACGCTTATGAATGTTGCCAGGCACGTTTAACTCCACAGTTAAAGCGTCTGGGACAGCTGTCACTTCATATTTAGCATGTTGCCACGCCAGCTTTTTGGAGAGCTGTGGTGTCTTGATATTTTTTAAGTTAAGCCACACTTTGTCTCCTACATGGTATCTTTCTGGCTGCCGGCGAGATCTATTTGCAAATTCTTCATTTCTTTGTTGTGCAGATGCCATTGATGCTTGTGCGAAGTCTTGCGCATCTTTTAATATTTGTACGTAGTTCATAGCAGTTAATCGCCCTGGATGACGAGATTCACCGTTTGACGTTGGGGTCGGTTCCCTGAGTGGATCAATTTCGTAGCCGTTTCGGAGGAAAAATGGGCTCAGACCGCCGATGGCCGAGTTAGGACAACCATTTAGAGCTAACTGCGCCAGAGGTAGAAGTTGAATCCAGTCATTTTGAGCATAACATGTAAATACACGCAAATACTTGTAAATTTCTTGATTAGCGCGTTCGCTCGCGTTTGACTGTGGATGATATGCAGTCGTTAATTGTTGCGTTATACCCGTAAATTGACAAAATGATTTCCAGAAATGACTCAGCCAGTCGCTGCCTCGATCACTTGTAAGATACCGTGGGAATCCGAAATACCGATAGTACCGATCTATGAAAACCCTAGCACAATTTTCCGCTTTCATTGAGTTAGTGCCGAAAATGAAAATATCCTTTGAGAGCCGGTCCGTAATAACCATCATATTTGTACATCCTTCTGATGAAGGCAAATCGGTTACAAAATCAATTGTTAACTCAGTGCCAATACGTTCTGGGATAGGAAGTGACTTGAGAAAACCAGCTTTCGCTTCCCGCCAAACTGTTGATCGCCCACAAACATCACAGTTTCTTATAAACTGTCTTACCGAGTTTCTAAGCTTTGGCCAAAACCATCTTCGTAGAATCATACTTACCATGGTATCTTTTCCGGGGTGCCCTGTGAGATAACTGTCGTGTATGCGTTGCATTATTGCTGTTCGTAGTGGCTCGTAGTCTGGTACCCAGATTCTGTTTTCTCGGCCTCTAAGGACGCTATCTGCTGCCACCGTACACTCAGCTATGTTAGCACTTAGTTTATAAGCTAGATCCGGGGGGAACCCTCTCTCTCCTGCGTGTACAGCATCTCTTGCGCGTTGCCAATCCTTATCACTTTCTACTCCTCTTTTCCAAAGTAGCTGAAGCTCATCATCTTCGAATAATCTTGTCAAAGCAGCTGCGTCTGTGCTTTCGTATGTCTGCTCTTCGTTATTCGTCAATGCCGTTGGATAGGACTGAATTTGTGGAATAAGCTGTACAACCCGTCCCGATACTCGTTCGTCGCTTAAATTACCCAATTTGTCCTGGTCCCGTCTTGATAAAGCGTCCGGGCGCTGACAAGCACTACCTGGTCTCCATTTGAGAACAAAGTTAAATTGTTGCAACAAGTCGCTGTATCTCATTTGTCGCTCGTTGAGTAGACGTTTTTTCGTAAAATAGTTGAGGCTTTTATGATCGGTGTATATCGTGAATGGACTAGCAACTGATTGTAACTCTGCCTGCCATTCTTTCAAACAAGATACAATAGCTAACATTTCTTTATCATGGATAGGATAATTCACCTCCGCCCCGTTTAAACGTCTCGAATAATATGCTACTGGTCGAACTGTTCCTCCTTCATCCCTTTGTGAGAGACATCCCCCCAAGGCATAACCTGAGCAATCAGCCTCCATAATTGTTTCCCGATCTGGATCCCATTGTGCTAGTACCGGTTCCGATGCAAAAATCTTCTTCAATCTCTCGAATGCCTCATTCTCCATCTCTCCCCATCGCCAAACGGAATTTTTCTTTGTGAGATTGGTTAATGGTGCAGCTATTTCTGAGAAGCTATCAACAAAGCATCTATAGAAATTTGCGAAGCCTAGAAACGATCGAACTCCTTTCACAGATGTTGGCGGCTGCCACTCTAGAATTGCTTTGACCTTTGCTTGGTCTACAGTCACACTCTCCCCTGCCCTTATTATAAAACCTAGGTATTTGACTTCCTTGCGAAGGAATTCACATTTATCAATATCCAGGTATAATCCAGCATTATCCAGCTTGCCCAATATACGTTGTACCGTCCTCCAATGATCTTCCACATCACCATTTGTGTAGATAAGAACATCATCCATATACGCAGTGGCATTAATATCTAAGTTTTCTCGTAATTGCTCGTTGATATATCTCTGAAAACTTGCTGGTGCGTTAACGAGACCGAATGGGGTCACCAACCACTCAAATAATCCCAGTCGACAACGAAACGCTGTCATCCACTCGTCACCTTCTCTTATCCTCAAGCGGTGAAAAGCTGACTTAACATCTAGCTTTGTGAACCACTTTGACTTAGACAACTGTCGCAATGTTTCTTTAAAGAGAGGAAGTGGATATCGGTCTGGAGTTGTAATAGAATTAAGCCCACGATAATCCACACATAGGCGTAAGCCACCGTTTGGTTTCTTAGCAAACAGAACTGGAGCCGCAGCTGGTGATTTAATTGGGCGAATCCAACCCTTTTTTAATAAGTCAGTTAATGTTTTTCTCAAGACGAGGAGCTCTTCTCTAGACATGCTATATAACAGTCCCCAGGGTGGATTCAAGGACTTGTTATTCTCTTGCTTTAAATTAATTGCATGATCTAGAGATCCACGTAAAGGGGGCAAATCATCAGCACCGTCATTGTCTGAAAATAAGTGTGCAAAATGTTTTACTTGCTCCGGTAATCGACTCTGGGCGTCTTCCAAAGATAACTTCGACTTGGCCCTGAGTGCCTTGTTTATATCTTCTAGAGATGCTTTACAAACAGGAACCGATTTTACCATTGATGTAATAACCTCAACAGAAGCCAGTCTCGGCCTTGCAACATTTCGTAGCTTCTGACGCCATCTTTTAACAGAAAATATTTGTCCACCATCTTTTTGAAGATCCAGTCGTTGTTCTCTTGCGTGAATAACAGCGTCCTGATCCTCAAGCCATTTTTTTCTAAGAATTATTTTATGAGTACTTTTGGGTACTACATAAAGCCATAGTTTTGGGGTTACGTATCCATCTAGATCAAGAGAGAGGTATGTTATATTATTTACAACGGGTTTGTTGTTTGTCATCTCTTCTGCTGTTTCGAGAGATCTGGGAGAAATAGCAATGCGCGGCAGCATTAGTTCAGATGTAAGTTCGTCATCAATTATTCCTGAGCACAAGCAACCATTATCTACTAAGGCTTGCACCATATTAACGTTATTGATTAAAGCATTTACTAGGAAAGGTTCAGTATTCATTCTATTCATCTGGCTAACATCTGCTTCCAGCTCCTGAGCGCGACTTTGCGCAGGAGCGTCTAGTTTTCCGATTCCTCTTTATTACCATTTTCATTCCGATCATCCATAGAATTTCCAATATTTTCAATGTATACAGATGGGTCAATGCCCGTCAGTTCTGACACGTTGACAGACACATCTTTTTTTTGTTTTGGTCTCTGAGCTGGACATAGTGGACAGATGCTAGTGTTACATCCTTTTCTTTCGCATCTATAACAACGTCTCTCTCGACGCAAACGTTCTATCTGTTCTGGAGATTTCCATTTTGAAACAAACTTTCCCCCGCTGGAGCCACTTGAGGGCTTGACATTGTAAACACCTCCCATAAACGTATCACCAGTAGAATCTAAATCACCTGGTATACCCCGCTCTTTTCCGGATCTCACTAACTCTGGATGATATGGTTTAGAGCTTCTACTTTGGTTATTCAATGTGGTATCTCTATTGTCATAGGTATTATCCGTGAAATAATTGGACCGTCGATTATTAACTTTTCCTAGAGCATCGTGGCGCTGGGCAATATGTCCTACTATACTGATCCATTCATGGTAGTCATTATCTGGGATCAGATGATTGCTGGCTAAGGCAGTCTGGAGCGTTTCGTTTAATGCATTTTCCAATAATGTAATCTTCGTTTCGTCTGGCCATAGATCACCGTTTGCCTCCGTCAATTTGTTCGTCCAAAGAGGAAAGAAGGAATTCCGTCGTTGCTTTAAGCCCATCTTCATCTCTGTTAGCTCTGAACGAGCTCGGGTGATCCGGGTTGGGTCCCAGTTCCCTCTGTCTAAAAAGGCAATAAAATCTTCAGGCCTTTCCATACCTCCTACTCCACCAGATTCAAAATATGCACTGGCTTGCCTTTGTGCCTTCCCATCTAATGCTTTATAAATCATCAAAAACACTTGTGAGTCGGTGTACTGAAATGTATTCCAGTCGAATCTTAAAATTGAAAGTATTGCTCGCCGCCATGCTGGATAAGTAGCTTTATCACCTGAAAAGATAGGAAACTCAGTTGGTTTACACGCCGCATGATTTCTTGGAGGGTCCTTCTTGATTACCACTTCTGGCATTCTGTTTCCCACGTATGTCGGAATCGCGGGACCTTCATCTAGTCTTTGACGCAACTCTCTTATCTCTTGCATTAGAGTTGTCATGTCCGTATTCGTTGATGCTGACATTTCTCTTTCGTCGTAAAAATAAAACTTGATCTTAATGTTTTGATTCAAGTTAATCGTCGTCCGTTTTTTGTACTTAAAGTGTCGTCGTCGTATTAAATGTATAAGATATAATGTAAAATTTTATTGTCGTTGTACTCAGATGATAGTAGTAATATATTTAACGGATCACATATATAAAGCAATGGGCATTTGTATAAAGGATGGTAAATCTCTATTACTACTATGAGGAAGGAATTTCCTTTAGACATCTACATGATTATATATACACAATTTACAGACCCATACTATCCTGATGAAGTCCTCATGTTTTACTCCTACCACTGTCATTAATAGTTACATGTGAGATGCCGTCGGGTAGACAGTAGCTGTTAGTTGCCGTTATTTCGGGATCATGCATCGCGGAATATTGCATCGCGGAACCGTGCACCTCGGAGTGTTGCATAATAGGGATAAATGTATGAAGGGTTAATAATGTCGCCTATGTTACCAAACATAGGCTACAGGATCTTACGGCTTACTAGCCGTCACACACCCTCTTTCTAGATGTCAAGGGTGCCTTTGACCATGTCTCTAGGAACCAACTTTTAGGAATTATGAGCAGACTTAAGCTACCTCTTAGCCTGCTGAGTTGGGTATCAACATTTCTAAGTCAAAGAAAACTTAAACTAGCCTTTGATGGAGAATCAGAAGAATTCACAGATATTGAAACTGGAATACCTCAGGGTAGTCCCATCTCTCCAATACTATTCTTGATTTATATAAGGGAAATGTTTACATCAAATTCAGTTACCTTTATGTCATACATTGATGATATTTCTCTAACAGCTTCATCTTCAAGCTTTAAGAAGAATGTGGAGATCTTAGAGAGAGAGGCAAAAAAGCTGCATGAGTTAGGACTGGACTCTGCAGTTGAATTTGATATGGAAAAGACTGATCTCATCCATTATGAGAACTCAAAAGCAAGCCGGGATTACAGTCTGACCCTCCCTAATGGTTCTGTAGTCTCTCCAAAAAGCATGGTCAAATGGTTAGGAGTCTGGTTTGACCAAGTCTTATCCTTTAAGTATCATGTTGATACTAGGGTGGCACAAGCAAAAGAAGCCTTCCAGAGGATGGCAAGATTAACCAACACGGAAAGGGGCCTAAGCCACATAGCTATGAGGCAGCTCTATTTAGCTTGTGTAATAAGCGTCTCTGACTATGCAAGCCAGGTTTGGTGGAGGGGCCAGAAACATTTCCTAGAAAAGCTACAAGGACTCCAAAATATAGCAGTGAGAAAGATCTTAGGCTGCTTTAAAACTTCTCCAATAAGGCCAATGGAAGTTGAAGCCTGCTTATGTCCACCAGCAATTAGATTGAATCAAAATAGGCGGAAATATGCTATAAGAATGCTGGCTCTTTCTAGGAACCATCCACTAACAAAGGCCGTAAATCAAGAGCTTAATTTTGTGGACCCAGAAAAAGAAGATCTAATTAGAGAAACTCTACAAATTGAAAAAGTTCAAGATTCTCTACCAAAGAAACTAGACCTAAGCCATAGGGAGAAGATAATCTCTAACTTCTACCCCCCCTGGAAAAGAAAATTACCCTATCAAGTTATTATTTCAGGACTAAGCAAGGAAGAGCAAGCCAAACATCATAAAACCAAGCTTCAAGATTCATGGTGCCTAAACCAGGCAATTTTTTACACTGACGCCTCCTGGAGCCAAGAAGGGAAAGGAGTTGGAATTGCTTGCCTCAAAATAGAGAATAACTTAGAAAAAATGCTCTACCAGAAAAATATTGGTCCAGACTGTACAGTATTTGATGGAGAGTTAGAAGCTATTACTCTGGCTCTAGAAGATGTGGCTCAGCAGCAAGAAAGTGAAGAGCACATAGTTATTTATTCTGACAGTCAAGCTGCACTTCAAAGACTGAAGTCAGCTGATGATAAACCTGGCCAGTCATGGATAAGGAGGGCTATGATTGCAGCAGAAAAACTTGCAGAGAAAAAGATTAAAATTACTCTAGAATGGGTACCAGCTCATCTGGATATTTATGGAAATGGCACAGCAGACAAATTAGCCAAAGAAGCGTCATTCTTTGAACAAGAAAACGAAACATTGATTTCACTTACATACAGCAGAATTAAAAAAGAAATAGAAATACTTAAAATGGAAGAATGGCAGAATGTTTTAGATGCCTACAGTCAGGCATAGACAGGACAATCCTCAACATACTCAAAGCAGTATAATTGGATCCTTAGGAAGACACCATGGTTAGGAAGGGGTATTAAAAAGCAGATTAGCTCAGCTTTTTATCAACTCAAACTTGGGCATAGATACTTCAATGCTTATTTTAAAAGAATAGGGAGAACAACAAATGAACTTTGCAGTTGTGGAGCTAAGCAGACACCAAGGCACTTATTACTCCAATGTAGTAGGTACTCTAGAGAAAGAAAAGAAATGAAAGAAAGATTTAAGGGAAACAGATTGACAATGCCTTTACTTCTACACACTAGTAAAGGAATAGAGGCAACTACTGAATTTATCATAAAGACAAAAGTCTCAACAAGGAGGAGGTATAGTGACCAGGAAAAAGAAGTGTGAGGCAAAAGAGGACAGCTGATTGAAAGATAAATTGGAAGATTTAAATAAATTGTTTGGGCTAAGCAAATATTTCTTTACTTAAGGGTTTTATTCTATGCAGTTATTACATACAGTTATTTCATTGAGTCAGTGTTACTCCAGGGTTCATTAGAATGGTATATATGGGTTTTTATATTTAAGCAGGGAAATTATAAATGTATCTTAGATGCACATCCTACATAGTCTTAGACTAATAAAGGATGTAAATGGGAAAAAAAAAAAAAAAAAACTATGTCACCCGCACCATCAGTAGTACCAACAGCAGCTTGAGGTGCTAGTGGCGTGTCATAGTTAGTATAGTTGTTTCTTCTACTATAAGTCTGACCGTAACGCAGCACACCATCTCTTCTTCCTTCCTGGTGACAACCTTCTCTTTGCCGCCGGGAATCGTCTTCTTCCACCTGCTGAGCAATGTGTCCTACTACACAAACTCATTGTGAGAAATTAGCACAGGGAAACAGATGGTTACCTCGTAACAAGTGCCTAAGACAATCATTGAGTATGTTTTTCAACATGGTGGTTTTTGTGCAATCATTCCACAAGTCGCCTTCGGCTTCTGTCAGCTTGGATGCCCACGTTAGATAGGACGCCCATCGCTGGGTATCCCCCATTCTCAGGCCGTAGAGCTGGTTAGCTGCCTTGTCAACTCGGGTGCAGTCAAGATTTACTCTGTCAAGAAATTATAGAAAGTCTTTGGGCCGGCGTGTTCTGTCTATTCCTCCAGCCTCAAAAAAAACACTAGCTTTAGTCTGTGCATCACCTTTTAAGGACGTATATATATCTAAGAAAGCCCTAGTGTCAGTATAATTAAAGGCATTCCAGTCCATACAAAAAATTAGTAGGACTGCACTTCTCCACGCAGGGTATCTATCTCTGTTACTATTATACTCAGGCAACTCAGTTGGCAGAAAACGTAAACCCTCTAGAGGAGCAGGGTCTTTGATAATTGTAACGCCTGTAGTTGTGGCGTTGTTAACTGTGATTTGGGTGCGTAGTCCGTCAATTTGGTTCTGAAGAGCTGTCATGCGTTTGTTGTCTATATTGCTGTCTTTGTTTGGGTATTGGAAAGACATATTTGAGTATGGAGAAAGAGTGAAAAAAATTTGGCTTGCGTGGATGTGGTATGAAAAAGAAGTGTGATACTTTTGTAATTAGTTAAACTATTGTCATAGTCTAAGATCTGAGATGACGCCGGATGATTCAAAGCAAGTATATTTAATAGTTTAATTACAAAAGTAGATTAAAGCGTAAAGAATTAATAACAGATAATGATGAGAATACAAGTGAGGTCGTGGGTGCCTATTTTTTTTTTTTAAACCCCATTTTGTATTTAGCCTAATAGCTATGACAAGTGATCCAAAAATCAAATACAAAAATTGAATGAATTTCCTCGAGCATAGGTCATGATAGCTCATAACTTTATTAGTGACCCTGCCAAACTCCCAAATAATTTCCAAAAAAAATTCAGACAAACATTAAAATCCCACTTCAATATAAAAGGTTATAAAATTATATTCACCGTAAAGTAGTAGAATTATATTTTATAAAGTAGATTATAGTGAACAATGGTGTCAGAGTATAAAGATAATTTGGTAATCTTGATAATAAGTGATTATGGTTGTGAAGATGATGAAGAAAAGTGGTGGGAACACCAGACTATATACATATTGGGTGACAGGGTTAATAAGAAGAGAAAGTGAAGTGAATGAGAAATATACAAATGTGGGAGACCCAAACTATCCCACCGACGATCACTCTTAGCGTCCAGATAGCCACATCTTTTCCACTAGTTGCGCTAATGCACAAGCTAGTTAGTTAGTGTCAAAGCCCGATCCAACACCTCAACATTTATAAACCCTTGTCTTATCTAGACCCATGCCAAAGTCTATATCCTAGAACATACTCATGCATAATCTAACCCCTGGTACATTTCAACCAAACCATATTTTGACCCCTTGTATATTTTATTTGTCAAAATTAGCTTTGTCACTTGCATGATATTGATTTCAATCATAAGTCCTTGCTAGATTATTATACCCTGTACACATCTATGCTAGGTCTGATCCTAGATAGAATTCATAAGTCTTATACTTTGCTTAAACTTATTCCATAATAGTTGTGCATAATTTTGCACAAATATTTCTTGCATAATTAATTTCAATAGATTAATTATTGCAATGTCTTAAGTCATTTCACAGTTTGTCACTTAAATGATTACATTTAACATTCAACTCTACCCAACCCCTTCATCCTGTTCCTTTGGCATTAAATTTGATTTTGTGATTATTTATTTATCAAATATCTGTTTATTATTCGTTGTTGCTTTATTTATTTATTTTATTTTTGTAATAATTGTTGATCAGATTTGAATCTGACGTTTTTCAATGGTTAAGCATTTAGAGATCTCAAGGAATCTCAGCAGCTTCTCCCTGCCAACATTAGTATTAAAAAGTATTTGCAAATTAAGAGGCTCTAATCCTTCATATGCATAGAGTCTAGGGCACTCGAGATGTTCAAATGCATAAGACTGGAAAATAAAAATTGGAGCTGCTGTTATTTAGCTAAATATAGAGAATGCACTCCTAAGGGAGTGCACATCCTCCGATAGTCGTAGACTTATATAGGATGAAAATGGATAAAAAAAAAAAATAATCCTTCATATGCCATTTTCCTATCTGCTGAGAATTGGGGGCAGTGTAAAAGCAGATGTTGCATGGTCTGCTTCTTCCTGTAACAGAAGTTGCACATGTCACTGCTCACATTTCCAATCAGCTTAAGATAGGCCAGGGTGTTGCCAATCCCTGTTCTTGCCTGGAAATATGAGGACTGAGTTCCCCTAGAATATTTTTGAATTTTAATAGATTTAAATTTGAAAATTGGGGTAGACTGCCTTGCAGAAATCCTATAAAACCTTCCTAGACCAACAGCCTTCCTACCCTCTTCCTCTCTAAGCACTTGCTTGGTCCAGTCAGAGGTCCAGGTTAATAATATTCTTTTTCTAATTTCTTCTTTTAGAAAGGAATGTGAAGAAAATTGATCCCTCCTGAGAGCATCTTGCCCCAAACCTTTCCTTGCCAGGTTGTAAGCAAGTTCATTTCCTTGGATTCCTTGATGTCCTGGACACCAGTGCAGCTGGACTTCCAATTTGCAGCACAGAGACCGGATTTTGAAGGAATAAAAATTTGTAGATTTGGTAATTCTCTGCAATGCTATTTGACTATCAGAAAAAATGTAACATTGAGCATTTGATTTTACAGAAATAAGGTGTTTGAGTGCTTTGTAAATTGCAAAAGTCTCGGCATCAGCAATGCCAATGTTCTTTCCTAGAAAGAATGATAGACACTTGAGCTCCCTTGTGTAGGAAAGGTACATGGCTATGCCTATACCACATCCCTTGTCTTTGACTAAGGAGCCATCTGTATAGATTATCTAAATTGAGAAGGGAATGGAATGAAATAACGAAAGGTGTTCTTCTTTTGCTTTTGTTTTGTCAGAGCAACTAATGGATACAGAAATGTTCTCTGTCCTCCAAGGAGGCATCCACTTGGCATTGAGAGGCTCCAAGTTTAGCAAATTTGAACTTGGTTTGAGTGTACTGGCTATTCTTTGTAGTTTGCCACTTGGTTTATCCTTTAAGAAAGCAAGCATGCCTATGTTAGTCTTTTCAGTAGGAAGTGCAAGCTCATCAGTAAGATTAGATGAAAGAGTAAGATATAAAGGGTGATTCATTTGAAATTTGAAGATTCTTATTGCAAAAAATGAAGCTAACTTATAATTTCTGACTCTAGTTGGAAGCAGGGATGCCTCAACTTCTATGGCCTTGATTGGACTAGCTCTCTAGGCCCCTGTTATTGCTGGAATGGCTTTTTTCTGGATTTTGTCACACATGTGGGTGCCTATTTATACATGTGCGTAAAGAGGCAAACATGGGTGTGGACTCTAGAGGACGCGCAGAGCGTGTGACGCGGCAAAGCAAGCAAACAGAACAAACAGAACAAACAGTGTCATGTGACTGAGACCTGGCTTGGTTGGCCAACCTAGCCTGCAGGCAATACTCTGGTCTACAGACTGTTACAAAAAGCTGACATTCAAACAAAACCCGAAAACTAGAGTAGACTAGGCCAAGGAAGCATTCCAGAGAATGATTAGACTGACCAATACTGAGAGAGGATTAAGCCCTGTCGCTATGAGACAGCTGTATCTAGCATATGTGACTAGATTAGAAAATGATAAAATCATATTCACTTGTGATGATAGGAATTATATTTTATGTGTAAGGAGAGAATTGTTTGAACAAGTCTTTAAATATATCAGAGCATTTGTGGATACCTTTTCAGTTTTGCGAAAGAGCTGATTGGCTGGGGGAGGGGGGGAGGACGGTGGTTGGTCGGGCGGGCAAACGGCGACGTCATTTCGGCTGACCGCCTGAAAACGGCAGTAATGATTGGCTCGCAGAGCGTCGGATGGCTGACTCAGCCCAGAGGGCTAAATGTGGATACCGCGAGAAAATGCGCGCGCTAGATAGAATAAAGCTGTTCCATTGGCCCACGGAGCATCGTTCCGGCTGACTAAAGCCCATCAGACTAAATGTGGATACCAAGTGAGAATCCGTGAATGCTCATTCGTCGCCGCTAGCGTCTGGACCACGCTAAGAAAACTTTTCATCACCTCCCACAATCCGCTTCTTCTTTTCTCTTTTTCATCCATCATCGTCGTCGTCGAATTTTCCGCCACCACCATCAGGTACGTCGTCCTATCACCATCGCTGACCATTTCACAGGAATATAGAATTACACATGGCTTCAGGTGAGTAAACGGCTCCATTCTGACAAACCCACAGGTCGTCGTCGCATCAGTATTCATCTTGAAACCAGGTATGTCGTCCACTTTTCATCGCTGACAATCTACAGGAAGCGTCAGGTAAGTAACAGCAACTATATTCATGAATTCTGACAATTTTACAGGTCGCTGCGACAAAATTCCATCGCTTTTGTATCAGGTACGTCGTCTACAACGCTGATTGATGACAATTTCGCAGGAAATTGTATTACACATGGCTTCAGGTGAGTAAATGGCTCCATTAATATTACTGACAAATCCACAGGTCGTTGTCGCAACAGTAATAATTCGAAATCAGGTACGTCGTCCATTTTTCATTGCTGACAATCTACAGAAAGCCTCAGATGAGTGACCCCACTCTAATCGTGAACTCTGACAATTAAACAGGTCGCCGCGACATCATTTCATCGTTACTAGATCAGGTACGTCTTCAAATCAAGCTGATAATTCTTCACAGGCTCCTAAATCGAAATCATTAGCTAAAGCTTCAAATGTAAGAAACATCCTCACACAAATTGCTTCACTGACAGTTTTAGGTCGTTCCTGCTCTTCATACTGCGATAACTTTCAGGTACGTCTCCGAATAGCTTCCAGAAGTCATATTAACTGTCTCAGAACTATCACTCACGAAACCAATAAATGTTTGACACCAGCATCTTCGCAATCCAATAAATTACGGCAACGAACAATATACCGCATTTGCTCAGGTACGAATCCAAAAACCATAGTACACTCAACTAACAAGCTTTAGAATCGAATTCACCGTTGCTTAAAATATCAGACATCATCTTATTCGATCCAATGACATTCATCAGTTGATAGTTCTTTGAACAGATCGCAATATTACCAGTCACGTTTCAAATCGAGTTCTAAAACAGTCATTAACGAGCTTTAGACAAAGTTTATTCGCGATGCCAACGATTCTCATCAAAGCTTAATGCAGAACAAACCCAATTACCCATTAAAATAAGTAAAACAATAATTGGAAACAGCCGATGCATCAACTAAAGAGCGATAGAAAACCGATAAGTATGAGAAGTATATAGAATCTGAAGATCAAATTCAACCCATCCTGTTAAGAAAACGACTGCTAATACATGCTTAAGACACATTCGTCACTTAAAAATTACATTCAACTTCGAAAGCTTCAGATATTGTATTTAAACCGCTATCAAAAGATCTCCACAGAGACACCAGTCGCATCCTTCCAGAGGAACTTCTTATCTCAGGTATCTGACAAATATCATGGTCAAAATTATCGAAAGGACATTTAGAACATGCTTCATTTGAAAAACTTCATCCGAGACGTATCACTGACAATTAATGAGTAGGAAATTAGAACACATTCCTTATAGGACTCGACTGGATACCATTGGCGCCTCAACTATACCCAGAACTACCTCCTGGAGGACACACTTTCCAACTTCACCAAGTCTCGGACTCTGTAAGGACATTTGTAATGATTTTTCCCAATGACTTTTAAATTTGCCATTCTGACGTAAAAGCGAAGCTTCAATAACGTAAAACCAATTATCTGAACATTGTGAAACTAACAAGTAAAGGTGTAAAGATTAATTGAATTGTGGCTAAAAATAACAACGTGATTAGTAATTGTAGTAACAGCACAATTGTAAGCAACGATTATGAAAGTAATCTAATTTTACAATGTATAAATAGAACGGAACACATAATTTATGCTACCAATAATAAATCACAAATTATTTATGTAAATATGAAAATGAACAAACTAATACAAATTTAATCTGCACAATTTTTCAAGCATAATATTTATGAAATGATTGTGCAAACGTAATTTCCATGAAATGCATAGTTTTGTGCTATTGTAACCATAGCAACTTTAGCCTTCGGTTAAATTGGTATCCATGGCAACCTATTTATTCGGTTAAATTTGTCTCCATGGCAACATATTTTGTTCGGTTAGTGTAATAACATGGGTACCCCAGACACATTATGATAATTTATATAAATTCATTTTCGAATTATGCCAACATTATTTTAATCAACTCATAAATATAACCATGGATACCCTTGATTCTGTAATTTTTTCTAACATATGAGACCCAAGGGTATCCATGATTGAAATTTAAGAATATCATAATTTCATGTAGGGATATCCCTGATCTAAAGTTGTATTCAAATGATTCATAAATTGGGATAACATTCATAAGTTCAAACTTGATGCCTGGGTTTATCCATGGGCTACCCTGAAATATTAATATTTATAACCCTACACATGTAGGGATATGGCTAGCATGGCCAATTTGAACTCCGAATCAGTGTAGGGATATCCCTATTTCGATTCATTCTTATGCAGACGAGCCATCATGGATATCCCTGACAATGATATTTTTCAAAAAATTGATAACCCAAGGGATATCCCAGTCTGTTAGATGATTTATGCAAAACAATGTTAGGGATATCCTTGAATATTTAACTTCATATGCTAAAATGCTAATTATATCACCCCTGACGTAAGTACAACCTATTCTCGGTTGTTTGCATGGATAAACCTAATAAATTATTTTTTAAGGTATTATGCCCGAGGGTATCCTTGATGGGATTATGAATTATGCATCCTGTTATATTGATGGATCCCTGACAACCAATTGCCCCATGTATGCACGCCAGCATGGCAATCCCAGATATATCATTGAGCTTTTATAACAAATATGACAGCATTTCGTACCTGAATCGAATTTTACTTTATGCATTTTCACAAGTATGGGTATGCAATTAGGAACTTTTAAATAGTATAGAATTATTTAACTCATTCAATTATCATCTGCATAGACAATCGACCACTGAAACAGTCATCCCTCTAATTACTTGAATGATTGGTCGTAGTGAATTAATTAATTATCAGAGGCATGACTATACCCTTCTACACCCGAAAAAGTAATTCACATAACTGCCGCAACTCAGATTGCAATCGCCCATCGTACATTTGAAATTCACAGTTGTTTCAACATGGTTGCAGGATAGGTTTGTCGCGGGTGCTGTCGTTATCATGAGTGTCAAGTGTAGGAAACAACTCTAGGGATAATTTTATGTGAATTTGTCAATGCGGAAGTCGACCAGCAGAGTTTAAGGCGAATAGGATGAAATAAGCGCAACAAGGATATTTGAGCGATGTTCCGCCCCTTGCGAATTGTAAGCAGGGCTTTTATTAGCAGAATAATATCACAGGAATACATGGTTAAGTATCCACCAACGCGGCAGTTTGTCAATCACGATATCACACCACGCTGCATAATTAAGCGCGATGCATCAAGTTCAATCCGAGTTCCGCCCCTTGCTGATAGTAATCAGGGCTTGCATGGTCGGATTCATTCACAGGGATACTATACTGTGGAGCCATTCACGTAGATCAACTTCTTATATAACATGCATTAGCGCTGAAAAGTCCCTGAGAAATCAAGGGTAGTTTACTTCCATGCTACAACAAGCTTGAGGGTTATAGTGGCGATATGAACATGGTTCCTTAATTATTAATCCGTCATCGCAACAGAGTGACTTACAAGGATGCATCTTTCTGGATCCATCTACGCGTCCTATAGATTCACACCTGTAGATTTTGGAATACTCATTGCGACGTCAATACGCCACACCTACTAAAATTGGCAGTTTGTGGATCGAGTCTTTAAAATTGACTTATTAATTCACACCTACAATATGGAGCAAGCTACATGCCATGATAATGATTATAGGTATAGGATAATCCGGTATGCGGATATAAATTACGATAATTAGTTATCGTATTGCAAACATACTAAATTTTGCCCGCCGTTCGAAACACGTAGTTTGTGGTCATTGTACTTACGAGGCCACACTTTGAATGCTCAATACAACGCGAGTCAATGACCCAGTATATGGATATCTTTGAAAAAAAAAACAAATCTTTTCTATACAATTAGATGGTAAGGTCAAAGTTGCGCTATTCTGCCAGCGCAATCATAGGGATCAGTTTGTGGTTCATAGTCTTTAAATTGCGATGTATTGAATTGTTGTCACTTGGTGAGACATATTCCACACATATTACTGCTGAAACTGTAACATTTTTTATTTTTTAAAAATAATATATTATTCAGCAAACGGTCACGCGACTTTCTTCATATCTTTTTTTTTTTGAACTTTTTGATAATTCTTATGTAATGATCGCGTATCGCTTATTTTTCGACGCTAGCAAATCTCCACTCGCACAAACTATAAATATTTCCCGTCATCCAACATTTCTCCTCCATCAATCACAAATGTTTCACATACAATTTCATTTCAAATAGTTTCACCATAAATTTTCAACCAGCGACAGGTAAGTTTGTACTCCGATTAAAATACTTATCTAACAAGTTTATTAATAGTACACCACACTACCTTTATACTGATCTAACCTGTATCGACGACCTCAAGACGACAGTCCTCTGTCTACGCATAAAACATATGCTCCGCTGGCTACGTGTATTAGACAGATTAAGATCTATCATTGACATGTAAAGAGAAGAAAGTCATGGCTACAAAGACAGCCCACCGACGCTGCAGAAAACGTTGCAATTAAAGAAAAGATATAATCTATTAAAAAGTATAACACAACGAGTGTTCTATCATCCTACAAGCCGCAGCCGTGCACCCAACTGGAATCAATACCTCAGACATCCAAAACAAGAGACGTTATCGGACGCAAGTAAAATTATACATTAACGAAAAATATTCTACGAAAATACAATAGTATCGTCAGGGTTATCTTACAAAAGAAACAATCTTCATCCACCATCATCTACCATTCACTTAACGTGTGCCGCCAATGTCTTAAAGAAGGCTATGTAAATACACTCCTGGAGGCATACGATTCACAAGCCCAGCTACTATTGCTATATCGTCGTGAACCTCACAGACTCTTCATCACTGAACATATCTGTGGAATCCCACTCCACCAGTGCAAGATCCTTATACTACACACGCATGTTGTGTTCTCCACCCTATCTATCATAATTCTCCATCAATATCGAGGACCTTAATTTATAACCCTCTTTCATTATTTAATCCTACAGATTACCACTCTGTTTCATCTCGACAGACACTATTGGTCTACGTTTTACACAGATGACCTTGACATGTCCTGTCCAATGCCCGCTTACAATACCTGTTTGGAAAGGACATAGGTCTTCAATATCATGCAACATGACCTGTTGCGCAATCCACTTGACATCTCATTTAGTAGAAAGACTAACCGTTCACTGTCTTATAAATCATCTGACATCTGGCAGAACATACTTTTCTGCCGTTAGATTGCAAAACATTCCAACTTCCACATGAGGTTGGCCCAAACAACCTTACGCCTCTTTTCAAGGTACAGATAGAAGTTAGCAACTCCACGCTTCTTATCTGGCTTTGATAAAGGCAAAAGCATCATTTCCAATTCATGTGAATCAAGTAAACCGTAATCTGGAATGATAATCTTTGTTCTGCTTCACGTAAACTGATTAAAATTCATCGTTACTATGATGAGTTGCTTCATGCCTTTATTCAAGAACAACTAACTGCGCTTGCGAAGAAAGTGATACATGTACTGAAGCCATGCTCTTCGATCGACATCTTTAAGTGATGAGATCAACTAACTCATTTCTCATCTTCACGTCCTCGAATCGGTCCTTAAGTTTAACCTTTGCCATTCTCCATCTTGAGTATAAACCAACTTTTGTTAAAGTTTGACTCGGAATATTTACACGCCTTTCCCAAGTACCAGATAGAAGCCACACTCTCCACGCTACTCATCTGACTTAACAAAAGGCAAAATTTTCCCTTTCATGCCATGTGAACAATGCCGACCATTGCAGTTTAACACATCAAATATCGACTCCCACTTCCGTGGACAATATTAACATCCGCACTTAAAAACAATCCACATATACCTTTACATGTGATCAAGGTTACCGTATTACCTAATACCAAACAACCTGCCTCCGCTACATGTGACAAAGACCTGTCATGCTCCTCAGACTAACTCCAACTAACTACATCCAACTCAATAAAAAAGCCACCCCTTCTGAAGCAACGCGAGGAACCCTGCCCCGGAGCGAAGCGCAGGGCCGCAGGGCCAGGACCTAGTATAATTATAATAGAAGATAAATTTTCTAATGTATTGTAGTAAAGACAACAAAAGATGTAGTAGTAATGGTTGTGGATTATGAATGAAAGTGGTGGGAACACCAGACTATATACACTTTGGGTGACAGGGTTGGTGAGAAGAGAAAGTGAAGTGAATGAGGAAAATACAAAAGTTGGAGACCCAAACTATCTAACCAACAATCATTCTTAGCGCCAAGCCTAACAAATTAATTTGCACTGGTGGTGGTTGGCCCACACTAGTGAGTTAGCGTCAAAACACACTATCTATGCCGATCCTAATAATTTCCCATGACACTATAAATGCTGATCCTAACATTAATTTTCTAACACACTGTTGATGTCGATCTTAGATCCTTACTAGATTATTGTACCCTGTACACATCTATGCTAGGTCTGATCCTAAATAGAATTCATAAGTCTTATACTTTTATTTAAACTTATTCCATTATATTTGTGCATCAGTTTGCACAAATACTTCTTGCATAATTAATTTCAACCCATCAATTATTGCAATGTCTTAAGTGATTTTACAGTTTGTCACTTATATGATTACATTCAACACTCCCCCATAATAATAAAGTGACATTCCTTTTTTTTTTTCTTTTTGCTCTTTTTGGTCTTTAATTTCAACAATTTTTCCTTGCATGAATACACAAAATTTTTCATTCATTTGTCAACTTAGTGGTTTAGTTAAACAATCAGCAGCCATATAAGTCTATCCAATGAATTTAAATATAATTATCTTTTGTTCAACTTGTAGACAAAGAAAACAATAATGGACATCTTCAAGAACACCATACTTTTCGAAATTTCAAAAATCGTGAATAATTATTTTTGATTATACCATTATATGCAGAATACAAAGGCGATTACAGATATCCCTTCCAAATTCTGATCCAACACCCAGGCGTCGAGTTATCAAGGAGGAAAGGTGGTCTGGTTGTGAAAAGCTTATTTTGGAAGGCCTAGCTCCCTTCTTTATCAGCGCACGACGCTAACCATCTCTGTTCGTTACGAAACCTAGGAATCCATTATTAAAATATTATTCAAGGCAGCCTACAAATTTTCAGCATCTGCGAGCGATAAATACAGGAGACATAATTCCTCAAAGTTGCGAATTTGGTTTGTGGGAGAAAACTGCACTCCTGGTCTGCGACGGCCACCGTTAAGCGAGATAGACGGGATAAGCTTCTTTTTCGAACGAATTTAAGCGAGGTCACGTGACCTAGAAAAAAATCGAAAAAAATAAAAATTCAGAAACAACTAGAAAAAATTTAAAAAAATAATCTTAAAATTTAACAAAAATTTATATATATTTTTTTCAATATTCCAACATCTAAAACAAAAAATTGAATAAAAATCGAAAAATAAGGATCAAATATTAAAAACTATTTTGAAAAATATTTCAATTATGCAGAGGTCTGAATCACCAGACCCTTTGACCCAAATGTCTGAGGGCTTAGATATTAAAAGAAAAGACAAGAAACCTACCAATCAAGATGTGGAAATGGTGATTGAGGAGAAATATATGGATAATAATCACCAACATCTAGATGATTATGATACTGATTTCACACCTGGTGGATATGGACAACTTACTGGAGCCGATATTCCTGAGCTTTTAGAAGCTCCCAAAGCAATTGATTTCAACCATCATCATGTAGAATACACTGATGAAGAAAGAGCTAGGATTTATGTTGAAAGACATGGACCTATAATGACAGAAAACTTTGAGTTTGTTCCTAGGAATGGACCAAAAAGATCCTTTAATATGAAAGATCAACCTGTGAAGAAAAGCAAGGGAAAGAGCCCAGCTGTTATACTAGATGAAATAAATGAATCAGAAGAGTGCATTGCCACTGCAAGAGACTTACTGATCAAGGCAGCCCACCTAGCTAACTCTAGGACAAAACAGACCAAGATCCTGGACTTGCTAAATGTATTCAGAGAATACATAGAAAGAGATGGGAATCTACCCAGAGATGCCTCTGTGCTTACTGCACAATTACAGAGACTTGAGCAGACAGCTCAAGTACTACAGAGTACTGCTAGACAAACCAAAACCATCAATCATGAAAAGCAGAATATACAAGGACAAAATATGCTTTACAAAGCTATGAATGAAAATGTGTCTAGCAAAGAGAAACCAAGTTTAACTTCTATAAACAGTAAAACATCTGGAGCAAACCCTTTACCAGAAAAGAAAACTTGGGCATCTGTTGTTGGACCATCACAGGGATTGGACAAGAGCAAGGAGTGGACCTATGTACAAGGGAAGAAAAAACCTAGTACACTAAAGCCAAAGACTACTAAAAGATTGATTTTAATTCAAGACATAAATTCTAGGCAACCATTTTCACCTCTCCAAACAAGGGACAAAATCAATCAAGCTTTTAAAGCTAGAGGTGTAGATGGGCCAGTAGTAGCAATAGTCTCGCAGACTAGGAAGGAGAACCTTGCTCTAACAATAACTGGACCTTACTCGGCAGACTTTCTCCTAGAAAAAGTGGATATCTGGAAGAATATTGCACCACATGAAATTGCAATGAAAGATGAAGCATGGTTCAAAGTCATAATCCATGGAATTCCAACAACAGAATTCCAGACAATAGAAGACTTGAGCACCATTCCAGAGGAGATTGCAACTTTCAATCATGGTCTGAAGGTTATTGGACAGCCATACTGGATAACTTCTGAGGATAAGAGAAGAAATCAAGTAGCAGGATCAGTTGTGGTTGCTTTTGAAACTGAGGATCAAGCTAGACAGGCTATAGCCAAGAAGTTGATTGTGGCTGGTAGATCCCTCAAAGCAGAAAAATATATGAACATTCCAGCCTCAACTCAATGCAACCAGTGTCAAGGATATGGACATATCAGCACTAAGTGCAGATGGGATGCCAGATGCCAGTTTTGTGCAGGACCACATAATACAAAACAACATGTTTGTAATCAATGTAATGTCATTGGAAAGAAATGTCTGCATTTGGTCCCAAAATGTGCCAATTGTGGAGAAGCTCACACTGCAGACAAAGAAAACTGCCAAGTTCGAGTTGCTAGTCAAGCCAAGGCTGCAGCAGCTAAAGAATCACAAGCTAGGGATAGTAACATGGAAATTTTATGATTGGAGGTCTTAAAATTCTCCAATGTAACTTGAACAGATCAATTCAGGCCACAGAAAGCGCTCTACAACTAGCAGTAGAGCTAAACATTAACATCATAGCAGTACAAGAACCTTGGCTTCCAGCATTTCGAGAAACACTAACTTACGAGGGCGTTCAGTCTATAAGGCACACCTCTTTTTCTCAACTATTCCCAACTTCTGGACAACATCAACTTCGACCCAGGACAATGTTCTATGTTTCAAGGAGCATAGAGAAACTAATAAAAAAAAGAGAGGAATATCCAAATCACCCTGATGTCATTGCAGTGAACTTTAGTTCAAGAGGGTACAAAGTTGATATTATTAATATCTATAATCAGAAAAATCAGATGGAGGATAACAATTTCATGACTATTGACAGGATCAAGGATAGAATAAGGATTTCTCATCACTGTGTAATGGTTGGAGACTTCAATGAGCATCATCCAGATTGGGATCCCTATTTCCCAAAATCATCCAATGCAGACATCCTACAAACCTGGTTTGAGGAGCAAGGCCTCTCTATAATGAATAAGATTGGACAAGGGACCTTTTTCCGAGCGGGAATGGTATGTTCTTCTGTTCTTGATCTTACTCTGGCTACAAAGTGGTCAGAGGGACTAATAGAAGACTGGCAAACCCTCTCCACTGGATCTGACCATGAAGGAATTTTGTTCACTATTAAAGGAAGTATAGAGATTGGATTTCATTTTGAACCTACAATAGCCAGTCGATTCAATACAGAGAAAGCAAATTGGACTGATTTTGAAAAGAGTTTAAGAGAATTGATTTCTAAATCCAAGTATCTAGAGTTTTCAAATCTTCAATCCCTGAGCACAAGACATTCAAAAGAAATTGTTGATGGAAATTGTGAACTACTCCAACAACTTAATAAGGTTGGTGAAGAGCTTACTAATATAATTAGTAAGGCTGCAGAAGGCAAAATACCAAAATTTAAGCAAGGAGCTAAGGTCAAGCCCTGGTGGACAGAGGAGCTTAAGGCCCTAAGGAAAAATATGATGAGGGCTCAGAGGAAATTAACCAAAGATTACCATGCAGAAACTTCGAGGCGAAAATACCTGGATGCCAGAAACAAATACTTCCAGGAGATTAAAATAGCAAAAAAGAATCATTGGAATGAGTTTTTAGAGAGGGAAGATCCTAAGTCTATATTCCAAGCACTTTCATACACCAAAGAAAAGCAGGTGACAACACTTCCTGCAATTCAGGATGAGAGAGGAGGTCTAGCTCACACCTTTGAAGAGAAATCACAGGCACTCAGAGCAAAACTCTTCCCTAAACCACCAGAATCCTCCCTCATAGACTGGAATAATTTTAAAGAGCAGAAATGGGAGTGGCCTAAGCTTACTTCTGAGGAAGTAGAGGAGGCTTGTTGTCGTCCGTCTAAAGGAAAGGCACCTGGATCAGATGGCATTGATTGGAAGATAATTCAGAAAGCTTATAGGTCAAATAAGGAGGTATTCATGCAAGTCTACTCCTTGTTTTTCAACATTGGATACCAACCACTTTGCTGGCGACAAGCTACAGGAATTATACTTAAGAAGCCATCAAAACCTGATTACTCACAACCCAAGGCCTATAGGGTTATATCTTTGCTTAATTGTCTGGGTAAAGCCTTGGAAAGAATGATAGCTAAACGACTGGGATACCTGGCAGAAACTACTAACATGCTTCATCCATCACAGATTGGAGGAAGATTGAAAAAGTCTGCTGTTGATGCCTGCCTACTCCTTCAAGATAAGGTTGAATCAGAAAAGGCAGCAAAAAGAAAAACCACAACACTTTTTCTAGATGTAAAAGGGGCATTTGATCATGTCTCAAAGAATCAACTCTTAGGCATTATGGCTAGACTTGGGCTTCCTCTGAGCCTACTCTCATGGGTTTCCTCTTTCTTAAGCCAGAGAGAGCTGAGATTATCATTTGATGGATTAACTGAGGGATTCACATCACTTGATACTGGGATTCCACAAGGCAGTCCAATCTCACCAATCCTATTCTTGATTTATCTTAGAGAAATGTTCAATTCTAAGGCAGTTATGTTCCTGTTATATATTGATGATATTTCCTTGACTGTCTCCTCAACCAGCTTCAAAAAAAATATTCAAATACTAGAAAGAGAAGTTAAAATCCTAGAAGACCTAGGAAAACAAAATACAGTTCAATTTGACATAGCAAAGACAGAGCTAATTCATTTTGAAGACTCAAAATCTGCTAAACAGTGGCAATTAAACCTCCGTGATGGATCACTGGTAAAACCTTCTCAAACTGTGAAGTGGTTGGGTGTTTGGTTTGACAATAGATTAACTTTCAAACAACATCTTACAACCAGGATTGCCCAAGCAAAGGCAGCATTCCAGAGAATATCAAGACTAACAAATACAGAGAAAGTATTAAGTCCACAGGCAATGAGGCAGCTCTATCTAGCATGCGTGTCCAGTTTTTCTGACTATACAAGCCAAGTATGGTGGAAAGGTCAGGAAAACTTGTTAGACTTACTCCAAGGTCTACAGAATCTGGCACTGAGGAAAATCTTGGGATGCTTTAAGACAACTCCTATAAGACCAATGGAAGTTGAGGCATGCTTGTGTCCCCCGGATGTTCGCCTAAATCATAGCAGAAGAAAATATGCTATGAGAATACTTCAACTACAGCCAAATCATCCAGTGGCAAAACTTCTTAGACAACACCTAGATTCTTTGAATTCAGGTAGTGACAAAATCTTTCAAGGTACCCAACTTAGAGTTGTTGCAGAATCAATACCAATTGAGATTGATACAGACAATATAGAAACTGTCGTGAACAACCTATACCCACCCTGGAAGAGAAAACTCCCATACAGAATAAAAATTGGTAAACATACAAAAGAGCAGGAGGCATTGAACCACATGACAAAAATAAATCAGACAGCTGGGGAATCATCTATCTTATGCTACACAGATGCTTCATATTACCCAGAGGCAACTGGGATCGGCATTGCCTTTATTGCCTGTGATCAATTGAGCTCAGAAACATGGGCTGAATACAATAATATGGGATTAGAAAATGTTATTTATAATGGTGAACTAGAGGCAATTACAAGAGCCCTAAAACATGCTGAAAGAATGGGAGGATACAGAGAGAAGGTAACAATCTTTTCAGACAGTCAAGCAGCTTTACTTTGTCTAAAAACATTCCTATACAAACCTGGACAGTTTTGGGTACAGAGATCTATCACTGCTGCAAATAAATTGTTGGAAAAAGGAGTTAGGGTTTCCTTAGAATGGATTCCTGGACATTCTAACATACCTGGTAATGAAGAAGTTGACAGTCTAGCTAATGAGGCTGCAATGAAGCCTCCAGATAACTACTATCCAACAAGCCTAGCCTATTTATCTCAGTTGATAAGGGTATAAAGAATGCGGAATGGGGTTGCAATTTAACAGAATATAAAAATAATGTGACGGCTAGTAAGCCGTAAGATCCTGTAGCCTATGTTTGGTAACATAGGCGACATTATTAACCCTTCATACATTTATCCCTATTATGCAACACTCCGAGGTGCACGGTTCCGCGATGCAATATTCCGCGATGCATGATCCCGAAATAACGGCAACTAACAGCTACTGTCTACCCGACGGCATCTCACATGTAACTATTAATGACAGTGGTAGGAGTAAAACATGAGGACTTCATCAGGATAGTATGGGTCTGTAAATTGTGTATATATAATCATGTAGATGTCTAAAGGAAATTCCTTCCTCATAGTAGTAATAGAGATTTACCATCCTTTATACAAATGCCCATTGCTTTATATATGTGATCCGTTAAATATATTACTACTATCATCTGAGTACAACGACAATAAAATTTTACATTATATCTTATACATTTAATACGACGACGACACTTTAAGTACAAAAAACGGACGACGATTAACTTGAATCAAAACATTAAGATCAAGTTTTATTTTTACGACGAAAGAGAAATGTCAGCATCAACGAATACGGACATGACAACTCTAATGCAAGAGATAAGAGAGTTGCGTCAAAGACTAGATGAAGGTCCCGCGATTCCGACATACGTGGGAAACAGAATGCCAGAAGTGGTAATCAAGAAGGACCCTCCAAGAAATCATGCGGCGTGTAAACCAACTGAGTTTCCTATCTTTTCAGGTGATAAAGCTACTTATCCAGCATGGCGGCGAGCAATACTTTCAATTTTAAGATTCGACTGGAATACATTTCAGTACACCGACTCACAAGTGTTTTTGATGATTTATAAAGCATTAGATGGGAAGGCACAAAGGCAAGCCAGTGCATATTTTGAATCTGGTGGAGTAGGAGGTATGGAAAGGCCTGAAGATTTTATTGCCTTTTTAGACAGAGGGAACTGGGACCCAACCCGGATCACCCGAGCTCGTTCAGAGCTAACAGAGATGAAGATGGGCTTAAAGCAACGACGGAATTCCTTCTTTCCTCTTTGGACGAACAAATTGACGGAGGCAAACGGTGATCTATGGCCAGACGAAACGAAGATTACATTATTGGAAAATGCATTAAACGAAACGCTCCAGACTGCCTTAGCCAGCAATCATCTGATCCCAGATAATGACTACCATGAATGGATCAGTATAGTAGGACATATTGCCCAGCGCCACGATGCTCTAGGAAAAGTTAATAATCGACGGTCCAATTATTTCACGGATAATACCTATGACAATAGAGATACCACATTGAATAACCAAAGTAGAAGCTCTAAACCATATCATCCAGAGTTAGTGAGATCCGGAAAAGAGCGGGGTATACCAGGTGATTTAGATTCTACTGGTGATACGTTTATGGGAGGTGTTTACAATGTCAAGCCCTCAAGTGGCTCCGGCGGGGGAAAGTTTGTTTCAAAATGGAAATCTCCAGAACAGATAGAACGTTTGCGTCGAGAGAGACGTTGTTATAGATGCGAAAGAAAAGGATGTAACACTAGCATCTGTCCACTATGTCCAGCTCAGAGACCAAAACAAAAAAAAGATGTGTCTGTCAACGTGTCAGAACTGACGGGCATTGACCCATCTGTATACATTGAAAATATTGGAAATTCTATGGATGATCGGAATGAAAATGGTAATAAAGAGGAATCGGAAAACTAGACGCTCCTGCGCAAAGTCGCGCTCAGGAGCTGGAAGCAGATGTTAGCCAGATGAATAGAATGAATACTGAACCTTTCCTAGTAAATGCTTTAATCAATAACGTTAATATGGTGCAAGCCTTAGTAGATAATGGTTGCTTGTGCTCAGGAATAATTGATGACGAACTTACATCTGAACTAATGCTGCCGCGCATTGCTATTTCTCCCAGATCTCTCGAAACAGCAGAAGAGATGACAAACAACAAACCCGTTGTAAATAATATAACATACCTCTCTCTTGATCTAGATGGATACGTAACCCCAAAACTATGGCTTTATGTAGTACCCAAAAGTACTCATAAAATAATTCTTAGAAAAAAATGGCTTGAGGATCAGGACGCTGTTATTCACGCAAGAGAACAACGACTGGATCTTCAAAAAGATGGTGGACAAATATTTTCTGTTAAAAGATGGCGTCAGAAGCTACGAAATGTTGCAAGGCCGAGACTGGCTTCTGTTGAGGTTATTACATCAATGGTAAAATCGGTTCCTGTTTGTAAAGCATCTCTAGAAGATATAAACAAGGCACTCAGGGCCAAGTCGAAGTTATCTTTGGAAGACGCCCAGAGTCGATTACCGGAGCAAGTAAAACATTTTGCACACTTATTTTCAGACAATGACGGTGCTGATGATTTGCCCCCTTTACGTGGATCTCTAGATCATGCAATTAATTTAAAGCAAGAGAATAACAAGTCCTTGAATCCACCCTGGGGACTGTTATATAGCATGTCTAGAGAAGAGCTCCTCGTCTTGAGAAAAACATTAACTGACTTATTAAAAAAGGGTTGGATTCGCCCAATTAAATCACCAGCTGCGGCTCCAGTTCTGTTTGCTAAGAAACCAAACGGTGGCTTACGCCTATGTGTGGATTATCGTGGGCTTAATTCTATTACAACTCCAGACCGATATCCACTTCCTCTCTTTAAAGAAACATTGCGACAGTTGTCTAAGTCAAAGTGGTTCACAAAGCTAGATGTTAAGTCAGCTTTTCACCGCTTGAGGATAAGAGAAGGTGACGAGTGGATGACAGCGTTTCGTTGTCGACTGGGATTATTTGAGTGGTTGGTGACCCCATTCGGTCTCGTTAACGCACCAGCAAGTTTTCAGAGATATATCAACGAGCAATTACGAGAAAACTTAGATATTAATGCCACTGCGTATATGGATGATGTTCTTATCTACACAAATGGTGATGTGGAAGATCATTGGAGGACGGTACAACGTATATTGGGCAAGCTGGATAATGCTGGATTATACCTGGATATTGATAAATGTGAATTCCTTCGCAAGGAAGTCAAATACCTAGGTTTTATAATAAGGGCAGGGGAGAGTGTGACTGTAGACCAAGCAAAGGTCAAAGCAATTCTAGAGTGGCAGCCGCCAACATCTGTGAAAGGAGTTCGATCGTTTCTAGGCTTCGCAAATTTCTATAGATGCTTTGTTGATAGCTTCTCAGAAATAGCTGCACCATTAACCAATCTCACAAAGAAAAATTCCGTTTGGCGATGGGGAGAGATGGAGAATGAGGCATTCGAGAGATTGAAGAAGATTTTTGCATCGGAACCGGTACTAGCACAATGGGATCCAGATCGGGAAACAATTATGGAGGCTGATTGCTCAGGTTATGCCTTGGGGGGATGTCTCTCACAAAGGGATGAAGGAGGAACAGTTCGACCAGTAGCATATTATTCGAGACGTTTAAACGGGGCGGAGGTGAATTATCCTATCCATGATAAAGAAATGTTAGCTATTGTATCTTGTTTGAAAGAATGGCAGGCAGAGTTACAATCAGTTGCTAGTCCATTCACGATATACACCGATCATAAAAGCCTCAACTATTTTACGAAAAAACGTCTACTCAACGAGCGACAAATGAGATACAGCGACTTGTTGCAACAATTTAACTTTGTTCTCAAATGGAGACCAGGTAGTGCTTGTCAGCGCCCGGACGCTTTATCAAGACGGGACCAGGACAAATTGGGTAATTTAAGCGACGAACGAGTATCGGGACGGGTTGTACAGCTTATTCCACAAATTCAGTCCTATCCAACGGCATTGACGAATAACGAAGAGCAGACATACGAAAGCACAGACGCAGCTGCTTTGACAAGATTATTCGAAGATGATGAGCTTCAGCTACTTTGGAAAAGAGGAGTAGAAAGTGATAAGGATTGGCAACGCGCAAGAGATGCTGTACACGCAGGAGAGAGAGGGTTCCCCCCGGATCTAGCTTATAAACTAAGTGCTAACATAGCTGAGTGTACGGTGGCAGCAGATAGCGTCCTTAGAGGCCGAGAAAACAGAATCTGGGTACCAGACTACGAGCCACTACGAACAGCAATAATGCAACGCATACACGACAGTTATCTCACAGGGCACCCCGGAAAAGATACCATGGTAAGTATGATTCTACGAAGATGGTTTTGGCCAAAGCTTAGAAACTCGGTAAGACAGTTTATAAGAAACTGTGATGTTTGTGGGCGATCAACAGTTTGGCGGGAAGCGAAAGCTGGTTTTCTCAAGTCACTTCCTATCCCAGAACGTATTGGCACTGAGTTAACAATTGATTTTGTAACCGATTTGCCTTCATCAGAAGGATGTACAAATATGATGGTTATTACGGACCGGCTCTCAAAGGATATTTTCATTTTCGGCACTAACTCAATGAAAGCGGAAAATTGTGCTAGGGTTTTCATAGATCGGTACTATCGGTATTTCGGATTCCCACGGTATCTTACAAGTGATCGAGGCAGCGACTGGCTGAGTCATTTCTGGAAATCATTTTGTCAATTTACGGGTATAACGCAACAATTAACGACTGCATATCATCCACAGTCAAACGCGAGCGAACGCGCTAATCAAGAAATTTACAAGTATTTGCGTGTATTTACATGTTATGCTCAAAATGACTGGATTCAACTTCTACCTCTGGCGCAGTTAGCTCTAAATGGTTGTCCTAACTCGGCCATCGGCGGTCTGAGCCCATTTTTCCTCCGAAACGGCTACGAAATTGATCCACTCAGGGAACCGACCCCAACGTCAAACGGTGAATCTCGTCATCCAGGGCGATTAACTGCTATGAACTACGTACAAATATTAAAAGATGCGCAAGACTTCGCACAAGCATCAATGGCATCTGCACAACAAAGAAATGAAGAATTTGCAAATAGATCTCGCCGGCAGCCAGAAAGATACCATGTAGGAGACAAAGTGTGGCTTAACTTAAAAAATATCAAGACACCACAGCTCTCCAAAAAGCTGGCGTGGCAACATGCTAAATATGAAGTGACAGCTGTCCCAGACGCTTTAACTGTGGAGTTAAACGTGCCTGGCAACATTCATAAGCGTTTTCATGTGGAGTTAGTAAAAAGGGCTGGAAATGATCCTCTACCGAGCCAAGTGCGAGACGATACACAGAATCCACCAATTATTGATAATCTAGATGAACCGGAATACGAAGTCGAATCTATACTACGAGCAAGAACAATTCGTCGCGGGCGTGGCACGTTTCGACAGGTACTAGTAAAATGGGCTGGATGGGTTGAACCAACTTGGGAACCGATTGAATATTTCAAGGAAACATTGGCCCTAGGAAACTTCGAAAAACTGCATGGACCTGCTGCAGTGAATGATGGACCAGACGAAGAAAATACGGGAGCATTTGTCGGACCTGCAGAGCCTAAAACTAAGCAAAAACGAAGAGAAAAGCGACGCTCAAAGAAAGTGGCGAATTGATAACGCTTAAAATATGTGGGGAGGTTGTGACGGCTAGTAAGCCGTAAGATCCTGTAGCCTATGTTTGGTAACATAGGCGACATTATTAACCCTTCATACATTTATCCCTATTATGCAACACTCCGAGGTGCACGGTTCCGCGATGCAATATTCCGCGATGCATGATCCCGAAATAACGGCAACTAACAGCTACTGTCTACCCGACGGCATCTCACATGTAACTATTAATGACAGTGGTAGGAGTAAAACATGAGGACTTCATCAGGATAGTATGGGTCTGTAAATTGTGTATATATAATCATGTAGATGTCTAAAGGAAATTCCTTCCTCATAGTAGTAATATAGATTTACCATCCTTTATACAAATGCCCATTGCTTTATATATGTGATCCGTTACAAATAAACACCCTGGAAACCCTAGTTCATACTTAAGTATGTTTCCATGGCTAAACAGAAAGAGACTATGGACCCCAAGAGGAACAAAAAAAGAGATTTGCTCTGCTTATTTCCAGTTGAAAAGTGGACATGGTTATTTCAAATCATATCTTAAAAGGATTGGAAAAATACTAGATGATGATTGTGTTTGCGGTAGAAAGCAGACACCCTGTCACCTCTTACTAGAGTGTAGGAGATATAGGAAGGAGAGGATTAAAATAGAGGATAAGCTTTGCATCAAGAGACTCACACTACCATTAGTCCTCAACACTAACAAGGGAGTTGAAGCCACATTGGAATTTATCAAGGAGACAAAAATAGCAACAAGGAAATGGTATCTGGTAGATACAGTGGATGAGAATTTTTGGAATGACTAAGAAATAGAAAAACTTGAATATATTGTATTTTTCTTTGTTCTGATATTTGTTGGGTGGATGGTGGAGTTATTGGTTGATTTTGGTTTTTGATATAAGAGTCAAGTGCACTCAAATTGTCTACATTCATAAGACTGGAAGATATAAATTGGATAAGCTTGTAATTAGCAAGTACTATAGATTGCACTCCTTTGGAGTGCACATCCTACGATAGTCTTAGACTTATACAGGATGTTAATGGAAAAAAAAAAAAAAACAATAATGGATGTCTACATGTTTTGATCTAGAATGGAATTTGGGATTGCGCAAAAGCGATATTGCTGCTTGATTGTCACAATAGATAGTTGTTGGGTTTTGTTATTTATATCCTATTTCTTCCTATATATTTCGTAACCAGATTGCTTCTTTTGATGCTTGTAGTGTCACAGGCTAGTGCCTGACAAATATTAGGCTGATGCCTAAGGCTTGAACAATGACTTCTGAGCTATTCCATGTTGACACCTTCCCGGCTGACACGTCTCCCCATACATCAATAGATGACACGTCGCCCCATGCATCAGCGGATGACATACGATGAGACTATGGTTTTGTACGTGAAAGAGATTGAGTCATCCTGAGAGATCGAATCTCGGCAGAAAGGACTCGGAAGCGGGATGGAGTTATGGAAACTAATGGAGGGAACAAAGACTACGCAACATTTACTTGGATCATGTGAAGCAAGACAGGGAAGTAAAACATGAGGAACAGATAAATGAAGTTTGCTCTCAGTCTTCTTTTGTTCTTTACTTCAAGATTTTCTATTGTACGTAGCTCTGGATAGCTTGTGAATAACAATCATCTTAAGACTTTTACATGTAGTGCAGCATGCATTTCAGCTTCTGCGCTACTTAGGGCTACTGTTGGTTGCTTTTTTGACATATGTGAGATCAAATTATGATTGAGGTAAAAGCAGTACCCTCCAATTGATTTCATTTCTGTTGAATCTCCAGCACAGTCTGCATCTGTATAGCCAATAAGTTCAAACTTGTCACTCTTCTTACCTCCACAGAATACAAGGCAGTAGTTCAAGGAACCTTTGAGATAGCGTAGAAATTTTTCTCGGTAATATTGTGACTTGAATCTGGATTGAATGCGAATTGAGCAAGTTTGTGAACTGGAAACGTGATATCTGGTCTAGTGGCAATGGTTGCGTATTCTAAACAGCCCATCAATTTTTGATATTCATTAATTTCTTTAGGAGATGCTTGATCTTCTCTCTGCTGAAGTTTAAGTCCAGTTTCCATTGGTGTGCTAACAGGATTGCAATCAGACAGCTTAAATCTTTCTAAGACAATTTCCAAGTATTTCTTTTGGTTGAGGTGTAATGTCTGATTGACTCTATCTCGAGTGATTTGCATTCCAAGTTATAAATGCGCTGGTCCTAAGTCTGTGATCTGAAATCAATTCTTGAGCTTATTTTTGATGTCTTGAATTTGAACTTTGTCTATGCCAAAAATTAAAAGGTCATCAACGTATACAGCAACTAATAGACTTCGATTGTTGTTTGCAAAAACAGCATAGTCACTCATCAGTGGTTTAAGTTTGGCTTCTGCCATAAATGATGCAAGTGTCTTATACCACGCACGCGGTGCCTGTTTCAATCCATATAAAGCTCTGTCCAATTTGCAGACTAATTTAACATTTTTTCTGTTGTGTGTGGGATACATGTTTGATCCTTTACCCAATTTTGAATGTTGGAATAAGTCTTTCTTCAATATACTGAGGTCATTTTGAGATTCCACTTCAAAACCATGTGGCTGTTCCACAAAGACATCTTCTTCAATTGGACTGTTTAAGAATACAGTTTTGACATCCATTTGCTCAATGTCTATATATAGTAATGCAGCAAGACTAAAAAGTATTTTGTATGACATTGGTTTGACCACGCTTGCCTATGTGTCAGAGATGCTTCCATCTTTTTGCTGAAAGCCACGGACAACCCATCTTGATTTGTATTTAATAATGTTTCCATTCACATCTGATTTTGTCCTGAACACCCACCTTCCTTGAATTACATTGGTATTGTTGTTTGATATATTAACCAATGACCATGTTGAATTTTCATTTATTGATTGTATCTCTTCCCTCATACTCAGCGCCCATAGCCTAGATTGAGGACATTGCATTGCTTGCTCAAGGGTATCAGGAACAAAGTTGTTATTTGAGTCAGCAGCTGCGAGACACTTGACCACAAAAGCTCTTGGGAGGAATGGATCTCTATAAGAGGTTGTTGTGATATGACTGTCAGAACCACTATGGGTATATCCCTGTTTATCCACAGGGATATTGCATATCCATGTAATAGACCTAGTACAGTATGCAGGGATTACATAGCCCCCTGCACGATCGTTATTGCGATTATCACTAAGAGCTTAGTGTCACTAGGACAACATGGTACGGAATGGTATAGAATGGAATAGCATAGAACGGAAGGCTATGGAACATCCTGGGCATATGATGATGGACTGTATCGTGGCTATGTAACATGTAGATATATATATCAGTCCCGCCTACCTTTATAGAACAATTTCTTTTGGTTACGATTAATGAAGTTATTCCTATCTTAAGTCTCCGACTGTCATCTTCTGCTCTTCTTTGTGACCCCTAGCTTATTTACAATTCCACTTCTGCTCATAACCTAGTTACAACAGGTTATGAGCCCGGGCTCTTCCACTGTGGCACTTAGTAAGACTCAGTGGTAATCAAAAAAAAAAAAAAAAAAAAAAAAAAAAAGGAAGATGGGAAACGGGAGTAGACAAGTGCTAGGTGAGGGCGTTTCATTCTCGAAATGGAAGAGCAGTCTTCAGGCGAAACTTGCCAAGCGGAACCTTCTTGGTCATGTTTTTCACGATATCGAAGAAATTGAACCAGCAACGGCCCCTGAAGCACCATTGCCTATGAGTGCTGAGCAAACTCCTCAACAGTATCAGGAGTTATTGATTCGTTACCGGTCAGAAAGAGCAGCGTGGAAGATAGGTGAAATCGAAGCGAGAAATATTATTATTGATAGGTTAAGCGATACCGTGTGCCCCCGAAATTACGAAAAATACACTGCGAAGCAGTTGTATGAGAATGTGGCAAAAACAAGATCGGAATCCGCAACTGCACCGTACGCATCAGCTCTCGAAACACTCCTGCAAACCAGATTTACTGGGTCTGCAAATGATTATTGCGATAGTTTCCTGGCCAATCTACAGAGCGTAAACAGTGCAGCCGATGCCCTGGTTTCTCACTCCTCAACCACAAACCCTACCGAATCCGAGTACGCAATTCTTCCAGGTCAGGCTGCAGTACTATTTTCACTCGGCACCAAAGGAGTTGGATGGTTAGATAATTGGAGGGATACGAAGGCCCTTGAGAGTGATAACAAGTTCTCCAGCCTCGAATTCATGATGTCTTCGCTTAGAGCTATTGCCGGAAATAGGACTCAACCGATACCTCGAGTAGCTGCTGCAGCAGCTGCCGAAGCTGGAGTTAAAGACAGAAGGGATCCAAATGACATCTGTATGCTTTGTAGCCATAAGCATACGAATAAGCAGTGTTTTAAGCAGCATCCCGAGTTAGCTAAAGCACGTCGTGGTAATCAGGGACGGAAAAATTGGAAGCGAAAAGGAAAGGCTCGAGCTCTTACTGGCGAATGTAATAGTGTTGATAGTGACTCTGATTCTGAAGGGACAGCTATAGCTGCTATGTGCGCGTCTAGCTCAAATAAAATTTCTTCACTCTATGACACAGGTGCATCGCACCACTTTATACCTTCCAGAAGTGATTTCGTTAGTCTTCATGAACGCTCCAAACCATTTAAGTTTGACCAGGCAGTGGGAGCAATGTCATTGAAATATCAAGGCACCACGCGTATAGAAATCGGAAGTCTAAATCTTAAGCTCCGCGACTGTCTATACTCTCCGAATTCATCCTGTAACATTATCTCTGCTGTGAGGCTGCAGAGACTAGGAAACATTGTTCCTGATTCTGATAACACGATGCTTGTTCAGAAACAAAAAGGTCAACCAGACAAACCTGTCGCACGGCTCGTTCCAAGAAATGATGTCCTTTATATTCATCCGCTATTTCCATATGATATCACTGGAAAATCGAATGTCGTGGCAGCACCAGGTGTGGCACGAGTCCCGAAAACATCGAGTGCGCAACGCTGGCACCAACGCCTTGGGCATACAGGTCAAAATATTCTGAGGAAGACAGCAGACTGTTCGCTTGGACTTGAAGGTATAGATATGAGCGATCTTGGTACCTGTGAAACCTGCCACCTTAGCAAGGCTCAACGCTATGTCTCCAGGGAACCCAGACCAACTCCAAACGAGCCACTCGATGAAGTCTTTGTTGACACAGTGGGAAAGCTGACAGAATCATTTAACAAGCACCAGTATGCTGTTATCATAACAGATGCCAAGACACGAATGCGGTGGTCGCTGACAACCCAAACCAAAGATCAAATAGCATTACACTTAGTCCAGTGGATAGAAAATCAGGAACATCAATACGGAAAACGAGTTCGGATAATCTTCAGAGATGGAGGGTCAGAATTTACTCGAACCAAGGATTACTGTGAAAAAAATGGTATACGAACAGATGTTTCAGCACCCTATACACCGGAGCAAAATGGGGCGTCGGAAGCTGCAAATAAGGTCATCCTAAGAAAAGCTCGATCACTACTTATTGACGCCGGTATGCCAGCTATATACTGGCCATGGGCAGTACAACATGCGTGTTTTATCACAAACAGGCTGTACTGTCTTCGAACTAAAAAGGTGCCACTCACCGACTTTCTCGAAGGACTGAGACAGCCACATAGGGAGAAAATTGATTTCACGAATTTGCCCCGCTTCGGGTGTAGGGCTTACAAGCTGATTGATCCAAAGCCGGGAAAATTTAATCCTAGAGCTGAGATGGGCTGGTTCGTCGGATTCCAGGAGAATACAAGTAAAAACTTCCTCATTTTTCATCCTCACTGGACGCCAGCGCATGGATGGAAGTGGATAGAAAGCTGCACTCCACATGTTAGTTTCAATGAAGACGTAGTTTTTGGCGATAAACTAGACTCAATTCGTCAGCAGAAAACTACAAGCTATTGGACCAAGGCGGATTCAATTTTCTCTGATACCCCATCATCAGCACAAATCCCACAAATACCTCCTCAAGAAACCTCAGCTCATGCCGATCAAACGCCGCAAGAGTTTGAGGGGGAGAATCATACAAATTCGCCAAACAATTTGGAGCAAGATCAATCAATTGGATCCAAGTGTCAGCCGCCAATAGTACCCCCTCCATCACCAAGACCAGAATCACAGCTAGAAACCTCTCAGTCGGAAGAAGCTGAATCATGTGAGAGTCCCGCAGAAAGTATACCTAGCTCAAGTGCCCCTAGCTCACCAACCATATCCATTCAGAGTGAGCTTTCAGGGTGTCGAGACGGTGCCGAATGTCCAGAAGTCCCACAAGAATCGATCGACGTTCCTCAGTCTCAGGATTTAATTCACCAACCAGAGGACCAAGGAGAGTCAAGCTCACCAGAAGAGACTCCCTACGATTATGTAATGACTGGATGGGATCCTGTACATCCCGTTGCCGGTCAGAAACGAGAGCACTCTCCAGAACCAGGCATGATGCGAACTAAACGTGGGAGAAATGTAAAGAGAACAGATTATTACCGTCTCCACCATGGTATGGTAGCCTCGGAATCAACTGATCCAAAAACGTGGGAAGAGGCTATGACGTGCCCAGAAGCGACACAGTGGAGACGAGCAGCAAATGAAGAGTTCAATTCACTAAAGAAGAAAGGAGCTATTAAAATTATTAGTCGTACAGACTTACCGAAAGGTCGCAGTCCCATGAAGTGCAAATGGGTCTTCAAGAAAAAGTTTCTAGCAGATGGAAGCGTTGAGAGGTGGAAAGCCCGTTGTACCGCCAAAGGATTCACTCAAAAATTCGGGATCGATTACCAAGAGACATTCGCGCCGACACCAAGAGCGGAAACTGGAAGGATCATGCTAGTTCTTGCACACCATCTAGGCTGGCATCGAAGACAGGGAGATGTACCGACAGCTTTCTTAAATCCAGATCTAGATATTGATCTTTATATGGAGATGCCGAAGGGATTCGAAAAAGATGGATGTGTTCTCCAGCTTCGCAAGGGTTTGTATGGGCTTAAACAAGCTGCGGCCCTATGGTATGACGACGCAAAGGCTACTTTGGCTCAGCAAGGTCTTTTTCCAACAGTGTCAGATGCATGCCTTTATACCAATAACAAGAAAGACTTGTTCGTATTGATGCATGTTGACGATTTTCAGGTAATGGGGCCTAATTTGAAGAAGATCGATCAACTTATGCACGCCCTATATAAAAAGTATAAGCTCAAAGCCGTTAAGACAGATCTGTTCTTAGGTATTCACATCGAAAATCCGGACAAGACGACGCTTAAACTCTCCCAAGGACAGTATGCACGAACATTGATCGAGAGACACGGGCTAAAGGATTGTAAGCCGGCGAACACGCCCATGGAGCGTCTAATGGAGCCTAATAGCAAACAGTTCTCAACACAGTTGATGACAGAGTACAATTCAATCATTGGTGGACTTCAGTACCTCGCGAATAATACAAGGCCTGATATTGCTTTCGCTGTCAACCACTTGGCTCGCTTCTTAGTTAATCCCTCAGATGAACACTTACAAGCAGCTCGTCGAGTTCTAAAGTATATTGCCAAGTCGCCTGATAAAGGACTCAGTTTCAAAAGAGAAAAGGGTAAGCCGGTACTCGAGGCTTACACTGATGCAGACTTTGCGGCCGATCCTCTGACAAGCAGGTCAACCTCCGGAATGCTGATCAGACTTGCGTCGGGGCCAATAAGTTGGAAGTCCCATCTACAGCGTGAAGTTGTTCTTTCCACCACCGAGGCAGAGTACCTTGCAGCCACAGAGACCTGTCGCCAGCTACAATGGGTGAAATCTTTATTTGAAGAGCTAGAACTTATTGACCAAATTGAAGGGGCCAAGCGGACTAGACTCTCCGTTGACAACCAGTCAGCAATTTCTCTTATCAAAAACCATGACAACCATCGCCGCTCTAAGCATATCGCTTTGAGAAATTTTTATTGTCGGGAACAACACCAGAAAGGCAAAATCGAAATTGTCTACGTTCCATCTAAAAATCAATTAGCTGACAGCTTAACTAAAGTCAAGTCACCTGTGGTAATACAATAACATTGCCTAGATATTAAGCTGGTAACATTCGTAAGCCATACTACATGCATGCTATCTCGGCAGACATCATATTGACGATGATATCACTAAAATAAGTAGTTGTTACCAACAGGGGGAGTGTTGTGATATGACTGTCAGAACCACTATGGGTATATCCCTGTTTATCCACAGGGATATTGCATATCCATGTAATAGACCTAGTACAGTATGCAGGGATTACATAGCCCCCTGCACGATCGTTATTGCGATTATCACTAAGAGCTTAGTGTCACTAGGACAACATGGTACGGAATGGTATAGAATGGAATAGCATAGAACGGAAGGCTATGGAACATCCTGGGCATATGATGATGGACTGTATCGTGGCTATGTAACATGTAGATATATATATCAGTCCCGCCTACCTTTATAGAACAATTTCTTTTGGTTACGATTAATGAAGTTATTCCTATCTTAAGTCTCCGACTGTCATCTTCTGCTCTTCTTTGTGACCCCTAGCTTATTTACAATTCCACTTCTGCTCATAACCTAGTTACAACAGAGGTTGCATATCTTTCGTACTTGGGGTCTGCAAGCTCGTCAATTGATGAGCCTTTAGATGATTCGACTTCAGGAAGTTGAATAGACTGAGCAGTGTGGTATTGATTTATAGAAGGTGACTCCTCTGGATGGATAATTGGTCGGGTGTTTGGAGAAGTCTCGTTTCTGACATTATTTTGGTTTGATTGTGAAAGACCATGATCAAATTCAACATCATGAGAAGGTTCAGGCTGTTTGTAAGAATATAGAATAATATTGGCCGAAAATAGTTATAAACGGAGCTACAATAAGAATAACACTCAAGAATATAAATCAGCATAAAATACAATAATCACTGTTGTACTATAAAGTATACATATACACAAATAATACATAAATTATGAATATACACAAATAACACAAATATAGAATATATACATAAATTCTACATAAATATAAATTCTACATAAATATAAATTCTACATAAATATAAATTCTACATAAATATAAATTATACATTAATTATCTTTATACACAAATTATACATAAATATACAAATTATACAATTAAATAAATTGGGTGTAAATAAAAAAATTACTACCATAAGGGTTTACAAGACTAAGATCGGCAAACTTATAATGCAGATCAAAAATATTAAAATTAATAGTACAAGAAGTACTAGCACTAGTCTGTGCATGGGTTCTAAATTAATACAGCACAGACCATCTCAACACCTATGTCAAAGAGTTTTCTCTCTTAGTCAAAATATCTTAGAACATTTTAGAGGGATTAGAAACTAAGTTATTTTGGGACTAGTTAATGGCTTCATGTATAAATAGAGGAAGTTTTCCCCTGACAAAAAAACAACGAAGAACAGCCCAAAATATACATCATACCCAATCTACAAAATTATTCAACCACAATATTTCTTGGTTAGAAAATTATACACTTTTAAACAATAGTTATTTCTCCCAGTAAATGTATACGCTTCCACCATATCTAATTAAATCTTGAATCTGCTACTTGATTTTTTATACTGTTGTTCTATTTGTGTAGACTTTTCTTAGATAACTAAATCGCGACTTTCTATAACCTTGCGGCTCATTGGATCATAAACTCAATAGATGTTGTATGCTTCGTATCCAACAAGAAGACATTCTGTAGCTCTTGATTCAAGTTTACCAGTTTTATGATTATAACATTTGGAACCAATAATCCTAAGATGGCTAATGAATGGTTATTGTCTGTAGAGCTTTTCTAATGGAGATAGAAATCCTCCATTTGAACTTGATGGTAGGCGGTTTTTAATATAACAAGCAGTATTGACAAGCTCTGCCCATAAAGGTTTGATAAGGTTAGGAGAGTCATTTAAAAAATAACGTGTGGTGTTAAAGAGAGTTCGGTTTAGGCGTTCCGCAACTCCATTCTGCTCTGGAGTGTGTGGAATAGTGTATAGAATTTGAAAACCTTCTTGTTGTGCAAAGTTTTTGAAGGCGAGACTGAAATATTCCCCTCCATTGTCGCAATGTAAAGATGCTATTTTTTGGTCTAGTTCAGTTTCTACTGCCTTTTTGAAAGTCTGAAAAATCTTGAGAAAATTTGATTTTTCCATACTAGGTATACCCACGAAAACAAACTGAAGTTGTCTGTGAATGTAACAACATATTTATTTTGACCCAATGATGTTGGTGTTATAGGTCCTGCTAAGTCAGTATGGATCTTTTCTAGAGGACGTTTGGCTTTAACTGGATACTGTTGGGAGATAATTCGAGTTGACTTATTTTGCAAACAACTTTCATATGAAGATTTGTTAACTTGCCCTATGTGTAGCCAGAGTGACTCATTTGACATATATTCTTTGTTAATATGTCCCAGTTCTTTATGCCATGTTATAGAATCAATAGGCTTGGAAAGGTAGGCATGAGTGCTGATTGTCTCAAGAACAAGAAGAGAATCAATAAGGATGGCGGTAGCAATGATGTGATTTTGATATATAATATGACATTTTGTGTTGGCAAAGTTGAATTGGATCTTAGGATTTCGTGTTGCACAGCATACCAAGATCAGATTAGATGCAAGTTCTGGAACATAGAGAACGTTATTCAGCGTGAAACTATTGCCTGTTTTTGGATTAATTCTAAAATTTCCGCGGCCTGTTGCACTCATTTGGGTATTATTAGCTGTGGTAATTGTTGTCGTATATTTTTGCATATTCAGAAATTGAGATTTGTCGTTACACATGTGCTGTGTGGCACCACTGTCAATGATCCATGCTTGTTGTCGACCATCTTTATTGCTGGAAAGAAAAGCAATTTTGTCGGAAGATGGTAAATTATAATTAGTTTCGACCTGAGCGTGGTTTGATGATGGAGTCCGCACACTTGGTCGTTTTTCCGGGAACATTTGCCAACAGTTTTCTGATTTGTGTACTTTTCCACAGTGTTTACAAATTGGTTTGGGTTTTCCGTTTCCACCATTTCCACCTCTTCTTGCAATCATTGCAGAGTTTCCAATATCCGACATTTGGTTTGTTCTTCTTGCTTCATCAATCAAACTTGCTATGACCTCATCCAAATATGAGCGTGAGTCCTCTGATATGGACTTTGAGCGTACTTGTTGCATTACAGATTGAGTCCAAGCTTCAAATTTACATGACACATTGTTGATAAAGATTGATAGTAAAAGCCATTGTGGCAAAGTATTTGTAGTCATCTGGCTAGGTGTGTTCATGTTGGTTCTGAATAGGTCAATGAACTGGTCTGCAGATTCGCAAGAAGATATATTTGTTGACACCAGTGACTGAAATGCCAGATGTCGCGCACTAAATCCAACATGCCCATATTGTTTCCCCAGTTTCCTCCATGCTGAGCATGCCAAATCATCTGGATCCAACAACCTGATAACATGATCTTCACAAGATAGTATAATTAGTGACATTGCTTTTGAGTTTGCAGATTTCATGCTTGATGTTGCTGATGACATTTATTTTGGTTCAATAACCTCTCAAAGGTCTTGTGCAATAAGATACGACTTCATTTTAATGGCCCATACTTGGTAGTTTGATGTGCCTGTAAGTTTGGCAATAGAGGATCTTGATGGGTCCATCTTGAAGTGGTTTGAGTCTGGTTTGACAAAAGATTAGCGTTCGATATCAATCAAGTTATGTTATGATGGAGGTTTTAGAGCACCGGGCTCATAACCTTTTAAAAAAGATAAAATTATACTTACCTAAGATGATAGGGATTATGTTTTATGTGTGAGGAGATAATTGTTTAAACGATTATTATTATAATAGAAGATAAATTTTGTATTGTATTGTAGAAAAGACGATAAAAGATGTTCAATCTATCTTAAGCAACTCCCCCAATTATCGTTCGAAATTTTTCTAATTCTTATCACAGATAAATTATATCAATCCGACACCGTAAAAATTTTCAAATCGATTCCGCGACATCTTGTTGCGAAGTTATTGATAAATTTGTATTTGGTGGTTGGAAAATACATCACCCCAACATCCTACACAACAAATTGACAACACCAAAACTTCCCCAATTATCGCTAGAAATTTTTCTAATTCATACCACAGATAAATTAAATCAATCCGACACTGGAAAATTTTACAAATTGATTCTACGATATCTCGTTGATCAGAAATTGATAAATTTGTTTCTGGTGGCTGAAAAATCTATCAACCCACCATTACTCACATCACCCTACAAGCAGATTTATAAGACAATATATTTATACAACAACAATGGCTACACAACAAAGCCCATCTGGCGACAAAATGGATATAACTACCTGTGAAGTCATTGAGTTGGCCAGCCAGCCCAGACTTGATTCCTCAATCTGGGCAAATAAAAGCAATAACAACAATGGCACACCCACAGCCCCCAAATCTAAGAGCAAAACATCAGGATCCATTGCCAAGTCCAAGATATCAAAGAAAGAGGGGTCAAGTAATCCTTGCAAGGTTACAAAGACTAAGTCAAAAAAAAAAAAAAAAAAGACTTCCCCCCCACCCTCTTCTATTGTTCAGTTTAATAACATTGACTTTAGCAGTGACCCCATAACCTCCCTAGACTTTACTCTAGATCCAACTTTATTCATGGAGCCAAAGACGCCCCAGAATAAGAAAAGACCACTTTGCTCAACCACTGAGGGCTCTAACACACCAAGCAAAGTGTTTAAGATAATAACTGCCTATGAATCAAAAAATAAGCATAAACACCAAACTTTTCGGATATTCAAAAATCGTGATAACAACTTGATTTTGGTATTATTATATACATATTGACGAGCGCATTCTGAGTACATAATTTTTATCTCAAGGACATATCAGGTTCCAAAGTTATTGGATTCTAAAAAATTCGACAAGGGTTATTCTCAATTTTTCATAAGGGGAGCCAACCTCTTCCAACAACAACAACCCCAAACCTTACCTGTTTAAGCTGATTTTAACACTATAGAGTGAGAAAATTGACCTCTTTCATCAGAAAAACTTTCAGCAGAATACGACAAATTTTGAAAGAGTAATTAGGGATCAAAGATTGAATTATTTGTGTGTGCGGAACTTTTGCGCAATTGGTCTCTTTGGGTCGCCATTAAGCGAGAAAACATTTTTACCCACAGAATCATAATTCAAATTTTGCATTACAACCAACCAGTCAGCTAATTTTTTAAGAAAAAAAAAAAAAAAGGCTAGATCTGATTCTCCAGATCCACAAGCTAATGATCCAGATTATATGGCACTGGATAAAATTCAACATTTAGATGATCTGGAAGATGCAGATTTCCATGAGGAGAGTTATGCTTTTCCACTGTCTGGGAAATATGGAGAGCAATCTGAGGGCTTTGACCAGGACATGGCTAATAAAGGCATCTCTGATCTCCTAAAAAAAGAAAGGGACAGAACACACTATCTGAGCCCAGAAGAAATAAAAAGAAAACTACAACCAGAGCTATCAGGGACTAGTGGACCAATCCTATCAGAAAATTTTGATTTTGTACCTGGAAATAGACCCAAGACAGGATCACCAAACTTTTCGAAATTTCAAAAATCGTGAAAACAATTATTTGATTACATCATTGTGTGCAGAACGGCAAGCGCATCACGAATATCGACTCCAAATTTAATTCCGACATCTTGTTGTTGAGTTATTGAGGAGGAAGGTATTGTGGTGGTGAAAATCTTGATTTTAGAGGTACCAAAAACCTCACTACCTGAGCTTACGACGCAATACATCTTGGATCACTGCGAAAATTTAGGAAACGATTTCGATCATACTTGCGAAAGCTGAAACAAAAATTTGAAATTATCGAGCGATAATTCACTGAGATTTTGAGGGTCAAAGATTGAAAATCTCTGTGGGTTCACAAAACTGCGGTGTTGGTCCCTACCGCCACCCGTTAACCGAGAATTCCGGAATCGGCACAACTTGAAGCCGATACTAAGCGAGACATTCGCTTACCGAGAATACTTGTCACGTGACCCAAATTTTTGGAATAAAAAAAAAAAAAAAAAGTCTAGAAACATCCTACAAAAAATTAAAAAAATAGTTACAAAAATATTGAAAAACATAAAATTTATTCGAAAAAATTTTAATTTATTATTTAAAATATAACAAAAAAACAAAATAAAAGAATAACTTACTTTGGAGTATGGAGGGGTCTGAATCACCTGACCCTTTAACTCATTTACCAGAAAGCTCTATGGAAGATAATACCAACACTCAACTAACTAGGCTAAATGAAAATATGGAAATAGTTGATGATGACCAGGATTTTGAACGTGATAATGAAGAACATTTCAATGAGGAATTCACACCAGGAGGGTATGGACAGGAACCAAGTGCTAGCTTTGCAGAATTTGGAGGACCACCACCTGTTCCCAACTTGAATAGACCTGGCCCAGAACCATCTAAAGAAGAATGTGATCGGATTTATCGAGAAAGATATGGCCCAATTATCTCTGAAGACTTCCAATATATACCAGGGAATGAGCCGAAGAGGTCTTTTTATTCTAGTGACAAACCAAATAAGAAGAATAAAGGGAAAAGCCCTGCAACAACTCTTAGTGATATAGAAGAATCAGAGGAGTGCATTGCTGTGGCACGGGATCTATTGGTCAAGGCAGCTCACCTTGCTGACTCTAGAGCTAGGCAGACCAAAATCCTTGATCTTCTAAATATTTTCCGAGAATTTATAGAAAAAGATGGACAGATTCCTAGGGGGGCATCAATTTTGACAGCACAGCTCCAAAGACTGGAACAAACTGCCCAGGTACTTCAGACTTCAGCTAAACAAGCCAAACAAGGGAGTACTAGAGTAGGCAACTTGGAAAAAATAAATTCAGCCGAAAAACCTCAACAAACTCAGAGATCTCAAGGACCAGAAAAACCTCGGCAATCTCAACCTGATAGACCAGCTAGTGAAAAAAGAGGAGTTTCATGGGCATCAGTGGCATCAGCAGCAAGTGGACCTTCAGGATCCTCAGTCCAATCCAAAGATGTGGAATGGACGAAGGTCACGCCAAGAAAAAAGCCTAGTGAACCCAAGCAGAGGCCAATTAATAGGTTAATTTTGATTCAGGACTCGACAACTAGACAAACCTTTTCCCCTCTACAAATGAGGAATAGAATTAACCAAGAATTTAGAGCAAAAGGGGTAGAAGGTCCTGTGGTGTCTATTGTTTCTCAGACACGAAGTGAAAACATCTCCTTGACAACAACTGGGCCTTATACATCAGACTTTTTACTAGAGAAAGTAGATATTTGGAGAAATATAGCACCTCATGTGATAGCAATGAAAGATGAACCTTGGTACAAAGTAGTAATTCATGGAGTACCAACTTCGGAGTTTGCGAGCTTTGAGGATCTGAGCTGTATCCCTGAAGAAATTGCAACATTCAATTCTGGATTAAAGGTTATTGGACAGCCATACTGGATCACATCAGAAGAGAAAAGAAAGAATCAAGTAGCTGGATCTGTGGTAGTTGCCTTTGAGAACGAATCACAAGCTAAGAAAGCTATTTCTCAAAAATTAATCTTGGCAGGAAGGTCACTCATGGCAGAAAGATATATGAATATCCCCTCTTCGACTCAATGTACCCATTGTCAAGGATTTGGACATACTAGTATCAAGTGTAGGTGGGATGCAAAATGCCAGTATTGTGGTGGAGCCCATAACACAAAACAGCATGTTTGCACTCAATGCAATGTAATTGGGAAGAAATGTGCTCACTTGGTTCCAAAATGTACAAACTGTGGTGGAGCACACACAGCAGATAAGGAAGACTGCCAAGTTCGTGTTTCTATCCTAGCAAGATCAGCAGCAAGTGCATCCCAAGCTAGAGAATCAAGGGAAGAAAGAATATGACTGAACAACTCAAAGTACTCCAATGCAATTTGAACAGAAGTATACAGGCAACAGAAAGTGCTTTACAGCTAGCAGTCGAGCTTAAAATTGATATTCTAGCAGTCCAAGAACCATGGCTGCCACTAGTAAGAGGAAATTCAAGCTCTAGTGAAATCTGCTCAATCAACCATGTATCTTTTATACAAATATTTCCACTTCTCGAAGGAAATACATCTAGACCTAGAACAATGTTTTATGTTTCCCAACAAAGAAGAATGATAGTTAACAGATGCATGGAATACCCAAAGGACCCAGATCTACTGGCAATAAATATCTCGCGGCAAAAATTCAATATAAATATCTTCAATATTTGTAATCAAAAGAACCAAGAAGAAGTTAACAACTTGAAGACTATGCAGAGAATTCGAGATAGCCTCACTATTCCCTCCAATAGCATTGTAGTAGGAGACTTTAATGAGCATCATCCTGACTGGGACCCTCATTATCCGAAGTCATCCAATGCTGATGAGCTGGCAGGATGGTTTGAGGATCAGCAGCTTTCTTTAGCTAACAAGATAGGGCAGGGGACATTTTTCAGATCTGGAATAGAATATCCTTCAGTATTAGACCTTACTCTCACAACTAAGTGGTCTGAAAGATATTTATATGATTGGCAGACTATTACATCAGGGTCTGATCATGAAGGAATTATCTTTACAATCCTAGATCACAAAATTGAGTATCAAAAAGTTTCAAGACCCCTAGGAAAATTTAATACTAACCAAGCTGACTGGGATAAATTTCAACAAATGAGCCAAGATTTATTTAGGGTATCTAATATACTTAGAGAAGATAACCTGAATAATCTGAGGTTAAGAGTAACTAATGAACTTATTCAAGGAAATTCAGAGCTAGAAGCAGAGTTAGATAAGGTTGGGAAGGAACTAACTGATATCATTCTCTTAGCTGCAAAGTCTACTATTCCAAGGACTAAGCTAGGCGCCAAGATAAAGCCATGGTGGACAAATGATCTTAAAATACTTAGGAAAAAGATGACAAAGGCACAAAGAGCTCTCTCTGTCAACTGGAAGGATGATATAAGAAGAAATGATTATCTTAGAGCACGAAACCTATATTTCCAAGAGATAAAGTCAGCCAAGAAGAAGCACTGGGATAGTTTCTTAGAGCAAGAAGACCCAGTATCTATTTTCAAAGCTTTATCTTATACTAAGGAGAGTAAGGCTACACAATTACCACCAATTCAGAAGGAAAATAGAGACCTAGCTATTGAATTTCAAGACAAATCCAATGCACTGAGATCAAAGTTGTTTCCAACCCCACCAGATTCCTCCCCCCTAGATTGGAATGCTCACCAAGTCAAGGACACGTGGGACTGGCCTCAGCTTACATCTGAAGAACTGGAACAGGCATGCTGTCATCCCTCTAAAGGAAAAGCCCCAGGGTCAAATGAGATCAACTGGAAAATGATAGAATATTCTTTTAGAGCAAATAAAGATATATTCTTTCAGATATACTCACTTTTTTTCAATATAGGGTATCAACCAATTTGCTGGAGACAAGCCACTGGAATTATCTTGCGCAAACCAGGGAAGCCAGATTACTCTCAGCCAAAGGCATATAGGGTTATATCTCTCCTCAACTGTCTAGGAAAAAGCTTAGAGAAAGTAATTGCAAAAAGACTAGGCTATCTAGCTGAGACAACTCATTTACTGGATCCTTCACAAATTGGGGGAAGATTTAAGAAGTCTGCAGTAGATGCATGCCTTCTCCTTCTTAATAAGATAGAGTCAGAGAAAAGAGCAAAAAGAAAGACATCTACACTCTTCCTGGATGTGAAAGGGGCATTTGACCATGTGGCTAAAAATCAACTTTTGAAGATTATGAGTAAACTTGGCCTACCCTCTAGTCTCTTATATTGGGTCTCTACTTTTCTCAGTGAGAGGAAACTTAGACTGAGTTTTGATGGTAAAGCTGAAGAATTTACATCAATAAGAACTGGAATTCCACAGGGGAGTCCTGCTTCACCAATTCTTTTCTTGATTTACATCAGAGATATGTTTGACTCTAAGGCAGTTCAATTTCTTTCTTATATTGATGATATATCTCTTACAGTGTCTTCTTCAAGCTTTAAGAAGAATATATCTATACTAGAAAGAGAGGTAAAATTATTGGAAGATCTGGGAAGTAAAAATGCAGTTGTATTTGATACTAGCAAGACAGAACTTATTCATTTTGAGGACTCTAAGGAAGCTAATAATAGGTGCTTGACTTTACAAGGAGGAAGCCAAGTTAATCCTTCTAAAGTTGTCAAGTGGCTAGGAGTTTGGTTTGACAACAGACTAACCTTTAAACAGCATGTTGCAACAAGAATATCACAAGCCAAAGCAGCATTTCTTAGAATGACTAGACTAACAAATATAGAGAGAGGTCTGAGTCCATCAGCTATGAGACAGCTCTATCTAGCTTGTGTTACAAGTATATCAGATTATGCTAGCCAGGTCTGGTGGAAAGGTCAGAAAGGGTTTTTGGACAAACTACAAGCACTACAAAATATTGCACTTAGGAAAATACTGGGTTGTTTTAGATCATCTCCTATTAAGCCAATGGAAGTAGAGGCCTGTCTTTGTCCTCCTGAAGTTCGACTCAATAATACAAGGAGAAAATATGCACTCAGAAACCTACAACTAATGAAAAAGCATCCGATCTCTCTAGCAATCAAAGAAAAAATGGAATCTGTAGAGCTGGACAATGACAAAAAATCAAGGAAAGATCAATTAGTCCTTATTACTCAATCTCTGCCTGAGGACATTGATTTAGAAGAGATAGAGCCACTTATCAGTAACTACTACCCACCTTGGAAGAAGAAAATACCCTATAGTGTTTTTATTAGCAAGCTAGAAAAAGAAGAGCAAGTACTTATTCACAGGGAAAAGGTCAGAGAATCAACCGGAAAATCTATAATTATCTATTACACAGATGCCTCTGTTTATCCAGATGCTCAAGGAGTAGGTATAGCATTCAAGGCCTATGATCAACAAAGCTCTGAAACTTGGGCAGAATATAACAATATGGGACTTGAAAACATTATATACAATAGAGAACTTGAAGCAATAACTAGAGCACTCCAACATGCTAGCACGAGGGCAAGTTTTCGAGAAAAGATTGTTATATACTCTGATAGTCAAGCAGCTCTCAATCAACTTAAATCAGCAACTGATAATCCTGGGCAGTTTTGGGTCAATAGAGCAATATTGGCAGCAAGGACATTATCAGAGAATGGGACAAATATCACCTTGGAGTGGGTACCAAGTCACTCAGATATCCTTGGAAATGAAGAAGTAGATCAACTAGCTAAAGACGCAGCATCTAAATCACCTGATGGTGATTATCCCTCAAGCTTTGCCTATTTAGCACAGATGATACAACAAGTAAAGAATGAAGAGTGGATGAATAGATTGACTGAGATAAAAGCAAAGAGTCCAATTTCAACTAGTTCTTATGGATCCATCTTTCCTTGGCAGATAAGAAAGAAGTTATGGACACCAAGAGGAACAAGAAAAGAGATTTGCTCAGCCTTTTTTCAATTGAAACTTGGTCATGGATATTTCAAATCATACTTAAAAAGAGTAGGAAAAAGAGACGATGATGAATGTACTTGTGGTGCAAAGCAAACACCAAGGCATCTTCTACTGGGGTGTAAAAGATATAGAAAGGAAAGAGAGAGAGTAGAAGACAAGCTGTGTACCAAGAGACTCACACTTCCCCAGCTCCTCCATACAAATAAGGGTGTCGAAGCTACCGTGGAATATATTATGAAGACGAAAATAGCAACTCGAAAATGGTATCTAGGTGATACTGAGGATGAGAACTTTTGGAATGAATCATAAAGTTTAGAAATTTCTTTTGTTTGGTTTGGGTTGAGTTATTTTAGGGGGTATTTTGTAGGGTTTGTTTTGATTTTTTGTGGTAGGAATAAATAGAGTCTAGGGCACTCGAGATGTTCAAATGCATAAGACTGGAAAATAAAAATTGGAGCTGCTGTTATTTAGCTAAATATAGAGAATGCACTCCTAAGGGAGTGCACATCCTCCGATAGTCGTAGACTTATATAGGATGAAAATGGATTTAAAAAAAAAAAATAACATGATGACAATTGATAGGATCAAGAATAGATTTAGGATACCCCAGCAATGTATCATGGTTGGAGACTTTAACGAGCACCATCCAGACTGGGACCCATACTATCCTATGTCATCAGGGGCTGAAAGTCTACAATCTTGGTTTGAAGAAGGGCTTTCTCTTGTGAATGAAATAGGTCAAGGAACATTTTTCAGATCTGGTATGGACTGCCCTTCAGTTCTTGATCTAACTCTGACAACAAAGCAGTCAGAGGGTATGATAGAAGACTGGCAAACCATAAATACTGGGTCTGACCATGAGGGAATACTATTTGTGATAAAGGGTCAATGTCAAACAGGATCCCAAGATACCCTGACTAAATTGTCAAGATTTAACACTGATAAGGCTGAGTGGGCCAAATTTGAAACTAACATACAAGAATTAGTGGAACTATCCAGTATTCTAGATACTACCTATCTTAAATCTCTGAGTCAGAAGACAACTAAAGAGATTATAGAAGGAGATAACTCACTAACAAAAGAACTAGACAAGGTTGGTGAGGAACTAACAAAAATAATACTCCAAGCTGCCAAATCTTCAATTCCAACATTTAAGCAGGGTGCCAAATCCAAGCCTTGGTGGACAGAGGAGTTGAAGGCCCTAAGGAAAGATACGATGAAGTCACAGAGAAAAATGACCAAAGAGCAGTATCAGGATAGAGCAAAGAGGCAGTACCTAGATGCAAGAAATAAGTACTTTCAAGAGATAAAGACTGCAAAAAAGAAGCACTGGAATGATTTCTTAGAAAGGGAAAATCCTACCTCTATCTTTAAAGCCCTTTCATATACTAAATAGGATGGGAGTGCCAAATTACCAGCAATCCAAGACGAGGATACAAGTCCAGCTCAAACATTTGAACAGAAAACAAAGGCACTGAGAAACAAGCTTTTCCCAGCACCACCAAACACACCATCACTCAAGTGGAATCAGCACAGGGAAGATAGAAAATGGGATTGGCCTAAATTAACACTTGATGAAGTGGAAAGAGCATGCTGCCGCCCATCAAAAGGAAGGCACCTAGCTCGGATGGAATAAATTGGAAAATGATTGAACATGCTTGTAGAGCAAACCAAGGGATATTTTTTCAAGTCTATTCTATCTTCTTCAACATTGGCTACCAACCTAGATGCTGGAGACAAGCAACAGGAATTGTTCTAAAAAAGCCTAGAAAACCAGATTACTCCCAGCCCAAAGCTTACAGGGTTATATCCTTACTTAACTGTTTAGGAAAGGCCTTAGATAGAATGCTAGCATGTCGCCTGGGGTACTTGGCTGAAACCACCAACTTGTTAGATCCTTCACAGATAGGTGGAAGACTGAAAAAATCAGCTGTGGATGCCTGTCTGCTCCTTCAGGCCAAGGTAGAGACAGAAAAAGCTGCCAAAAGAAAGACTAGCACACTGTTCCTAGACATTAAAGGCGCATTTGACCATGTGTCTAAGAACCAATTGCTTACTATTATGAGCAAGCTAGGACTACCTCTGAGCCTACTATCATGGGTATCAACCTTCCTTAGTGACAGACTAATGAAGCTGTCTTTTGATGGACAAACAGAAGAATTTAACCCTATTAAGACTGGGATTCCACAAGGAAGTCCTATATCACCAATACTTTTCCTAATATATGTTAGAGAGATGTTTACTTCAAATGCTGTATCATTTATTTCCTACATTGATGATATAAGTTTAACAGTCTCATCAACAAGCTTTAGAAAAAATATCCAATTGCTAAAAAGAGAGATGAAAGTCTTAGAAGACCTGGGAAGAAAAAATGCAGTTGAGTTTGATACTGCCAAAACTGAACTTATTCATTTTGCAGACACTAAGGAATCAAGAAAATGCCTACTAAGTTTAACTAATGGTGCAAGTGTGGAGCCAAAAAGAGTTGTTAAATGGTTAGGGGTGTGGTTTGATAGCAAACTAACTGTCATAAGCGGTATGTAGACAGCGAGGCTGGAGACAGGGGTCAAGAGGTGGGTGTCAGGCTAAAGGTTGCCATCCTACATGATACACGAGATAGATGCATCACCACTCGGCTAAAAGGCCAGACCAGAATCATAGAACACTATGACTTGGCAATCTCCATATATATATTATACAGTAGAGGCTTTCCTGACATTACCCCCCCTATAATATATATATGCCTAGACTCCGTAAGCTTAACCCATACTTGCTTACTAAGCCAGAACTGAATACACACTAAGTGGATAACAAAGTGCCAGTGCTAGACCTGAAGAATGTTCTATGATTATGTCATAAGCGGTATGTAGACAGCGAGGCTGGAGACAGGGGTCAAGAGGTGGGTGTCAGGCTAAAGGTTGCCATCCTACATGATACACGAGATAGATGCATCACCACTCGGCTAAAAGGCCAGACCAGAATCATAGAACACTATGACTTGGCAATCTCCATATATATATTATACAGTAGAGGCTTTCCTGACACTAACCTTCAAACAACATGTTACTATAAGAGTAGCTAAGGCTAAAGCAGCCTTCCAGAGAATGACCAGATTAACTAATGCAGAAAAGGGACTTAGTCCAGTGGCTATGAGACAGCTCTATCTTGCATGTGTCACTAGCATATCAGACTATGCTAGTCAGGTATGGTGGAAAGGGCAAAATAACTATAGAGCAATGCTTCAGAGTCTGCAGAATATAGCTCTGAGGAGAATACTAGGGTGTTTTAAGACAACACCAATAAAACCCATGGAAGTAGAGGCATGTTTATGTCCTCCAGATATACGACTTAACCATAGCAGAAGAAAATATGCTATACGATGTCACTTACTAGGACCAAACCATCCTGTGGCAAAAATATTACAAGAAAACATAGATTACTATAATATAGATGAGAGAAGAGCAAAAAGTGATCAAATTGGCCTGATTAACAAGTCTCTTCCAATTGAAATTGATATAGGATATACTGAAAGAATAATTAACTACCTATATCGACCTTGGAAAAGGAAGCTGCCGTACCAAATTCAGATTGGTAAATTGACAAAAGATGAAGAAGCTCAAGTTCATGTCAGAGAGCTAACAAATGTTAAGGCTGAATCTTTATTTACAAATAATCTAAAGAGAGAATCTCTATCTATGCGAAGGATAATTTACATATGTGTCGCGACAACCTTGTTAGTTTGCCGAGCTAAGTACAACCCTGCAATAGTTGGACTAAGCGAGCGCACACAATACACAGTTCACATCTGTTACAGTTCACTTGGAAAAAGTAAGACAACTTGTAGGAAAATCAGTTATTATTTACTATACAGATGTCTCCCTATATCCTAATGCGACAGGGATTGGAGTTGCATTCAAAGCATATGATCAGTTGAGCAGACAGACTTGGGCAGAATTCCATAACATGGGACATAATAATCTTGTGTTCAATGGAGAGCTAGAAGCTATCTCTAGGGCTTTAGATCATGCCTCTAGGATAGGACTGGATCGAAAGGAAATTATTATCTATTCAGATAACCAAGCAGCCTTACTTCGACATAGCTCATTCAGTGATAGATCTGGACAACAGCGGGTCTGTAGGTCTATCCAGGCGGCTAAAAAACTTGAAGAGAATGGAGTTACTGTATCATTGGAATGGGTACCTGGTCATTGTGATATTCCGGGAAATACTGAAGTTGATGGCCTAGCTAAGGATGCAGCACTAGAGCCCCCTGACCCTTATTATACAAATAGCTTGGCACATATCTTAGAGCAATTATCAAATAAAAGAAAAGAAGACTGGATGGACTACCTCACCAAATCAAGGGAAAAATATCCTAGAAACCCTGAGTCTTATAATAATCTCTTTCCATGGCAGATTAGGAAGAAATTATGGACGCCCAGAGGTAGCAAGAAAGAGATATGTTCTTCCTTTTTTCAGTTGAAACTCGGCCATGGATATTTCAAATCCTATCTGAAAAGAATTGGAAAAATACCAGATGATAATTGTGTTTGTGGGAGAAAACAGACAGCAGGACACCTCTTACTAGAGTGTACGAGATATAGAAATAAGAGAAGGAAGATAGAGAATATGCTTTGTTGCACAAGGCTAACAATACCACTACTTCTTCACACAAACAAGGGAATAGATGCAACCTTGGAATACATCAAAAAGACCAAATTCTCAACTAGGAGGTGGTATCTGTGACGGCTTGCTAGCCGATTGCTTCTTGTAGCCTGCGCTGACTAAGCGTAGGCTATGATTACAATCGTGATCTGGGACTTGAGCATAGAGAGAACCTTCCAGAAGGTACCGCTTGTTGACCCTTGGGCACAGACTGTCAATCGACATGGGGCAAGAGCTCGGTAGAACATTCTACAAGGTTCAGCTGTTGAAGACAGTATTGGAAGTATAAGGAACTGTGACAGCTGGGAAGCTGGTAATCCCTGTAGCCTACGCAGGTAAGCGCAGGCGCTGGAGTGGAGGCGAAACCAAAAATACGTGAGACTCAAAGTGCGCAGAACTGGTGGTGGCAATCTTTGATTTCATCCTAGAGACAAAGCTCAGTGCACTGAAACCATCCCACGTCTGATCAGGGGAGTTTCAGGATGAATTGTATTGAAGCCTAGCAAGTAAAAGAAAGTAAGCTAAGCTGTATAATAGTAACCATCATCCCTCAATGGGCTTTTCTTCTCTATAGTTAATTATAAATTATCTTTCATTACTCTACAGCTCAAGCGTTCAGTAGTGAACCTTGACAGGAACCTTCTAGAGTTGGGTGGATAAGAATCTTTTTCCTGACGGATAAGGCATTACTTGGGTGGAAAGTTTATATAAATATTAGTCTAGCCTACGTGTATGTTACTTCTCCATAATCGAGTTATAGAATACCATCATCTACTTGAAAGCCCATTGCTTTATTACTTGATCTGTGACAGTATCTTGGGGAAACTCAAGGGGAGGACTTCTGGAATGCTTATTGAAATTGAACATTGATGTTTATTTCCTTTGTTATAGGTTAGGAAGGGGTTTTTTGGAGTTGGGATTTGATTTTATTTACTTAAAGAGCCAAGTGCACTCAAATTTTATACATGCACAAGACTGGAATAAACAAATTGGAGAAACCTGTAAGTAACAAGTAGTATAGAAAGTACTCCTTTGGAGTGCACATCCTACAATAGTCTTAGACTTATATAGGATGTAAATGGAATAAACAAACAACAAACAAGCACTCCTTTGGACTGCACATCCTACCATAGTCTTAGACTTATATAGGATGTAATTGGAAGAAAGAAAAAGAAAGAAAAAAAAGGCTTTGTTCAGGCCTTCTGTATAGAATGTAGACCTAGAGTGTCTGTCGAGATGAAACAAAGCGGTAATCTGTAGGATTAATTGATCCAACTGGAGAATAAAGTAACTTCTCTATGTTGATGGAGGATTATGATCGGTAGAGTCAAGTACATAACATGCATTTGCAGTTCATGGATCTCGGACTGGGGAAGTTGAGTCCCACAGACTTATGCAAAAGGGGAAAATTTTATGGTGTTCAATTCGGTGAAGCAACAGTAGCTGTGCCTGTACATCATGTGTCTCCAATAGTAGTTTTGTGTCATAGCCATCTTTAAAATGTTTGTGGCAGTTATTAGATGAATGGTAGATCATCGTGAATGACTATTATTTCTTTTGGAAGATTACCCTGACGATAATTTTCTGTTTGTGTAGAAAATTTTTATTTTCATGTAAGAATCTGTTTGCATCCAATTATATCTCTTGTAATATATGTCTCAAGTATTAATTCCAATTTCATGCACAGCTACGGTATGTAGGATAAAAATATACTTGATATGATTTTTAGTCTTTTGACAGAACTTGTTTTTTTCTTTAGAAGCAATGTTTTTTTTTTTTTTTTTCTCCATTAACATCCTGTATAAGTCTAAGACTATCGTAGGATGTGCACTCCAAAGGAGTGCAATCTATAGTACTTGCTAATTACAAGCTTATCCAATTTGTATCTTCCAGTCTTATGAATGTAGACAATTTGAGTGCACTTGACTCTTATATCAAAAACCAAAATCAACCAATAACTCCACCATCCACCCAACAAATATCAGAACAAAGAAAAATACAATATATTCAAGTTTTTCTATTTCTTAGTCATTCCAAAAATTCTCATCCACTGTATCTACCAGATACCATTTCCTTGTTGCTATTTTTGTCTCCTTGATAAATTCCAATGTGGCTTCAACTCCCTTGTTAGTGTTGAGGACTAATGGTAGTGTGAGTCTCTTGATGCAAAGCTTATCCTCTATTTTAATCCTCTCCTTCCTATATCTCCTACACTCTAGTAAGAGGTGACAGGGTGTCTGCTTTCTACCGCAAACACAATCATCATCTAGTATTTTTCCAATCCTTTTAAGATATGATTTGAAATAACCATGTCCACTTTTCAACTGGAAATAAGCAGAGCAAATCTCTTTTTTTGTTCCTCTTGGGGTCCATAGTCTCTTTCTGTTTAGCCATGGAAACATACTTAAGTATGAACTAGGGTTTCCAGGGTGTTTATTTTTATATTCTGTTAAATTGCAACCCCATTCCGCATTCTTTATACCCTTATCAACTGAGATAAATAGGCTAGGCTTGTTGGATAGTAGTTATCTGGAGGCTTCATTGCAGCCTCATTAGCTAGACTGTCAACTTCTTCATTACCAGGTATGTTAGAATGTCCAGGAATCCATTCTAAGGAAACCCTAACTCCTTTTTCCAACAATTTATTTGCAGCAGTGATAGATCTCTGTACCCAAAACTGTCCAGGTTTGTATAGGAATGTTTTTAGACAAAGTAAAGCTGCTTGACTGTCTGAAAAGATTGTTACCTTCTCTCTGTATCCTCCCATTCTTTCAGCATGTTTTAGGGCTCTTGTAATTGCCTCTAGTTCACCATTATAAATAACATTTTCTAATCCCATATTATTGTATTCAGCCCATGTTTCTGAGCTCAATTGATCACAGGCAATAAAGGCAATGCCGATCCCAGTTGCCTCTGGGTAATATGAAGCATCTGTGTAGCATAAGATAGATGATTCCCCAGCTGTCTGATTTATTTTTGTCATGTGGTTCAATGCCTCCTGCTCTTTTGTGTGTTTACCAATTTTTATTCTGTATGGGAGTTTTCTCTTCCAGGGTGGGTATAGGTTGTTCACGACAGTTTCTATATTGTCTGTATCAATCTCAATTGGTATTGATTCTGCAACAACTCTAAGTTGGGTACCTTGAAAGATTTTGTCACTACCTGAATTCAAAGAATCTAGGTGTTGTCTAAGAAGTTTTGCCACTGGATGATTTGGCTGTAGTTGAAGTATTCTCATAGCATATTTTCTTCTGCTATGATTTAGGCGAACATCCGGGGGACACAAGCATGCCTCAACTTCCATTGGTCTTATAGGAGTTGTCTTAAAGCATCCCAAGATTTTCCTCAGTGCCAGATTCTGTAGACCTTGGAGTAAGTCTAACAAGTTTTCCTGACCTTTCCACCATACTTGGCTTGTATAGTCAGAAAAACTGGACACGCATGCTAGATAGAGCTGCCTCATTGCCTGTGGACTTAATACTTTCTCTGTATTTGTTAGTCTTGATATTCTCTGGAATGCTGCCTTTGCTTGGGCAATCCTGGTTGTAAGATGTTGTTTGAAAGTTAATCTATTGTCAAACCAAACACCCAACCACTTCACAGTTTGAGAAGGTTTTACCAGTGATCCATCACGGAGGTTTAATTGCCACTGTTTAGCAGATTTTGAGTCTTCAAAATGAATTAGCTCTGTCTTTGCTATGTCAAATTGAACTGTATTTTGTTTTCCTAGGTCTTCTAGGATTTTAACTTCTCTTTCTAGTATTTGAATATTTTTTTTGAAGCTGGTTGAGGAGACAGTCAAGGAAATATCATCAATATATAACAGGAACATAACTGCCTTAGAATTGAACATTTCTCTAAGATAAATCAAGAATAGGATTGGTGAGATTGGACTGCCTTGTGGAATCCCAGTATCAAGTGATGTGAATCCCTCAGTTAATCCATCAAATGATAATCTCAGCTCTCTCTGGCTTAAGAAAGAGGAAACCCATGAGAGTAGGCTCAGAGGAAGCCCAAGTCTAGCCATAATGCCTAAGAGTTGATTCTTTGAGACATGATCAAATGCCCCTTTTACATCTAGAAAAAGTGTTGTGGTTTTTCTTTTTGCTGCCTTTTCTGATTCAACCTTATCTTGAAGGAGTAGGCAGGCATCAACAGCAGACTTTTTCAATCTTCCTCCAATCTGTGATGGATGAAGCATGTTAGTAGTTTCTGCCAGGTATCCCAGTCGTTTAGCTATCATTCTTTCCAAGGCTTTACCCAGACAATTAAGCAAAGATATAACCCTATAGGCCTTGGGTTGTGAGTAATCAGGTTTTGATGGCTTCTTAAGTATAATTCCTGTAGCTTGTCGCCAGCAAAGTGGTTGGTATCCAATGTTGAAAAACAAGGAGTAGACTTGCATGAATACCTCCTTATTTGACCTATAAGCTTTCTGAATTATCTTCCAATCAATGCCATCTGATCCAGGTGCCTTTCCTTTAGACGGACGACAACAAGCCTCCTCTACTTCCTCAGAAGTAAGCTTAGGCCACTCCCATTTCTGCTCTTTAAAATTATTCCAGTCTATGAGGGAGGATTCTGGTGGTTTAGGGAAGAGTTTTGCTCTGAGTGCCTGTGATTTCTCTTCAAAGGTGTGAGCTAGACCTCCTCTCTCATCCTGAATTGCAGGAAGTGTTGTCACCTGCTTTTCTTTGGTGTATGAAAGTGCTTGGAATATAGACTTAGGATCTTCCCTCTCTAAAAACTCATTCCAATGATTCTTTTTTGCTATTTTAATCTCCTGGAAGTATTTGTTTCTGGCATCCAGGTATTTTCGCCTCGAAGTTTCTGCATGGTAATCTTTGGTTAATTTCCTCTGAGCCCTCATCATATTTTTCCTTAGGGCCTTAAGCTCCTCTGTCCACCAGGGCTTGACCTTAGCTCCTTGCTTAAATTTTGGTATTTTGCCTTCTGCAGCCTTACTAATTATATTAGTAAGCTCTTCACCAACCTTATTAAGTTGTTGGAGTAGTTCACAATTTCCATCAACAATTTCTTTTGAATGTCTTGTGCTCAGGGATTGAAGATTTGAAAACTCTAGATACTTGGATTTAGAAATCAATTCTCTTAAACTCTTTTCAAAATCAGTCCAATTTGCTTTCTCTGTATTGAATCGACTGGCTATTGTAGGTTCAAAATGAAATCCAATCTCTATACTTCCTTTAATAGTGAACAAAATTCCTTCATGGTCAGATCCAGTGGAGAGGGTTTGCCAGTCTTCTATTAGTCCCTCTGACCACTTTGTAGCCAGAGTAAGATCAAGAACAGAAGAACATACCATTCCCGCTCGGAAAAAGGTCCCTTGTCCAATCTTATTCATTATAGAGAGGCCTTGCTCCTCAAACCAGGTTTGTAGGATGTCTGCATTGGATGATTTTGGGAAATAGGGATCCCAATCTGGATGATGCTCATTGAAGTCTCCAACCATTACACAGTGATGAGAAATCCTTATTCTATCCTTGATCCTGTCAATAGTCATGAAATTGTTATCCTCCATCTGATTTTTCTGATTATAGATATTAATAATATCAACTTTGTACCCTCTTGAACTAAAGTTCACTGCAATGACATCAGGGTCATTTGGATATTCCTCTCTTTTTTTTATTAGTTTCTCTATGCTCCTTGAAACATAGAACATTGTCCTGGGTCGAAGTTGATGTTGTCCAGAAGTTGGGAATAGTTGAGAAAAAGAGGTGTGCCTTATAGACTGAACGCCCTCGTAAGTTAGTGTTTCTCGAAATGCTGGAAGCCAAGGTTCTTGTACTGCTATGATGTTAATGTTTAGCTCTACTGCTAGTTGTAGAGCGCTTTCTGTGGCCTGAATTGATCTGTTCAAGTTACATTGGAGAATTTTAAGACCTCCAATCATAAAATTTCCATGTTACTATCCCTAGCTTGTGATTCTTTAGCTGCTGCAGCCTTGGCTTGACTAGCAACTCGAACTTGGCAGTTTTCTTTGTCTGCAGTGTGAGCTTCTCCACAATTGGCACATTTTGGGACCAAATGCAGACATTTCTTTCCAATGACATTACATTGATTACAAACATGTTGTTTTGTATTATGTGGTCCTGCACAAAACTGGCATCTGGCATCCCATCTGCACTTAGTGCTGATATGTCCATATCCTTGACACTGGTTGCATTGAGTTGAGGCTGGAATGTTCATATATTTTTCTGCTTTGAGGGATCTACCAGCCACAATCAACTTCTTGGCTATAGCCTGTCTAGCTTGATCCTCAGTTTCAAAAGCAACCACAACTGATCCTGCTACTTGATTTCTTCTCTTATCCTCAGAAGTTATCCAGTATGGCTGTCCAATAACCTTCAGACCATGATTGAAAGTTGCAATCTCCTCTGGAATGGTGCTCAAGTCTTCTATTGTCTGGAATTCTGTTGTTGGAATTCCATGGATTATGACTTTGAACCATGCTTCATCTTTCATTGCAATTTCATGTGGTGCAATATTCTTCCAGATATCCACTTTTTCTAGGAGAAAGTCTGCCGAGTAAGGTCCAGTTATTGTTAGAGCAAGGTTCTCCTTCCTAGTCTGCGAGACTATTGCTACTACTGGCCCATCTACACCTCTAGCTTTAAAAGCTTGATTGATTTTGTCCCTTGTTTGGAGAGGTGAAAATGGTTGCCTAGAATTTATGTCTTGAATTAAAATCAATCTTTTAGTAGTCTTTGGCTTTAGTGTACTAGGTTTTTTCTTCCCTTGTACATAGGTCCACTCCTTGCTCTTGTCCAATCCCTGTGATGGTCCAACAACAGATGCCCAAGTTTTCTTTTCTGGTAAAGGGTTTGCTCCAGATGTTTTACTGTTTATAGAAGTTAAACTTGGTTTCTCTTTGCTAGACACATTTTCATTCATAGCTTTGTAAAGCATATTTTGTCCTTGTATATTCTGCTTTTCATGATTGATGGTTTTGGTTTGTCTAGCAGTACTCTGTAGTACTTGAGCTGTCTGCTCAAGTCTCTGTAATTGTGCAGTAAGCACAGAGGCATCTCTGGGTAGATTCCCATCTCTTTCTATGTATTCTCTGAATACATTTAGCAAGTCCAGGATCTTGGTCTGTTTTGTCCTAGAGTTAGCTAGGTGGGCTGCCTTGATCAGTAAGTCTCTTGCAGTGGCAATGCACTCTTCTGATTCATTTATTTCATCTAGTATAACAGCTGGGCTCTTTCCCTTGCTTTTCTTCACAGGTTGATCTTTCATATTAAAGGATCTTTTTGGTCCATTCCTAGGAACAAACTCAAAGTTTTCTGTCATTATAGGTCCATGTCTTTCAACATAAATCCTAGCTCCTTCTTCATCAGTGTATTCTACATGATGATGGTTGAAATCAATTGCTTTGGGAGCTTCTAAAAGCTCAGGAATATCGGCTCCAGTAAGTTGTCCATATCCACCAGGTGTGAAATCAGTATCATAATCATCTAGATGTTGGTGATTATTATCCATATATTTCTCCTCAATCACCATTTCCACATCTTGATTGGTAGGTTTCTTGTCTTTTCTTTTAATATCTAAGCCCTCAGACATTTGGGTCAAAGGGTCTGGTGATTCAGACCTCTGCATAATTGAAATATTTTTCAAAATAGTTTTTAATATTTGATCCTTATTTTTCGATTTTTATTCAATTTTTTGTTTTAGATGTTGGAATATTGAAAAAAATATATATAAATTTTTGTTAAATTTTAAGATTATTTTTTTAAATTTTTTCTAGTTGTTTCTGAATTTTTATTTTTTTCGATTTTTTTCTAGGTCACGTGACCTCGCTTAAATTCGTTCGAAAAAGAAGCTTATCCCGTCTATCTCGCTTAACGATGGCCGTCGCAGACCAGGAGTGCAGTTTTCTCCCACAAACCAAATTCGCAACTTTGAGGAATTATGTCTCCTGTATTTATCGCTCGCAGATGCTGAAAATTTGTAGGCTGCCTTGAATAATATTTTAATAATGGATTCCTAGGTTTCGTAACGAACAGAGATGGTTAGCGTCGTGCGCTGATAAAGAAGGGAGCTAGGCCTTCCAAAATAAGCTTTTCACAACCGGACCACCTTTCCTCCTTGATAACTCGACGCCTGGGTGTTGGATCAGAATTTGGAAGGGATATCTGTAATCGCCTTTGTATTCTGCATATAATGGTATAATCAAAAATAATTATACACCTTTAGAAGCAATGTTTTTTTTTGCATTGTTTGTGCGCTGTCTGTAAAGCTTGGTGTTTCTTATCTCTACATGTCGATGATAGATCTCGATTATAATTTCATACACATAGCCAGCAAATATATATTTTTTGCGTAGGCAGATTGATGAGTTGAGGTCGTTGATGCAGATTAGATTAATCTAGGTGTGTGTGGTGTACTGTCAATAAACCTGTTAGTTAAGTATTTTAATCGGAGTACAGACTTACCTGTTGATGGTTGAAGATTTGTGGTTAAATCATTTGAAATGAAAAGTGTTTGTGAAAAGTTTAAGATGGATAGCTTAGCATTACGGGATGGTGAGAAATATTTATAGTTTGTGCCGGTGGAGACTTGCTAGCGTTGAATATAAACAATATGCTAACATTACATAAGATTATCAAATAGTACAAAAAAAAAAAAAAAAAAAAAAGATAAAAATAAGTGACGTAGATGTTTTGCTGATTATTTTTTTTTTTTTAAAAAAAATAAAATATGGTACATTTCCAGTAGTATCATTTGTGGAATATGACTTGCAAAGAGGCAACTAATCAGTACGTCATTTAAAGACTATGATCCACAAACTGACCCTAATGATTGCGCTGGCAGAATAGCGCAACTTCAGCCTTGCCATCTAATTGTATAATAAAGATTTGATATGTATTTCAAAGATATCCAAATATTAGTTCATTAATTCGCGTTGTATTGGGCATTCAAAGTGTGGCCCTTGTAGGTACAAAAACCACAAACTACATGTTCAGAATGGCAGGCTTAATGGAGCAACGTTGAATTATGAAATTAGTTATCGAATCTTAGCTTTGTATACCTCTAAAAAGTACAACCCCTCTTGGGGAATAGTGGGTCCCTGTTAAAGTTATGAGTTTAGGGAAGTAGTACTACGCATGCTGACCTTGTGAGCTAAGTGTAAGAGTGTTATATTTGCAATCTGATAGATTTGTATGAACAGTTGATAACTATTAGAGTGAACTGATTAATCTAAGACTTGAGTGCAAAGCTCCTGTTTATACCGTTGTGCGGCCGCTCCTCGGCTAATACAGGCTAATGAAAATAATCAAACATGTCAAACTCATATCACGTGAATTACACGTTTGCTGGAGTACAACACCATATTATAACAATATTGAATGGCCGAATAATTGGAGAGACACTCGGGTGTTTGAGGCCAATAATGAGTTGACTTCATTGCCGTCGCTAATGTCTTCACTCCGCGCTATCGCAGGGAATAGAATCCAGCAGCCCACCGTGGCCTTGGCGGCTTCTTTCCCCAACGAGCGTGGATTGGATCCAGAAGCCTACTGTACAAAATGTCGACACAGACATAAGAGTAAGTATTGTTACAGACTTCACCCTGAATTAGCCCAAAGTAAGAAAAATAAGTCAACAAATGATGCAAAACAAAAACAGAAAAGGGCTGCAACATCTATTGATGTAGATAGTAAATTTAGTGACTCAGATAGTACTGGAGTTATTGCTGCTTCTTCCAGAGTTAATGAAAGTCTTACCATCTATGATACGGGTGCCTCGCACCATTTTGTGAACGATAAGTCTATGTTCCTAACAATCAAAAAATCTGACAAGCCATTTAAATTTGACCAAGCAGTTGGTTCATCAACTCTAGACAGCACTGGAACGTCATTACTTACTATCGGAAATTTAAGACTCAAACTCCATAACGCAATCTATTCTCCATCATCAACCTGTAACGATGTGTCTGCAGGTCGACTAGAAAGAATCTCAAATATCGTCCCAAACTATGATGATATGATCCTAATTAAACAAGATTCCCATACGCATCATGAAGTAATAGCTAAACTCATCCAAAAGTATGATGTTTACTATGTAGCTCCCATCACCAGCTCAACTCGTAAAACCTAAATTGTAGCAGCAGCTGGAGTCGCAAGACTTCCCATAACCACAAGTGCATAACAATGGCACAAACGCCTTGGTCACACAGGTCAGACTATATTAAAAAGAACTGCACAAACTTCAAAAGGACTTGAGGGAATTGACCTCAACAATTTAACAACCTGCGAGACCTGCCATCTCAGCAAGGCTCAAAGGTTTGTGTCAAGAGAGCCAAGACCAATACCTAATCAGCCACTGGATGAAATCCATATCGACACAGTAGGGAAGGTCCCGGCTGCCCTAAACGGTCACCAATATGTAGTCGTTATCACTGATGCAAAAACACGAATGCGCTGCTGTATTACAACTGGAACAAAAGATCAAATTGCGCCGCAACTAATTCAATGGGTCAAAACCCAAGAACATCAATTTGGCAAAATGGTGCGTGTTATTTTCAAAGACGGAGGTACTGAATTTTCTCCTATCAAGGCCTACTGCGATCAACACGGCATCCGAACCGACCTTTCAGCCCCATATACGCCGGAGCAAAATGGTATCGCAGAATCTGCCAATAAAGTTGTGCTTATAAAAGCCCGATCGATGCTAATTGATGCCCGCATGCCAGCTATTTACTGGCCATGGGCAGTCGAGTATGCGTGCTTTATAACTAACAGACTATACAATATGCGAACGAAGAAAACTCCATTAATTGATTTCATGCAAGGTTTAAACCAACCACATACTGATCAAGTGGATTTGTCTCACGTTCCGCGCTTTGGTTGCAGGGCCTATAAATACATTGATCCAAAACCTGGAAAATTCGTACCAAGAGCTCAAAAAGGATGGTTTCTCGGCTTCCAAAAAAATACCAGCAAAAACTTCATCATTTTTCATCCTCACAAGACAAACTTCCATGGGTGGAAATGGATAGAAAGTTTCACTCCCCACGCATCCTTCAATGAGGATGTAATGTTCGGAGATGAGCTGAGCCCCATCGCACAGCAAAACGCACTCAGTAATTTGACTAACAATAAATCATTTCTTATTGACGTTGAAACATCCCAAGATACAACGTCAGACAACGTCCTAAATCAACAAGCCAGGGGAGAGCAATTACCACCTCCTCCTACTCCACCAGCTAAGCACAGGGGAGAGCATATACCACCTCCACCACTAACTGAGCACAGGGGAGAGCATATACCACCTCCACCAGTAACTGAGCACAGGGGAGAGCACATACTACCTCCCCCGCCAACTGAAAACAACGGAGAGCATTTATCACCTCCACTGACTAACTACAGTGACAATAGTTTAATCCCTCTTGAACCACAAGGCACATTAATTGAACCAGATTCAACAAACCAAGCCCTAGCTCAGAATCCAGACACAGCAAATGATCTGAGTGATACGGAATCCTTCCTCTCTGAAACAGAAGAAGAGGGGGAGTCGTCATTACCTTTCACAAAGCCTAATGAAAATGAATCCAGATAATTAGAGCCATCAACATCAGCATCATTACCTGATCAAAATAAACATGAAATTGAGGTATATGATAAAATCATGACCGGATGGGATCCAGTTCCCCTGATGGCAGGTCAAAAACGTCCTTGTTCTCCAGAGCAGCAAACAATGCGAACAAAGCGTGGTAGAAAAGTCATCCGGCATGATTATAAGCGACTACATCACGGCAGGTCCGCACTAATACCAATAAATCCCAAGACTTGGAATGAAGCAATGACTTCACCATAAGCCAAGCAATGGAAAGCCGCTGCAAACAAAGAATATTGATCGTTAATGAGTAAAGGAGCAATAAAACTAGTTAAACGCTCCGACCTTCCCAAGAATCGAAAACCCATGAAACATAAGTGGGTCTTCAAAAAGAAGTTCTATGCAGATGGTAGCGTCGAGAGATGGGAAGCTGGTTGTACAGTCAAAGGATATACACAACAAAAGGGAATTGATTATCAAGAAACATTTGCACCAACGCCAAGAGCCGAAACTGGTCGGATTTTACTGGTTCTCGCTTATCAATTTGGATGGCACAGAAGACAGGGCGATGTTCCAACAGCATTTCTAAATCCGGATCTTAATATCGACCTCTACATGGATATTCCACAAGGCTTTGAAAAGGAAGGATACGTTGTTAAACTGTGCAAAGGATTATACGGACTAAAACAAGCGGCAGCATTGTGGTATGACGATGTGAGAGCAACTCTTGCCAAGCATGGCTTGCATCCGACAACATCAGATATATGTCTTTACACAAATTCCGAAAAAGATCTGTTCGTAATGATGTATTTTGACAATTTTCAGGTAATGGGTCCTAACCTGAAAAAGATTGACGCCCTTATGTCGGCACTCCGCAACAAATATAATCTTAAATCAGTAAACACGGATATGTTTCTAGGTATAAATATAAGTCATCCATCCGCAGACACTCTTACACTTTCACAGGGTAGATATGCCCGGGCCTTAATAGAAAGACATGGTCTTCAAAACTGCAAGCCCACTGCATCACCAATTGAGAAACTTCTTGGACCAAACAATGCAGAATCAATTCCGGACCAGAAAGATGAGTATAACAAAATAATAGGTGGCCTTCAATATTTAGCGAGTAATACTTGTCCAGATATCAGCTTTGCAGTAAATCACCTAGCAAGATTCCTCCAGAATCCATCAGTAGAACACTTACACGCAGCGCGTCGAATTCTTAGATATATCTCAAAGGAACCAGACCGAGGAATAAAATTCTCAAGAAATAATGGAAAAACTGTGCTAATAGCATATACAGACGCCGATTTCTCAGCAGATCCATCAACATCCTGATCTACCTCCGGCACAGTTGTAATGCTAGGATCAGGCCCGATTAGCTGGCGATCCCGCCTCCAACGAGAAGTGGTACTTTCTACAACAGAAGCAGAATACCTTTCCGCCACTGAAACTTGTAGAGAAATCAGATGGATACAATCATTGTTGGAGGAGCTAGGCGTGCTTAACCTCGTCGAAGGTGGCAAATGCACGAGACTAAATGTTGACAATCAGTCAGCAATATCACTCATAAAAAATCATGATAATCATAAACAATCCAAGCATGTTGCCCTCAGGAATAACTATTGCCGAGAGCAATATAAAAAAGGGCGGATCGAAGTTTTCTATATACCCTCAAAATACCAACTGGCCGACTCACCAACCAAGGCCAAGTCAAACGTATCAATCCAGTGAGTTAAAAACATACCACTACCAAAAGCACTGAGTCACTACACAATATTAGTGTCCTTACGGCCAGGGGGAATGTTGTAATATGGTGTTGTACTCCAGCAAACGTGTAATTCACGTGATATGAGTTTGACATGTTTGATTATTTTCATTAGCCTGTATTAGCCGAGGAGCGGCCGCACAACGGTATAAACAGGAGCTTTGCACTCAAGTCTTAGATTAATCAGTTCACTCTAATAGTTATCAACTGTTCATACAAATCTATCAGATTGCAAATATAACACTCTTACACTTAGCTCACAAGGTCAGCATGCGTAGTACTACTTCCCTAAACTCATAACTTTAACAAATATGCTTTGGTACCCGGAATGAAAATTGCAGACGCTTGTCCTGCCCCGACATGGTAACCTCTGTGCAACTGTGCGGCTTGCTGAGTATTCATTGCATCCGCCGCATTGTTGACACTTTGGTACGCTGCAAGGAAGCGATCTATGTATTCGTCAGCTGTAGATACAAACCTTACATAGAAAAGGTTTTCGAGTGCGACAGCATAAGGGGCTGTGGCCGTCTCCGTTTGTGTGCCATTTTCAAGGATGATCTTGCTCTGGTCGTTGGCCATAGATACTACTTGTATGGTTAGCATTATTCATGCTGCGCAAAAGTGCCCGGGCTCATAACCTGTTAAAGTTATGAGTTTAGGGAAGTAGTACTACGCATGCTGACCTTGTGAGCTAAGAGTAAGAGTGTTATATTTGCAATCTGATAGATTTGTATGAACAGTTGATAACTATTAGAGTGAACTGATTATTCTAAGACTTGAGTGCAAAGCTCCTGTTTATACCGTTGTGCGGACGCTCCTCGGCTAATACAAGCTAATGGAAATAATCAAACATGTCAAACACATATCACGTGATTTACAAGTTTGCTAGAGCACAACACCATATTACAACAGTCCCGGTATAATTACTGAAGAGATTCATAGAAATTTTACAGTTTATATTTGCAATAATTACCCCTGCACGCAAAATTACCTGTAAGGGTAAGTGTTGCAAATGTAAAAGCCCAAGTTACAGTGAATCTTTTCAACATTTACACCAGGACCCACTATGAGTTAAGAGGGGTTCTACTGTATATTAAAATAATGATGATGGTGCGGTTCCACCCCTACTAGGTGGCGTTTTAATAGTACGTCATCATTCTGTAGAAGTCTTACACATATTTCATTCTATAATTGGGTTTTCGTATTGACTTAAGATATTTTCTCAATGTCATAAAATTACGGAATCAAATTGCTGAATACGGGTGATCGCAAGTTCAATGTAATTTAAATTAAAGTCCGTAACGCCAAATGAAATTTAAGAGGCTGCATCCATTTAAGCTCGGCCTTAACCTCTGATTACTACGGAAATCCAACTACTCCAACTGCTAATGAAATATCAATAGACACTTACAGATCTACGCGGCGAGAGGACAACTGCTCCGTTGGGTGCATGCTGTAGTGCGGGACCAGAAGACTACCTCTAAAACTTGTTAGTACCAGTTATCAAATTATGATTTATTGACATACCTCATGTAGATTATATGTTGAGCCTAAGAGGAATGTAAACCATAGATTTTGAGGATTAGTCTTTAAGGCGGGTTCTCTTCGGGGGACGGGGGTCTGGGTATGCGGCTTATATAACGTTAGTTAAATTCGCAAAGTACAGTTTACGGACATACCTGATATCGGTTGTAATTTATCTTATAACCGAAATCAGTCTGGGCGGGGGACTACGGGATGGCGCTTGACGGATGGGACGGATCTGGGAAGACCTATTAGACCACGTTAGTAATAGTTCTCCAAATATAACTTTTTAGAATTGGCAAACTCACTGGGAACAGAATGAACATATCTTATGCTACCGGATATCCATCAAGAAATCCGTGTAGACAACGTTCTAGGTTTGGCCTCTATTCTAGGCAGGTAGGAGAACTCTCAATCCTTCCACGCGGGAAGTTCGCAAAACACTGACGTGGAGTTGACTGTGGGTGAAAACCGGCGTCCGCAAATCCAGACCCTACAGTTTGGAGCAATTGACCTTATTTGTCAGGAAAGCCTCTACTGTATAATATATATGGAGATTGACAGATTATAGTGTTCTATGATTCTGGTCTGGCCTTTTAGCTGAGTGGTGATGCATCTATCTCGTGTATCATGTAGGATGGCAACCTTGAGCCTGACACCCACCTCTTGAACCTTCTCTCTCCCCACGCTGTCTACGTACCGCTTATGACATTGTGATTTGTTGATGGTCATCGCAAAGCACAACCGGACCGGAAATTACTTCTGCTTTAGTTATATTCCCAAACTGTGGTCACAGGAGGTCAACTTGATACAGGGAAGAACGCATTTTTGACCATCCCTATTGCCACCAAGAACTCGTACCTTGATACAGTACCTCCTGAGATTGGTCACCACTAGGTGGGTTCCATTACACAGCCCTTCAGCTGGTGCAAGGTTCCGTGGGGCCATAATAGGTTTGCCAATTTTTAGAGACAACTGAAACGGCGGTGTTAAAAATAACCAGTTTGCAGGGGACACTGAAACATTACCTGCATACAAATATCCATGGAACGAGTATGCGAAACGTACATCCACCCCTGAATAAAGGGCATCTATTGATGGACATACCAGATACCTATTATAACTGTAAAATAAGCAGGTGCCTATGCATTTATGTATGTATATATAAAGCCCAGAGTCACTTGAGAAGGAGGAATGCGATTGCAAGGAATATTAGTGGTAGCTTATTCAAGGACCCATCTAGTTTATTAAATCACCTTTTACAACTTCTATTCTCTCTGTTGATTATCACTACGCTCAAATTATTCTAAGCGTGCAAATTTTATCAGGCGGTAGCGAAGGGAGGTTGATATTATTAAAGGATGTAAAATTATATTCACCGTAAAGTAGTAGAATTTTATTTTATAAAGTAGATGATAGTGAACAATGGTATCAGATTATAAAGATAATTTGGTAATCTTGATAATAAGTGATTATGGTTGTGAAGATGATGAAGGAAAGTGGTGGGAACACCAGACTATATACATATTGGGTGACAGGGCTAATAAGAAGAGAAAGTGAAGTGAATGAGAAATATACAAATGTGGGAGACCCAAACTATCTCACGGACGATCACTCTTAGCGTCCAGCTAGCCACATCTTTTCCACTAGTGGCGCTAATGCACATGCTAGTTAGTTAGTGTCAAAGCCCGATCCAACACCTCAACATTTATAAACCCTTGTCTTATCTAGACCCATGCCAAAGTCTATATCCTAGTACATACTCATGCACAATCTAACCCCTGGTACATTTCAACCAAACCATATTTTGACCCCTTGTATATTTTATTTGTCAAAATAAGCTTTGTCACTTGCATGATTACAATTAACAGATGTTCCGCAAAACTTCCGCAGGAAACTCGTAGAGACCCGTTTCGGCAACGTCGGCGTCTGTGATGTGGGTGTCGGTTGACTGGTACACCCGTATTTGCCCTGGTAGTTGTCCCAGAATTGTCTAGTTCAATTCCTTTACTTTTGTGTTTAGAGTCAACAGTAAAATCAACCACTAAACACAGAAGGATCTGTCCCAGCTCGCATCATCAGCTCTTGCGGATAGATACGATCAATGAGGCTGGAAACATCAGTTGGCTGATGAATGTACCCTGGAATCTCAACTTCGTAACGTTGAGATTTGGAGTACGGGATGTTCCCAACCTAATCCACAAATTCTGTGCCATGAACACCCTCCCAGACTCTTATATTGATCCTTAATGAGAGCCGCTTCAACCGTCCCCAAACATACGACTTCTATAAACACGCCGCAACGATATCAGCGCGAGTGCCATTTGAAACCACAGGAAGGATTTGAGCAAAATCGCCGCCAAGAATGACCGGAACCCCACCAAACAACACATCACCCGACAATTCCCTGAGGTCCACCAACAGCCGGTGCACTACCTCGAAGCAGTACATGTTCTGCATCGTCACTTCATCCCAGATGATCAATCCAACGTTCCGGAGTTGCGAGGCCAGCATGCTTTGTTTTTCAATGCCGCTCACTGACTCCTTGTCCAAATTGATCGGAATTTTGAATTGAGAGTGTGACGTGCGCCCCTCGGGAAGTAGGAGGGCTGCAATTCCCGTCGACGCCACGCAGAGAACAGTCTTCCCTTGGCCACAGTAGTAATAGCAGAGTGTTTGGTAGAGAAAGGTTTTCCCAGTTCCTCCTTGACCCTGCAAATAAAAATGTGCTGATTGTGGATCTGTGACAATAGCTGTGGTGATCTCCAGAAAGGCAGCTTTTTGGTCGTCATTTAGCTAGGCACGAATTCCTTCCGCGCGAGCACAAAGATCTTCTCTCTGGTCTCTTGCAGACCACTCCAAATGGCTCCGGCTCTAATCCCAAACGTTCATCGGCAAACCATGGTCTGCCAGAGACTGCTGTTGATCCGCCAGCCCAGCCGCAAGCAGAAAAAGACTGTAATCATACTGAGGATCGACCAAGTCCAGTGGATAACCGGTCACCTCCCGAAGCTTATGCGCTAGGTCATCACAGATGTGGTGTTTGTATCTATCCCAAACAGCCAACGAATCTGCAATTTCCCTTTGTTGGAGGCCAGTCAAGAAGAGCGTCTGAAGTCCATTACCGGTGGCAAAGATGACTGCTTCATCAAAACACCCAAACCATTCCTGGTCATTCTGGGCAAAGCCGCGAGCCATGCAGGCTGCATGGTAGGACTCGTGGGTGACATCTTCGAATTCATACAATTTGGTGAACAACCTGATTTTGTGGACAACGGTGAGTAACAGTCGCAGGTAGAATTTCTTACCCGCAACTGGACGGCAGTGGTACATCCGTCCAATCCAATTGTCGCCGGGCTTCCGAAAGGTCCATTCCTTCGACTTCTCATTCCAAACACAATGAGCTGACATCTCGGAATAAAACCAGTCTCTAGCTGTCGGATGATACACGTTAAACTTGAAATATCCCATTAGCGTGCTCCGGGTAGACTCTATTTGCTCGGCAAGTTGGGACGCCGTCAAGTTGTCTGGAAAGTAGACTGTTTGTTGTCCCTGGAGATGCACCTGCAGGTGTTGGACAGGTGGGAATTCTTGGTGGGTCGGGAACTAAAATAGTTGCCAGACAGCCTCGGTAGGACTAACGTACCGTGCTTGGACGTACTGTGCTTGGACGTACTGGGTGAATTCGTCACTAGTTACAGTTATGAGATTTGGGAGGTATCATCATGTGCTGACCTTTGCAAAGATGTCACTGTTGTGAACTGGATGAATGTGGTATAACTTGATATTGTGTAATAAGTAAGAAATGGATGATGAATATATTTAAATACATTGTGCGGAGAGCCCACTATTTATATACGAACATTCTCGCTTAGTGTTTGACCCACTGTGTCAAACACATCAAACATATTATGATCCACCTAGCACCTGACCTCACACGTGCGGTATGGTGCACCTGATGCGATCCACATCACGGTTATGTAGATCGCCGATGTCAATAGCATAACATCACTCGTATTTGCGATCGCTAAGGTCGTGCGATCAGCGCCTTTGTAAACGTACTTGTGAATGTACTTTACAGCCTGCACTGACCCACAAACCTTGACATTGATGTGCAACTGATATTTGTTGAGCAAATACGGGTTATAAGGTACCACCCAGCGATTGTTCATGGTCACGGCCCGGCCATTTTTCTGCACAGTGAAGGTGCCTTAAAGAACTATCAGCCTGAATTCAAGATGATGTAGAATAAAAAAGAAAACCTACCTGTGTCTCGTTGCATGTAAAGGGGATAACCGTCTTTGGTAATTGTCGTTTCCTTGTTAAAGGTCTTCGGAAACTGCTTCTGATACCTAAGAGGGCTGCTTGGAATTTTCTGGGTCATGCACGAGTGTTGTGATATGAATGTCAGACCCGCTATGCGCATACCCTTGTCTATCTACAGGGATATGGCATATTCATGTACTAGTCCTAGAACAGCGTACAGGGATTACATAGCCCTGCACAGCCGCTATTACGATCATCACTAAGAGCCTAGTGCCACAAGTACAACATGGTAGCATTATAGGACATGGCAGCATTATGGGAGATGGTATGATTATACGATATGGTAGCATAACGGGAGACGGTAGCATAATGGGACAGGATAGGATGTTAGGCTATCAGACATTCTGGTTATATGATGGACTATCCTGAAAATGTAATATGTATGTGTATTAGTCCTGTCTATCTCAGTAGTATTATTGATTACACTAATTAAGTTATTCATATCCTAAGTCTCTGAGCATCATCTTCTGCACTTCACTATTATCCCTAGCTTATTCACAATTCTATATCTGCTCATAATCGAGTTACAACAATGGGCAAGTTGGAAATTCATCTCCACAGGGTCCGTGAAGCATAAGAGTTAGTACTAACTCACGTTACTTACCTGATGGATCCGCAGCATCATCCAGAATTTCAGCATACACAACCTCGTTAACCTTGGCATTGGTTAGGTAGCTCCTCGCATCTTTCAGGAACAACAAAAGGTGCAGGTGAGACAAGCCGCGCTTCCGGTACTCGATCGTGTATACGTGCCCTTGGTTCGTACCAAAAACCCCTTGACAAATGTCTGCCAGAAGCTGCTTGACCTTCAAGCAAAACACGCTAGCAATTAAATCCTGGTAATCCGTGGGTTGCTGGCCGTCTTTCAGCTCTGCCCTAACTTCTGGTCAGTTTGGGTCGGCTGTGAAAGTGATAAATAAGGTCGGCCGTCCGAAAAAGCGCAAAATAGCCATCGAATCCTGGAAGAGTTACTGCATAAAACAATCCCCACTGACAAAAGAAGATGGGAGCACACAGAGCCGACCAACATCAAGTCCTTTCACTTCCGCTTGATCTTTGCGGATCAAAGCATCAGAGAGCCCGTTATAGACAGCTGCCCGAATCTTTGGCTGATTGTGCCGTATCCAATCCAGGCGAGTTGTCTCACAGGCAACATACGTATCAACATCGTATTGCTGGAAGAGCCGCCCGGCCAGAAACAGAAGAGAGACTTCACCGACCCGTTTATGAAGCCGGAATTGGTAAAACGGTTGTTGCTCCAGGCGTAAATTTTGCTGGTTCTAGTGGTCGTTGAGTAGCCGTAAGTCCCAGTGCCACCCCGGCTCACCGTACGGAAATAAAAGAACATAATGCAAAGGCATATATGCACTATTTGTAACTAGCACTCGATGTAATTTGCAACCATGTTGGCCTGGCTCACGCACTGCAAGGATCACATCCCAATAACTGGCACAATCATATCCATCTGGAATGATGGCAGCCACTTTGCCCGTAACTGGCAAATTCTCCCGACGACAATCAGCTCCAGCTTGGACTACAGAGTTCATTTGTATACCTAGGACCATCCGAAAGTTGCCTTCTTGAACCTGCAGGCGCTCGCGTGCTGTCTGGTAAATCCGAATTAACGGATTGACTTCCATAATCATTGTGTGGAGGTCACGGAGGATTGACAAGTTAAGTTGAGGGTCACTGTCAGAGTAGTGACCTGCACGTGACTCGATGGCGAAAGGCTGAAGACTGAAGGCTGAAGATCGGAAGGGCGGAAGCGCAAGGCTGAGGTATGGAAACTTAAGGGCCAAAAAGGTAGCTCTAGACTAATGCTGAACGTCCAATAAAGGAGTAAGGGAGCGGAGGTAAAGACAAGAGGTTAGGAACTGAAGAAGTCTGAGAGCTGAAAGACACTGAAGACTGAAAAGTACTGTAGGCTAACAGACACCGAAGGCTGAAAGACACTGAAGACTGAAGGTGACTAACTTGAATTCTATAGTCTCAAGATGACGGAAAACTAAGTGTAAGGACCTCATCTAGCAATCAGTGCCCTACTATATATCCAGAATAACATCTCAAACTACTAAAAACATCTTGTCACACTATAGGAGAATATCGGGAGAACTCCTAAAACACCGGAGTTCCTCCGATACCAAATACAACACCGGAATACATGAAGCCAAACTATTAAAAAAATCCGACGCTATTCCCCTGACCTAAAACACAACTTAAACAAAAGTCGAATCGGTGTACGAACTCTAACAGTCACGTTCTCGTCGTATGTCTGCCGCATACTCAGGGTCGTGGAAGAACAACTGTGCAAAGGCTGGCGTTTCATGTGGGCCGGGTTCCAATGGCCCCTGTAGATGGTACAACTCACCGTGAGCTGTGAATGTCGTGAGCCCACAGTGTAAGTCCACTCAATCTTCTCTCCCGGTATTGACGGACGTGAACGCCAAGGCAGAGTTGTAACTGCGGATCCTAGTCCAAAAGCTAACCGCAAGTGGGTCCTGGCCAGTGAAAAGGTCAAACAACATCTGTGGGGGATGCTGTAGAAGCGGTAGAGACACTTTTCCTTTCTTACAGTAAATCTCAAACTCACCACTTGTGACTTTTTCTTGATCAAAGTGGAGAGCTTGGCAATGTCTACAGACAATTTCCATCCGACCAACATCATGTGAAGGTACTGCTCAAAAGACGGACCTAAAGGCCTTGGGAGCTCGCACCGCTGGTGCAAGAGGTGCGGGTTCTGGTGACAGTGACAGAACAGGAAGTAGAGCAATCTGCGCAGGAGGTTCATTGGCAGGTTGTTGTAGGAAAGGGTCAATGATGGGCAGAGGAGGTGCAGGTATAAATGTCGTTGAGAGTGTTATGTTGGCAACAGGTGCTTGTGGTAATGCGACAACAGGAGGTGGATTAGCAGCTGCAGCAGCAGCCCGGGCAGCTTCCATTTCAGCCTTAGTTCGCCGTGGACGCCTAGCAGGCTGTGTATTGCCCGTAAGACCAGCATCTTCAGAATTGCGTGTCTGAGGCACTGCTGCGTCTACTTCTGTCAAAGTCTGACGTAAGGCCTAGGTCTTCTCCCAAAATACGTTAGATATTTATCCGAAAAAAAAGTATGAATAGACTTACCCGATGCAAATTACACGTTTTGTATCTAAGTCCAGAAGGTTTTATTGAAAAATCTGCGACGGGTCGATGCCTTCTGCATTTGGAGCAATAAGACTCGAGAGAATCCATTCCAAAAATTTCCAACTGGTATAACTCCTAATAACAGGTTAGTAAAAGATTCTTTGTGGCAATTTACAAACGTACCTGAATTAGATTGTATCCTTTTCACAATTACTTGATGATTGCTACTGAAGCAGTACTCAACTATGAAAGTATCTTCTAAGGGTATGCTACAGGTTTATTCCCTTGACATTTGTCAGTTTTAATTCTGATGACAAATTTCATAAACATACCCATTTGTGTCTAAATTCTTTAGTTGACAATCTAAATTTGTGTGCAAAGCAATAGTTGTGGGCATTATCGAAGGGTGATTGATAAAGATAATGTAGCGCAGAGGGAACAACGAAAGTTCTTAACACATTGTTTGGACTTAGCCTTGCTAGCGCCAACCAATATTCACTTGGTCTTTTTCGAAATGGGATTCACTAATGATACAAAAATATTAGTAATGCGTGCGGTACCTACCACGCTAAGTGGCTAAGTCTCATTATTCAGCTTCCTAAAATATAAATTCACAAACTACAATGTATAATTGTTGTGGCAAAATGACGTCGCAATGGGTTTTCCAAAATATACCGGTGTAATTCTATAAGGCGCGTAGACGGATTTAGAATAGTGCATCCTTGTAAGTCTATCTGTTGCAATGACAGATTCGCAAAAAAGGAGCTATGTTCATATATCTCCTTTATACCCCTAAAGCTCATTTTGGCATGGATTTGAATTACTCTCAATTTGCCAGGACTTCTTCAGGGATAATGTATTCCATATAAGTGGATCAGTTATGTTAATGGCTCCACAGCATAGTATCCCTGTGAATTTATTCTGCTCATGCACGTCCTATTTATTATTGGCATGGGGCGGAACTTAGCTTGTATTAGATATGTCGCGGTAATAATGCTGCGTCAAGCTATATCCTAGAAGTCGATCTCCACGTTGTTTAAGACTTAAGCCTTGTATCGCTGTAAAAGTATTTTAGTATTAATAACCCTGCTTACTCTTCCTATGTGGTGGAACTTCCATCGGAATCCATTTGTCGCAATAAACTCATCCGACTACCTGAATGTCGTATTACCGGAATTAGTAATTCGCAAATGAATATCCCAGCAGATGAATCCCATAATTGACACCAATGATAACGACAACACATCGCGATAAACCTTTACCCGGATCTTGAAATGAGCAACTGTGAATGACTAATGGACAATAGGGGTTTGTATTCCAAGATGCAGCAGTAACGCTCATTAGATTTTTGGGTTTAATAGAGTATAAGTGATTGGTCTCCGATTCGTAAAAGGATTAGGAAGAAGAAGATGAATTTTATACAATTAAAAATTTCCTAGTGTCATACCCATACTTGCGTCAATGCATAAGATATAATTTGCGCAAGGGACACATATGTTAAAATTTCTGATTAGAAACCACAGCTTATCTGGGATAGCCATGCTGGGATTTGAAAATAAAGCTTTTACATGTCAGGGTTTCACCAACTTACCTTGATGCATTCAACGTGTTCTACCTAGGGTTATCCCTCAAGATTAAATACCTTGAAAAAAGTCTCACCATGGATGTTTATGCAAAATTTATAATTGGAAATTAACAGCGTCAAGGATAGCTATATTAGCTTTTCTGAATATTTGGTAATGTCTTCAAGGATATTCCTATCACTGTTTTGCATAAAACATCTTTCACACTAGGATATCCTTTGGGGTATAAATTTTTGAAAATGAGTTATCGTCAAGGATATCCATGATTGCTTCTCTGCATAAGTATGTATCAAATTAGGGATACCGCTACTCTGATTTCGAGTTCAAAAATGGCTATGCTAGGCGTATCCATACAAGTGTTGGGATATAAATATTAATATTTCAGGGTAGCCTATGGTTAAATCTATGCATAAAGTCTGAACTTATGATCTTTATCCCAATTTATGAACTATTTGAATACAACTTTCTGTCAGGGATAACCCTTTATGAACAGGTATTTTATCTTAATATTTAATCATGGGTAACCCTACATATAATTTATATAAAACATAATACCATCAAGGGTATCCATGGTTATATTTATGCTCTGAAATAAATTATGTCAGCATAATTCGAAATTCAATTTTTGTAAAATATCTTAATTTGACTGGGGTACCCATGTTAACATATTAACCAAAGGCAAATATTGCCATGGTTACAATAGTACAAATTTATGCATTTCATATTATTTTTGTCAACACAATTCTTTTCATAAGCATTATGCTCGCATTATTGTGCATATAGGATAAATATTAAATTTGTATATTTATGCATTTATATAATATTATTTTATTTTATTCCTAATAGCAAAGTTTTTGTATATTTTCTATTAATACATTTGAAAATTATATTTTTCAGTTATTTAATTCTTCATTTTCGTCGCTTTTATGATTATAAATCACAATGTTATTTTTAGCTACAATGCAACAACACTATCAACACCTCTAATTGTTAGTTTCACAATTACTTCAGAAAATTGGTTTTACGTTGTGGCATGTCTACTCCGCTTTTTTGTCAGTATGGCAAATTTAAGGTCATTGCGGGATATCACTACAAATGTCCTTATAAAGGCCGGAACTTGGTGAAGTTGGAAAGTGTGTCCTCCAGGAGGTAGTTCTGGGAATAGTTGCTGTATTAAAGGTAACCTGATCTCAGAGAGAGGATAATCAGCGTTCCATGGGGCACTGGTGAAGGAGGTAAATGTGATAACGAGATCTGAGGCGAGATAATGGATATGGTCTTCCCAAGGGAAATACAAAGTGAGGAAGAAGCGTAAAGAGAAAAGTAAGGATTTGGAATTGAAGTAAATCGGTCTTCCCAAGGAAGAGATGTGAAAGGTATGTGGTAAATGTATATTCAGAAGACGTTGCGTGCAGAGGAAATCTCTCACACGCTGAACCTATATATATATATATGTACATGACCTCCTCTACTACACTGCATAACTAAACCAGATAATTCAAGGACTTGCCTAATAGAACTAGATTGACCTTATTATCCTCTGCTTCCAGACTAGTGATCTCATTTCCAACCTCTATGCATTGTTGACTCGTATTGATCCAATTACTCGAGAAACTAATCATCTGACAACAGAGTTAATATCAGCATCAAGTGCACTAATCTATGAAACCTGACGAGTCTGTTAAGGAATGTGTGCTAATTTCCTACTCATAAACTGTCAGTGATACGTCTCAGATGAAGTTTTCCAAATGAAGTATGCTCTTAATGTCTTTTTGATAACTTTGATCATGGTATTTGTCAGATATTTCAGATAAGAAGTACCTTAGGAAGGATACGACTAGTGTCTTTGAGGAGATCTTTTGGTAACAGTTTAAAACCTTATCTGAAACTTTCAATGTTGAATGTAATTTCTAAGTGGCGAATGTGACCTAGGTATGTGTTAACAATTGTTTCAAAACAGGTTGGTTTGAATTTTATCTTCAGATTCTCTGTACTTCTCAATCTTATTGGTTTTCTGTTGCTCTTTAGTTGATGCATTGGCTGTTACCAGTTGTTGTTTTACTTTTTATTTTATGGGTAATTGGGTTAGTTTTGTCTTGAAACTCTGTTGAGACTCGTTGGCATTGCAAATAAACTTCTTGTAAAGCTCTTTAGTGGCTGATTTGGAACTCAACTTTAAACGGACCTAGTAATATTACAATCTATTCAAAAAACTAAAGACTGATGAACGTCAATGCTCCGATTCCGAGTGATAATTTCTGAAATCTGAAGCATCAAAGAATTTGATTCTAAAGCTAGTTAATAGAGTGTTATATAGTTTTTGGATTTGTACCTGAACAAATGTAATATATGGATTGTTGGTGTAATTTATTGGATTGCGAAGATGCAGGTGTCAAATATTTAACGGATTTGCGGCTGATAATTCTGAGACAGTTAATATGACTTCTGAAAGCCATTCGGAGACGTACTTGAGAGTTATCAAAGTATGAGGGGCAGTGACAACCTAAAACTATCAGTTAAGCATTTTAAGTGTAGATGTTTCTTACATTTGAAGCTTTTGCTAATGATTTAGATTTCGGATCCTGTGGAGAATTATCAGCTTGATTTGATGACGCACCTGATTCAAAAACAATGAAATGATGTCGTAGCAACCTGTTAACTTGTCAGAGTTCAAGAATAGAGTGACTGTTACTCATCTAAGGCTTCCTGTGAATTGTTAGCGATGAAAAATGGACAACGTACCTGTTTTCGAATTGTTACTGCTGCGACAATGACCTGTGGGTTTGTCAGTATTATTAATGGAGCAATTTACTTACCTGAAGCCATGTGTAATACTATTTCCTGTATAATTGTTAGCGATGAGAAATTGGACGACGTACCTGATTCAAGAGCGATGAAATTGTGTTGCAGCAACCTGTTCAATTGTCAGTATTGAAGAATGGGGCCGCTGTCACTTACCTGAAGCTTCCTGTAGATTATCAGCGATGAAAAGTGGACGATGTACCTGGTTTCGGTTGAAATTCTGCAGCGACGACCTGTGGGTTTGTCAGCGTATCAAAATGGAGCCATTTATCACCTAAAGCCATGTGTAATTCTATATTCCTGTGAAATGGTCAGCGATGGTGATAGGACGACTTACCTGATGATAGTGGCGGAATTGTCGACGACGACGATGATGGATGTAAAAGAGAAAGAAGAAGCGACGGACTGTGGGAGGTGATGAAAAATTTTCTTAGCGTGGTGCAGACGCTAGCGGCGACGAATGAGCATTTGCGAATTCTCACACGGTATCCACATTTAGTCTGATGGGCTTTAGTCAGCCGGAACGACGCTCTGTGGGCCAATAGAACAGCTGCATTCTATCTAGCGTGCGCACTTTCTCGTGGTATCCACATTTAGCCCTCTTAGCTGAGTCAGACAACCAACGCTCTGCGAGCCAATCATTACTGCTGTTTTTGGGCGGTCAGCCAAAATGACGTCGCCACTCACTTGCCCGACCAACCACCGGCCTCACCCCCCTCGCCTAGCCAATCACCGTTTCGCAAAACTAAAAATTGGTATCCAAAAATGCTGTAATATTATATAGACTAGGTCCTGGCCCTGCGGCCCTGCGCTTCGCTCCGGGGCAGGGTTCCTCGCGTTGCTTCGGAAGTGGGTGGCTGATTCGTCGACTTGTGATGCAGTTAGTTCGAGTTAGTCTGTTCAGGTTTACAGGTCTTTGTCACATGAAGCGGAGGTAGGTAGTTTGGTATTAGGTAATATGATAGGTTTGCCTCACATATTACATATCGGTAGATAGAAGTTGTGGGTGGAGTGGTACACGTAAAGAGGAGAGGCAAGCTTCGTTATGTTAAACTGAGTTGGTCAGCATTGTTCACATGTAATGAAAGGGAAGTTTTTGCCTAGTCTGAAGTCAGATGAGAAGCGTGGAGTACGTGGCTTCCATGTAGCACTTGGGAAAGGCGAATAAATATTTTGAGTCACACCTTAGCAAAAGTTGGTTTGCACTTTTGAGGAATGACGTAAATGAAGCTTTGAGATCCATTCGAGAACATGTAGATGAGAATTGAGTTAGTTGACTTCATCACTTGAAGACGTCGATCGAAAAGCATGGCTTCAATATATGCTCTACTATCTTCATGAGAGCCATCAGTTCTGCTCCATGAAAAGTATGAAGCAATTTACAAAGTTTAGGGTTAGTACAAATCAGTTTACACGAATCAGAAGATCATTATTTCAAATTACGGTCTACTCGATTCACATGAATTGAGAGTGATGATTTTGTCTTTATCAAAGCCAGATGAGAAGTGTGGAGTTGCTAACTTCTTTCTGTACCTTGAAAAGAGGCGTATGATTGTTTGGCATACCTCATGTGGAAATTGAAATGTTTTTCAATCTAACAGCAGATAAGTATGTTCTGCCAGATGTCAGATGATTTATAGGACAGTGAACGGTTAGTCTTTCTCCTGAACATGAGATGTCAAGTGGATTGCGCAACAGGTCATGTTGCATGATATTGAAGACCTATGTCCTTTCCAAACAGGTATTATAAGCGGTTGTTGGAAAGGACGTGTCAAGGTCTTCTGTGGAAAATGTAGACCTATAATGTCTGTCAAGATGAAACAGAACAGTAATCTGTAGGATTGATTGATGTGAGAAGGGCATAAATTAAGATCCTCGATGTCGATGGAGGATGAAACCGGTAGGGTTGAGTATACAACATGCTATGTAGTATAAGTCCTTGCACTGGTGGAGTGAGATTCCAGACATGTTCAGATCATGAAAAGTCTGTGAGGTTCTCGACAATATAGGAATAGTGGATGGGCTTGTGCATCGTATGCCTCCAGTAGGTGTGTAGTGACACAGCCTTCTTTAAGACATTGGTGGCACATGTTAAGATAATGGTAGATAATCGTGGATAAAGAGTGTTCCTTTTTGAAGATATCCCTGAAGATACTATTCCGTTTTTGAAGAACATTTTTTGTTCGTAAATAATTTTATTTGCGTCCGATAACATCTCTTGTTTTGTATGTCTAAGGTATTGCTTCCAGTTGCGTACACAGCTACCGCAAGTAGGATGATAGAATACTCGTTGTGTATTATGTTCTTTGATAGATTTTATCTTTTCTTTAATTGCAACGTTTTTCTGTACCGTCTGTGGGCTGTCTTTGTACCCTTGACTTTCTTCTCTTTACATGTCAATGATAGGTCTTAATTTTCGTCTCATAAACGTGGCCAGCGGAGAATATGTTTTATGCGTAGGCAGAAGACTGTCGTCTTGAGGTCGTCGATACAGGTTAGATCAATATAAAGGGTGTGTGGTGTCCTATCAATAAACCTGTTAGATAAGTATTTAAATCGGAGTACAAACTTACCTGTCGCTGGTTGAAAATTTATGGTGAAACTATTTGAAATGTTATTGTATGTAAAACGTTTGGGATGGATGGAGGAGAATGGATGGATGATGGGAAATACTTATAATTTGTGCGAGTGGAGACTTGCTAGCGTCGAAAAATAAGCGATACGCAATCATTACATAAGAATTATCAAAAAGTTCAAAAAAAAAAGATATGAAGAATGTCGCGTAACCGTTTTGCTGAATATCATATTTTTGTTTAAAAAATATAAAAGTTATATGTTCAGCAGTAGTATGTGTGGAATAAGTCTCACTAAGAGACAACAATTCAATACATCGCAATTTAAAGACTGTGAACCACAAACTGATCCTTACAATTGCGCTGGAAGAATAGCGCAACTTTGACCTTGCCATCTAATTTTATAGAAAAGATTTACTTTGTTTTTCAAAGATATCTATATATTGAGTCATTGAATCTCGTTGTATTGAGCATTCAAAGTGTGGCCCTTGTAGGTACAAAAACCCCAAACTACATGTGTTAAAAGAAATAAAATTATATTCACTTATGATGATAGGAATTATATTTTATGTGTGAGGAGATAATTGTGTGAACAAGTATAATTATAATAGAAGATAAGTTTATATCTTATTGTGGTAAAGACATTAAAAGATATGGTAGTGATGGTTGTGGATGATGGAGGAAAGTGGTGGGAACACCAGATTATATACATTTTGTGTGACAAGGTTTGTGGGAAGAGAAAGTGAAGTGAATAAGGAAAATACAAAAGTGGGAAACCCAAACTATCCCACCGAGGATCTCTCTTAGCGCCTAGCAAGCCCCACAATTTACATTAGTGGCGCTCAGGCAGAAACTAGTTTGTTAGTGTCAAAGCACACTATTGATGTCGATCCTAATATCAATTTTCCAACACAATATTGACTAGGTCCTGGCCCTGCGGCCCTACGCTTTGCTCCAGGGCAGGGTTCCTCGCGTTGCTTCGGAAGTGAGTGGCTGATTTATTGACTTGTGATGCAGTTAGTTCGAGTTAGTCTGTTGAGGTTTACAGGTCTTTGTCACATTAAGCAGAGGCAGGTAGTTAGATTTTAGATAATACGATAACTTTGCTTCTCATGAAAGGGGGCATGTTGAGTGTAATGAGTAACGGTTGTTAGTATGATTCACATAAAGTGGAAGGGAAAAGCTTGATATGTTAAGCTGCGTTAGTCAGCATTGTTCACATGCAGTGAAAGGGAAGATTTTGCCTTTTGTACAGTCAGATGAGAAGCGTGGAGTATGTGGCTTCCATCTGGTACTTGGAAAGGTATGTAAATATTTTGAGTCAAACCTGAGCAAAAGTTGGTTTGCACTCACGAATGACTTAGATGAAGCTTTGGGATCCAACTGAAAACGTGTAGATGGAAAATTGGTTAGTATTCTCGTCATCGAGTATGTCAGTCGGAGGGCATGGCTTCAGTATATGTTTTACTATATGGGAGCCGTTATTTCCTGTCAGTGATATGAAGCAATTTACAAAGTTTAGGGTTAGTACAAATCAGTTTACACCAATCAGAAGATAATTATTTCAGATTACGGTCTACTTGATTCACATGAAATGGAGATGGTGATTTTGCCATTATCAGAGCCAGATGAGAAGCGTGGAGTTTCTAACTCCTATCTGCTGCTTGAAATGAGGCGTATAGTTATATAGGGCAAGCTCAAGTGAGAGTTAGATGTTTTTCAGCTTAACGGTAATTACGCATGTACGGCCTAAATCCAGGTGAGTTATTCGTCTGGAATGGTTACTCTATTTCCTGAATAGAGATGTCAAGTGGAGTTGGTGACTACAGATCATTTTGCATGATGTTGAGGGCCATGTGTCCTTTCCGAACAGATTTTATAAGCTAGCGTTGCAAGGACTATGTTCAGGCCCTCTGTATGAAATTCAGACCCAGAGTGTCTTTCGAGATGGAACATAGGTGAACTGTAGGATTGATTGATCCCAAAGGCACATTTTTTAACTCCTCGATGTTAATGGAGTATGGTGACCGGCAAGGTCCAGTGCTTAGCATGCATCTGCACTGCTTGAATCTCGCACTGATGACGTGAAATCCCTGACATATTCAAATCGGGAAAAGCCTATGATTTCACGTCGGTGTAGCAACAGTAGCTGAGCTTATGCTAATAGGTCTCCAATGCTATTGTTGTGACGTAGCCATCTTTAAATAATTTGTGGCAGAAGTTATCTGAATACAAATGTTCATAGAACAACATTTTATTTGGTGAAAATCTTAACGATACTGTTTTTCTGTAGAAAACTTTTCATTCAATGCATGGTTTATTTACGCCCGATTGTGTTTCTTGTAGGGTACGTCTCAATCGTTGAACGTAACTGCACGCAAAGCTGCGGCGTGTAGAGTAGAAATATGCTTGCCATGATTTTTAGTCTTTTTCCAAAACTTGTTTTTTTCTTTAGAATCAACGTTTTTTTCACAGCGTTTGTGCCCTGTCTGTAAAGCTTGGAGTTTCTGCTCTCGGCATGTCGATGATAGATCTTATTCTTAATCTCAAACATGTAGCCAGCAGAGCATAAATATTTTTTTGCGTAGACAGAGGGTAGATTTGTTGAGGTCGTTGATATAGATTAGAATAATGTAAATGTGTTTGATGTACTATCAATAAACTTGTTATAAGAGTATTTGAATCAAAGTATAGGCTACCTGTCGATGGTTGAAGGTTTTTGGTAATATAAATTAAGATCAAAAGTGTTTGTGATAGATGTAGATGATGTGGCGAGCTGAATGAGAAGATGAGAAATATTTATAGTTTGTGCAAGTGTAGACTTGCTAGCGTCAAAAATAAGCGATTCGCAATCATTACATAAGAATTATCAAAAAGTTCAAAAAAAAGAAGATGTGAAGAAAGTCGCTTGACCGTTTTGCTGAATAACATATTTTTTTTTAAAAAAATAAAAAATGTTACATTTTCACCAGTAACATGTGTGGAATATGCATCATTAAGTGACAATAATTCAATACATCGCAATTTAATGACTATGAACCACAAACTGTCCTTTGTGATCACGTTGGCAACATCGCACAACTTTGACATTGCCATCTAATTGTATAGTAAAAATTTGTTTTGTTTTTCAAAGATATCCATATATTGGGTCATTGACCCGCGTTGTATTGAGCATTCAAAGTGTGGCCCTCATAAGTACAATGACCACAAACTATGTGTTTCGAACGGCGGGCAAAATTGAGTATGTTTGCAATACGACAACTAATTATCGCATCTTATATCTTTGTATCCGATTATCCAATACATTTAATCATTATCACGGCATACGTCTATGTTGCGTGTCAAAGGTGAGAATTAATAAACCATTTTTAAAACACTCGATCCACAAACTGCCAATTTTAGTAGGTGTGGCGTAATGACGTCGCAATGGGTATGCCAAAATCTACAGGTGTGAATCTATAGGACGCGTAGATGGATCCAGAAAGATGCATCCTTGTAAGTCGCTCTGTTGCGATGACGGATTAATAATGAAGGAACCATGTTCATATCGCCACTATAACCCTCAAGCGTGTTGTAGCATGGAAGTAAACTACCCTTGATTTCCCAGGGCCTTTTCAGCGCTAATGCATGTTATATAAGAAGTTGATCTACGTGAATGGCTCCACAGTATAGTATCCCTGTGAATGAATCCGACCATGCAAGCCCTGCTTACTATTAGCAAGGGGCGGAACTCAGCTTGAACTTGATGCATCGCGCTTAATTATGCAGCGTCGTGTAATATTGTTATTGACGAACTGCCGCGTTGGTGGATCCTTAACCATGTATTCCTGTGATGCTATTCTTCTAATAAAAGCCCTGCTTAATATACGCAAGGGGCGGTGCATCGCTCAAATATCCTTGTGGTGCATATTTCATCCTTGTCGTCTTTTTCTCTACTAATCGACCTTCCGCATTGAAGAATTCGCATTAATTTATCCCAACAGTTGTCTCCTGCACCTGCACTGATAATAACGACAGGTCTTCGCGACAAACCATTCCCGCAACCACGTTAAAACTACTTCGAGTTTCAAATGTACGATGGACGATTGCTTTCTGAGTTGCAGCAGTAATGCGAATTACTTTTTCGGGTGTAGAAGGGTATAGTCATGCCTCTGATAATCAACAAATTCACTACGACCGAACATTCAAGTAATTAGAGGGATAACTGTATCAGTGGTCGTTGGTCTATGCAGATGATAATTGAATGAGATAAAATAATTTTATACTATTTAAAAGTTCCTAGTGGCATACTCATGCTTGTAAAAATGCATAAAGTAAAATTCAATTAAGGGTACAAAATGGTGTCATATATGTTATAATAGCATAATATCTTGTCTGGGATAGCCATGCTGGCGTTTGTACATTAAGCAAATGCTAGTCAGGGATCCATCAACATAGCAGGATGCATAATTCATAATCCGATCAGGGATACTCTCAAGCATAATACCTTGAAAAAATCTTGTAAGGTGTATCCATGCTAAAAATCGATAATGGGTTATAGCTATGTCAGGGGTGATATAATTAGCATTTCTGCATATTAAAAAATGCTTTTAAGGATATCCCTAACACTGTTTTGCATAAATCAAGTAACAGACTGGGATATCCCTCGGGGTATTCATTCTAGAAAAAAGACATTGTCAGGGATATCCATAATGGCTACTCTGCATAAGAATATTTCGAAATAGGGATATCCCTACTCTGATTCGGAGTTCAAAAATGGCCTCCTAGGCGTATCCCTACACGTGTAGGGTCATAAATATTAATATTACAGGGTAGCCCATGGATAAACCCAGACAAAAGGTTTGAACTTGTGAACGTTCATACAATCTATGAATTATATGAATACAATTCTCTGTCAGGGATATCCCTACATGAAAATTATGATTTTCTCAAATTTCAATCATGGATACCCCTGGGTCTCAAATAAAAGAAAAAATTACAGAGTCATGGGTATCCTTGGTTATATTTATGCGTTGATTAAAAAAACGTCGGCATAATTCGAAATTGAATTGATTTAAAATATAATATTTGTCTGAGATACCCTTGATAACATATTAACCGAATAAAATATGTTGCCATGGATACCAATTTAACCGAAGACCAAAGTTGCCATGGTCACAACAGCACAAACTATGCATTTCATATAAATCATGTGTGCACAATAATTTTCATAACTATTATACTGGTATAATTGTGTATACTAAATGTGGATTTAATTGTTCATTTAAATATTTGCATATATAATTTTTGATTTAATTATATATAGCCATCATTTTGGGTTACTTTCTATTTATACATTGTAAAATTACATAAGTTTCATAATTTTTGCTTACAATTGTGCCATTTCTACGATTACAAATCACGATGTTATTTTTAGCCACAATTCAATTAATCATTACACCTTTACTTGTTAGTTTCAAAATGTTCAGATAATTGAGTTTACGTTATGGAAAGCTTCGCTTTTATGTCAGTATGGCAAATTTAAAAGTCTTTGCGAGAAATCATTACAAATGTCCTTACAGAGTCCGAAACTTGGTGAAGTTGGAAAGTGTATCCTCCTGGAGATGGTTCTGGGTATAGTTGTGGCGCCAATGGTATCCAGTCGAGTCCTATAAGGAATTTGTTCTAATTTCCTACTCATTAATTGTCAGTGATACGTCTCGGACGAAGATCTTCAAATGAAGTATGTTCTTAATGTCTTTTCGATAACTTTAACCATGGTATTTTTGTCAGATACCTGAGAAAAGAAGTTCCTCTGGTAGGATGCGACTGGTGTCTCTGAGGAGATCTTTTGGTAACGGGTTAAAACGTTATCTGAAGCTTTCGAAGTTAAATGTGATTTTCAAGTGGCGAATGTGACTTATGTATGTGTTAGCAATCGTTTTCAAAACAGGATGGCTTAAATTTAATCTTCAGATTCTCTATACTTCTCAAACTTATCGGTTTTCTGTTGCTGTTTAGTTGATGCATCGGCTGTTGCCAGTTGTCGTTTCACTAATTTTTATGGGTGTTTGGGTTAGTTTCGTCTTTAAGTTCTGATGAGAATCGTCGGGATCGCTAATAAACTTCATCAAAAGCTTGTTCATGGCTGTTTTAGAACTCGAATTGAGATGTACCTTGTAATATTGCAATCTGTTCAAAGAACTAATAACTGATGAATGTCATTGGATCAAATAAGATGATGTTTGATATTTTAAGCAGCGGAGAATACGATTCTAAAGCCGGTTAGTAGAGTGTAACATGATTTTTGGATTCGTACCTGAGCAAATGTGGTACATGGTTCGTTGCCGTAATTTGTTGGATTTCGAAGATGCTGGTGTCAAATATTTGACGGATTCGTTAGTGATAATTCTGAGACGGTTAATATGACTTCTAGAAGCTATTCGGAGACGTACCTGTGGGTTATCGCTGTATGAATGGCAGGAACGACCTAAAGCTGTCAGTGAAGCATTTTGTGTGAGGAAGTTTCTTACATTTGAAGCTTTCGCTGGTGATTTTGATTTCGGATCCTGTGGAGAATTGTGAGCTTGATTTGAAGACGTACCTGATTCAAAAATGATGTGATTTCTGTCGCAGCGACCTATTTTATTGTCAGAGTTCAAGAATGGAGTGACTGTCACTAATCCGGGGCTTCCTGTAGATTATCAGCGATGAACGAAGGACGACGTACCTGATTTCAAAATATTACAGCTGCGACGATGACCTGTGGTTTTGTCAGTAATATAAATGGGACCATTTACTCACCTGAAGCCATGTGTAATACTGTTTCCTGTGAAATTGTCAGCAATCAGCGTTGTAGACGACGTACCTGATTCAAAAGCGATGGAATTCAGACGCAGTGACCTGTATAATTGTCAGAATTCAAAAACGGGGTCGCTGTCATTTACCTGAAACTGCCTGTAGATTGTCAGCAATGAAAAATGGACGACATACCTGGTTTCGGGATGAATACTGATGCGACGACGACCTGTGGGTTTGTCAGAATGGAGCCGTTTACTCACCTGAAGCCAGGTGTAATTCGATATTCCTGTGAAATGGTCAGCGATGGGGATAGGACGACGCACCTGATGGTGGTGGCGGAAATTCGACGACGACGATGATGGATGAAAAAGAGAAAAGAAGAAACGGATTGTGGGAGGTGATGAAAAGTTTTCTTAGCGTGGTGTAGACACTAGCGGCGACGAATGAGCATTTGCGAATTCTCTCTTGGTATCCACATTTAGTCTGATGGGCTTTAGTCATCCGGATTGACGCTCCGTGGGCCAATGGAACTGCTTCATTGAATCTAGCGCGCGCACCGCTCCCCCACCGCCGAATCAGCGCTGGGCAAATTTAACTTGGTATCCACATTTAGTCTGATGGGCTTTAGTCAGCCATCCGACGCTCTGCGAGCCAATCATTACTGCCGTTTTCGGGCGGTCAGGCAAAATGACGTCGTCCCTCGCTTGCCCGACCAACCACCGGCCTCCTCCCCCTCGCCCAGCCAATCACCGTTTCGCAAAACTAAAAATTGGTATCCACAAATCGTCCAATATATTATAGACTAGGTCCTGGCCCTGCGGCCCTGCGCTTCGCTCCGGGGCAGGGTTCCTCGCGTTGCTTTGGAAGGGGTGGCTTTTGTATTGAGTTGGATGTAGTTAGTTGGAGTTAGTCTGGGGAGCATTACAGGTCTTTGTCACATGAAGCGGAGGCAGGTAGTTAGGTTTTAGATATTACGAAAACCTTGCTTCACGTTTAAGGGGACATGATGAGTGTAATGAGTTACGGTTATTTGTATGGTTCACATAAAGAGGAAGGAGAATGGTCGATATGTTAAGCTGCGTTAGTCGACTTTATTGACATGCAGTGAAAGGGAAGGTTTTGCCTTTTGTACAGTCAGATTAGAAGCGTGGAGTGTGTGCCTTCAATCTGGTACTTGCGAAGGCGTGTAAATATTTTGAGTCACACCTGAGCAAGAGTTAGTTTATATTCAAGATGGAGAATGGCAAAGGTTAACCTCATGAACCCATTCGAGAACGTGTAGATGAGAAGTGAGTTAGTTGATCTATAACTTATAGATGTCGATCGAAGAGCATGGCTTCAGTACATGTTTCACTTTCTTTGTGAGAGCAGTTAGTTATTCTCAATTAAAGGCATGAAGCAATTCATCATGTTATTGATGAATTTCAATCAGTTTACGTGAAGCAGAACGAAGACAATCATTCCAGATTACGGTTTAATTGGTTCACATGAATTGCAAATGATGATATTGCCTTTGTCAGAGCCAGATGAGAAGCGTAGAGTTGCTAACTTCTATCTATACCTTGAAAGAGGCGTATAATTGTTTGGGCCAACCTCATGTGGAAGTTGGAAGGTTTTGCATTATAATAGCAGATAATTATGTTCTTCGAGATGTCAGATGATTTATTGGACAGGGAATGGTTAGTCTTTCTCCTGAACATGATATGTCAACTGGATTGCGCAACAGGTCATGTTGCATTATGTTGAAGGCCTATGTCCTTTCCAAACAGGAAATATAAGCGGGCATTGGATGGATATATCAAGATCTTCTGTGTAAAATGTAGACCATTAGTGTCTGTCGAGATGAAACAGAGCGGTAGTTAGTATGATTAAATGATTTAAGGTGGTAATAATTTAAATCCTCGATGTTGATGGAGATGGCAGGAAGGGTCGAGTAAACATATGCATGTTTAGTATAAGGTCTTGTACTGGTGGAGTGGGATTCCAGACATGTTCAGATCGTGAAGAATATGTGAGGTTCACGACGATATAGGAATAGTGGCTGGGCTTTTGCATCGTATGCTCCAGTAGAAGTGTAGTGACACAGCCTTCTTTAAGACATTTGTGGCACACGTTAAGTTAATGGTAGAAGATCGTGGATGAAGATTGTTTCTTTTTGAAGATAACCCTGATGATACTATTCCGTTTCGAAGAACATTTTTCGTTCGTATTTAATTTTGTTTGCGTCCAATAACGTCTCTTGTATTGTATATCTGAGGTATTGCTTCCAGTTGCGTACACAGCTACCGCATGTAGGATGATAGAATACGCGTTGTGTTTTATGTTTCTTGATAGATTTTAACTTGTCTTTAATTGCAACGTTTTTCTGTAGCGTCTGTGGGCTGTCTTTGTAGCCTTGACTTTCTTCTCTTTACATGTCAATGATAGGTCTTAATTTGTCTCATACACGTAGCCAGCGGAGCATATGTTTTATGCGTAGACAGGAGACTGTCGTCTTGAGGTCGTCGATACAGGTTAGATCAGTATAAAGGGTGTGTGGTGTACTATCAATGAACTTGTTAGATAAGTATTTTAATCGGAGTACAAACTTACCTGTCGTTGGTTGAAAATTTATGGTGAAACTATTTGAATTAATGTTTGAGAAAAGTTTGGGATGGATAAAGGACAAAGGTAGGATGATGGGAAATATTTATAGTTTGTGCGAGTGGAGATTTGCTAGCGTCGAAAAATAAGCGATACGCGATCATTACATAAGAATTATCAAAAAGTTCAAAAAAAAACATGAAGAAAGTCGCGTGACCGTTTGCTGAATAACATATTTTTTTTTTTAAAAAATAAAAAATGTTACAGTTTCAGCAGTAATATGTGTGGAATATGTCTCGCTAAGTGACAACAATTCAATACATCGCAATTTAAAGACTATGAACCACAAACTAATCCTTATGATTGCACTGGAAGAATAGCGCAACTTTGACCTTGCCATCTATTTGTATAGTAAAGATTTGATTTGTTTTTCAAAGATATCCATGTATTGGATCATTGACTCGCGTTGTATTGAGCATTCAAAATGTGGCCCTCGTAAGTACAATAACCACAGACTACGTGTTTCGAATGGAGGGCATAATTGAGTATGTTTGCAATACGACAACCAATTATTACATCTTATATCTTTGTATCCGATTATCCAATACTTAAATCATTATCACGGCATGCGTTCATGTTACGTGTCGAAGGTGAGAATTGAAAACCATTCTTAAATTACTCGATCCACAAACTGACAATTTTAGTAGGTGTGGCGTAATGACGTCGCAATGGGTATGCCAAAATCTACAGGTGTGAATCTATAGGTCGCGTAGATGGATCCAGAAAGATGCATCCTTGTAAGTCATTCTGATGCGATGACGGATTAATAATGAAGGAACCATGCTCATATCGCCGCTATAACCCTCAAGCTTGTTGTAGCATGGAAGTAAACTATCCTTGATTTCCCAGGTCCTTTTCAGCGATAATACTTGTTATAAAAGAAGTTGATTTATGTGAATGGCTCCACAGCATAGTATCCCTGTGAATGAATTCCGACCATGCAAGCCCTGATTACTATCAGCAAGGGGCGGAACTCAGCTTCAACTTGATGCATCGCGCTTATTTATGCAGCGTCGTGCAATATCATTATTGACGAACTGCCGCGTTGGTGGATCCTTAACCATGTATTCCTGTGATAGTATTCTGCTAATAAAAGCCCTGCTTACTATTCGCAAGGGGCGGAACTTCGCTCAAACTCCCTTGTTGCGCTTATTTCATCCCCTTCGCCTTATACTCCGCTGGTCGACTTCCGCAATGACAAATTCACATAAAATTATACCTAGAGTCGTTTCCTACACTTGACACTCATGATAACGACATCACGTCGCGACAAACCTTTCCCGCAACCATGTTGAAACAACTGTGAATTTCAAATGTACGATGGGGGATTACATTCTGAGTTGCAGCAGTAATGCAAATCAATTTTTCAGGTGTAGAAAGGTACAGTCATGCCTCTGATAGTTTAACTAATTCACTGTGACCGATTATTTAAGTAATCAGAAGGATGACAATATCAGTGGTCGTTGGTTTTATGGATGTTAATTAAATGGGATAAAATAATTTTATACAGTATAAAAGTTCCCAGTGGCATACCCATGATTGTAAAAATGCATGAAGTAAAATTCGATTCAGGTACGAAATGCTGTCATATCTGTTATAAAAGCTGAATAATTTATCTGGGATAGCCATGCTGGCGTGTATACATGGGGCAATTGGTTGTCAGGGATCTATCAAAATAACAGGATGCATAATCCATAATCCGATCAGGGATATCTTCAAGCATAATACCTTGAAAAAATATTGTCAGGTATATCCATGCAAACAACTGAGAATGGGTTGTACTTACGTCAGGGGTGATATAATTAGCATTTCTGCATATTAAGTTAAATTTTCAAGGATATCCCTATCATTGTTTTGCATAAATCATCTAACAGACTGGGATATCCCTTCGGTTATAAATTTCTTGAAAAATATCATTGTCAGGGATATCCATGATTGCTTGTCTGCATAAGTATGAATCGAAATAGGGATACCCCTACACTGATTCGGTGTTCAAAATTTGCCATGCTGGGCATATCCCTACACATGTAGGGTTATAAATATTAATATTTCATGGTAGCCCATGGATAAACCCAGGCAAAAAGTCCGAGCTGACAAACGTTATCCCTAACTATGAATTATTTGAATACAACTATCTTTCAGGGATATCCCTACTTGAAAGATATGATATTCACAAATTTCAATCATGGATATCCCTGAGACTTAATTGACATAGAAGATTACAGAGTCGGGGGTATCCTTGGTTATATTTATGCGTTGATTAAAATAATGTCGGCATAAATCGAAAATGAATTTATATAAAATATCATTATATGTCTGGGGTACCCATGTTATTATATTAACCGAATAAAATGTGTTGCCATGGATATCAATTTAACCGAATAAATATGTTGCTATGGAGACAAATTTAACCGAATAAATATGTTGCTATGGATACAACAGCACAAATTTATGTATTTCATATTAATTATCTCTGCACAAAATATTTCATAAGTATTATGCTAAAATAATTGTGTAAACCAATGTGTATAGATTTATACATCGCTAAAATTGCATAAATAATTATTGACGAAAATATAAAAAGCGATTATTTTGTATTTTTTTCTATTTTTAAATTGTTAATTTACATTACTTTTATAATTTTAGCTTACAATTGTGCCGTTTTTGCAATTAGAATTCACGATGTTATTTTAAGCCACAATGCAATTAATCTCTACAACGTTACTTGTTAGTTTCGGGATTTTCAGATGATTGGTTTTACGTTATGGAAAGCTTCGCAATTTCGTCAGTATGGCAAATTTAAAAGTCATTGCGAGAAATCATTACGAATGTTCTTACAGAGTTCGAAACTTTGTGAAGTTGAAAAGTGTGTCCTCCTGGGGGTGGTTCTGGGTATAGTTGAGGTGCCAGTTGTATCCAGTCGAGTCCTATAAGGAATTTGTTCTAATTTCCTACTCATTAATTGTCAGTGATACGTCTCGGATGAAGTTTTTCAAATGAAGCATGTTCTAAATGTCCTTTCGATAATTTCGACCATGATATTTGTCAGATACCTGGGATAAGAAGTTCCTCTGGAAGGATGCGACTGGTGTCTCTGTGGAGATCTTTTGATAGCGGTTTAAATACAATATCTGAAGCTTTCGAACTTGAATGTAATTTTTAAGTGACGAATGTGTCCTAAGTATGAATTAGCAGTCGTTTTCTTAATAGGATGGGTTGAATTTGATCTTCAGATTCTTTTTACTTCTCAAACTTATCGGTTTTCAATCGCTCTTTAGTCGATGCACCGACTGTTGCCAGTTGTCGTTTCACTAATCTTTATGGGTAATTGAGTTTAATTCGTCTTTATGTTGTGATGAGAATCGTCGGCATCGCGAATAAACTTCATCTAAAGTTCGTTGATGGCTGTTTTAGAACTCGACATGAAACGTACCTGGTGATATTGCGATCTATTCAAAGAACTATCAACTGATGAATGCCATTGGATCGAATAAGATGATGTCTGATATTTTAAGCAGCGGTGAATTCGATTCTAAAGCTTGTTAGTAGAGTTTAATGTAAGTTTTGGATTCGCACCTAGATAAATGTGATATATTTATCGTTGGCGTAATTTATTGAACTGCGAAGATGCAGGTGTCAAATTTTTAACGGATTCTGGACTGATAATTCTGAGACAGTTAATATGACTTCTGGAAGCTATTCGGAGACGTACCTGAAAGTAATCGCAGTATGAAGGGCAGGAACGTCCTAAAGCTGTCAGTGAAGCATTTTGTGTGAGGATGTTTCTTACATTTGAAGCTTTCGCTGATGATTTCGATTTCGGATCCTGTGGAGAATTGTCAGCTTGATATGAAGACGTACCCGATTTAAAAATGATGTGATTTCTGTCGCAGCGACCTATTTTGTTGTCAGAGTTCAAGAATGGAGTGACTGTCACTAATCCGGAACTTCCTGTAGATTATCAGCGATGAACGAAGGACGACGTAACTGATTTCGAAATATTACAGCTGCGACGACGACCTGTGGGTTTGTCAGTATTTCAGAATGTAGCCATTTACTCACCTGAAGCCATGTGTAATACTGTTTCCTGTGAAATTGTCAGCAATCAGCGTTGTAGACGACGTACCTGATTCAAAAGCGATGGAATTCAGACGCAGCGACCTGTAAAATGTCAGCGATGAAAAGTGGACGACGTACCTGATTTCGGGATGAATACTGCTGCGACGACGACCTGTGGGTTTGTCAGTATTTCAGAATGGAGCGATTTACTCACCTGAAGCCATGTGTAATTCTATATTCCTGTGAAATTGTCAGCGATGAAAAGTGGACGACGTACCTGATGGTGGTGGCGGAAATTCGACGACGACGATGATGGATGTAAAAGAGAAAGAAGAAGCGAATTGTGGGAGGTGATGAAAAGTTTTCTTAGCGTGGTCCAGACGCTAGCGGCGACGAATGAGCATTTGCGAATTTTCACACGGTATCCACATTTAGTCTGATGGGCTTTAGTCAGCCGGAACGACGCTCGGTGAGCCAATGGAACAGCTTCATTCTATCTAGCGCGCGCATTTTCTCGTGGGATCCACATTTAGCCTTCTGAGCTGAGTCAGACGTCCAACGCTCTGCGAGCCAACCATTTCTGCCGTTTTCAGGCGGTCAGCCGAAATGACGTCGCCGTTTGCCCGCCCGACCAACCACCGTCCTCCCCCCCCTCCCCCAGCCAATCAGCTCTTTCGCAAAACTGAAAAGGTATCCACAAATGCTCTGATATATTTAAAGACTAGGTCCTGGCCCTGCGGCCCTGCGCTTCGCTCCGGGGCAGGGTTCCTCGCGTTGCTTCAGAAGTGGGTAGCTCATTCGTTGGCTTGTGATGCAGTTAGTTCGAGTTAGTCTGTTGATGTTTTCAGGTCTTGTCACATGAAGCAGAGGCACGTAGTTTGGTTTTAGATACTACGAAAACCTTGCTTCAAGTGTAAGGGAACATGATGAGTGTAATGAGTTACGGTTGTTAGTATGGTTCACATAGAGTGGAATGAGAATGGTCGATATGTTAAGCTGCGTTAGTCGACTTTGTTGACATGCAGTGAAAGGGAAGGTTTTGCCTTTTGTACATTCAGATATGAAGTGTGGAGTATGTGGCTTTAATCTGCTACTTGCGAAGGCGTGTAAATATTCCGAGTCAAACTTTAACAAAAGTTGGTTTATACTCAAGATGGAGAATTGCAAAGGTTAAACTTAAGGACCGATTCGAGGACGTGAAGATGAGAAATGAGTTAGTTGATCTCATCACTTAAAGATGTCGATCGAAGAGCATGGCTTCAGTGCATGTTTCACTTTCTTTGTGAGAGCAGTTAGTTATTCTCAAATCAATGCATGAAGCAATTCATCATATTAACGATGGATTTTAATCAGTTTACGTGAAGCAGAACGAAGATTATCATTCCAGATTACGGTTTACTTGATTTACATGAATTGGAAATGATGCTTTTGCCTTTATCAAAGCCAGATGAGAAGCGTGGAGTTGCTAACTTCTATCTGTACCTTGAAAAGAGGCGTAAGGTTGTTTGGGCCAACCTCATGTGTAAATTAGAATGTTTTTCAGTATAACGGCAAATAAGTATGTTCTGCCAGATTCCAGATGATTTATTGGACAGAGAATGGTTGGTCTTTCTCCTGAATATGAGATGTCGAGTGGGCTGCGCGACGACAGATCATGTTTCTTGTCGTTAAAGGCCTATGTACTTTCCAAACAGGTATTGTAAGCGGGCATTGGACAGGACATGTCAAGGTCTTCTGTGTAAAACGTAGACCAATAGTTTCTGTCGAGATGAAACAGAGTGGTAATCTGTAGGATTAAATAATGAAAGAGGGTTATAAATTAAGGTCCTCGATATTGATGGAGAATTATGAAAGATAGGGTGGAGAACACAACATGCGTATGTAGTATAAGGATCTTGCACTGGTGGAGTGGGATTCCACAGATATGTTAAGTGATGAAGAGTCTGTGAGGTTCACGACGATATAGCAATAGTAGCTGGGCTTGTGCATCGTATGCCTCCAGGAGTGTATTTACATAGCCTTCTTTAAGACATTGGTGGCACATGTTAAGTGAATGGTAGATGATCGTGGATGAAGATTGTTTCTTTTGTAAGATAACCCTGACGATACTATTGTATTTTCGTAGAACATTTTTCGTTAATGTATAAGTTTACTTGCGTCCGATAACGTCTCTTGTGTTGGATGTCTGACGTATTGATTCCAGTTGGGTGAACGGCTACCGCTTGTAGAATGATAGAACACTCGTTGTGTTATACTTTTTAATAGATTATATCTTTTCTTTAATTGCAACGTTTTCTGCAGCGTCGGTGGGCTGTCTTTGTAGCCGTGACTTTCTTCTCTTTACACGTCAATGATAGATCTTAATTTGTCTCATACACGTAGCCAGCGGAGCATGTTTTATGCGTAGACAGAAGACAATCGTCTTGAGGTCGTCGATACAGGTTACATCAATATAAAGGTAGTGTGGTATACTATCAATAAACTTGTTAGATAAGTATTTTATTCGGAGTACAAACTTACCTGTCGTTGGTTGAAAATTTATGGTAAAACTATTTGAATTATTGTTTGAGAAAAGTTTGGGATGGAGATAGGACAACGGTAGGATGATGGGAAATATTTATAGTTTGTGCGAGTGGAGATTTGCTAGCGTCGAAAAATAAGCGATACGCGATCATTACATAAGAATTATCAAAAAGTTCAAAAAAAAAAAGATATGAAGAAAGTCGCGTGACCGTTTGCTGAATAATATATTATTTTTAAAAAATAAAAAATGTTACAGTTTCAGCAGTAATATGTGTGGAAGATGTCTCACCAAGTGACAACAATTCAATACATCGCAATTTAAAGACTATGAACCACAAACTGATCCCTATGATTGCGCTGGCAGAATAGCGCAACTTTGACCTTACCATCTAATTGTATAGAAAAGATTTGTTTTTTTTTTCAAAAATATCCATATATTGGGTCATTGACTCGCGTTGTATTGAGCATTCAAAGTGTGGCCTCGTAAGTACAATGACCACAAACTACGTGTTTCGAACGGCGGGCAAAATTGAGTATGTTTGCAATACGACAATTAATTATTGCATCTTATATCTTTGTATCCGATTATTCTATACATATCCTGTACATTAGATCATTATCACGGCACGCGTCTATGTTGCGTGTCGAAGGTGAGAATTAATAAACCACTTTTAAAGACTCGATCCACAAACTGCCAATTTTAGTAGGTGTGGCGTAATGACGTCGCAATGGGTATTCCAAAATCTACAGGTGTGAATCTATAGGACGCGTAGATGGATCCAGAAAGATGCATCCTTGTATGTCAATCGGTTGAGATGACGAAATTACAATGAAGGATCCATGTTCATATCGCCGCTATAACCCTCAAGCTTATTGTAGCATGGGAGTAAGCTACCCTTGATTATCCAGGTCCTCTTCAGCGACAATGCATGTTATATAATAAGTTGATTTACGTGAATGGCTCCACAGCATGATATCCCTGTGAATGAATTCCGACCATGCAAGCCCTGCTTACTATCAGCAAGGGGCGGAACTCAGACTGAACATGATGCATCGCGCTTAATTATGCAGCGTTGTGTGATATCGTCATTGACGAACTGTCGCGTTGGTGGATCCTTATCCATGTTTTCCTGTGATAGTATTCTGCTGATAAAAGCCCTGCTTACTATTCGCAAGGGGCGGAGCATCGCTCAAATATCCTTGTGGTGCATATTTCATCCTTGTCGTCTTTTTCTCTACTAATCGACCTTCCGCATTGAAGAATTCGCATTAATTTATCCCAACAGTTGTCTCCTGCACCTGCACTGATGATAACGACAGGTCGTCGCGACAAACCATTCCCGCAACCACGTTAAAACTACTTCGAGTTTCAAATGTACGATGGACGATTGCTTTCTGAGTTGCAGCAGTAATGCGAATTAATTTTTCGGGTGTAGAAGGGTATAGTCATGCCTCTGATAATCAACTAATTCACTACGACCGAACATTCAAGTAATTAGAGGGATGACTGTATCAGTGGTCGATTGTCTATACAGATGATAATTGAATTAGATAAAATAATTTTATACTATATGAAAGTTCCTAGAGGCATACCCATGCTTGTAACAATGCATGTAAAAACTCGATTCCGGGTACGAAATGCTGTCATAACTGTTGTAAAAGCTCAATAAATATCTGGGATAGCCATGCTGACGTGTATACATGGGTCAACTGGTTGTCAGGGGTCAACAACATTGCATGATGCATAATTCATAGTCCGATCAGGGATACCCTCAAGCATAACACCTTGAAAAAATCCTTGTCAGGTTTATCCATGCTAACAACTGGGAATGGGTTGTAACTGCGTTGGGGGTGATATAATAAGTATTTCTGCGAATTAAAAAATGCTTTCAAGGATATCCCTAACACTGTTTTGCATAAATCATTTAACAGACTGGGATATCCCTCGGGGTATTCATAATAGAAAAAAAGACAATGTCAGGGATATCCATGATGGCTCCTCTGCATAAGAATATTTCAAAGTAGGGACATCCCTACTCTGATTCGGAGTTCAAAATATCCATGCTAGGTGTATCCCTACACGTGTAGGGTCATAAATATCAAAATTACAGGGTAGCCCATGGATAAACTCAGGCAAAAAGTTTTAACTTATGAACGTTATCCCAATTTATGAATTATTTGTATACAACTTTAGATCAGGGATATCCATACATGCAAATATGATATTCTTAAATTTCAATCATGGATACCCCTGGGTCTCAAACGTTAGAAAAAATTACAGAATCAAGGGTATCCATGGTTATATTTATGAGTTGATTAAAATAATGTTGGCATAATTCGAAAATGAATTTATATAAAATATCATAATGTGTCTGGGGTACCCATAATATTATATTAACCGAATAAAATGTGTTGCCATGGAGACAAATTTAAACGAATAAACAGGTTGCCATGGATACCAATTTAACCGAAGGCTGAAGTTGCCATGGTTACAACAGCACAAAACTATGCATTACATATATATTATGTCTGCACAATCAATTTCATAAATAATATGCTTGAATAATTGTGTGAATTGAATTTGTATTAAATTGTTCATTTTCAAATTTACATAAATAATTTGTGATTTATTATAAGAAGCATAAATTTTGTGTTCCTTTCTATTTATACATCGTGAAATTACATTACTTTCACAATCTTTGCTTACAATTTTGTCGTTACTACAATTACTAATCACGTTGTTATTTTTAGCCACAATTCAATTAATCACTACACCTTTACTTGTTAGTTTCACAATGTTCAGATAATTGGTTTTACGTTATTGAAAGCTTCGCTTTTACGTCAGAATGGCAAATTTAAAAGTCATTGGGAAAAATCATTACGAATGTCCTTACAGAGTCCGAGACTTGGTGAAGTTAGAAAGTGTGTCCTCCTGGAGGTAGTTCTGGGTATAGTTGAGGCGCCAATGGTATCCAGTCGAGTCCTATAAGGAATTTGTTCTAATTTCCTACTCATTAATTGTCAGTGATACGTCTCGGATGAAGTTTTTCAAATGAAGCATGTTTTAAATGTCCTTTCGATAATTTTGACCATGATATTTGTCAGATACCTGAGATAAGAAGTTCCTCTGGAAGGATGCGACTTGTGTCTCTGTGGAGATCTTTTGATAGCGGTTTAAATACAATATCTGAAACTTCCAACTTGAATGTAATTTTTAAGTGACGAATGTGTCCTAAGTATGTATTAGCAGTCGTTTTCTTAACAGGATGGGTTGAATTTGATCTTCAGATTCTAAATACTTCTCAAACTTATCGGTTTTCTATCGCTCTTTAGTTGATGCATCGGCTGTTTCCAATTATCGTTTTACTTATTTTAATGGGTAATTGGGTTTTTTCTGCATTAAGCTTTGATGAGAATCGTTGGCATCGCGAATAAACTTTGTCTAAAGCTCGTTAATGACTGTTTTAGAACTCGATTTGAAACGTGACTGGTAATATTGCGATCTGTTCAAAGAACTATCAACTGATGAATGTCATTAGATAGAATAAAATCATGTCTGATATTTTAAGCAGCGGTGAATTCAATTCTAAAGCTTGTTAGTTGAGTGTACTATGGTTTTTGGATTCGTACCTGAGCAAATGCGGTATATTGTTCGTTGCCGTAATTTATTGAATTGCGAAAATGCTGATTTCAAACATTTATTGGTTTCATGAGTGATAGTTCTGAGACAGTTAATTTGACTTCTGGAAGCTATTCAGAGACGTACCTGAAAGTTATCGCAGTATGAAGGGCAGTTAAGGCCTAAAATTGTCAGTGAGGCAATTTGAGTGAGAATGTTTCTTACATCTGAAGCTTTCGCTGATGATTTCGATTTCGGATCCTGTGGGGATGTCAACCTGATTTGAAGACGTACCTGATTCAAAAACGATGTGATTTCTGTCGCAGCGACCTACTTTGTTGTCAGAGTTCAAGAATGGAGTGACTGTCACTCATCTGAGGCTTCCTGTACATTGTTAGCGATGAAAAATGAACGACGCACCTGATTCAAAAGCGATGGAATTCAGACGCAATGACCTGTATAATTGTCAGAATTCAAGAATGGGGCCGCTGTCACTTACCCGAAACTACCTGTAGATTATCAGCGATGAGAAATGGCCAATGTTCCTGGTTTCAAGATGAATACTGCTTCGACAACGACCTGTGAATTTGTCAGTGATTGAGAATGGAGCCATTTACATACCTGACGCTGCCTGCGGTTTCCTGTAGACTTTCTGCGATTTTATGTAGATTGTCAGCGATGAAAAGTGGACGACGTACCTGATTTCGGGAAGAATACTGCTGCGACGATGACCTGTATGTTTGTCAGCGTATCAAAATGGAGCCATTAACTCACCTGAAGCCATATGTCATCTATATTCCTGTGAAATTGTCAGCAATCAGCGTTGTAGACGACGTACCTGATGATGGTGGCGGAATTGTCGACGACGACGATGATGGATGTAAAAGAGAATGAAGAAGCGACGGATTGTGGGAGGTGATGAAAAATTTTCTTAGCGTGGTCCGGACGCTAGCGGCGACAAATGAGCACTCACGAATTTTTAAGTGTTATCCACATTTAGTCTGATGGGCTTTAGTCAGCCGGAACGACTCTCCGTGGGCCAATGGAACAGCTTTATTCTATCTAGCGCGCGCATTTTCTCGCGGTATCCACATTTAGCCCTCTGCGCTGAGTCAGCCATCCAACGCTCTGCGAGCCAACCATTACTGCCGTTTTCGGGCGGTCAGCCGAAATGACGTCGCTCCTCGCTTGCCCGACCAACCACCGTCCGCCCCCCCCTCGCCCGGCCAATCAGCGATGCGCAAAACTAAAAATTGGTATCCACAAATCTCTCAATACTATATAGACTAAGTCCTGGCCCTGCGGCCCTGCGCTTCGCTCCGGGGCAGGGTTCCTCGCGTTGCTTCGGAAGGGGTGGCTTTTGTATTGAGTTGGATGTAGTTAGTTGGAGTTAGTCTGAGGAGCATTACAGGTCTTTGTCACATGAAGCGGAGGCAGGTAGTTAGGTTTTAGATATTACGAAAACCTTGCTTCACGTTTAAGGGGACATGATGAGTGTAATGAGTTACGGTTATTTGTATGGTTCACATAAAGAGGAAGGAGAATGGTCGATATGTTAAGCAGCGTTAGTCGGCTTTGTTAACATGCAGTGAAACGGAAGATTTTGCCTTTTGTACAGCCAGATTAGAAGTGTGGAGTATGTGCCTTCAATCTGGTACTTGCGAAAGCGTGTAAATATTTTGAGTCACACCTGAGGAAGAGTTAGTTTATATTCAAGATGGAGAATGGCAAAGGTTAACCTCATGAACCCATTCGAGAACGTGTAGATGAGAAGTGAGTTAGTTGATCTATAACTTATAGATGTCGATCGTAGAGCATAGCTTCAGTACATGTTTCACTTTCTTTGTGGGAGCAGTTTGTTATTCTCAATTAAAGGCATGAACAATTCATCATGCTAAGGATGAATTATAATCAGTTTACGTGATGCAGAACGATGATATCATTCCAAATTACGGTTTACTTGATTCACATGAATTGGAAATGATGATTTTGCCTTTATCAGAGCCAGATGAGAAGCGTAGAGTTGCTAACTTCTATCTGTACCCTGAAAGAGGCGTATAATTGTTTGGGCCAACCTCATGTGGAAATTGAAATGTTTTTCAATCTAACGGCAGATAAGTATGTTCTGCCAGATGTCAGATGATTTATAGGACGGATTAGTCTTTCTACTGAATATGAGATGTCAAGTGGATTGCGCAACAGGTCATGTTGCATGATATTGAAGACGTATGTCCTTTCCAAACAGGTATTATAAGCGATCGTTGGAAAGGACGTGTAAAGGTCTTCTGTGGAAAATGTAGACCTATAATGTCTGTCGAGATGAAACAGAACGGTAATCTGTAGGATTGATTGATGTGAGAAGGGCATAAATTAAGATCCTCGATGTTGATGGAGGATGAAACCGGTAGAGTTGAGTATACAACATGCTATGTGGTATAAGGACCTTGGACTGGTGGAGTGGGATTAAGACATGTTCAGATCATGAAAAGTCTGTGAAGTTCACGACGATATAGGAATAGTGGATGGGCTTGTGCATCGTATGCTCCAGTAGGAGTGAAGTGACGCAGCCTTCTTTAAGACATTTGTGGCACACGTAAAGTTAATGGTAGAAGATCGTGAAGATTGTTTCTTTTTGATGATAACCCTGACGATAATATTCTGTTTCGAAGAACATTTTTCATTCATGTATAATTTTATTTGCGTCCGATAACGTCTCTTGCATTGTATGTCTGAGGTATTGATTCCAATTGGGTGCACAGCTACCGCATGTAAGATAATGTCTGCTGTATGTGTTTTATGGTTTGATAGATTATCTTTTTTTCTTTAGGAGTAACGTTTTTTTGCAGCGTCTGTGGGCTGTCTTTATAGCCTTGACTTTCTTCTCTTTAAATGTCAATGATAGGTCTTAATTTTTGTCTCATAAACGTAGCCAGTGGAGCTTATGTTTTATGCGTAGAAATAGTCGACTTGAAGTCATCGATACAGGTTCGACCAATATAAAGGTGTGGTATACTGTCAATAAAAGTGGTAGTTAATTAATTTAATCGAAGTAAGAAACCAAACTGATGATGGGTGAAGATTTATGGTGAAACCATATGACATCAAAAATTGAATGTGAAAGTTAAAGGTGAAGTGGAGAGGAGATTGAGATGATGAGAAATATTTATAGTTTGTGCGGGTGGGGACTTGCTAGCTTCAAAAATAAGCGATACGCAGTCATTACATAAGAATGATCAAAAAGTTCAAAAATAAAGACATTAAGAAAGTCACGTGACCGTTTTGCTGAATGACATATTTTTTTTAATAAAATAAAATATGGGACATTTTCAGTAGTATCATGTGTAGAATATTACTTGCTAAGTGGCAACTAATAAGTACACCATTTAAAGACTGTGAACCACAAACTGATCCTTAAGATTGCGCTGGCAGAATAGCGCAACTTTGACCTTGCCATCTATTTGTATAGAAAAGATTTGTTTTGTTTTACAAAGATATCCATATATTGGGTCATTGACTCGCTTTGTATTGAGCATTCAAAGTGTGGCCCTCGAAAGTACAATGACCACAAACTACGTGTTTCGAACGGCAGGCAAAATTGAGAATGTTTGCAATACGACAACTAATTTTCGCATCTTATATCTTTGTATCCGATTATCCAATACTTAAATCATTATCACGGCATGCGTTCATGTTACGTGTCGAAGGTGAGAATTGAAAACCATTCTTAAATTACTCGATCCACAAACTGACAATTTTAGTAGGTGTGGCGTAATGACGTCGCAATGGGTATGCCAAAATCTACAGGTATGAATCTATAGGTCGCGTAGATGGATCCAGAAAGATGCATCCTTGTAAGTCATTCTGATGCGATGACGGATTAATAATGAAGGAACCATGCTCATATCGCCGCTATAACCCTCAAGCTTATTGTAGCATGGAAGTAAACTACCCTTGATTTCCCAGGGCCTTTTCAGCGCTAATGCATGTTATATAAGAAGTTGATTTACGTGAATGGCTCCAAAGCATAGTACCCCTGTGGTTGATTATGACCATGCAAGCCCTGATTACTATCAGCAAGGGGCGGAACTCAGTTTGAACTTGATGCATCGCGCTTAATTATGCAGCGTCGTGTGATATCGTCATTGACGAACTGTCGCGTTGGTGGATCCTTAACCATGTATTCCTGTGATAGTATTCTGCTAATAAAAGCCCTGCTTACTATTCGCAAGGAGCGGAACATCGCTCGAAATCCCTTGCTGCGCATATTTCATCCTCTTCGCCTTATACTCTGCTGGTCGACTTCCACATTGACAAATTCACATAAAATTATCTCTAGAGTTGTAACCTACACTTGACACTCATGATAACGACAGCACCCGCGACAAACCTATCCTGCAACCATGTTGAAACAACTGTGAATTTCAAATGTACGATGGGCGATTGCAATGCGAGTTGCAGCAATATTGCGAATTACTTTTTCGGGCGTAGAAGGGTACAGTCATGCCTCTGATAAATTAATTAATTCACTGCGATCGATCATTTAAGTAGTTAGAGGTATAACTGTTTTAGTGGTCGTTGGTTTATACGGATGTTAATTAAATGAGATAAAATAATTTTATACTATTTAAGAGTTCCTAATGGCATACCCATGCTTGTAAAAATGCATAAAGTAAAATTCGATTCAGGTAGGAAATGCTGTCATATCTGTTATAAAAGCTCAATAATATATCTGGGATAGCCATGCTTACGTGTATACATGGGGCAATTAGTTGTCAGGGATCCATCAAAATAACAGGATGCATAATTCATAATCCCATCAGGGATACCCTCAAGCATAACACCTTAAAAAATAATTCATCAGGTATATCCATGCAAACAACTGAGAATGGGTTGTACTTACGTCAGGGGTGATATAATTGGCATTTCTGCATATTAAGTTAAATTTCAAGGATATCCCTAACATTGTTTTGCATAAATCATCTAACAGACTGGGATATCCCTTGGGTTATCAATTTTTTGAAAAATATCATTGTCAGGGATATCCATGAAGGCTCGTCTGCATAAGAATGAATCGAAATAGGGATACCCCTACACTGATTCGAAGTTCAAAAATGGCCATGCTAGGCGTATCCCTACATGTGTAGGGATATAAATATTAATATTTCAGGGTAGCCCATGGATAAACCCAGGCATCAAGTTTGAACTTATGAACGTTATCCCAATTTATGAATTATTTGAATACAACTTTAGATCAGGGATATCCATACATGCAAATATGATATTCTTAAATTTCAATCATGGATACCCCTGGGTCTCAAATGTTAGAAAAAATTACAGAATCAAGGGTATCCATGGTTATATTTATGAGTTGATTAAAATAATGTTGGCATAATTCGAAAATGAATTTATATAAAATATCATAATGTGTCTGGGGTACCCATGTTATTATATTAACCGAATAAAATATGTTGCCATGGAGACAAATTTAACCGAAAAAATCTGTTGCCATGGATACCAATTTAACCGAAGACGAAAGTTGCCATGGTTACAACAGCACAAATCTATGCATTTCATATAAATACGTCTGCACAATCCTTTTCATAAATATAATGCTGGAATATTTGTGTATATTAATTGTGTATTAATTTGTTCATTTTGATATTTGCATAAAAAATATTTGATTAATGATAATTAGCATAAATATTGTTTTTCGTTCGATTCATTTTTTGTGAATTACATAGATTTTGTGATTTTATCTTGCAATTGTGCCATTTCTACGATTACAAATCACGATTTTATTTTAAGCCACAATGCAATTACTCACTACACATTTACTTGTTAGTTTCACAATTATCAGATAATATGTTTAACGTTATGAAAAGCTTCGCTTTTACGTCAGTATGGCAAATTTAAAAGTCATTGCGAGAAATCATTACGATTGTCCTTGTATGGTCCGAAATTGGTGTTGGATGTGTGTCCTCCTGGAGGTGGTTCTGAGTATAGTTGAGGCGCCAATGGTATCCAGTCGAGTCCGTTAAGGAATATGTGCCAATTTCCTACTCATAAACTGTCAGTGATACGTCTCGGATGAAGTTTTTCAAATGAAGCATGTTTTAAATGTCCTTTCGATAATTTCGACCATGATATTTGTCAGATACCTGAGATAAGAAGTTCCTCTGGAAGGATGCGACTGGTGTCTCCGTGGAGATCTTTTGATAGCGGTTTAAATACAATATCTGAAGCTTTCGAACTTGAATGTAATTTTTAAGTGACGAATGTGTCCTAAGTATGTATTAGCAGTCGTTTTCTTAACAGGATGGGTTGAATTTGATCTTCAGATTCTAAATACTTCTCAATCTTATCGGGTTTCTATCGCTCTTTAGTTGATGCATCGGCTGTTTCCAATTATCGTTTTACTTATTTTAATGGGTAATTGGGTTTGTTCTGCTTTAAGCTTTGATGAGAATCGTTGGCATCACGAATAAACTTTGTCTAAAGCTCGTTAATGACTGTTTTAGAACTCGATTTGAAACGTGACTGGTAATATTGCGATCTGTTCAAAGAACTATCAGCTGATGAATGTCATTAGATCGAATAAGATCATGTCTGATATTTTAAGCAGCGGTGAATTCGATTCTAAAGCTTGTTAGTTGAGTGTACTATGGTTTTTGGATTCGTACCTGAGCAAATGCGGTATATTGTTCGTAGCCGTAATTTATTGAATTGCGTAGATGCTGGTGTCAAACATTTATTGGTTTCGTGAGTGATAGTTGTGAGACAGTTAATTTGACTTCTGGAAGCTATTCAGAGACGTACCTGAAAGTTATCGCAGTATGAAGACCAGGAACGACCTAAAACTGTCAATGAAGCACTTTGTGTGAGGATGTTTCTTACATTTGTGGCTTTAGCTAATGATTTCGATTTAGGAGCCTGTGAAGAATTATCAACTTGATTTGAAGACGTACCTGATCTAGTAACGATGAAATGATGTCGCGGCGACCTGTTTAATTGTCAGAGTTCACGATTAGAGTGGGGTCACTCATCTCAGGCTTTCTGTAGATTGTAAGCGATGAAAAATGGACGACGTACCTGATTTCGAATTATTACTGTTGCGACAACGAACTGTGGATTTGTCAGTAATATTAATTGAGCCATTTACTCACCTGAAGCCATGTGTAATACAATTTCCTGCGAAATTGTCAGCAATCAGCGTTGTAGACGACGTACCTGATACAAAAGCGATGGAATTTTGACGCAGCGACCTGTAAAATTGTCAGATCTCATGAATATAGTTGCTGTTACTTACTTACCTGACGCTTCCTGTAGATTGTCAGCGATGAAAAATGGACGACATACCTGGTTTCGGGATGAATACTGATGCGACGACGACCTGTGGGTTTGTCAGAATGGAGCCGTTTACTCACCTGAAGTCATATTTAATTCTATAATCCTGTGAAATGGTCAGCGATGGTGATAGGACGACGTACCTGGTGGTGGCGGAAATTCGACGACGACGATGATGGATGTAAAAGAGAAAGAAGAAGCGGATTGTGGGAGGTGATGAAAAATTTTCTTAGCGTGGTCCAGACGCTAGCGGCGACGAATGAGCATTTGCGAATTCTCACTTGGTATCCACATTTAGTCTGATGGGCTTTAGTCAGCCGGAACGATGCTCTGTGAGCCAATGGAACCGCTTCATTCTATCTAGCGCGCGCGCACTTTCTCGTGGGATCCACATTTAGCCCTCTGGGCTGAGTCAGCCATCCGACGCTCTGCGAGCCAACCATTTCTGCCGTTTTCGGGCGGTCAGGCAAAATGACGTCGCGCCTCGCTTGCCCGACCAACCACCGGCCTCCTCCCCCTCGCCCAGCCAATCACCGTTTCGCAAAACTAAAAATTGGGATCCACAAATCGTCCAATATATTATAGACTAGGTCCTGGCCCTGCGGCCCTGCGCTTCGCTCCGGGGCAGGGTTCCTCGCGTTGCTTCGGAAGGGGTGGCTTTTGTATTGAGTTGGATGTAGTTAGTTGGAGTTAGTCTGGGGAGCATTACAGGTCTTTGTCACATGAAGCGGAGGCAGGTAGTTTGGTTTTAGATTTTACGAAAACCTTGCTTCATACTTAAGGGGACATGATGAGTGTAATGAGTTACGGTAATTTGTATGGTTCACATAAAGAGGAAGGAGAATGGTAGTTATGTTAAGATGCGTTAGTTGGCTTTGTCAACATGCAGTGAAAGGGAAGATTTTGCCTTTTGTACATCCAGATTAGAAGCGTGGAGTATGTGCCTTCAATCTGGTACTTGGGAAAGGCGTGTAAATATTTTGAGTCACACCCGAGCAAGAGTTGGTTTATACTCGAGATGGAGAATGGCAAAGGTTAACCTCATGAACCCATTCGAGAACGTGTAGATGAGAAGTGAGTTAGTTGATCTATAACTTATAGATGTCGATCGAAGAGCATGGCTTCAGTACACGTTTCACTTTCTTTGTGAGAGCAGTTAGTTATTCTCAATTAAAGGCATGAAGCAATTCATCATGCTAAGGATGAATTATAATCAGTTTACGTGATGCAGAACGATGATATCATTCCAAATTACGGTTTAATTGATTCATATGAATTGGAAATGATGATTTTGCCTTTGTCAGAGCCAGATAAGAAGCGTAGAGTTGCTAACTTCTACCTGTACCCTGAAAGAGGCGTATAATTGTTTGGGCCAAAGTCAGGTGGAAATTGAAATGTTTTGCAATCTAACGGCAGAAAAGTATGTTCTGCCAGATGTCAGATGATTTATAGGACAGTGAACGGTTAGTCTTTCTACTGAATGAGATGTCAAGTGGATTGCGCAACAGGTCATGTTGCATGATATTGAAGACCTATGTCCTTTCCAAACAGGGATTATAAGCGGTCGTTGGAAAGGACGTGTAAAGGTCTTCTGTGGAAAATGTAGACCTATAATGTCTGTCAAGATGAAACAGAACGGTATTCTGTAGGATTGACTGATGTGAGAAGGGCATAAATTAAGATCCCCGATGTTGATGGAGGATGAAACCGGTAGAGTTGAGTATACAACATGCTATGTGGTATAAGGACCTTGGACTGGTGGAGTGGGATTCAAGACATGTTCAGATCATGAAAAGTCTGTGAAGTTCACAACGATATAGGAATAATGGATGGGCTTGTGCATCGTGTGCTCCAGTAGGAGTGTAGTGACGCAGCCTTCTTTAAGACATTTGTGGCACACGTAAAGTTAATGGTAGAAGATCGTGAAGATTGTTTCTTTTTGATGATAACCCTGACGATAATATTCTGTTTCGAAGAACATTTTTCATTCATGTATAATTTTATTTGCGTCCAATAACGTCTCTTGCATTGTATGTCTGAGGTATTGATTCCAATTGGGTGCACAGCTACCGCATGTAAGATAATGTCTGCTGTATGTGTTTTATGGTTTGATAGATTATCTTTTTTTTTTAGGAGTAACGTTTTTTTGCAGCGTCTGTGGGCTGTCTTTATAGCCTTGACTTTCTTCTCTTTAAATGTCAATGATAGGTCTTAATTTTTGTCTCATAAACGTAGCCAGTGGAGCTTATGTTTTATGCGTAGAAATAGTCGACTTGAGGTCGTCGATACAGGTTCGACCAATATAAAGGTATGGTGTACTGTCAATAAAAGTGGTACTTAATTAATTTAATCGAAGTAAAAACCAAACTGATGATGGGTGAAGATTTATGGTGAAACCATATGACATCAAAAAGTGAATGTGAAAGTTGAAGGTGAAGTGGAGAGAAGATTGGGATGATGAGAAATATTTATAGTTTGTGCGGGTGGGGACTTGCTAGCTTCAAAAATAAGCGATACGCAGTCATTACATAAGAATGATCAAAAAGTTCAAAAATAAAGACATTAAGAAAGTCACGTGACCGTTTTGCTGAATGACATATTTTTTTTAATAAAATAAAATATGGGACATTTTCAGTAGTATCATGTGTAGAATATTACTTGCTAAGTGGCAACTAATAAGTACACCATTTAAAGACTGTGAACCACAAACTGATCCTTAAGATTGCGCTGGCAGAATAGCGCAACTTTGACCTTGCCATCTATTTGTATAGAAAAGATTTGTTTTGTTTTACAAAGATATCCATATATTGGGTCATTGACTCGCGTTGTATTGAGCATTCAAAGTGTGGCCCTCGAAAGTACAATGACCACAAACTACGTGTTTCGAACGGCAGGCAAAATTGAGAATGTTTGCAATACGACAACTAATTATCGCATCTTATATCTTTGTATCCGATTATTCTATACATATCCTGTACATTAGATCATTATCACGGCACGCGTCTATGTTGCGTGTCGAAGGTGAGAATTAATAAACCACTTTTAAAGACTCGATCCACAAACTGCCAATTTTAGTAGGTGTGGCGTAATGACGTCGCAATGGGTATTCCAAAATCTACAGGTGTGAATCTATAGGACGCGTAGATGGATCCAGAAAGATGCATCCTTGTATGTCAATCGGTTGAGATGACGAAATTACAATGAAGGATCCATGTTCATATCGCCGCTATAACCCTCAAGCTTATTGTAGCATGGGAGTAAGCTACCCTTGATTATCCAGGTCCTCTTCAGCGACAATGCATGTTATATAATAAGTTGATTTACGTGAATGGCTCCACAGCATGATATCCCTGTGAATGAATTCCGACCATGCAAGCCCTGCTTACTATCAGCAAGGGGCGGAACTCAGACTGAACATGATGCATCGCGCTTAATTATGCAGCGTTGTGTGATATCGTCATTGACGAACTGTCGCGTTGGTGGATCCTTATCCATGTTTTCCTGTGATAGTATTCTGCTGATAAAAGCCCTGCTTACTATTCGCAAGGGGCGGAGCATCGCTCAAATATCCTTGTGGTGCATATTTCATCCTTGTCGTCTTTTTCTCTACTAATCGACCTTCCGCATTGAAGAATTCGCATTAATTTATCCCAACAGTTGTCTCCTGCACCTGCACTGATGATAACGACAGGTCGTCGCGACAAACCATTCCCGCAACCACGTTAAAACTACTTCGAGTTTCAAATGTACGATGGACGATTGCTTTCTGAGTTGCAGCAGTAATGCGAATTAATTTTTCGGGTGTAGAAGGGTATAGTCATGCCTCTGATAATCAACTAATTCACTACGACCGAACATTCAAGTAATTAGAGGGATGACTGTATCAGTGGTCGATTGTCTATACAGATGATAATTGAATTAGATAAAATAATTTTATACTATATGAAAGTTCCTAGAGGCATACCCATGCTTGTAACAATGCATGTAAAAACTCGATTCCGGGTACGAAATGCTGTCATAACTGTTGTAAAAGCTCAATAAATATCTGGGATAGCCATGCTGACGTGTATACATGGGTCAACTGGTTGTCAGGGGTCAACAACATTGCATGATGCATAATTCATAGTCCGATCAGGGATACCCTCAAGCATAACACCTTGAAAAAATCCTTGTCAGGTTTATCCATGCTAACAACTGGGAATGGGTTGTAACTGCGTTGGGGGTGATATAATAAGTATTTCTGCGAATTAAAAAATGCTTTCAAGGATATCCCTAACACTGTTTTGCATAAATCATTTAACAGACTGGGATATCCCTCGGGGTATTCATAATAGAAAAAAAGACAATGTCAGGGATATCCATGATGGCTCCTCTGCATAAGAATATTTCAAAGTAGGGACATCCCTACTCTGATTCGGAGTTCAAAATATCCATGCTAGGTGTATCCCTACACGTGTAGGGTCATAAATATCAAAATTACAGGGTAGCCCATGGATAAACTCAGGCAAAAAGTTTTAACTTATGAACGTTATCCCAATTTATGAATTATTTGTATACAACTTTAGATCAGGGATATCCATACATGCAAATATGATATTCTTAAATTTCAATCATGGATACCCCTGGGTCTCAAACGTTAGAAAAAATTACAGAATCAAGGGTATCCATGGTTATATTTATGAGTTGATTAAAATAATGTTGGCATAATTCGAAAATGAATTTATATAAAATATCATAATGTGTCTGGGGTACCCATAATATTATATTAACCGAATAAAATGTGTTGCCATGGAGACAAATTTAAACGAATAAACAGGTTGCCATGGATACCAATTTAACCGAAGGCTGAAGTTGCCATGGTTACAACAGCACAAAACTATGCATTACATATAAATATGTCTGCACAATCCTTTTCATAAATATAGTGCAGGAATATTTGTGTATATTAATTGTGTATTAATTTGTTCATTTTGATATTTGCATAAAAAATATTTGGTTAATGATAATTAGCATAAATATTGTGTTTCGTTCGATTCATTTATTGTGAATTACATAATTTTTATAATTCTATCTTGCAATTGTGCCATTTCTACGATTACAAATCACGATTTTATTTTAAGCCACAATGCAATTAATTTCAACACCTTTACTTGTTAGTTTCACATTTTTCAGATAATTGGTTTTACGTTATGAAAAGCTTCGCTTTTACGTCAGTATGGCAAATTTAAAAGTCATTGCGAGAAATCATTACGAATGTCCTTACAGAGTCCGAAACTTGGTGAAGTTAGAAAGTGTGTCCTCCTGGAGGTGGTTCTGGGTATAGTTGAGGCGCCAATGGTATCCAGTCGAGTCCGTTAAGGAATATGTGCCAATTTCCTACTCATAAACTGTCAGTGAGATGACTCGGATTTTCTTAATGACTTCTCAATCACGTTGACCATGATATTTGTCAAAATTCCTGATTTAGAAGTTTCCTTTTCGATAGAAATGCAACTGTTGTCTCTGAAGAGCTCTTTTGGTAACGGTTTAAAACATGATCTTAAGCCATCGAAGTTGAATGTGATTTTGAAGTGACGAATGTGTCCTAGGTAAGTCTTAGCAATCGCTTTCAAATCAGGGTGGTTTAAATTAGATCTTTTCTCTGTACTTATAAAGCATGTCGTTTTTCTGTCGTTCTCTAGTTAATGCATCGTCTGAAGCCAATAGTCATTTTGCTTTTTTTTTAACGGATTATTGGGTTATTTCCGTCTTGAAACTTTGTTGAGACTCGTTGGCATTGCGAATAAACATCTTCTAAAGCTTGTTAAAGGCTGTTTTGGAACTCGACTTGAAACGTACCTGATAATATGGCCATCTGTTCAAAGAACTAACAACTGATGAATGTCATTGGATTGAATAAGATGATGTCTGATATTTTAAACAGCGGTGAATTCGATTCTAAAGCTTGTTAGTAGAGTGTAAAATGATTTTTGGATTCGTACCTGCGTAAATGTGGTATATTGTTCGTTGCCCTAATTTATTGGTTAGCGAAGATGCTGGTGTCGAATATTTGACAGATGTGACTGATAATTCTGAGACAATTAATATGACTACTGAAAGCTATTCGGAGACGTACCTGAAAGTTATCGCAGTATGAAGGGCAGTGAAGGCCTAAAATTGTCAGTGAGGCAATTTGGGAGGAAGTTTCTTACATTTGAAGCTTTCGCTGATGATTTTGGAGCCTGCGAATAATTGTCAGCTTGATTTGAAGACGTACCTGATCTAAAAACGATGAAATGATGTCGCAGCAACCTGTTTAATTGTTAGAGTTCACGATTAGAGTGAAGGGGTTACTCATCTGAGGCTTTCTGTAGGTTGTCAGCGATGAAAAATGGACGACGTACCTGATTTCGAATTATTACAGCTGCGACGATGACCTGTGGTTTTGTCAGTAATATAAATGGGGCCATTTACTCACCTGAAGCCATGTGTAATACTGTTTCCTGTGAAATTGTCAGCAATCAGCGTTGTAGACGACGTACCTGATTCAAAAGCGATGGAATTCAGACGCAGTGACCTGTATAATTGTCAGAATTCAAAAACGGGGTCGCTGTCACATACCTGAAACTGCCTGTAGATTGTCAGCGATGAAAAATGGACGACATACCTGGTTTCGGGATGAATACTGATGCGACGACGACCTGTGGGTTTGTCAGAATGGAGCCGTTTACTCACCTGAAGTCATATTTAATTCTATATTCCTGTGAAATGGTCAGCGATGGTGATAGGACGACGTACCTGATGGGGGTGGGGAAAATTCGACGACGACGATGATGGATGAAATAGAGAAAGAAGATTTGGATTGTGGGAGGTGATGAAAAGTTTTCTTAGCGTGGTCCAGACGCTAGCGGCGACGAATGAGCATTTGCGAATTCTCTCTTGGTATCCACATTTAGTCTGATGGGCTTTAGTCAGCCGGAAGAACGCTCGTGGGCCAATGGAACCGCTTCATTCTATCTAGCGCGCGCATTTTCTCGCGGTATCCACATTTAGCCCTCTGAGCTGAGTCAGCCATCCGACGCTCTGCGAGCCAATCATTACTGCCGTTTTCGGGCGGTCAGCCGAAATGACGTCGCGCCTCGCTTGCCCGACCAACCACCGGCCTCCTCCCCCTCGCCCAGCCAATCAGCGATGCGCAAAACTAAAAATCCGTATCCACAAATCTCTCAATACTATATAGACTAGGTCCTGGCCCTGCGGCCCTGCGCTTCGCTCCGGGGCAGGGTTCCTCGCGTTGCTTCGGAAGGGGTGGCTTTTTTGTTGAGTTGGATGTAGTTAAATGGAGTTAGTCTGAGGAGCATAACAGGTCTTTGTCACATGAAGCGGAGGCAGGTAGTTTGGTATTAGGTAATTCGATAGATTTGCCACAGATATGACACATTGGTTGAAAGAAGTTGTGGGTGGAGTGGTACACGTAAGAATTAGGCAATATTTGTTATGTTAAACTGCATTGGTCGGCATTGTTCACATGTAATGAAAGGGAAGTTTTTGCCTTGTGTAAAGTCAGATGAGAAGCGTGGAGTACATGGCTTCCATCTAGTACTTCGGAAAGGCGTGTAAATATTTTGAGTCACAACTAAAGTTGGTTTGCCCTCGTGAGGAATGACATAGAAAAATCCTTTAGACTCACTCCAGGACGTGTAGATGAGAAATGAGTCTGTTGATCTCATCACTTATAGATGTCGGTCGAAGAGCATGGCTTCAAGTACATGTTTTACTTTCTTTGTGAGAGCAGCTAGTTATTCTCAAAAAAAGTCATGAAGCAATTCATCATGTTAAGGATGAATTATAATCAGTTTACGTCATACATATCGAAGATAATTATTCCAGATTACGGTTTACCTGATTCACATGAATTGGAAATGATGATTTTGCCTTTATCAAAGCCAGATGAGAAGCGTGGAGTTGCTAACTTCTATCTGTACCTTGAACAGAGGGGTATGATTGTTTGGACCAACCTCATCTGGAAATTGGAATGTTATCATTATAATAGCAGATAGTTATGTTCTTCCAGATGTCAGTTGATTTAGAGGACAGGAAATGGTTAGTCTTTCACCTGAACATGAGATTCAAGTGGGCGGCGCGTCGACAGGTCATGTTGCATAATGTTGGAGGCCTGTCCTTTCCAAGCAGGTATTACAAACGGGGGTCGGAAATGATATATCAAGTCTTCTGTGTAAAATGTAGACCAAAAGTGTCCGCCGAGATGAAACAGAGCGGTAATCTGTAGCATTTTATGTAGAGAGGGGTATATATTAAGGTCCTCGATATTAATGGAGGATGGTGACAGATAAGACATGGTTCACAACATGCATATGTAGTATAAGCACCTTGCACTGGTGGAGTGGGATTCCAGACATGTTCAGATCGTGAAGAATATGTGAGGTTCACGACAATATAGCAAAAGTAGCTAAGCTTGTGCAGCGTATGCTACAGTAGGAGTGTAGTGACACAGCCTTCTTCATGACATTGGTGGCACACGATAAATAACGGTAGATGATTGTGGTTGAAGATTGTTTCTTTTTGAAGATAACCCTTAGGATACTATTCTGTATTCGAAGAACATTTTTCATTCATATATAATTTTTATTTGAGTCCGATAACGTCTCTTGTATTGCACGTCTGAGGTATTGATTCCAGTTGCGTACACAGCTACCGCATGTAGGATGATAGAATATCCTTTGTGATTTATAAATTTTGATAATTATATCTTTTCTTTAAATGCAACGTTTTTCTGCAGCGTCTGTGGGCTGTCTTTGTAGCCTTGACTTTCTTCTCTTTACATGTCAATGATAGGTCTTAATTTATGTCTCATACACGTAGCCAGCGGAGCATATGTTTTATGCGTAGACAGAAGACAGTCGTCTTAAGGTCGTCGATACAGGTTAGATCAATATAAAGGTAGTGTGGTGTACTATCAATAGACTTGTTAGATAAGTATTTTAATCGGAGTACAAACTTACCTGTCGTCGGTTGAAAATTTATGGTGAAAGTGTTTGAAATGAAATTGTTTGTGAAAAGTTTCGGATGTATATGGGGCTATGGATGGGTGAGGGAAATATTTATAGTTTGTGCGAGTGGAGACTTGCTAGCGTCGAAAAATAACCGATACGCGATCATTACATAAGAATTATCAAAAAGTTCAAAAAAAAAAACATATGAAGAAAGTCGCGTGACCGTTTGCTGAATAACAATTTTTTTTTTAAAAAATAAAAAATGTTACAGTTTCAGCAGTAATATGTGTGGAATATGTCTCACTAAGTGACAACAATTCAAAACATCGCAATTTAAAGACTATGAACCACAAACTGATCCTTATGATTGCGCTGGCAGAATAGCGCAACTTTGACCTTGCCATCTAATTATCTAGAAAATATTTGTTTTGTTTTTCAAAGATATCCATATATTGGGTCATTGACTCGCGTTGTATTGAGCATTCAAAGTGTGGCCTCGTAAGTACAATGATCACAAACTACGTGTTTCGAACGGCGGGCAAAATTGAGTATGTTTGCAATACGATAACTAATTATCGTAATTTATATTCGCATACCGGATTATCCTATACCTATAATCATTATCATGGCATGTAGCTTGCTCCATATTGTAGGTGTGAATTAATAAGTCAATTTTTAAATATCCGATCCACAAACTTCCATAAAAGAGAAGTGTGGCGTAATGATGTCTCAATATGTATTTCATATCTACAGGTGTGAATCTATAGGACGCGTAGATGGATGCAGAAAGATGCATCCTTGTAAGTCATTCTGTTGCGATGACGGATAATAATGAAGGAGCCATGTTCATATCGCCGCTGTAACCCTCAAGCTTGTTGTAGCATTGAAGTAAACTACCCTTGATTTCCCAGGTCCTTTTCAGCGATAATACTTGTTATATAAGAAGTTGTTTTACATGAATGGATCTACAGTATAGTATCCCTGTGGATGAATTCTGACCATGCAAGCCCTGATTACTATCAGCAAGGGGCGGAACTCAGCTTCAACTTGATGCATCGCGCTTAATTATGCAGCGTCGTGCAATATCGTTATTGACGAACTGCCGCGTTGGTGGATCCTTAACCATGTATTCCTGTGATAGTATACTGCTAATAAAAGCCCTGCTTACTATTCGCAAGGGGCGGAACATCGCTCAAATATCCGTGTGGTGCATATTTCATCCTTGTCGTCTTATTCTCTACTAATCGACCTTCCGCATTGAAGAATTCGCATTAATTTATCCCAACAGATGTCTCCTGCACCTGCACTGATGATAACGACAGGTCGTCGCTACAAACCATTCCCGCAACCACGTTAAAACTACTTCGAGTTTCAAATGTACGATAGACGATTGCTTTCTGAGTTGCAGCAGTAATGCGAATTACTTTTTCGGGTGTAGAAGGGTATAGTCATGCCTCTGATAATCAACAAATTCACTACAACCGAACATTCAAGTAATTAGAGGGATGACTGTATCAGTGGTCGATTGTCTATGCAGATGATAATTGAATGAGATAAAATAATTCTATACTATTTAAAAGTTCCTAGTGGCATACCCATGCTTGTAAAAATCCATAAAGTAAAATTCAATTCAGGGTACAAAATAGTGTCATATATGTTATAAAAGCATAATATCTTGTCTGGGATAGCCATGCTGGCGTTTGTACATTAAGCAAATGCTAGTCAGGGATCCATCAACATAGCAGGATGCATAATTCATTATCCGATCAGGGATACCCTCAGGCATAATACCTTGAAAAAACTTGTAAGGTATATCCATGCTAAAAATCGATAATGGGTTGTAGCTATGTCAGGGTTGATATAATAAGTATTTCTGCATATTAAAAAATGCTTTCAAGGATATCCCTAACACTGTTTTGCATAAATCTTTTAACAGACTGGGATATCCCTCGGGGTATTCATTCTAGAAAAAAGACATTGTCAGGGATATCCATGATGGCTCCTCTGCATAAGAATCTATCGAAATAGGGATACCCCTACACTGATTTTGAGTTCAAATATGGCCATGCTAGGAATATCCCTACATGTTTCGGGTCAAAAATATTATTATTACAGAGTAGCTCATGGATAAAACCAGGCAAAAAGTCGGAGCTAACGAACGCTATCCCTAATTATGAATTATTTGAATACAACTTTCTTTCAGGGATATCCCTAGATGATAGATATGATATTCTCAAATTTCATTCATGGATACCCCTGAGACTTAATTGACATAAATGGTTACAGAGTCAGGGGTATCCATGGTTATATATATGCGTTGATTAAAATAATGTCGGCATAAATCGAAAATGCATTTATATATAATATCATTATATGTCTGGGGTACCCTTGTTAACAAATTAACCGAATAAAATATGTTGCCATGGAGATCAATTTAACCGAATAAATATGTTGCTATGGATACCAATTTAACCGAAGACAAAAGTTGCCATGGTTACAACAGCACAAAACTATGCATTTCATATAAATTATGTTTGAACAATCAATTTCATAAATATTATGCTAGAATAATTGTGTGTACAAAATTTGAATTAATTTGTTCATTTCAATAATGTATAATTTATTTCTGATTAAATTATAAATAGCAATGATTTTGTGTTTATTTGTGTTTATACTCGTAAATTTACATAACATTTATAATTTTAGCTTCCAATTGTGCCGATTCTACGATTACAATTTACGATGTCATTTTTAGCCACAATGCAATTACTCTCTACACCTTCACTTGTTAGTTTGACAATTTTCAGATAATTGGTTTTACGTTATGGAAAGCTTCGCTTTTACGTCAGTATGGCAAATTTAAAATTCATTGCGAAAAATCAGTACGAATGTCCTTACAGAGTCCGAAACTTGGTGAAGTTGGAAAGTGTGTCCTCCTGGAGGTGGTTCTGGGTAAAGTTGAGGCGCCAATGGTGTCCAGTCGAGTCCTTTAAGGAATGTGCCAATTTCCTACTCGTAAGCTGTTAGTGATACATCTCGAACGAATATTTTCAAATAAAGTATGTTAATGTATTTTCGATAACTTCAACCATGGTATTTTTGTCAGATACCTGAGATAAGAAGTTCCTCCGGAAGGATGCGACTGGTGTCTCTGAGGAGATCTTTATGTAACGGTTTAAAACGTTATCTGAAGCGTTCGAAGTTAAATGTGACCTAGGTATGTGTTAGCAATCGTTTTCAAAACATGATGGTTTAAATTTAATCTTCTAATTCTCTATACTTCTCAATTTTATCGGTTTTCTGTTGTTCTTTAGTTGATGTATCGGCTGTTGCCAGTTATCGTATTACTTATTTTCACGGGTGATTGTGTTTGTTTCGTCTTTAAGCTCTGATGAGAATCGTCGGCATCGCAAATACACTTCATCTAAAGCTCGTTAATGGCTGTTTTAGATCTCGACTTGAGATGTACCTGGTAATATTGCGATCTGTTCAAAGAACTAACAACTGATAAATGTCGTTGGATCGACTAAGATGATGTTTGATTTATTAAGCAGCGGTTAATTCGATTCTAAAGCTTGTTAGTAGAGTGTGATATGATTTTTGGATTCGTACCTGTGCAAATGTGATATATTGTTCGTTGGCGTAATTTACTGGATTGCGAAGACGCTTATGTCAATTATTTAACAGCTTCGCGACTGATAATTCTGAGACAGTTAATACGACTTCTGGAAGCTATTTGGAGACGTACCTGAAAGTAATCGCAGTATGAAGGGCAGGAACGACCTAAAGCTGTCAGTGAAGCATTTTGTTTGAAGATGTTTCTTACATTTGAAGCTTTCGCTGGTGATTTCGATTTCGGATCCTGTGGAGAATTGTCAGCTCGATATGAAGACGTACCTGATTCAAAAATAATGTAATTTCTGTCGCAGCGACCTATTTTGTTGTCAGATTTCAAGAATGGAGTGACTGTCACTAATCCGGGGCTTCCTGTAGATTCTCAGCGATGAACAATGGACGACGTACCTGATTTCAGATTATTACTGCTGCGACAATTACCTGTGGGTTTGTCAGTAATATAAATGGAGCCATTTACTCACCTGAAGCAATGTGTAAAATTGTTTCCTGTAAAATCGTCAGCTATCAGCGTTGTAGACGACGTACCTGATTCAAAAGCGATGAAATTAAGTCACAGCGACCTGTTTAATTGTCAGAATTCATGAATGGGGTCGTTGTCACTTACCTAAAGCTTCCTATAAATTGTCAGCCATGAAAAGTGGACGACGTACCTGATTTCGGGAAGAATACTGCTGCGACGACGACCTGTGGGTTGTCAGTATTTCATAATGGAGCCGTTTACTCACCTGAAGCCAGGTGTAATTCTATATTCCTGTGAAATTGTCAGCGATGAAAAGTGGACGACGTACCTGATGGTGGTGGCGGAAAATTTGACGACGACGATGATGGATGTAAAAGAGAAGGAAGAAGCGGATTGTGGGAGGTGATGAAAAATTTTCTTAGCGTGGTCCGGACGCTAGCGGTGACGAATGAGCACTCACGAATTTTTAAGTGGTATCCACATTTAGTCTGATGGGCTTTAGTCAGCCGGAACGACTCTCCGTGGGCCAATGGAACAGCTTTATTCTATCCAGCGCGCGCATTTTCTCGCGGTATCCACATTTAGCCCTCTGGGCTGAGTCAGCCATCCGACGCTCTGCGAGCCAACCATTACTGCCGTTTTCGGGCGGTCAGCCGAAATGACGTCGCTCTTCGCTTGCCCGACCAACCACCGGCCTCCTCCCCCTCGCCCAGCCAATCAGCGATGCGCAAAACTAAAAATCCGTATCCACAAATCTCTCAATACTATATAGACTAGGTCCTGGCCCTGCGGCCCTGCGCTTTGCTCCGGGGCAGGGTTCCTCGCGTTGCTTCGGAAGGGGGGTGCGAAATGTGGCTGGATATGTTGAATTGAGATGTAGTTAGTGGGAGTTAGTCCGTGGAGGTTTACAGGCCTTTGTCACATGAAGCGGAAGCAGGTAGTTTGGTATCAGGTAATACGATATGTTTGCCTCACATATGACATCTTGGTTGATTGAAGTTGTGAGTGGAGTAGTACACGTAAAGAGGAGAGGCAATATTCGTTATGTTAATCTGCGTTGGTCGGCAATATTCACATGTAATGAAAGGGAAGTTTTTGCCTTGTGTTAAGGCATAAGAAGCGTGGAGTACTTGGCTTCCATCTGGCACTTGGGAAAGGCCAACAAATATTTTGAGTCATATTTTTGCAAAAGTTGGTTAGCAGTTTTGAGGAATGACATAGATGAAGCTTTGGGATGCACTCGAGAATATGTAGATGAAAATCGAGTAAGTTGACCTCATCACTTGAAGATGTCGATCGAAAAGCATGGCTTCAATGTATGCTCTACTATCTTCATGAGAGCCGTTAGTTCTACTACATGAAAAATATGAAGCAATTTATAAAGTTTAGTGTTAGTACAAATCAGTTTACACGATCAGAATAAAATCATTTCAGCTTACAGACTACTTATTTCACATGAATTGGAGATAATGATTTTGCCTTTATCAGAGGCAGATGAGAAGCATGGAGTTGCTAACTTCTATCTGTACCTTGAAATAGGCGTATAATTGTTTGGCCTAACCTCATGTGGAAATTGGAATATTTTTCAATATAAGGACAGACTAGGTCCTGGCCCTGCGGCCCTGCGCTTCGCTCCGGGGCAGGGTTCCTCGCGTTGCTTCGGAAGGGGTGGCTTTTGTATTGAGTTGGATGTAGTTAGTTGGAGTTAGTCTGGGGAGCATTACAGGTCTTTGTCACATGAAGCGGAGGCAGGTAGTTTGGTTTTAGATATTACGAAAACCTTGCTTCACGTTTAAGGGGACATGATGAGTGTAATGAGTTAAGGTTATTTGTATGGTTCACTTAAAGAGGAAGGAGAATGGTCGATATGTTAAGCTGCGTTTGTCGGCTTTGTTAACATGCAGTGAAAGGGAAGATTTTGCCTTTTGTACAGCCAGATTAGAAGCGTGGAGCAGGGGCCTCAATCTGGTACTTGGGAAAGGCGTGTAAATATTTTGAGTCACACCCGAGCAAGAGTTGGTTTATACTCGAGATGGAGAATGGCAAAGGTTAATCACATGGACCCATTCGAGAACGTGTAGATGAGAAGTGAGTTAGTTGATCTATAACTTATAGATGTAGATCGTAGAGCATGGCTTCAGTAAATGTTTCACTTTCTTTGTGGGAGCAGTTTGTTATACTCAATTAAAGGCATGAAGCAATTCATCATGCTAAGGATGAATTTTAATCAGTTTACGTGAAGCAGAACGATAATATGATTCCAGATTACGGTTTACTTGATTCACATGAATTGGAAATGATGATTTTGCCATTATCAGAGCCAGATGAGAAGCGTAGAGTTGCTAACTTCTACCTTTACCCTGAAAGAGGCGTATAATTGCTTGGGCCAAAGTCATGTGGAAATTGGAATGTTTTTCAATATAAGCACAGATAAATATGTTCTGCAAGATGCCTGATGATTTATAGGACAGGTAATGGTTAGTCTTTCTCCTGAACATGAGGTGTCAAGTGGTCTGCGCGACGACAGGTCATGTAGCATGACGTTGAAGGCCTAAGTCCTTTCCAAACAGTTATTAGAGCGGGCGTTGGAAAGGATATGTCAAGGTCTCCTGTGTAAAATGTAGACCAATAATGCCTGTCGAGGTGAAACAGAGCGGTAATATGTAGGTTAAAATGTGAAGAGCATGAATAAAGATCCTCGATGTTGGAGGATGATGACAGGTAGGGTTGAGTACACAACATGCACATGTAGTATAAGGACCTTGCACTGGAGGAGTGGGATTCAAGACATGTTCAGATCGTGAACAATATGTGAGGTTCACGACGTTATAGCAATAGTAGCTGAGCTTGTGCATCGTCTTCCTCCCAGAGTGTAGTGTCATAGCCTTCTTCAAGACATTGGTGGCAGACGTTGAGTGACTGGTAGATGATCGTGGATGAAGAATGTTTCTTTTTGAACATAACCATAACGTTACTATTCTGTTTTCGAAGAACATTTTTCGTTCATATTTAATTTAAATAATGTCCGATAGCGACTCTTGTATTGTATGTCTGAGGTATTGATGCCAGTTGCGTGCACAGCTACAGCGAGTAGGGTGATGGAATACTCTTTGTGTCTCTAGTTTTTGATAGATTATTTCTTTTCTTTGGGAGCAACGTTTTTTGAGCGTCTGTGAACAGTCATTATTGCCTTGACTTTGTTATCTTTTCATGTCAATTATAGGTCTTGATTTTTTTCTCATACACGTAGCCAGTGGAGCACATTCTATATGCGTAGACAGAAAATACGACTTGAGGTTGTTGATACAGGTTTGACCAATATAAAGGATGTGTGGTGTACTGTAAATAAACTTGTTAGTAAATGATTTAAATCGGAGTTAAGACCAACCTGATGATGGGTGAAGATTTATGGAGAAACCATTTGGGATTAATAGTGTTTGTGAAAAGTTGAAGACGATGAGGCCAGTAGATGAGGATGATGAGAAATATTTATAATTTGTGCGGGTGGGGACTTGCTAGCGTCAAAAATAAGCGATACGCTAACATTACATAAGATAATCAAATAGTACAAAAATAATAGATACTAATGAGTGACGTAGCTGTTTAGATGAATAACATTTTTTTTTAAAAAATAAAATATGGTACATTTTCAGTAGTATCATTTGTAGGATATTACTTGCTAAGTGGCAACCAATTAGCAGTTATTTAAAGACTATGAACCACAATATAACCCCAATGATTGCGCTGGCAGAATAGCGCAACTATGACCTAACCATCTGATTTTACAATAAACATTTGATCTGTATCTTAAAGATATCCAAATATTGGGTCATTAACTCGTTTTGTATTGGGCATTCAAAGTGTGGCCCTCGTAGGTACAAAAACCACAAACTACATGTTCAGAATGGCAGGCTTAATGGAGCAACATTGCATCATGAAAATTAATTATCGAATCTTAGCTTTGTATACCTGTAAACAGAAGAAGTCCTCTTTGCTAATAGTGGGTCCCAGTTGAATTACTGAAGAGATACATAGAAATTTTACAGTTTATATTTGCAATAATTACCCCTGAACACAAAATTATCTGTAAAGGTAAGGGTTGCAAATGTAAAAACCCAGGTTACAATGAATCTTTTCAACATTTATACAGGGACCCACTATAGCAAAGAGGGGTTCTACTTTATATTAAAATAATGAGTACGGTGCGGTTCCTACTCTACCAGGTGGCGTTTGATTAGTACCATCACTCTGTAGAAGTCTTACACATATTTCATTCTACAATCGGGTTTTCGTATTGACTTCACTTGAAATATTTTCTCAGTGTCATAGAATTACGGAATCAAATTGCAGAATACGGGTGATCGCGAGTTCATTGTAATTTAAATTAAAAACCATAACGCCAACTGAAATTTAAGAGGCTGCATCTATTTAAGCTCGGACTTAACCTCTAATAATTACGGAAATCCAACTACTCCAACTGCTAATGCGACGATCGGGAGACACCTACGGACTGACGCGGCGAGAGGACAACTGCTCCATTGGGTGTATGCTGTGGTGCAGGACCGGAAGACTACCTCTAAAACTTGTTAGTACCAGTTATCAAATTATGATCTATCAACATACCACATGTAGATTACATATTGAGCCTAAAAGGAATGTAAATCATACATTTTGAGGAGTAGTCTTCAAGGCGGGTTCTCTTCGGGGATCGGGATCTGGGTTTGCGGCTTATACAACGTTAGTTAAATTCGCAAAGTACAGTCTACGGACATACCTGATGTCAGCTGTAATATATCTTATAACCGAAATCAGTCCGGGCGGGGGACGACGGGATGGCGCTCAACGAATGGGACGGATCTAGGAAGACCTATTAGACCACGTTAGTAATAGTTCTCCAAATATAACTTTTTAGAATTGGCAAACTCACTGGGAACGGATTGAACATATCTTATGCTACCGGATTTCCGTCAAGACATCCGTGTAGACGACGTTCTGGGTTCGACCTCTGTTCTCGGCAGGTAGGAGAACGCTCAAGCCTTCGACGCGGGAAGTTCGCGAAACACCGACGTAGAGTTGACCGTGGGTGAAAACCGGCGTCCGCAAATCCAGCCCTACGGTGTGGAACGATTGACCTTGTGACTTGTTGATGGTCATCGCAAAGCACAACCGGACCGGGAATTGTTTCCGCTTTAGTTTTATACCCAAACTGTGGTCATCGGAGGTCAACTCGATACGGGGAAGCACACGTTTTTGACCGTCCCTATCGCCACCAAGAATTCGAGCCTCGATGCAGTGCCTCTTGAGATTGGTCACCACCAGGCGGGTTCCATTGCACAGCCCTTCAGCTGGTGCAAGGTTCCGTAGGACCATGATGGGAGCGCCAATCTTTAGAGACAGCTGAGACGGCGGTAGCGAAGGGAGGTCGATGTTCCGCAAAACCTCCGCAGGAAACTCGTCGAGACCCGTTTCGGCAACGTCGGCGTCCGTGACGTGAGTGTCGGTTGACTGGTACACCCGGATTTGCCCTGGTAGTCGTCCCAGAATCGTCCCGTTCAATTCCGTTACTGTGGTGTTTAGAGTTGACAGTAAACAACGACCACTAAACACAGTCGGATCCGTCCCAGCTCGCACCATCAGCTCTTGCGGATAGATACGATCGATAAGGTTGGAAACATCAGTTGGCTGATGAACGTACCTTGGAATCTCAACTTCGTAACGTTGAGATTCGGAGTACGGGATGTTTCCAACCCAATCCACAAATTCCGCGCCATGAACCCCCTCCCGGACTCTCATATTGATCCTGAGTGAGAGCCGCTTCAACCGTCCCCAAACAAACGACTTCTGTAAACACGCCGCAACGATATCAGCGCGAGTGCCGTTTGAAACCACAGGAAGGATTTGTGCAAAATCCCCGCCGAGAATGACCGGAACCCCCCCGAACAACACATCACCCGACGTATCCCTCAGATCCACCAACAGCCGGTGCACTACCTCGAAGCAGTACTTGTTCTGCATCGTCACTTCATCCCAGATGATCAATCCGACGTTCCGGAGTTGCGAGGCCAGCATGCTTTGTTTTTCAATGCCGCTTACTGACCCCTCGTCCAAATTGATCGGGATTTTGAACTGGGAGTGTGACGTGCGCCCCTCGGGAAGTAGGAGAGCTGCGATTCCCGTCGACGCCACGCAGAGAACAGTCTTCCCCTGACCACGGTAGTAATAGCAGAGTGTTTGGTAGAGAAAGGTTTTCCCAGTCCCTCCTTGACCCTGCAAATAAAAATGCGCCGTTTGTGGATCCGTGGCGATGGCTGTAGTGATCTCCAGAAAGGCAGCTTTTTGGTCGTCATTTAGCTGGGCACGCATTCCTTCCGCGCGAGCACAAAGATCTTCTCTCTGGACTCTTGCAGACCACTCCACATGGCTCCGGCTCCAATCCCAAACGTTCATCGGCAAACCATGGTCTGCCAGAGACTGCTGTTGATCCGCCAGCCCAGCCGCAAGCAGAAAAAGACCGTAGTCATACTCAGGATCAACCAAGTCCAGCGGATAACCTGTCACCTCCCGAAGCTTATGCGCTAGGTCATCGCAGATGTGGTGTTTGTATCTATCCCAAACAGCCAACGGATCTGCAATTTCCCTTTGTCGGAGCCCAGTCAAGAAGAGCGTCCGAAGTCCATTACCGGTGGCAAAGACGACTGCTTCATCGAAACACCCGAACCACTCCTGGTCATTCTGAGCCAAGCCGCGAGCAATGCAGGCTGCATGGTAGGACTTGTAGGTGACACCTTCGAATTTGTACAATTCGGCGAACGACCTGACTTTGCGGACAACGGTGAGTAACAGTCGCAGGTAAAATTTCTCCCCCGCAACTGGACTGCAGTGGTACATCCGTCCGATCCGATTGTCGCCACGCTTCCGAAAGGTCCCCTCCTTCAAGTTGTCGTACCACACGCAGTGAGCCGGCATCTCAGAATATAACCAGTCTCCAGCTGTCGGATGATCCACGTTAAACTTGAAATAACCCATTAACGTGCTCCGGGTTGACTCCATTCGCTCAGCAAGCTGGGACGCCGTCAAGTTGTCGGGAAAGTAGACTGTTTGTTGTCCCTGGAGATGCACCTGCAGGTGTTGCACAGGTGGGAATTCTTGGTGGGTCGGGAACTCAAACAGTCGCCAGACAGCCTCGGGAGGACTGACGTACCGTGCTTGGACGTATCGGGTGATTTCGTCACTCGTATTTGCGATCGCTGAGGTCGTGCGATCAGCGCCTTTGTAAACGTACTTGTGGATGTACTTTACAGCCTGCACTGACCCACAAACCTCGACATTGATGTGCGACTGATATTTGTTGAGCAAATACGGGTTGTAAGGTACCACCCAGCGATTGTCCATGGTCACGGCCCGGCCATTTTTCTGCACGGTGAAGGTGCCTCAATGAACTATCAGCCTGAATTCAAGGTAATGTAGAGTAAAAAAGAAAACGTACCTGTGTCTCGTCGCATATAAAGGGGATATCCGTCTTCGGTAATGGTCGTTTCCTCGTTAAAGGTCTTCGGAAACCGCTTCTGACACCTAAGTGGGCTGCTTGGAGTTTTCCGGGTCATGCACGGGCAAGTTGGAAATTCATCTCCACAGGGTCCGTGAAGCATATGAGTTAGTACTAACTCACGTAACCTACCCGACGGATCCGCAGCATCATCCGGAATTTCAGCACACACGATCTCGTTAACCTTGGCAGCGGTTAGGTAGCTCCTCGCATCTTTCAGGAACAACAAAAGATGCAGGTGAGGCAAGCCGCGCTTCTGGTACTCGATCGTATATACGTGCCCTTGGTGCGTACCGAAAACCCCTTGACGGATGTCTGCCAGAAGCTGCTTGACCTTCAAGCGAAACACGCGAGCAATTAAATCCGGGCGATCCGTGGGTTGCTGGCCGTCTTTCAGCTCTGCTCTGACTTCTGGCCAGTTCGGGTTGGCCGTGAAAGTGATAAATAAAGTCGGCCGTCCGAAAAAGCGCACAATCGCCATCGAATCCTGGAAAAGTTGCTGCATGAAACGATCCCCACCAACAAAGGAAGACGGGAGGACGCAACGGCGACCAACCTCACGTCCATTGATTTCCGATTGATCTGCGCGGATCAAAGCATCGGAGAGCCCGTTGTACACTGCGGCCCGAATCTTCGGCTGGTTGTTCCGGACCCAATCTAGGCGAGTAGTTTCGCAGGCGACATACGTATCGACAACGTATTGCTGGAAGAGCCGCCCGGCCAGAAACAGAAGAGAGACTTCACCGACCCGTTCATGAAGCCGGAATCGGTAAAACGGTTGTTGCTCCAGGCGTAGATTTTGCCGGTTCTGGTGGTCGTTGAGTAGCCGTAAATCCCAGTGCCATCCCGGCTCACCGTACGGAAACAAAAGAACATAATGCAAAGGCATATATGCACTATTTGTAACTGGCACTCGATGCAGTTTGCGACCATGTTGGCCTGGCTCACGCACTGCAAGGATTACATCCCGATAACTCGCACGATCATATCCATCCGGAATGATGGCAGCCACTTCGCCCGTAACTGGCAAATTTTCCCGACGACGATCAGCTCCAGCTTGGACCACTAAGTTCATTTGTGGACCTAGGACCATCCGAAAATTGCCTTCTTGAACCCGCAGGCGCTCGCGTGCTGTCTGGTAAATCCGAATTAACGGATTGACTTCCATCATCATCGTGTGGAGGTCACGGAGGATCGTCGAGTCGAGTTGAGGGTCCCGTTCTCGTCGTATGTCGGCCGCATACTCAGGATCGTGGAAGAACAACTGCGCAAAGGCTGGCGTTTCGTGTGGGCCAGGTTCCAATGGCCCCTGTAGATGGTACAACTCACCGTGAGCTGTGAATGTCGTGAGCCCACGGCGTAAGTCCACTCGATCTTCTCTCCCGGTATTAACGGACGTGAACGCTAAGGCAGAGTTGTAACTGCGGATCCTGCTCCGAAAGCTAGCCGCACGTGGGTCCTGGCCAGTGAAAAGGTCATACAACATCTGTGGGGGATGCTGCAGAAGCGGTAGAGACACTTTTCCTTTCTTACAGCAAAGCTCAAACTCACCACTTGCGACTTTTTCTTGAGCAAAGTGGAGAGCTTGGCAATGTCTACAGACAATTTCCATCCGACCAACATCGTGTGAAGGTACCGCTCGAAAGACGGACCTGAAGGCCTTGGGCGCTCGCACCGCTGGTGCAGGAGGTGCAGGTTCTGGCGACGGAGACAGAGCAGGAAGTAGAGCAATGTGCGCAGGAGGTTCATTGGCAGGTTGTTGTAGGAAAGGGTCGACAATTAACGGAGGAGGTGGAGGTATAAATGTTGTCGGGAGTGCTATGTCGGCAACAGGTGCTTGTGGTAGTGCGACGACGGGGGGTGGATTGGCAGCTGCAGCAGCAGCCCGGGCAGCTTCCATTTGAGCCCTTGTCCGCCGCGGACGCCTAGCAGGTCGTGCATCGCCCGTAAGACCGGCATCTTCAGAATTGCGTGTCTGAGGCACTGCTGCGTCTGCTTCTGTCACAGTCCGACGTAAGGCCTGGGTCTTCTCCCAAAACACGTTAGATATTAATCCCGAAAAAAAAGTATGAATAGAATTACCCGATGCAGATTACACGTTTTGTATCTAAGTCCAGAGGGTTTTATTGAAAACTCTGCGACGGGTCGGTGCCTATGGCAACTGGAGCAATATACTTCTGGAGAATCCATTTGAGAGTACGGTGCTAGGTATCTTCAATCAAGTTAGAAAAAGGCCATATATGGCAATTTACAAACGAACCTAGATTCAGTTATATACACGAAACGATGAACTGAGGTATGCGTCTGAAGCAATATTCGATAATACAGAAGATTATTTTGAGGGTCGGCTTTAAGTATATTCCTTTTATAAATGTCAGTGTCATTTCTGTTCAGAAAATTCCCAAACCTACCTGTATTCGTTTTTTCTTAAGTTGATGGTCTAATTTTTAAATGAGTCGAAGTGGTAATATTTGCCAATGAGGCAAAAATTTTGGAGTGTCGTCAATTGATGTTTGATGATGGTGGTTCGGTTACTTGGAGTTTTCTTTGAAAATTCTTGCACAGGAAGCAGACGCAGCCACGCTAGCAGCGACAAATAACCACGGGCCACTTTCAATAAGATTTTCACAAATCAAACATAATTATTAGCTTAGCGTGCGGTGCCTACCCCGTTATATAGCTAATAACCAAGACGTCATCTTCTAAAAATTTAATCTACAAACTGCCCAAATTGATAGATGTCGAATTAACGAAGCGATGCTTTTTCCAAAATCTCACGGTGTGATTTTATCGGACGCGTAGATGGATCCAAAGTAGTGCATCCCTGTAAGACCATCTATTGCGATGACGGATTTATAATAAAGGATCCATGTTCATATCGCAGCTATAACCCTCAAGCTTATTGTAGCATGGGAGTAAGCTACCCTTGATTATTCAGGTCCTCTTAAGCGACAATGCATGTTATATAAGAAGTTCATTTACGTGAATGGCTACTTAGTATAGTATCCCTGTGAATGAATCCGACCATGCAAGCCCTGATTAGTATCAGCAAGGGGCGGAACTTAGCTTGAACTTGATGCATCGCGCTTAATTATGCAGCGTCTTGTGATTTCGTTAATGACGAACTACCGCGTTGGTGGATCCTTATCCATGTATTCCTGTGATAGTGTTCTGCTAATAAAAGCCCTGCTTACTATACGCAAGGGGCGGAACTTCGCTCAAACTCCCTTGTTGCGCTTATTTCATCCCCTTCGCCTTATACTCCGCTGGTCGACTTCCGCAATGACGAATTCACATAAAATTATACCTAGAGTCGTTTCCTACACTTGACACTCATGATAACGACATCACGTCGCGACAAACCTTTCCCGCAACCATGTTGAAACAACTGTGAATTTCAAATGTACGATGGGGGATTACATTCTGAGTTGCAGCAGTAATGCAAATCAATTTTTCAGGTGTAGAAAGGTACAGTCATGCCTCTGATAGTTTAACTAATTCACTGCGACCGATTATTTAAGTAATCAGAAGGATGACAATATCAGTGGTCGTTGGTTTTATGGATATTAATTAAATGGGATAAAATAATTTTATACAGTATAAAAGTTCCCAGTGGCATACCTATGATTGTAAAAATGCATGAAGTAAAATTTGATTCAGGTACGAAATGCTGTCATATCTGTTATAAAAGCTCAATAATATATCTGGGATAGCCATGCTTACGTGTATACATGGGGCAATAAGTTGTCAGGGATCCATCAATTTACAGGATGCATAATTCATAATCCGATCAGGGATATCTTCAAGCATAATACCTTGAAAAAATATTGTCAGGTATATCCATGCAAACAACTGAGAATGGGTTGTACTTATGTCAGGGGTGATATAATTAGCATTTCTGCATATTAAGTTAAATTTTCAAGGATATCCCTATCATTGTTTTGCATAAATCATCTAACAGACTGGGATATCCCTTCGGTTATAAATTTCTTGAAAAATATCATTGTCAGGGATATCCATGATTGCTTGTCTGCATAAGTATGAATCGAAATAGGGATACCCCTACACTGATTCGGTGTTCAAAATTTGCCATGCTGGGCATATCCCTACACATGTAGGGTTATAAATATTAATATTTCATGGTAGCCCATGGATAAACCCAGGCAAAAAGTCCGAGCTGACAAACGTTATCCCTAACTATGAATTATTTGAATACAACTATCTTTCAGGGATATCCCTACTTGAAAGATATGATATTCACAAATTTCAATCATGGATATCCCTGAGACTTAATTGACATAGAAGATTACAGAGTCGGGGGTATCCTTGGTTATATTTATGCGTTGATTAAAATAATGTCGGCATAAATCGAAAATGAATTTATATAAAATATCATTATATGTCTGGGGTACCCATGTTATTATATTAACCGAATAAAATATGTTGTCATGGAGACAAATTTAACCGAAAAAATATGTTGCTATGGAGACAAATTTAACCGAATAAATATGTTGCTATGGATACAACAGCACAAATTTATGTATTTCATATTAATTATCTCTGCACAAAATATTTCATAAGTATTATGCTGGAATAATTGTGTAAACCAGTGGGTATAGATTTATACATCGCTATATTTGCATAAATAATTATTGACGAAAATATAAAAAGCGATTATTTTGTATTTTTTTCTATTTTTAAATTGTTAATTTACATTACTTTTATAATTTTAGCTTACAATTGTGCCGTTTTTACAATTAGAATTCACGATGTTATTTTAAGCAACAATGCAATTAATCTCTACAACTTTACTTGTTAGTTTCGGGATTTTCAGATGATTGGTTTTACGTTATGGAAAGCTTCGCAATTTCGTCAGTGTGGCAAATTTAAAATTCATTGCGAGAAATCAGTACGAATGTCCTTACAGAGTCCGAAACTTGGTGAAGTTGGAAAGTGTGTCCTCCTGGAGGTGGTTCTGGGTATAGTTGAGGCGCCAATGGTGTCCAGTCGAGTCCGTTGAGGAATGTGCCAATTTCCTACTCGTAAGCTGTTAGTGATACATCTCGAACGAATATTTTCAAATAAAGTATGTTAATGTATTTTTGATAACTTCAACCATGGTATTTTTGTCAGATACCTGAGATAAGAAGTTCCTCCGGAAGGATGCGACTGGTGTCTCTGAGGAGATCTTTATGTAACGGTTTAAAACGTTATCTGAAGCGTTCGAAGTTAAATGTGACCTAGGTATGTGTTAGCAATCGTTTTCAAAACATGATGGTTTAAAATTAATCTTCTGATTCTCTATACTTCTCAATTTTATCGGTTTTCTGTTGTTCTTTAGTTGATGTATCGGCTGTTGCCAGTTATCGTATTACTTATTTTCACGGGTGATTTTGTTTGCTTCGTCTTTAAGCTCTGATGAGAATCGTCGGCATCGCAAATACACTTCATCTAAAGCTCGTTAATGGCTGTTTTAGATCTCGACTTGAGATGTACCTGGTAATATTGTGTATGTTCAAAGAACTAACAACTGATAAATGTCGTTGGATCGAATAAGATGATGTTTGATATTTTAAGCAGCGGTGAATGTGATCCTAAAGCTTGTTAGTAGAGAATAATATGATTTTTGGATTCGTACCTGAGCAAATGTGGTATATTGATTGTTGGCGTAATTGATTAAATTGCGAAGATACAGGTGTCAAATTTTAACGGATTTACGACCGATAATTCTGAGACGGTAAATATGACTTCTGGAGGCTAGTCAAAGACGTACCTAAAAGTTATCGCAGTTTGAGGGGCATTGAAGGCCTGGGATTGTTAGTGAAACAATTTGTGAGAGGGTGTTTCTTACATTTGAAGCTTTCGCTGATGATTTCGATTTCGGAACCTGTGAAGAAATATCAGCCTGATTTGAAGACGTACCTGATCCAAAAACGATGAAATGAGGTCGCAGCGACCTGTTTAATTGTCAGAGCTCACGATTAGAATGGGGGTCACTCATCTGAGGCTTCCTGTACGTTGTCAGCAATGAAGATTGGACGACGTACCTGATTCTCGTTTATTACTGCTGCGACAATGACCTGTGGGTTTGTAAGTCATTTATATGGAACCATTTACTCACCTGAAGCCATTTGTAATGCTATTTCCTATGGAATGTCAGCAATGAGCGATATAGACGACGTACCTGATTCAAAAGCGATGAGTTTGTGTCGCAGCGACCTGTAAAATTGTCAGAATTCATGAATATAGTTGCTGTTACTTACCTGACCCTTCCTATAGATTGTCAGCGATGAAAAGTGGACGACATACCTGGTTTCAAGATGAATACTGCTTCGACGACGACCTGTGAATTTGTCAGTGATTGAGAATGGAGCCATTTACATACCTGATGCTTCCTGCGGTTTCCTGTAGATTGTCAGCGATGAAAAATGGACGACATACCTGGTTTCGGGATGAATACTGATGCGACGACGACCTGTGGGTTTGTCAGAATGGAGCCATTTACCTACCTAAAGCCGTGTGTAATATTTTATTCCTGTGAAATTGTCAGCGATGCGGATAGGACGACGTACCTGGTGGTGGCGGAAATTCGACGACGACAATGATGGATGTAAAAGAAAAAGAAGAAGCGAAGTATTGTGGGAGGTGATGAAAAATTTTCTTAGCGTGGTCCGGACGCTAGCGGCGACGAATGAGCATTCACGAATTTTTAAGTGGTATCCACATTTAGTCTGATGGGCTTTAGTCAGCCGGAACGACTCTCCGTGGGCCAATGGGACAGCTTTATTCTATCTAGCGCGCGCATTTTCTCGTGGGATCCACATTTAGCCCTCTGGGCTGAGTCAGCCATCCAACGCTCTGCGAGCCAACCATTTCTGCCGTCTTCGGGCGGTCAGCCGAAATGACGTCGCTCCTCGCTTGCCCGACCAACCACCGTCCGCCCCCCCCTCGCCCGGCCAATCAGCGCTTTCGCAAAACTAAAAATCCGTATCCACAAATCTCTCAATACTATATAGATAAATATGTTCTGCAAGATGCCTGATGATTTATAGGACAGGTAATGGTTAGTCTTTCTCCTGAACATGAGGTGTCAAGTGGTCTGCACGACAACAGGTCATGTAGCATGACGTTGAAGGCCAAAGTCCTTTCCAAACAGTTATTAGAGCGGGCGTTGGAAAGGATATGTCAAGGTCTTCTGTGTAAAATGTAGACCAATAATGCCTGTCGAGATGAAACAGAGCGATAATATGTAGGTTAAAATGTGAGGAGCATGAATAAGGATCCTCGATGTTGGAGGATGATGACAGGTTGGGTTGAGTACACAACATGCACATGTAGTATAAGGACCTTGCACTGGAGGAGTGGGATTCCAGACATGTGCAGATCGTGAACAATATGTGAGGTTCACAACGTTATAGCAATAGTAGCTGGGCTTGTGCATCGTCTTCCTCCCAGAGTGTAGTGTCATAGCCTTCTTCAAGACATTGGTGGCAAACGTTGAGAGACTGGTAGATAATCGTGGATGAAGAATGTTTCTTTTTGAACATAACCATAACGTTACTATTCTGTTTTCGAAGAACATTTTTCGTTCATATTTAATTTAAATAATGTCCGATAGCGACTCTTGTATTGTATGTCTGAGGTATTGATGCCAGTTGCGTGCACAGCTACAGCGAGTAGGGTGATGGAATACTCTTTGTGTCTCTAGTTTTTGATAGATTATTTCTTTTCTTTGGGAGCAACGTTTTTTGAGCGTCTGTGAACAGTCATTATTGCCTTGACTTTGTTATCTTTTCATGTCAATAATAGGTCTTGATTTTTTTCTCATACACGTAGCCAGTGAAGCACATGCTATATGCGTAGACAGAAAATACGACTTGAGGTTGTTGATACAGGTTTGACCAATATAAAGGATGTGTGGTGTACTGTAAATAAACTTGTTAGTAAATGATTTAAATCGGAGTTAAGACCAACCTGATGATGGGTGAAGATTTATGGAGAAACCATTTGGGATTAATAGTGTTTGTGAAAAGTTGAAGACGATGAGGCCAGTAGATGAGGATGATGAGAAATATTTATAATTTGTGCGGGTGGGGACTTGCTAGCGTCAAAAATAAGCGATACGCTAACATTACATAAGATAATCAAATAGTACAAAAATAATAGATACTAATGAGTGACGTAGCTGTTTAGATGAATAACATTTTTTTTTAAAAAATAAAATATGGTACATTTTCAGTAGTATCATTTGTAGGATATTACTTGCTAAGTGGCAACCAATTAGCAGTTATTTAAAGACTATGAACCACAATATAACCCCAATGATTGCGCTGGCAGAATAGCGCAACTATGACCTAACCATCTGATTTTACAATAAACATTTGATCTGTATCTTAAAGATATCCAAATATTGGGTCATTAACTCGTTTTGTATTGGGCATTCAAAGTGTGGCCCTCGTAGGTACAAAAACCACAAACTACATGTTCAGAATGGCAGGCTTAATGGAGCAACATTGCATCATGAAAATTAATTATCGAATCTTAGCTTTGTATACCTGTAAACAGAAGAAGTCCTCTTTGCTAATAGTGGGTCCCAGTTGAATTACTGAAGAGATACATAGAAATTTTACAGTTTATATTTGCAATAATTACCCCTGAACACAAAATTATCTGTAAAGGTAAGGGTTGCAAATGTAAAAACCCAGGTTACAATGAATCTTTTCAACATTTATACAGGGACCCACTATAGCAAAGAGGGGTTCTACTTTATATTAAAATAATGAGTACGGTGCGGTTCCTACTCTACCAGGTGGCGTTTGATTAGTACCATCACTCTGTAGAAGTCTTACACATATTTCATTCTACAATCGGGTTTTCGTATTGACTTCACTTGAAAAATTTTCTCAGTGTCATAGAATTACGGAATCAAATTGCAGAATACGGGTGATTGCGAGTTCAATGTAATTTAAATTAAAGACCGTAACGCCAACTGAAATTTAAGAGGCTGCAACTATTTAAGCTCGGACTTAACCTCTAATAACAGGATCACCAAACTTTTCGAAATTTCAAATTTCGACTTATTTTACTTTTGAGCACACAATTCTATGCGAAATATCAAGCTGATTACGAATATCGTATCCGATTTTCGATCCGACGTTGTCGCGTTGAGTTATTTAGGAAAAAGGTGAACCCACTTGAAAGTTGAAAATTTTGGAGGAACAATAACGCCTCTATTAACCAACGACGACATCCATCTCCGATTCAGGTCGCAGATCGCATAAACTAAGAAAATATTACAATAAAGGCTCACAACAAATTTCAGAGTCTGCAGACCATTTTTGGCTGAGATACTTGGATTTCCAATTTTGAAATCTCATTGTGGGAAGATTCTGCACTTCTGGTCTTTACAGGCCACCCTTAACCGAGAAAACAGGTCACGTGACCCACAAAATTTGAAGGTTTTTAAAATTCATAAACAACTGGGAAAAAAATTAAAAAAACGTTCCTGAAAAGATATAAAAAAAAAAAAAACAAAACTCTAGGCTGAATATATTTTATTTATTTATTTCATTTTATTTTATTATTTTATTATTTTATTTTTTTTTTTTACACTCCATACTTTAAAAATAATTAAGGAAAAAAAAATAAGAAATATATTAGCAAAAAAATAAAAATATAAAAAAAAATAAAAAAAAAATAAATAATATTATGCAGAGGTCTGAATCACCAGACCCATTGACCCAAAATATTGAGGGATCAACAGGGGCAAGAACAGCTTTGAAATTAATTAGGCAACATGAGGATATGGAGATAGAGGAAGAATTTGATATTAATGACCATCACAACCTAGATGATATTGATGATGAGCTTACGCCTGGGGTTTATGGAGAGCCCTCAGGAGCAAAACTTCCGGAATTTGGTCTGGCACCTGACATAATAGACTTCAACAATTTTCCTGACCAGTCAGATGAAGAAATAGCAAAAATTTACATTCAGAGACATGGACCTATCATATCTAAAAATTTTGAATATGTCCCTGGTAATGGTCCTAAGAGAACCTTTTCCACAAATGACCAACCTTTGAAAAAAAATTGGGGAAAGCGTCCTGCTACCTTTATAGATCAGATTGAAGAGTCTGATGAGTGCATAGCAACTGCCAGGGACTTATTAATCAAGGCAGCTCACTTAACTGACTCCAGAACCAAACAGACTAAAATTTTGGACTTACTAAATATATTCAAAGAGTATTTGGAAAAGGATGGAAACCTCCCCAGAGATGCCTCTGTACTTACAGCTCAGCTTCAAAGACTTGAACAGATAACTCAAGTCTTAGAAACAGCTATTAAACAATCAAAGAAAACTAATCCTGGCACTTACAATAATCTAGGACAGCATAAGATCCCAATTGTGGTCAATGGGAATAGTAGTACCAAGCTATCTGGAAAACCTATTACAGCCTCCCAGAAAACTACTGTTAATAAACCCATTATTGAGAAGAAAACATGGGCTTCCATAGCAGGTCCATCTGAGAGCCAAGACAAAAATAGAGAATGGACAAAAGTGGAAGTTAAAAAGAAGCCTAGTATTGCCAAACAAAAAACTATAAGGCGCCTTATACTCAATCAGGACCCTCAGACCAGAGAACAATTCTCACCATTACAGACAAGGGACAAGATTAACCAGGCTTTCAAGGCAAGAGGTGTTAATGGTCCAGTAGTGGCAATTGTATCCCAGACAAGAAAGGAAAATATTGCTTTAACAACTACAGAGCCTTATTCAGCAGATTTCCTTCTAGAGAAAATTGACATTTGGAAAAACATAGCACCTCATTATTTAGCTATGAAGGATGAATCCTGGTACAAAGTAATTATCCATGGGATTCCAACAACTGAATTCCAAACAATTGAAGATCTAAGCACTATTCCAGAAGAGATCTCAACTTTTAACCATGGGCTTAAAGTTATTGGACAACCATACTGGATAACAGCTGAGGAAAAGAGAAAGAACCAAGTGGCTGGATCAATTGTGGTAGCTTTTGAAAATGAGGACCAAGCTAGACAAGCTATTTCTAAGAAGCTAATTATAGCTGGGAGATCCTTAAAAGCAGAAAGATACATAAATGTTCCAGCAGCTACACAGTGCAATCAGTGTCAAGGATATGGACACATTAGTACTAATTGTAGGTGGGATGCTAGATGTCAATTCTGTGCTGGGCAGCACAACACCAAACAACATGTTTGCACCCAATGTAATGTCATTGGAAAGAAATGTATATACTTGGCTCCAAAATGTGCTAATTGTGGAGAGGCACATACAGCTGACAAGGAGAGCTGTCAAGTAAGAGTTGCTATCCTAGCAAGGACAGCAAGTGCAAATGATTCACAAACTAGAGGTGAAGAAATGGAAGTTTTATGATTGGAGAAATAAAAATTCTTCAGTGTAACTTGAACAAATCAATTCAGGCTACTGAAAATGCTCTTCAACTTGGAAGTGAGCTAAAAATTGACATAATTGCAGTACAAGAGCCATGGCTGGCACCAAATCAAGAAAAAAGGAATTATGAGGGCGTCCAGTCCATAAGACACACCTCATACAGCCAATTATTTCCAACTTTAGAAGATAATCAACTCAGACCTAGAGCAATGTTTTATATTTCAAATAATATAGGATTAAAGGTGGAAAAGAGTGGGGAATACCCAAATAATCCTGACTTTATTACTCTAAAGTTAGCTGGAATAGGAGGAGACATAAGCATTGTCAATATTTATAACCAGAAAAATCAAGGAGAAGAAAATAACATGATGACAATTGATAGGATCAAGAATAGACTTAAGATACCCAAGCAATGTATCATGGTTGGAGACTTTAATGAGCACCATCCAGACTGGGACCCATACTATCCTATGTCATCAGGGGCTGAAAGTCTACAATCTTGGTTTGAAGAAGAAGGGCTTTCTCTTGTGAATGAAATAGGTCAGGGAACATTTTTCAGATCTGGTATGGACTGCCCTTCAGTTCTTGATCTAACTCTGACAACAAAGCAGTCAGAGGGTATGATAGAAGACTGGCAAACCATAAATACTGGGTCTGACCATGAGGGAATACTTTTTGTGATAAAGAGTCAATGTCAAACAGGATCCCAAGATACCATGACAAAATTTTCAAGATTTAATACTGATAAGGCTGAGTGGGCCAAATTTGAAACTAACATACAAGAATTAGTGGAACTCTCCAGTATTCTAGATACTACCTATCTTAAATCTCTGAGTCAGAAGACAACTAGAGAGATTATAGAAGGAGGTAACTTATTAACAGAAGAACTAGACAAGGTTGGTGAGGAACTAACAAAAATAATACTCCAAGCTGCCAAATCTTCAATTCCAACATTCAAGCAAGGTGCCAAAGCCAAGCCTTGGTGGACAGAGGAGTTGAAGGCACTGAGGAAAGATATGATGAAGTCACAGAGAAATATGACTAGAGAGCAGCATCAGGATGGAGCAAAGAGGCAGTACCTAGATGCAAGAAATAAGTACTTCCAAGAGATAAAGACTGCAAAAAAGAAGCACTGGAATGATTTTTTAGAAAGGGAAGATCCTACCTCTATCTTTAAAGCCCTTTCATATACTAAAGAGTATGGGAGTGCGAAATTACCAGCAATCCAAGATGAGGATACAAGTCTAGCTCAAACCTTTGAACAGAAAACAAAGGCACTGAGAAACAAGCTTTTCCCAGCACCACCAAACTCACCATCACTTAACTGGGACCATCACAGGGAAGATAGAAAATGGGACTGGCCTAGATTAACACCTGATGAAGTGGAAAGAGCATGCTGCTGCCCATCAAAAGGAAAAGCGCCTGGCCCAGATGGAATAAATTGGAAAATGATTGAACATGCTTTTAGAGCAAACCAAGAGATATTTGTTCAAGTCTACTCTATCTTCTTCAACATTGGCTACCAACCTAGATGCTGGAGACAAGCAACAGGAATTATTCTAAAAAAGCCCAAAAAACCAGATTATTCCCAACCCAAAGCTTATAGGGTTATATCCTTACTTAACTGTTCAGGGAAGGCCTTAGAAAGAATGCTAGCATGTCGCCTAGGGTACCTGGCTGAAACCACTAACTTGTTAGGTCCATCACAGATAGGTGGAAGGTTGAAAAAATCAGCTGTGGATGCCTGTCTGCTCCTCCAGGCTAAGGTAGAGACAGAAAAGGCTGCCAAAAGAAAGACAAGTACTCTATTTCTGGATGTTAAAGGCGCATTTGACCACGTGTCTAAGAACCAATTGCTTACTATTATGAGCAAGCTAGGACTACCTTTGAGCCTACTATCATGGGTATCAACCTTCCTCAGTGACAGACTAATAAAGCTGTCTTTTGATGGACAAACAGAAGAATTCAAACCTATCAAGACTGGGATTCCACAAGGAAGTCCTATATCACCAATACTTTTCCTAATATATATTAGAGAGATGTTTACTTCAAAGGCGGTATCATTTATTTCATATATTGATGATATAAGTTTAACAGTCTCATCAACAAGCTTTAGAAAAAATATCCAAATCCTAGAAAGAGAGATGAAAGTCTTAGAAGACCTGGGAAGAAAAAATGCAGTTGAGTTTGATATTGCCAAAACCGAACTTATACATTTTGCAGACACAAAGGAATCAAGACAATGCTTACTAAGATTACCTAATGGTGCAAGTGTGGAGCCAGAAAGGGTTGTTAAATGGTTAGGGGTGTGGTTTGATAGCAAACTAAACTTCAAACAACATGTTACTATAAGAGTATCTCAGGCTAAAGCAGCCTTCCAGAGAATGACCAGACTAACTAATGCAGAAAAGGGACTTAGTCCAGTAGCTATGAGACAGCTCTATCTTGCATGTGTCACTAGCATATCAGACTATGCTAGTCAGGTATGGTGGAAAGGGCAAAATAACTATAGAGCAATGCTTCAGAATCTGCAGAATATAGCTCTGAGGAGAATACTAGGGTGTTTCAAGACTACACCAATAAAACCCATGGAAGTAGAGGCATGTTTATGTCCTCCAGATATACGACTTAACCATAGCAGAAGAAAATATGCTATGAGATGTCACCAACTAGGACCAAACCATCCTGTGGCAAAAATATTACAAGATAACTTAGATTCCTATGATATAGATAAGATAAGAGCAAAAAGTGATCAAATTGGCTTGATCAACAAATCTCTTTCAATAGAAATTGATATGGGAGATACTGAAAGAATAATTAACCACCTATATCCACCTTGGAAAAGGAAGCTACCATACCAAATTCAGATTGGTAAATTGAAAAAAGATGAAGAAGCTCAAGTTCACTTGGAAAAAGTAAGACAACTTGCGGGAAAATCAGTAATCATATACTATACAGATGCCTCCCTATATCCTAATGCGACAGGGATAGGAGTTGCATTCAAAGCATATGATCAGTTGGGCACACAGACGTGGGCAGAATTCCATAATATGGGACATAATAACCTTGTGTTTAATGGAGAGCTAGAAGCTATCTCTAGGGCTTTAGAACATGCCTCTAGGATAGGACTAAATCGGAAGGAAGTTATTATCTATTCAGATAACCAAGCAGCCTTACTTCGACATAGCTCATTCAGTGATAGACTTGGGCAACAGTGGGTCTGTAGGTCTATCCAGGCTGCAAAAAAACTTAAAGAGAATGGAGTTGCTGTATCATTGGAATGGGTACCTGGTCATTGTGATATTCCAGGAAATACTGAAGTAGATGGCCTAGCTAAGGATGCAGCACTAGAGCCCCCAGACCCTTATTATACGACCAGCTTAGCACATATCTTAGAGCAATTACCAAATAAAAGAAAAGAAGAATGGATGGACAACATCATCAAATCAAATGAAAAATACCCTGGAAACCCTGAATCTTACAATAATCTCTTTCCATGGCAGATGAGGAAGAAATTGTGGACGCCCAGAGGTAGCAAGAAAGAGATATGCTCTTCCTTTTTTCAGCTAAAACTCGGCCATGGATATTTCAAATCCTATCTGAAAAGAATTGGAAAAATACCAGATGATGATTGTATTTGTGGGAGAAAACAGACAGCAGGACACCTCTTACTAGAGTGTAGGAGATATAGAAATGAGAGAAGGAAGATAGAGGATAAGCTTTGTTGTACAAGGCTGACAGTAACACTACTTCTTCACACAAACAAGGGGGTAGATGCAACATTGGAATACATCAAAAAGACCAAAATCTCAACTAGGAGGTGGCATCTTGGTGAAACTCACGAGGACTTCTGGAATGCTTATTGATATTAAATATTGATGTTTTTTCCTTTGTTATGGATTTGGATGGGGTCTGCTGGAGTTAGGGTTTGATTTTATTTACTTAAAGAGTCAAGTGCACTCAAATTGTATACATGCACAAGGCTGGAATAAGCAAATTGTATGGACTTGTAAGTACCAAATAGTATAGAAAGCACTCCTTTGAAGTGCACATCCTACGATAGTCTTAGACTTATATAGGATGTAAATGGAAGAAAAAAAAAAAAAAAAAAAAAAAACCTCTAATAACTACGGAAATCCAACCACTTCAACTGCTAATGCGACGTTCGGGAGACACCTACGGACTGACGCGGCGAGAGGACAACTGCTCCATTGGGTGTATGCTGTGGTGCAGGACCGGAAGACTACCTCTAAAACTTGTTAGTACCAGTTATCAAATTATGATCTATCGACATACCACATGTAGATTACATATTGAGCCTAAAAGGAATGTAAATCATACATTTTGAGGAGTAGTCTTCAAGGCGGGTTCTCTTCGGGGATCGGGATCTGGGTTTGCGGCTTATACAACGTTAGTTAAATTCGCAAAGTACAGTCTACGGACATACCTGATGTCAGCTGTAATATATCTTGTAACCAAAATCAGCCCGGGCGGGGGACGGCGGGATGGCACTCAACGGATGGGACGGATCTAGGAAGACCTATTAGACCACGTTAGTAATAGTTCTCCAAATATAACTTTTTAGAATTGGCAAACTCACTGGGAACAGATTGAACATATCTTATGCTACCGGATATACGTCAAGACATCCGTGTAGACGACGTTCTGGGTTCGACCTCTGTTCTCGGCAGGTAGGAGAACGCTCAAGCCTTCGACGCGGGAAGTTCGCGAAACACCGACGTAGAGTTGACCGTGGGTGAAAACCGGCGTCCGCAAATCCAGCCCTACGGTGTGGAACGATTGACCTTGTGACTTGTTGATGGTCATCGCAAAGCACAACCGGACCGGGAATTGCTTCCGCTTTAGTTTTATTCCCAAACTATGGTCATCGGAAATTAACTCAATACGTGGCAGTACACATTTTTGACCATCCCTATTGCCACCAAGAATTCGTGCCTCGATGCAGTGCCTCTTGAGATTTGTCACCACCAGGCGGGTTCCATTGCACAGCCCTTCAGCTGGTGCAAGGTTCCGAAGGACCGTAATAGATGCGCCAATCTTTAGAGACAACTGCGACGGCGGTAGCGAAGGGAGGTCAATATTCCGCAGAACTTCCGCAGGAAACTCGTCGAGACCCGTTTCGGCAACGTCGGCGTCCGTGACGTGGGTGTCGGTTGACTGATACACCCGTATTTGTCCTGGTAGTCGTCCCAGAATCATCCCGTTCAATTCCGTTACGGTCGTGTTTAGAGTGGACAGTAAACATCGACCGCTAAACACAGCCGGATCCGTCCCAGCTCGCATCATCAGCTCCTGCGGGTAGATACGATTGATGAGGTTGAGAACATCAGTTGGCTGATGAATGTACCTTGGAATCTCAACTTCGTAACGTTGAGATTCGGAGTACGGGATGTTCCCAACCCAATCCACAAAGTCCGCGCCATGAACCCCCTCCCGGACTCTCATATTGATCCTGAGTGAGAGCCGCTTCAACCGTCCCCAAACAAACGACTTCTGCAAGCACGCCGAAACGATGGCAGTGCTATCCCCACCCGTCACCACAGGAAGTATCTGAGCAAAGTCCCCACCGAGAATGACAGGGACCCCCCCAAACAAAACATCCTCCGAAGAACCCCGCAAATCTACCAACAGCCGATGTACTACCTCGAAGCAGTACTTGTGCTGCATTGGCACCTCATCCCAGATGATCAAATCAACCTTCCGGAGTTGCGCAGCCAGCATGCTCTGCTTCTCAATGCCGCTTACAGACCCCTCGTTCAATTTGATCGGTATCTTAAACTGAGAGTGGGAGGTCCGCCCATCCGGTAGGAGCAGGGCCGCAATTCCTGTCGACGCCACACAGAGCACCGTCTTCCCAAGGCCACGATAATGATAGCAGATGGTCTGGTACACAAACGTCTTCCCGGTTCCCCCCTGACCTTGCAGGTAGAAATGTGCTGTTTGAGGTTCCGTGTTAATCGCTGTGGTGATCTCCAGGAATGCAGCTTGCTGGTCGTCATTAAATTGACCACGCATAGCCTCCGCGCGAGCACACAAATCTTCCCTCTGCACTGTGGCAGACCACTCGACATGGCTCCAGCTCCAATCCCAAACGTTCAACGGCAACCCATGGTCTGCCAGAGACTGCTGTTGATCGGCGAGCCCCGCCGCAATCAGAAAAAGACCGTAATCATAATGCGGGTCTACCAAGTCCAGCGGATACCCTGAAACTCCACGGAGCTTGTGGGCGAGGTCGTCACAAAGGTGGTGCTTATATCTTTCCCAGATAGCCAGCGGATCTGCAATTTCCCGTTGACGGAGTCCAGTCAAGAAGAGTGTCCGAAGTCCATTGCCAGTCGCGAATACGACAGCCTCGTCGAAACACCCGAACCACTCCTGATCGTTCTGGGCTAATCCACGCGCAATGCAAGCCGCTTGGTACGACTCGTAGGTAACACCCTCGAAGTCGTAGAGTTCCGCGAAGGACTTGACCTTTCGAACGACCGTGATTAGAAGCCGTAGGTAAAACCTTTCACCCGCAACTGGACTGCAATGGTACATTCGTCCAATTCGGTTATCACCGCGCTTCCGGAAGGTCCATTCCTTCAACCTTTCATTCCAAACACAGTGTGCTGGCATCTCTGAGTAGAGCCAGTCTCCAGCTGTAGGATGGTCTGTGTTGAACTTAAAATAACCCATCAGCGTGGTTCGGGTTGATGCCATCCTTTCGGCCAGTTGGTCAGCAGTCAAATTTTTCGGGAAGTAGACGGTCTGTTGTCCCTGAAGGTGCACCTGGAGATGCTGTACCGGCGGAAATTCTTGATGCGTTGTGAACTCAAACAGTCGCCAGATAGCCTCTGGCGGACTCACGTACCGGGCTTGGAGATACCGGGTGATTTCGTCATCCGTATTTGAAATCGCTAAGGTTGTTCGATCAGCGCCTTTGTAAACGTACTTGTGAATGTACTTTACGGCGTGGACTGACCCGCAAACCTCGACATTGATGTGCGATTGGTATTTGTTAAGCAAATACGGATTTTATGGTACCACCCAGCGGTTATCCATAGTTACCGGCCGTCCATTCTTCTGCACAGTGAACGTCCCTTAGTGAGTGGTTAGCCTGAATTCAGAATGAAATATTTGAATAAAAAAACGTACCTGTGTCCCGACGCATATAGACGGGGTATCCATCTTCGGTAGTAATCGTTTTGGCAGCAAACGCCTTGGGAAAACGCTTTTGACATGTCAGAGGGCTACTTGGGTTTTTCCGAGCCATGCACGGGTTGTTCGGATAGTCACTTCCACAGGGCCCATGAAGCATGTGAGTTAGAACTAACTCACGCAACTTGCCAGACGGATCCGTTGTCTCATCCGGAACTTCTGCGCAGACGACCTAGTTGACCTTGGCGGCAGTAAGATAATTTCTCGCATCTTTTAAGAACAACAAAAGATGGAGATGGGGCAAGCCCCGCTTCTGATACTCTATCGTATATACATGCCCCTGGTGATCGCCAAATACCCCTTTGCGAACGTCCTGCAATAATTCCTTGACCTTCAGGAAAAACACGCGAGCGATAATGTCCGGACGATCAGAGGAGTGCTGACCCTCACTCAACTCTGCCCTGATTTCCGACCAATTTGGGTTAGCCGTAAATGTTATAAACAGGGTCGGTCGTCCAAAAAAACGCACGATGGCCATCGAATCCTGAAATAATTGCTGCATGAAGCGATCGCCCCCAACGAAAGAAGAAGGAAGAACACAGCGCCGGCCAACATCACGTCCGTTGACGTCAGTTTGATCCTCCCGAACCAATGAATCCGCTAGGCCATTATAAAGTGCCGCACGAATGTTCGACTGATTTTGCCGGAACCAGTCAAGCCGAGTTGTTTCACAGGCGACGTAACAGTCGACGACATACTGTTGAAACAGCCGACCCGCAAGAAACAGAAGAGAGACTTCGCCGACCCGTTGGTGAAGCCAAAACCGGTAGAATGGCTGTTGAGAGAGCCGTAACTGTTGCCGATTGCGACGAACGTTCAACAGCGAAAGTCTCCAGTGCCATCCAGGCTCCCCGTATGGAAAGAGAAGGACGTAATGTAACGGCATGTAAGCCGGATTCGTCACTGGTACTCGATGTAGTTGCCGTCCGTCCCGTCCAGGTTCGCGAACCGCTAAAATCACATCACGGCAGCTGGCCTTGTCGTATTCATCCGGAATGATGGCAGCTACCTCGCCCGTAAGAGGAAGATTTTCGCGTCGACGATCGGCTCCGGTTTGGATGACTAAAGCCATCTGTGGGCTTATAACCAGACGGAAGTCGCCTTCTTGCATTTGCAGGCGCTCGCGAGCTGTTCTGTAGACTCTGATAAGCGGGTTTACCTCTATCATCATGGCGTGAAGGTCACGAAGAATGGCCGAATCGAGTTGTGGATTGCGTTCTCGACGTAAGTCAGCCGCGTATTCTGGATCGAAAAAGAACAGCTGCGCGAATGCCGGAGTTTCCTGCGTGCCGGGAATCAATGGCCCCTGGAAGTGATACAACTCTCCGTGAGCGGTGAAAGTGGTCAGCCCACGGCTCAAGTCCACCCGATCATCTCTCCCGGTGCTTACTGATGTAAACGCTAACGCAGAATTGTAGCTGCGAATTTTTCTCCGGAAGCTTGTCGCGCGCGGATTCTGTTCGACAAAGAGATCCAACAGCACCTGGGGAGGATTCTGTAGCAGCGGAAGCGAAACATCCCCTTTCTTGCAGCAAAGTTCAAACTCGCCACTTGCAACTTTTTCTTGAGCAAAGTGGAGAGCTTGGCAATGCCTACAGACAATTTCCATCCGACCAACGTCATGTGAAGGTACCGCTCGAAAGACGGACCTGAAAGCCTTGGGAACTCGCACCGCTGGTGCAGGAGGTGCGGGTTCTGGCGACGGAGACAGAGAAGGCAGAATCAGAGGTAGAAGAGGTTCGGTTTCGGCTTGTGGCGTTGAAGGACCCATGACAGATGCAAGAGGTAAAGGCAGGGTCAAAGGCAAGAGAGGGACGATGGCAACAGGTGGTTGAGGGAGACTGTTGCCAGATGGAGGATTATCACCGACAGCGACAACTGGAGCAGCTTGCGTTTGAGTGTTTGTTACTCGAGGACGCCTGGCAGGACGTGTATCGTCCATAAGACCAGCAGCCTCAGCGTTGCGTGTCTGTAGAGGCGCTAATGCGTTGACATCTCCCATTGTCTGGGGCAAGGCTGGGGTCTTCTATCAGTATCAAGTTAGTAACGGATTTCTCAACGTGACGAATAGACCTACTCGATGCTTATTACACGTTTTGTACCTAGCTCCATTTTTTTTTATTGAAAATTCCGCGACGGGTAGGTGCCTATGGCAACTGGAGCAATATACTTCTGGAGAATCCATTTTAAAGTACGGTGCTAGGTATCTTCAATCAAGTTAGAAAAAGGCCATATATGGCAATTTACAAACGAACTTAGATTCAGTTATATACACGAAACAATGAACTGAGGTATGCGTCTGAAGCAGTATTCGATAATACAGAAGATTATTTTGAGGGTCGGCTTCAAGTATATTCCTTTTATAAATGTCAGTGTCATTTCTGTTCAGAAAATTCACAAACCTACCTGTATTCGTTTTTTCTTAAGTTGATGGTCTAATTTTTAAATGAGTCGAAGGTGTAATATTTGCGAATGAGGCAAAAATTTTGGAGTGTCGTCAATTGATGTTTGATGATAGTGGTTCGGTTACTTGGAGTTTTCTTTGAAAATTCTTGCACAGGAAGCAGACGCAGCCACGCTAGCAGCGACAAATAACCACGGGCCACTTTCAATAAGATTTTCACAAATCAAACATAATTATTAGCTTAGCGTGCGGTGCCTACCCCGTTATATAGCTAATAACCAAGACGTCATCTTCTAAAAATTTAATCTACAAACTGCCCAAATTGATAGATGTCGAATTAACGAAGCGATGCTTTTTCCAAAATCTCACGGTGTGATTTTATCGGACGCGTAGATGGATCCAAAGTAGTGCATCCCTGTAAGACCATCTATTGCGATGACGGATTAATAATTAAGATGCCATGTTCATATCGCCACTATAACCCTCAAGCTTATTGTAGCATGGGAGTAAGCTACCCTTGATTTCCCAGGTCCTTTTCAGCGATAATGCATGTCATATAAGAAGTTGACTTACGCGAATGGCTCCATAGCATAATATCCCTGTGAATGAATTCCGACCATGCAAGCCCTGATTACTATCAGCAAGGGGCGGAACTCGGATTGAACTTGATGCATCGCGCTTAATTATGCAGTGTTGTGTGATATCGTTACTAACGAACTGCCGCGTTGGTAGATCCTTGTCCATGTATTCGTGTGATAGTATTCTGCTAATAAAAGCCCTGCTTACTATACGCAAGGGGCGGAACTTCGCTCAAATATCCTTGTTGCGCTTATTACATCCCCTTCGCCTTATAGTCTGCTGGTTGACTTCCGCATTGACAAATTCACATAAAATTATCCCTAGTTGTTTCCTACACTTGACACTCGTGATAACGACAGCACGTCGCGACAAACAATTCCCATAACCATGTTGAAACAACTGTGAATTTCAAATATACGATGGGGGATTACATTCTGAGTTGCGGCAGTTATGCGAATTACTTTTTCGGGTGTAGAAGGGTATAGTCATGCCTCTGATAATTAATTAATTCACTACGACCAATCATTCAAGTAATTAGAGGGATGACTGTTTCAGTGGTCGATTGTCTATGCAGATGATAATTGAATGAGTTAAATAATTCTATACTATTTAAAAGTTCCTAATTGCATACCCATACTTGTGAAAATGCATAAAGTAAAATTCGATTCAGGTACGAAATGCTGTCATATTTGTTATAAAAGCTCAATAATATATCTGGGATTGCCATGCTGGCGTGCATACATGGGGCAACTGGTTGTCAGGGATCCATCAATATAACGGGATGCATAATTCATAATCCCATCAAGGATACCCTCGGGCATAATACCTTAAAAAATAATTTATTAGGTTTATCCATGCAAACAACCGAGAATAGGTTGTACTTACGTCAGGGGTGATATAATTAGCATTTTAGCATATGAAGTTAAATATTCAAGGATATCCCTAACATTGTTTTGCATAAATCATCTAACAGACTGGGATATCCCTTGGGTAATCAATTTTTTGAAAAATATCATTGTCAGGGATATCCATGATGGCTCGTCTGCATAAGAATGAATCAAAATAGGGATATCCCTACACTGATTCGGAGTTCAAATTGGCCATGCTAGCCATATCCCTACAGGTGTAGGGTTATAAATATTAATATTTCAGGGTAGCCCATGGATAAACCCAGGGATCAAGTTTGAACTTATGAACGTTATCCCAATTTATGAATTATTTGAATACAACTTTAGATCAGGGATATCCCTACATGAAATTATGATATTCTTAAATTTCAATCATGGATACCCTTTGGTCTCAGATGTTAGAAAAAATTACAGAATCAAGGGTATCCATGGTTATATTTATGAGTTGATTAAAATAATGTTGGCATAATTCGAAAATGAATTTATATAAATTATCATAATGTGTCTGGGGTACCCATGTTATTACACTAACCAAATAAAATTTGTTGCCATGGAGACAAATTTAACCGAAGGCTAAAATTGCTATGGTTACAATAGCACAAAACTATGCATTTCATGGAGATTATGTCTGCACAATCATTTCATAAATATTATGCTTGAAATATTGTGCAGGTTAAATTTGTATTAATTTGTTCATTTTCATATTTACATAAATAATTTGTGATTTATTATTCGTAGCATAAATTTTGTGTTCCTTTCTATTTATACATTCTAAAATTAGATTACTTTCGTAATCTTTGCTTACAATTGTGCCGTTACTACAATTACAAATCACAAAATTATTTTTTGCCACAATGCAATTACTCTCTACACCTTTACTTGTTAGTTTGACAATTTTCAGATAATTGGTTTTACGTTGTGGAAAGCTTCGCTTTTACGTCAGTATAGCAAATTTAAAAGTCATTGGGAAAAATCATTAGGAATGTCCTTACAGAGTCCGAGACTTGGTGAAGTTGGAAAGTGTGTCCTCCTGGAGGTAGTTCTGGGTATAGTTGTGGCGCCAATGGTATCCAGTCGAGTCCTATAAGGAATTTGTTCTAATTTCCTACTCATTAATTGTCAGTGATACGTCTTGTATGAAGTTTTTCATATGAAGCATGTTCTAAATGTCCTTTCGATAATTTCGACCATGATATTTGTCAGATACCTGGGATAAGAAGTTCCTCTGGAAGGATGCGACTGGTGTCTCTGTGGAGATCTTTTGATAGCGGTTTAAATACAATATCTGAAGCTTTAGAAGTTGAATGTAATTTTTAAGTGACGAATGTGTCTTAAGTATGTATTAGCAGTCGTTTTCTTAACAGGATGGGTTGAATTTGATCTTCAGATTCTATATACTTCTCAAACTTATCGGTTTTCTATAGCTCTTTAGTTGATGCATCGGCTGTTTCCAATTATTTTTTTACTTATTTTAATGGGTAATTGGGTTTGTTCTGCATTAAGCTTTGATGAGAATCGTTGGCATCGCGAATAAACTTTGTCTAAAGCTCGTTAATGACTGTTTTAGAACTCGATTTGAAACGTGACTGGTAATATTGCGATCTGTTCAAAGAACTATCAACTGATGAATGTCATTAGATCGAATAAAATCATGTCTGATATTTTAAGCAGCGGTGAATTCGATTCTAAAGCTTGTTAGTTGAGTGTACTATGGTTTTTGGATTCGTACCTGAGCAAATGCGGTATATTGTTTGTTGCCGTAATTTATTGAATTGCGAAGATGCTGGTGTCAAACATTTATTGGTTTCGTGAGTGATAGTTCTGAGACAGTTAATATGACTTCTGGAAGCTATTCGGAGACGTACCTGAAAGTTATCGCAGTATGAAGGGCAGGAACGACCTAAAACTGTCAGTGAAGCAATTTGTGTGAGGATGTTTCTTACATTTGAAGCTTTCGCTGATGATTTCGATTTCGGATCCTGTGGAGAATTGTCAGCTTGATTTGAAGACGTACCTGATCTAGTAACAATGAAATGATGTCGCGGCGAGCTGTTTAATTGTCAGAGTTCACGATTAGAGTGGGGGTCACTCATCTGAGGCTTTCTGTAGATTGTCAGCGATGAAAAATGGACGACGTACCTGATTTCGAATTATTCCTGTTGCGACAACGACCTGTGGATTTGTCAGTAATATTAATGGAGCCATTTACTCACCTGAAGCCATGTGTAATACAATTTCCTGCGAAATTGTCAGCAATCAGCGTTGTAGACGACGTACCTGATACAAAAGCAATGGAAATTTGTCGCAGCGACCTGTAAAATTGTCAGAATTCATGAATATAGTTGCTGTTACTTACCTGACGCTTCCTGTAGATTGTCAGCGATGAAAAGTGGACGACATACCTGGTTTCAAGATGAATACTGCTTCGACGACGACCTGTGAATTTGTCAGTGATTGAGAATGGAGCCATTTACATACCTGACGCTTCCTGCGATTTCCTGTAGATTGTCAGCGATGAAATGTGGTCGACGTACCTGATTTGGGAAGAATACTGCTGCGACGACAACCTATATGTTTGTCAGCGTATCAAAAAGGAGTCATTTACTCACCTGAAGCCATGTGTAGTTCTATATTCCTGTGAAATGGTCATCGATGCGGATAGGACAACGTACCTGATGGTGGTGGCGGAAATTCGACGACGACGATGATGGATGTGAAAGAGAAAGAAGAAGCGACGGATTGTGGGAGGTGATGAAAAATTTTCTTAGCGTGGTCCAGACGCTAGCGGCGACGAATGAGCATTTGCGAATTCTCACACGGTATCCACATTTAGTCTGATGGGCTTTAGTCAGCCGGAACGACGCTTCGTGGGCCAATGGAACCGCTTTATTCTATCTAGCGCGCGCACCTCTCCCCCACCGCCGAATCCGCGCTGGGCAAATTTAACTTGGTATCCACATTTAGCCCTCTGAGCTGAGTTAGCCAACCGACGCTCTGCGAGCCAATCATTACTGCCGTTTTCGGGCGGTCAGCCGAAATGACGTCGCCCCTCGCTTGCCCGACCAACCACCGACCTCCCCTCCCCCGCCCAGCCAATCAGCGATGCGCAAAACTATAAATTGGTATCCACAAATGCTGTAATATTATATAGACTAGGTCCTGGCCCTGCGGCCCTGCGCTTCGCTCCGGGGCAGGGTTCCTCGCGTTGCTTCGGAAGTGGGGGGGCTCATTCGTTGGCTTGTGATACAGTTAGTTGGAGTTAGTCTATTGAGGTTTACAGTTCTTTGTCCAATGAAGCGGTGGCAGGTTGTTAGATTTTAGATAATACAATAACTTTGCTTCTCATGAAAAGGGGCATGTTGATTGTAATCAGTAACAATTGTTAGTATTGTTCACGGAAGTGGAGAGTCAATATTCGATTTGTTAAACTGCGATGGTCGGCATTGTTCACATGCCATAAAAGGGAAAATTTTGCCTTTTGTTAATCAGATGAGTAGCGTGGAGAGTTTGGCTTCTATCTGGTACTTGGGAAAGGCGTGTAAATATTCCGAGTCAAACTTTAACAAAAGTTGGTTTATACTCAAGATGGAGAATGGCAAAGGTTAAACTTAAGGACCAATTCGAGGACGTGAAGATGAGGTATGAGTTAGTTGATCTCATCACTTAAAGAAGTCGATCGAAGAGTATGGCTAAAGTACATGTTTCACTTTCTTTGTGAGAGAAGTTAGTTATTCTCAAATAAATGCATGAAACAATTCATCATGTTAAGGATGAATTATAATCAGTTTACGTGATGCAGAACGAAGATAATTATTCCAGATTACGGTTTACTTGATTCATATGAATTGGAAATGATGATTTTGCCTTTATCAAAGCCAGATGAGAAGCGTGGAGTTGCTAACTTCTATCTGTACCTTGAAAAGAGGCGTAAGGTTGTTTGGGCCAACCTCATGTGTAAATTAGAATGTTTTTCAGTATAACGGCAGATAAGTATGTTCTGCCAGATTCCAGATGATTTATTGGACAGGGAATGGTTGGTCTTTCTCCTGAATGTGAGATGTCAAGTGGGCTGCGCGACGACAGATCATGTTTCATGTCGTTAAAGGCCTATGTCCTTTCCAAACAGGTATTGTAAGCGGGCATTGGACAGGACATGTCAAGGTCTTCTGTGTAAAACGTAGACCAATAGTGTCTGTCGAGATGAAACAGAGTGGTAATCTGTAGGATTAAATAATGAAAGAGGGTTATAAATTAAGGTCCTCGATATTGATGGAGAATGATGATAGATAGGTTGAAGTACACAACATGCGTATATAGTATAAGGATCTTGTACTGGTGGAGTGGGATTCCACAGATATGTTCAGATCGTGAAGAGTCGTGAGGTTCACGACGATATAGCAATAGTACCTGGGCTTGTGCATCGTATGCCTCCAGGAGTGTAATTACGTAGACTACTTTAAGACTTTGGTGGCACACGTTAGGTGAATGGTAGATGATCGTGGGTGAAGATTGTTTCTTTTTGAAGATAGCCCTGACGATACTATTGTATTTTCGTAGAGCGTTTTTCGTTAATGTGTAATTTTACTTGCGTCCGATAACGTCTCTTGTATTGCACGTCTGAGGTATTGATTCCAGTTGGGTGCACGGCTACCGCTTGTAGGATGATAGAACACTTGTTGTGTTATATTTTTTTTTTGATAGATTATATCTTTTCTTTAATTGCAACGTTTTCTGCAGCGTCGGTGGGCTGTCTTTGTAGCCGTGACTTTCTTCTCTTTACATGTCAATGATAGATCTTAATTTTTGTCTCATACACGTAGCCAGCGGAGCATGTTTTATGCGTAGACAGAAGACAGTCATCTTGAGGTCGTCGATACAGGTTAGATCAATATAAAGGGTGTGTGGTGTACTATCAATAAACCTGTTAGATAAGTATTTTAATCGGAGTACAAACTTACCTGTCGTTGGTTGAAAATTTATGGTGAAACTATATGTAATGAAACTGTCTTTGAAAAGTCTAGGATGGATGGAGGAGAGATGTTGGATGACGGGAAATATTTATAGTTTGTGCGAGTGGAGACTTGCTAGCGTCGAAAAATAAGCGATACGCGATCATTACATATGAATTATCAAAAAGTTCAAAAAAAAAAGATATAAAGAAAGTCGCGTGACCGTTTGCCGAATAACATATTCTTTTAAAAAATAAAAAATGTTACAGTTTCGGCAGTAATATGTGTGGAATATGTCTCACCAAATGACAACAATTCAATACATCGCAATTTAATGACTCTAAACCACAAACTGTACTTTGTGATCACGTTGGCAACATCGCGCATCTTTGACCTTGCCATCTAATTGTATAGAAAAGATATGATTTTTTTTCAAAGATATCCATATATTGGGTCATTGACTTGCGTTGTATTGAGCATTCAAAGTGTGGCCTCGTCAGTACAATGACCACAAACTACGTGTTTCGAACGGCGGGCAAAATTGAGTATGTTTGCAATACGACAACTAATTATCGCATCTTATATCTTTGTATCCGATTATCCAATACTTAAATCATTATCACGGCATGCGTTCATGTAACGTGTCGAAGGTGAGAATTAAAAACCATTCTTAAAACACTCGATACACAAACTGACAATTTTAGTAGGTGTGGCGTAATGACGTCGCAATGAGTATTCCAAAATCTACAGGTGTGAATCTATAGGACGCGTAGATGGATCCAGAAAAATGCATCCTTGTAAGTCAATCAGTTGAGATGACGGATTTACATTGATGGATCCATGTTCATATCGCCTTTATAACCCCTAGCTAATTTTAGCATGGAAGTAAACTACCCTTGATTTTCCAGGTCCTCTTCAGCGATAATGCATGTTATTTAAGAAGTTTATTTACGTGAATGGCTCCACATCATAATATCCCTGTGCATGAATTCCGACCATGCAAGCCCTGATTACTATCAGCAAGGGGCGGAACTGAGCTTCAACTTGATGCATCGCGCTTAATTATGCAGCGTCGTGTAATATCGTCATTGACGAACTGTCGCGTTGGTGGATCCTTAACCATGTATTCCTGTGATAATATTCTGCTAATGAAAGCCCTGCTTGCTATTCGCAAGGGGCGGAACATCGCTCGAAATCCCTTGCTGCGCATATTTCATCCTCTTCGCCTTATACTCTGCTGGTCGACTTCCGCATTGACAAATTCACATAAAATTATCTCTAGAGTTGTAACCTACACTTGACACTCATGATAACGATAGCACCCGCGACAAACCTATCCTGCAACCATGTTGAAACAACTGTGAATTTCAAATGTACGATGGGCGATTGCAATCTAAGTTGCAGCAATATTGCGAATTACTTTTTCGGGCGTAGAAGGGTACAGTCATGCCTCTGATAAATTAATTAATTCACTGCGATCGATCATTTAAGTAGTTAGAGGTATAACTGTATTAGTGGTCGTTGGTTTATACGGATGTTAATTAAATGAGATAAATAATTTTATACTATATGAAAGTTCCTAGAGGCATACCCATGCTTATAACAATGCATAGAGTAAAATTCGATTCAGGGTACACAATGGTGTCATATTTGTTATAAAAGAGTACTATCTTGTCTGGGATAGCCATGTTGGCGTTTGTACATTAAACAAATTCTCGTCAGGTACCCAGCAATTTAACATGATGCATAATTCATAGCCCGATCAGCGATACTCTCAAGCATAATACCTTGAAAAAAACTTTCTCAGGTTTATCCATGCTAACAACTGAGAATGGGTTGTAACTGCGTTGGGGGTGATATAATAAGTATTACTGCATATTAAAAAATGCTTTCAAGGATATCCCTAACACTGTTTTGCATAAATCATTTAACAGACTGGGATATCCCTCGCGGTATTCATTCTAGAAAAAAAGACATCATCAGGGATATCCATGATGGCTCCTCCGCATAAGAAATTTTCGAAATAGGGATATCCCTACTCTGATTAGGAGTTCAAAAACAGACATGCTAGGCGTATCCCTACATGTGTAGGGTCATAAATATTAATATTACAGGGTAGCCCTTGGATAAACCCAGGCAAAAGGTTGGAACTTATGAACGTTATCCCAATTTATGAATTATTTGAATACGACTTTATATCAGGGATATCCCTACATGAAAATTATGATTTTCTTAAAATCCAATCATGGATAACCCTGGGTCTCAAATAATATTCTAAATTACAGAATCAGGGGTATCCATGGTTATATTTATGCGTTGATTAAAATAATGTCGGCATAAATCGAAAATGCATTTATATAAAATATCACAATATGTCTGGGGTACCCTTGTTAACATATTAACCGAATAAAATATGTTGCCATGGAGACAAATTTAACCGAAGGCCGAAGTTGCCATGGTTACAACAGCACAAAACTATGCATTACATATATATTATGTCTGCACAATCAATTTCATAAATAATATGCTTGAATAATTGTGTGAATTGGATTTGTATCAAATTGTTCATTTTCATATTTACATTAATAACTTGTGATTTATTATTAGAAGCATAAATTTAGTGTTCCTTTCTATTTGTACATTGTAAAATTAGATTACTTTCATAATCGTTGCTTACAATTGTGCCGTTACTACAATTACTAATCCTTTGTTATTTTTAGCCACAATTCAATTAATCTCTACACGTTTACTTGTCAGTTTCACAATGTTCAGATAATTGGTTTTACGTTATTGAAAGCTTCGCTTTTACGTCAGAATGGCAAATTTAAAAGTCATTGGGAAAAATCATTACGAATGTCCTTACAGAGTCCGAGACTTGGTGAAGTTAGAAAGTGTGTCCTCCTGGAGGTAATTCTGGGTATAGTTGAGGCGCCAATGGTATCCAGTCGAGTCCTATAAGGAATTTGTTCTAATTTCCTACTCATTAATTGTCAGTGTTAGTCTCGGATGAAGTTTTTCAAATGAAGCATGTTCTAAATGTCCTTTCGATAATTTCGACCATGATATTTGTCAGATACCTGAGATAAGAAGTTCCTCTGGAAGGATGCGACTGGTGTGACTGTGGAGATCTTTTGATAGCGGTTTAAATACAATATCTGAAGCTTTCGAACTTGAATGTAATTTTTAAGTGACAAATGTGTCCTAAGTATGTATTGGCAGTCGTTTTCTTAATAGGATGGGTTGAATTTGATCTTCAGATTCTCTATACTTCTCAAACTTATCGGTTTTCTATCGCTCTTTAGTTGATGCATCGGCTGTTTCCAATTATGGTTTTACTAATTTTAATGGGTAATTGGGTTTGTTCTGCTTTAAGCTTTGATGAGAATCGTTGGCATCGCGAATAATCTTTGTCTAAAGCTTGTTAATGACTGTTTAGAACTCGACTTGAAACGTGACTGGTAATACTGCGATCTGTTCAAATAACTATCAACTGATGAATGTCATTGGATCGAATAAGATGATATTTGATATTTTAAATAGCGGTGAATTCGATTCTAAAGCTGGTTAGTAGGGTGTAATATGATTTTTGGATTCGTACCTGAGCAAATGCGGTATATTGTTCGTTGCCGTAATTTATTGAATTGCGAAGATGCTGGTGTCAAACATTTATTGGTTTCGTGAGTGATAGTTCTGAGACAGTTAATATGACTTCTGGAAGCTATTCGGAGACGTACCTGAAAGTTATCGCAGTATGAAGGGCAGGAACGACCTAAAACTGTCAGTGAAGCAATTTGTGTGAGGATGTTTCTTACATTTGAAGCTTTCGCTGATGATTTCGATTTCGGATCCTGTGGAGAATTGTCAGCTTGATTTGAAGACGTACCTGATCTAGTAACAATGAAATGATGTCGCGGCGAGCTGTTTAATTGTCAGAGTTCACGATTAGAGTGGGGGTCACTCATCTGAGGCTTTCTGTAGATTGTCAGCGATGAAAAATGGAAGACGTACCTGATTTCGAAATATTACAGCTGCGACGACGACCTATATGTTTGTCAGCGTATCAAAAAGGAGTCATTTACTCACCTGAAGCTATGTGTAATACAATTTCCTGCGAAATTGTCAGCAATCAGCGTTGTAGACGACGTACCTGATACAAAAGCGATGGAATTTTGTCGCAGCGACCTGTAAAATTGTCAGAATTCATGAATATAGTTGCTGTTACTTACCTGACCCTTCCTGTAGATTGTCAGCGATGAAAAGTGGACGACATACCTGGTTTCAAGATGAATACTGCTTCGACGATGACCTGTGAATTTGTCAGTGATTAAGAATGGAGCCATTTACATACCTGACGCTTCCTGCGGTTTCCTGTAGATTGTCAGCGATGAAAAATGGACGACATACCTGATTTCGGGATGAATACTGATGCGACGACGACCTGTGGGTTTGTCAGAATGGAGCCGTTTACTCACCTGAAGCCGTATGTAATTCTATATTCCTGTGAAATGGTCAGCGATGGTGATAGGACGACGTACCTGATGGTGGTGGCGGAAAATTCGACGACGACGATGATGGGTGTAAAAGAGAAAGGAGCAATGGATTGTGGGAGGTGATGAAAAGTTTTCTTAGCGTGGTCCGGACGCTAGCGGCGACGAATGAGCATTCACGGATTCTCACTTGGTATCCACATTTAGTCTGACGGGCTTTAGTCAGCCGGAACGATGCTCTGTGAGCCAATGGAACCGCTTCATTCTATCTAGCGCGCGCATTTTCTCGCGGTATCCACATTTAGCCCTCTGGGCTGAGTCAGCCATCCGACACTCTGCGAGCCAACCATTACTGCCGTTTTCGGGCGGTCAGCCGAAATGACGTCGCGCTTCGCTTGCCCGACCAACCACCGGCCTCCTCCCCCTCGCCCAGCCAATCAGCGATGCGCAAAACTAAAAATCCGTATCCACAAATCTCTCAATACTATATAGACTAGGTCCTGGCCCTGCGGCCCTGCGCTTTGCTCCGGGGCAGGGTTCCTCGCGTTGCTTCGGAAGGGGTAGCTTTTTTATTGAGTTGGATGTAGTTAGTTGGAGTTAGTCTGAGGAGCATTACAGGTCTTTGTCACATGAAGCGGAGGCAGGTAGTTTGGTATTAGGTAATTCGATAGATTTGCCACAGATATGACATATCGGTTGAAAGAAGTTTTGGGTGGAATTGTACACGTAAGAATTAGGCAATATTCGTTATGTTAAACTGCGTTGGTGGGCATTGTTCACATGTAATGAAAGGGAAGTTTTTGCCTTGTGTAAAGTCAGATGAGAAGCGTGGAGTACGTGGCTTACATCTAGTACTTTAGAAAGGCGTGTAAATATTTTGAGTCACAACTGAGCTAAAGTTGGTTTGCCCTCGTGATGAATGACATAGAAAAATCCTTTAGACTCATTCGAGAACGTGTAGATGGTAATTGAGTTAGTTGATCTCATCACTTAAAGGGTCGATCGAGGAGCGTGGCTTCAGTACATGTTTCACTATCTTCGTGGGAGCAGTTAGTTATTCTTAAATAAAGGCATGAAGCAATTCATCATGTTAAGGATGAATTATAATCAGTTTACGTCATTCATAACGAAGATAATTATTCCAGATTATGGTTTACCTGATTCACATGAATTGGAAATGATGATTTTGCCTTTATCAAAGCCAGATGAGAAGCGTGGAGTTGCTGACTTCTATCTGTACCTTGAACAGAGGCGTATGATTGTTTGGAGCAACCTCATCTGGAAATTGGGATGCTATTATTATAATAGCAGATAATTATGTTCTTCCAGATGCCAGATGATTTATAAGACAGGGAATGGTTAGTCTTTCACCTGAACATGGGATTCAAGTGGGCGGCGCGTCGATAGGTCATGTTGCATAATGCTGAAGGCCTGTCCTTTCCAAGCATGTATTATAAACGGGCGTCGGAAAGGATATATCAAGTCTTCTGTGTAAAGTGTAGACCAAAAGTGTCCGCCGAGATGAAACAGAGCGGTAATCTGTAGCATTATATGTAGAGAGGGGTATATATTAAGATCCTCGATGTTGATGGAGGATGGTGACAGATAGGGCATGGTTCACAACATGCACATGTAGTATAAGCAGCTTGCACTGGCGAAGTGGGATTCCAGACATGTTCAGATCGTGAAGATTATGTGAGGTTCAAGACGATATAGCAAAAGTAGCTAAGCTTGTGCAGCGTATGCTCCAGTAGGAGTGTAGTAACACAGCCTTCTTCATGACATTGGTGGCACACGATAGATAACTGGTAGATGATCGTGGTTGAAGATTGTTTCTTTTTGAAGATAACCCTTACGGTACTATTCTGTATTCGAAGAACATTTTTCATTCATATATAATTTTTATTTGAGTCCGATAACGTCTCTTGTATTGCACGTCTGAGGTATTGATTCCAGTTGCGTACACAGCTACCGCTTGTAGGATGATAGAATCTCGTTGTGATACATTTTTTTTTGATAGATTATCTCTTTTCTGTAGAAGCCAGTTTTTCTTGCAGCGTTTGTGGGCTGTCTTTGTAGCCTTGACTTTCTTCTCTTTACATGTCGATGATAGATCTTAATTTGTCTCATACACGTAGCCAGCGGAGCATATGTTTTATACGTAGGCAGGAGACTGTCGTCTTGAGGTCGTCGATACAGGTTAGATCAATATAAAGGGTGTGTGGTGTACTATCAATAAACTTGCTAGATAAGTATTCTAATCGGAGTACAAACTTACCTGTCGATGGTTGAAAATTTATGGTGAAACTACTTGAAATGAAATTGGATGTGAAACGTTTATGATGGATGGCGGAGAGAGGATGGATGACGGGAAATATTTATAGTTTGTGCGAGTGGGGACTTGCTAACGTCAAAAATAAGCGATACGCAATCATTACATAAGAATTATCAAAAAGTTCAAAAAAAAAAACATATGAAGAAAGTCCCGTGACCGTTTGCTGAATAACATATTATTTTTAAAAAATAAAAAATGTTACAGTTTCAGCAATAATATGTGTTGAAGATGTCTCACTAAGTGACAACAATTCAAAACATCGCAATATAATGACTATGAACCACAAACTGTCCTTTGTGACCACGTTGGCAACATCGCGCAACTTTGACCTTGCCATCTGATTGTATAGTAAAGATTTGATTTGTTTTTCAAAGATATCCATATATTGGGTCATTGACTCGCGTTGTATTGAGCATTCAAAGTGTGGCCCTTGTAAGTACAATGACCACAAACTACGTGTTTCTAACGGCGGGCAAAATTGAGTATGTTTGCAATACGACAACTAATTATCGCATCTTATATCTTTGTATCCGATTATCCAATACCTTAAATCATTATCACGGCATGCGTTCATGTTGCGTGTCGAAGGTGAAAATTAACAAACCACTTTTAAAAGACTTGATCCACAAACTGACAATTTTAGTAGGTGTGGCGTAATGACGTCGCGATGGTTATGCCAAAATCTACAGGTGTGAATCTATTGGACGCGTTGATGGATACAAAAAATGCATCCTTGTAAGTCAATCTGTTGAGATGACGGGTTAATAATGAAGGAGCCATGTTCATATCGCCGCTATAACCCTCAAGCTTATTGTAGCATGGGAGTAAACTACCCTTGATTTCCCAGGTCCTTTTCAGCGATAATACTTGTGTTATATAAGAAGTTATTTTATGTGAATGGCTCCACAGCATAATATCCCTGTGAATGGATTCCGACCATGCAAGCCCTGATTACTATCAGCAAGGGGCGGAACTCAGATTGAACTTGATGCATCGCGCTTAATTATGCAGTGTCGTGTGATACCGTTATTGACGAACTGCGGCGTTGGTGGATCCTTAACCATGTATTCCTGTGATAGTATTCCGCTAATAAAAGCATTGCTAACTATTCGCATGGGGCGGAACATCGCTCAAACTCCCTTGTTGCGCATATTTCATCCTATTCGCCTTATACATTGCTGGTCGACCTTCCGCATTGACAAATTCACATAAAATTATCCCTAGAGTTGTTTCCTACACTTGACACTCATGATAACGACAGCACGTCGCGACAGACCTTTCCCGCAACCACGCTAAAACTACTTCGAGTTTCAAATGTACGATGGACGATTGCTTTCTGAGTTGCAGCAGTAATGCGAATTACTTTTTCGGGTGTAGAAGGGTATAGTCATGCCTCTGATAATCAACTAATTCACTACGACCGAACATTCAAGTAATTAGAGGGATGACTGTATCAGTGGTCGATTGTCTATACAGAAGATAATTGAATGAGATAAAATAATTCTATGCTATTTAAAAATTCCTAGTGGCATACCCATGCTTGTAAAAATCCATAAAGTAAAATTCGATTCAGGGTACAAAATGGTGTCATATATGTTATAAAAGCATAATATCTCGTCTGGGATAGCCATGCTGGCGTTTGTACATTAAGCAAATGCTAGTCAGGGATCCATCAACATAGCAGGTTGCATAATTCATAATCTGATCAGGGATACCCTCAAGCATAATACCTTGAAAAAATCTTGTAAGGTATATCCATGCTGAAAATCGATAATGGGTTGTAGAAATGTCAGGGGTGATATAATTAGCATTTCTGCATATTTAAAAATGCTTTCAAGGATATCCCTTACACTGTTTTGCATAAATCGTTTAACAGACTGGGATATACCTTGGGGTAATCATTTTAAAAAAAAGACATTGTCAGGGATATCCATGATAGCTCCTCTGCATAAGAATCTATCGAAATAGGGATACCCCTACACTGATTCGGAGTTCAAATATAGCCATGCAAGGCATATCCCTACACGTTTCGGGGCAAAAATTTTATTATTACAGGGTAGCTCATGGATAAACCCAGGTAAAAAGTCCGAGCTAACGAACGTTATCCCTGATTATGAATTATTTGAATACAACTATCTTTCAGGGATATCCCTACTTGAAAGATATGAGATTTTGAAATTTCAATCATGGATACCCCTGAGACTTAATTGACATAAAAGATAACAGAGTCAGGGGTATCCATGGTTATATATATGCGTTGATGAAAATAATGTCGGCATAAATCGAAAATGCATTTATGTAAAATATCACAATATATCTGGGGTACCCTTGTTAACATATTAACCGAATAAAATATGTTGCCATGGAGATCAATTTAACCGAATAAATTTGTTGCTATGGATACCAATTTAACCGAAGACGAAAGTTGCCATGGTTACAACAGCACAAATATATGTATTTCATATTATTTATGTCTACACAAACCATTTTCATATCTAGTATGCTGGAATAATTGTGTATACTATCTTGTATAATTCTGTTCAATTCACTATTTACATAAAGTATTTGTGATAAAATTACAAATAGAAGAAATATTTTATTACTTATTATTTATACATTGTAAAATTACGTTACTTTAATAATATTAGCTTGCAATTATTCCGTTTCTACGATTACAAATCACGATGTTAATTTTAGCTACAATTTAATTTTTCTCATCACCTGTACTTGTTAGTTTTGAAATTTTCAGAAAATTGGTTTTACGTTATGAAATGTCTACTTCGCATTTTCGTCAGTACGGCATATTTAAAAGTCATTGCGAAGTATCACTACAAATGTCCTTACAAAGTCCGAAACTTGGTGTAGTTGGAAAGTGTTTCCTCCAGGAGGTGGCTCTTGGAATAGCAATGGCGCAAGTGGTAACCTGTCGAGTCCGTTAGGTGTGCTAATTTCCTAATCATAACTTGTCAGTAAAACGTCTCGATGATAGTTTCAAATGAAACTCGTGGTTGATGTCTTTTCAATCACTTTGACCATAATATTTGTCAGGATTCCTGAGTGAGAAGTTATCTCTTCGATGGAAATGCAACTGGTGTCTCTGGGGAGATCTTTTGGTGACGGTTTAAAACGTTATCTGAAGCTTTCGAAGTTGAATGGAATTTCTTTTTGGCGAATGTGTTCTAGGTGTGTGTTAGCGATCGTTTCAAAACAGGATGGTTTGAATTTGATCTTCAAATTCTCTGCACTTCTCAAGCTTATTGGTTTTCTATCGCTCTTTATTTAATGCACCGACTGTTGCCAGTTGTCGTTTCACTAATTTTTATGGGTGTTTGGGTTAGTTCCGTCTTTAAGTTCTGATGAGAATCGTCGGCATCACTAATTAACTTCATCAAAAGCTCGTTCATGGCTGTTTTAGAACTCGAATTGAGATGTACCTGGTAATATTGCGATCTGTTCAAACTAACAACTGATGAGTGTCATTGGATCGAATAAGATGATGTCTGATATTTAAAGCAGCGGTGAATGTGATCCTAAAGCTTGTTAGTAGAGAATAATATGATTTTTGGATTCGTACCTGAGCAAATGTGGTATATTGATTGTTGGCGTAATTGATTAAATTGCGAAGATGCAGGTGTCAAATTTGAACGGATTCGCGAGTGATTATTCTGAAACGGTTAATATGACTTCTAGAAGCTATTCGGAGACGTACCTGTGGGTTATCGCAGTATGAAGGGCTATGAAGGCCTAAAATTGTCAGTGAGGTAATTAATGTGAGGATGTTTCTTACATTTGAAGCTTTCGCTGGTGATTCCGATTTCAGATCCTGTGGAGGATTGTCAGCTTGATATGAAGACGTACCTGTTTCAAAAATGAAGTGACTGTCACTAATCCGGGGCTTCCTGTAGATTATCAGCGATGAACAATGGACGACGTACCTGATTTCGGATTATTACTGCTGCGACAATTACCTGAGGGTTTGTCAGTAATATAAATGGAACCATTTACTAACCTGAGCCATGTGTAATGATAGTTCCTGTGGAATTGTCAGCAATGAGTGTTGTAGACGACGTACCTGATTCAAAAGCGATGAAATTCAGACGCATCGACCTGATTAATTGTCAGAACTCAAGAATGGGGTCGTTGTCACTTACCCGAAACTACCTGTAAATTGTCAACGATGAAAAGTGGACGACGTACCTGATTTCGGGAAGAATTCTGCTGCGACGACGGCCTGTGGGTTTGTCAGCGTATCAGAATGGAGCCATTTACTTACCTGAAGTGATGTCTAATTCTGGATTCCTGTGAAATTGTCAGCGATGTGGATGGGACAACGTACCTGATGATGGTGGCGGAAATTCGACGACAACGATGATGGATGTAAAAGAGTAGGAAGAAGCGACGGATTGTGGGAGGTGATCAAAAATTTTCTTAGCGTGGTGCAGACGCTAGCGGCGACGAATGAGCATTTGCGAATTCTCTCTTGGTATCCACATTTAGTCTGATGGGCTTTAGTCAGCCGGAACGACGCTCCGTGGGCCAATGGAACCGCTTCATTCTATCTAGCGCGCGGACCTCTCCCCCACCGCCCAATCAGCGCGGCACCCTTTTATCTTCGGATCCACATTTAGCCCTCTGGGCTGAGTCAGACATCCGACACTCTGCGAGCCAATCATTACTGCCGATTTTGGGCGGTCAGACGAAATGACATCACCCTTGGCCCTCCCGACCAACCACCGCTCACTCCGCCGCCCTCTGACCAATCATCTTTGCAACCTTTTTAAAAATCGGATCCACAAATGCTGTAATATTATATAAAAAACTAGGTCCTGGCCCTGCGGCCCTGCGCTTCGCTACGGGGCAGGGTTCCTCGCGTTGCTTCGGAAGGGGTGGCTTTGGTATTGAGTTGGATGTAGTTAGTTGGAGTTAGTCTGGGGAGCTTTACAGGTCTTTGTCACATGAAGCGGAGGCAGGTAGTTTGGTTTTAGATATTACGAAAACCTTGCTTCAAGTTTAAGGGGACATGATGAGTGTAATGAGTTACGGTTATTTGTATGGTTCACATAAAGAGGAAGGAGAATGGTCAATATGTTAAGATGCGTTAGTCGGCTTTGTCAACATGCAGTGAAAGGGAAGATTTTGCCTTTTGTACAGCCAGATTAGAAGTGTGGAGTATGTGCCTTCAATCTGGTACCTGCGAAGGCGTGTAAATATTTTGAGTCACACCTGAGCAAGAGTTAGTTTATATTCAAGATGGAGAATGGCAAAGGTTAACCTCATGAACCCATTCGAGAACGTGTAGATGAGAATTGAGTTAGTTGATCTATAACTTATAGATGTCGATCGAAGAGCATGGCTTCAGTACATGTTTCACTTTCTTTGTGAGAGCAGTTAGTTATTCTCAATTAAAGGCATGAAGCAATTCATCATGCTAAGGATGAATTTTAATCAGTTTACGTGAAGCAGAACGATAATATCATTCCAGATTACGGTTTACTTGATTCACATGAATTGGAAATGATGATTTTGCCTTTGTCAGAGCCAGATGAGAAGCGTAGAGTTGCTAACTTCTATCTATACCCTGAAAGAGGCGTATAATTGTTTGGGCCAACCTCATGTGGAAGTTGGAATGTTTTGCAATCTAACGGCAGAAAAGTATGTTCTGCCAGATGTCAGATGATTTATAGGACAGTGAACGGTTAGTCTTTCTACTGAATGAGTTGTCAAGTGGATTGCGCAACAGGTCATGTTGCATGATATTGAAGACCTATGTCCTTTCCAGACAGGTAATATAAGCGGGCATTGGATGGATATGTCAAGATCTTCTGTGTAAAATGTAGACCAATAGTGTCTGTCGAGATGAAACAGAGCGGTAGTTAGTATGATTAAATGATTTAAGGTGGTAATAATTTAAATCCTCGATGTCGATGGAGATGACAGGAAGGGTCGAGTAAACAAATGCATGTTTAGTATAAGGTCTTGTACTGGTGGAGTGGGATTCCAGACATGTTCAGATCATGAAAAGACTGTGAGGTTCACGACGATATAGGAATAGTGGCTGGGCTTGTGCATCGTATGCTCCAGTAGGAGTGTAGTGGCACAGCCTTTAAGACATTTGTGGCACACGTTAAGTTAATGGTAGAAGATCGTGGACGAAGATTGTTTCTTTTTGAAGATGACCCTGATGATACTATTCCGTTTCGAAGAACATTATTCGTTAGTATTTAATTTTGTTTGCGTCCAATAACGTCTCTTGTATTGTATATCTGAGGTATTGCTTCCAGTTGCGTACACAGCTACCGCATGTAGGATGATAAAATACGCGTTTTGTTTTATGTTTCTTGATAGATTTTAACTTTTCTTTAGTTGCATCGTTTTTCTGTAGCGTCGGTGGGCTGTCTTTGTAGCCATGACTTTCTTCTCTTTACATGTCAATGATAGGTCTTGATTTGTCTCATACACGTAGCCAGCGGAGCATATGTTTTATGCGTAGACAGAAGACTGTCGTCTTGAGGTCGTCGATACAGGTTAGATCAATATAAAAGTAGTGTGGTGTACTACCAATAAACTTGTTAGATAAGTATTTTAATCGGAGTACAAACTTACCTGTCGTTGGTTGAAAATTTATGGTAAAACTATTTGAATTATTGTTTGAGAAAAGTTTGGGATGGAGATAGGACAACGGTAGGATGATGGGAAATATTTATAGTTTGTGCGAGTGGAGATTTGCTAGCGTCGAAAAATAAGCGATACGCGATCATTACATAAGAATTATCAAAAAGTTCAAAAAAAAAAGATATGAAGAAAGTCGCGTGACCGTTTGCTGAATAATATATTATTTTTAAAAAATAAAAAATGTTACAGTTTCAGCAGTAATATGTGTGGAATATGTCTCACCAAGTGACAACAATTCAATACATCGCAATTTAAAGACTATGAACCACAAACTGATCCCTATGATTGCGCTGGCAGAATAGCGCAACTTTGACCTTGCCATCTAATTGTATAGAAAAGATTTACTTTGTTTTCCAAAGATATCCATATATTGGGTCATTGACTCGCGTTGTATTGAGCATTCAAAGTGTGGCCCTCGTAAGTACAATAACCACAAACTACGTGTTTCGAATGGAGGGCATAATTGAGTATGTTTGCAATACGACAACCAATTATCACATCTTATATCTTTGTATCCGATTATCCAATACCTTAAATCATTATCACGGCATGCGTCTATGTTACGTGTCGAAGGTGAGAAATAAAAACCATTACAAAACACTCGATCCACAAACTGCCAAATTTAGTTGGTGTGGCGTAATGACGTCGCAATGGGTATGCCAAAATCTACAGGTGTGAATCTATAGGACGCGTAGATGGATGCAGAAAGATGCATCCTTGTAAGTCATTCGGTTGAGATGACGAAATTGCAATGAAGGATCCATGTTCATATCGCCGCTATAACCCTCAAGCTTGTTGTAGCATGGAAATAAACTACCCTTGATTTCCCAGGTCCTTTTCAGCGATAATACTTGTTATATAAGAAGTTGATTTATGTGAATGGCTCCACAGCATAATATCCCTGTGAATGAATTCTTACCATGCAAGCCCTGATTACTATCAGCATGGGGCGGAACTCAGCTTCAACTTGATGCATCGCGCTTAATTATGCAGCGTTGTGTGATATCGTCATTGACGAACTGTCGCCTTGGTGGATCCTTAACCATGTATTCCTGTGATAGTATTCCGCTAATAAAAGCCCTGCTTAATATACGCAAGGGGCGGAACTTAGTTCAAACACCCTTGTTGCGCATATTTCAACCCCTTCGCCTTATACTCTGCTGGTCGACTTCCGCATTGACAAATTCACATAAAATTATCTCTAGAGTTGTAACCTACACTTGACACTCATGATAACGACAGCACCCGCGACAAACCTATCCTGCAACCATGTTGAAACAACTGTGAATTTCAAATGTACGATGGGCGATTGCAATCTGAGTTGCAGCAATATTGCGAATTACTTTTTCGGGCGTAGAAGTGTACAGTCATGCCTCTGATAAATTAATTAATTCACTGCGATCGATCATTTAAGTAGTTAGAGGTATAACTGTTTTAGTGGTCGTTGGTTTATATGGATGTTAATTAAATGAGATAAAATAATTTTATACTATTTAAGAGTTCCTAATGGCATACCCATGCTTGTAAAAATGCATAAAGTAAAATTCGATTCAGGTAGGAAATGCTGTCATATCTGTTATAAAAGCTCAATAATATATCTGGGATAGCCATGCTTACGTGTATACATGGGGCAATAAGTTGTCAGAGATCCATCAATTTACAGGATGCATAATTCATAATCCCATCAGGGATACCCTCAAGCATTATACCTTAAAAAATAATTCATCAGGTATATCCATGCAAACAACTGAGAATGGGTTGTACTTACGTCAGGGGTGATATAAGTAGCATTTCTGCATATTAAGTTAAATTTTCAAGGATATCCCTAACATTGTTTTGCATAAATCATCTAACAGACTGGGATATCCCTTGGGTTATGAAATTTTTTGAAAAATATCATTGTCAGGGATATCCATGAAGGCTCGTCTGCATAAGAATGAATCGAAATAGGGATACCCCTACACTGATTCGAAGTTCAAAAATGGCCATGCTAGGCGTATCCCTACACATGTAGGGTTATAAATATTAAGATATCAGGGTAGCCCATGGATAAACCTAGGCAAAAAGTATGAACTTATGAACGTTATCCCAATTTATGAATTATTTGAATATAACTTTAGATCAGGGATATCCCTACATGCAATTATGATATTCCTAAATTTCAATCATGGATACCCCTGGGTCTCAAATGTTAGAAAAAATCACAGAATCAAGGATATCCATGGTTATATTTATGAGTTGATTAAAATAATGTTGGCATAATTCGATAATGAATTTATATAAAATATCATAATGTGTCTGGGGTACCCATGTTATTATATTAACCGAATAAAATATGTTGCCATGGAGACAAATTTAACCGAAAAAATCTGTTGCCATGGATACCAATTTAACCGAAGACGAAAGTTGCCATGGTTACAACAGCACAAATCTATGCATTTCATATAAATATGTCTGCACAATCCTTTTCATAAATATAATGCAGGAATACTTGTGTATATTAATTTTGTATTAGGTTGTTCATTTTCATATTTGCATAAAAAATATTTGATTAATGATAAATAGAATATGTATTGTGTTTCGTTCAATTCATTTATTGTGATTTACATAATTTTTTCAATTTTATCTTGCAATCATGCCGTTTCTACGATTACTAATCACGATTTTATTTTAAGCCACAATGCAATTACTCACTACACATTTACTTGTTAGTTTCACAATTATCAGATAATTGGTTTTACGTTATAAAAAGCTTCGCTTTTACGTCAGTATGGCAAATTTAAAAGTCATTGCGAGAAATCATTACGAATGTCCTTACAGAGTCCGAAACTTGGTGAAGTTGGAAAGTGTGTCCTCCTGGAGGTGGTTCTGGGTATAGTTGAGGCGCCAATGGTATCCAGTCGAGTCCGTTAAGGAATATGTGCCAATTTCCTACTCATAAACTGTAAGTGATACGTCTCGGATGTTCTTAATGACTTCTCAATCACGTTGACCATGATATTTGTCAAAATTCCTGATTTGAAGTTTCCTTTTCGATAGAAATGCAACTGTTGTCTCTGAGGAGCTCTTTTGGTAACGGTTTAAAACGTGATCTTAAGCCATCGAAGTCGAATGTGATTTTGAAGTGACGAATGTGTCCTAGGTAAGTGTTAGCAATCGCTTTCAAATCAGGGTGGTTTGAATTAGATCTTTTTCTCTGTACTTATAGAGCATGTCGTTTTTCTGTCGTTCTCTAGTTAATGCATCGTCTGATGCCAATAGTCATTTTACTTATTTTTTAACGGATTATTGGGTTTTTTCCGTCTTGAGATTTTGTTGAAACTTGTCGGCATTGCGAATGAACTTCTTCTAAAGCTTGTTAAAGGCTGTTTTGGAACTCGGATTGAGATGTACCTGGTAATATTGCAATCTGTTCAAAGACCTAACAACTGATTAATGTCATTGGATCGAATAAGATGATTTTTGATATTTTAAATAGCGGTAAATTCGATTCTAAAACTGGTTAGTAAAGTGTAATATGATTTTTGAATTCGTACCTGAGCAAATGTGATATATTGTTCGTTGCCGTAATTTATTGGATTGCGAATATGTTGGTGTAAATCATTTAAAGGCTTCGCGTCTGATAATTCTGAGTCGGTTAATGTGGCTTTTGAAAGCTATTCGGAGACGTACCTGAAAGTTATCGCAGTATGAAGGCCAGGAATGACCTAAAACTGTCAGTGAAGCATTTTGTGTGAGGATTTTTCTTACATTTGAAGCTTTTGCTGGCTTTTTCGATTCCGGATCCTGTGGAGAACTGTCAGCTTGATAAGAACACGTACCTAATTCTAAAACGATGTGATTTCTATCGCAGCGGCCTGTTTTGTTGTCAGAGTTCAAGAACGTAGTGACTGTCACTCATCCGGGGCTTCCTGTAGTTTGTCAGCGATGAAAAGTGGACGACGTACATGATTTCGGGAAGAATACTACTGCGAAGACGACCTGTGGGTTTGTCAGTATTTCAGAATGGAGCGATTTACTCACCTGAAGCCAGGTGTAATTCTATATTCCTGTGAAATTGTCAGCGATGAAAAGTGGACGACGTACCTGGTGGTGGCGGAAATTCGACGACGACGATGATGGATGTAAAAGAGAAAGAAGAAGCGGATTGTGGGAGGTGATGAAAAATTTTCTTAGCGTGGTGCAGACGCTAGCGGCGACGAATGAGCATTTGCGAATTCTCTCTTGGTATCCACATTTAGTCTGATGGGCTTTAGTCAGCCGGAAGAACGCTCGTGGGCCAATGGAACCGCTTCATTCTATCTAGCACGCGCACTTTCTCGTGGGATCCACATTTAGCCTTCTGAGCTGAGTCAGACGTCCAACGCTCTGCGAGCCAATCATTACTGCCGTTTTCGGGCGGTCAGGCAAAATGACGTCGTCCCTCGCTTGCCCGACCAGCCACCGTCCTCCTCCCCCTCGCCCACCCAATCACCGTTTCGCAAAACTAAAAATTGGTATGCACAAATGCTGTAATATTATATAGACTAGGTCCTGGCCCTGCGGCCCTGCGCTTCGCTCCGGGGCAGGGTTCCTCGCGTTGCTTCGGAAGGGGTGGCTTTTTTATTGAGTTGGATGTAGTTAGTTGGAGTTAGTCTGGGGAGCATTACAGGCCTTTGTCACATGAAGCGGAGGCAGGTAGTTAGATTTTAGATAATACGATAACTTTGCTTCTCATGAAAAGGGGCATGTTGATTGTAATCAGTGACAATTGTTAGTATTGTTCACGGAAGTGGAGAGTCAATATTCGATTTGTTAAACTGCGATGGTCGGCATTGTTCACATGCCATGAAAGGGAAAATTTTGCCTTTTGTTAAGTCAGATGAGTAGCGTGGAGAGTGTGGCTTCTATCTGGTACTTGGGCAAGGCCAGTATATATTCCGAGTCAAACTTAAACAAAAGTTGGTTTATACTCAAGATGGAGAATGGCAAAGATTAAACTTAAGGACCGATTCGAGGACGTGAAAATGAGGTATGAGTTAGTTGATCTCATCACTTAAAGAAGTCGATCGAAGAGTATGGCTTCAGTACATGTTTCACTTTCTTTGTGAGAGCAGTTTGTTAATCTCAAATAAAGGCATCAGGCAATTCATCATGCTAAGGATGAATTTTAATCAGTTTACGTGAAGCAGAACGATGATATCATTCCAAATTACGGTTTACTTGATTCACATGAATTGGAAATGATGATTTTGCCTTTGTCAGAGCCAGATGAGAAGCGTGGAGTTACTGACTTCTATTTGTACCTTGAACAGAGGCGTATGATTGTTTGGACCAACCTCATCTGGAAATTGGAATGTTATCATTATAATAGCAGATAATTATGTTCTTCGAGATGTCAGATGATTTATAAGACAGGGAATGGTTAGTCTTTCACCTGAACATGAGATTCAAGTGGGCAGCGCGTCGACAGGTCATGATGCATAATGTTGAAGGCCTCTGTCCTTTCCAAGCAGGTATTATAAACAGGCGTCGGAAAGTATATGTCAAGTCTTCTGTGTAAAATGTAGACCAAAAGTGTCCGCCGAGATGAAACAGAGCGGTAATCTTTAGCATTTTATGTAGAGAGGGGTATATATTAAGGTCCTCGATATTGATGGAGGATGGTGACAGATAGGACATGGTTCACAACATGCATATGTAGTATAAGCACCTTGCACTGGTGGAGTGGGATTCCAGACATGTTCAGATCGTGAAGAGTATGTGAGGTTCACGACGATATAGCAAAAGTAGCTAAGCTTGTGCAGCGTATGCTACAGTAGGAGTGTAGTGACACAGCCTTCTTCATGACATTGGTGGCACACGATAAATAACGATAGATGATTGTGGTTGAAGATTGTTTCTTTTTGAAGATAACCCTGATGATAATATTCTGTTTTCGAAGAACATTTTTCGTTCGTATTTAATTTTATTTGCGTCCAATAACGTCTCTTGTATTGTATATCTGAAGTATTGCTTCCAGTTGCGTACACAGCTACCGCATGTAGGATGATAGAATACGCGTTGTGTTTTATGTTTCTTGATAGATTTTAACTTTTCTTTAATTGCAACGTTTTTTTGCAGCGTCTGTGGGCTGTCTTTATAGCCTTGACTTTCTTCTCTTTACATGTCAATGATAGGTCTTAATTTTTGTCTCATAAACGTAGCCACTGGAGCTTATGTTTTATGCGTAGAAATAGTCGACTTGAAGTCATCGCTAAGGTTCGACCAATATAAAGGTGTGGTATACTGTCAATAAAAGTGGTAGTTAATTAATTTAATCAAAGTAAGAAACCAAACTGATGATGGGTGAAGATTTATGGTGGAACCATATGACATCAAAAATTGAATGTGAAAGTTGAAGATGAAGTGGAGAGGAGATTGAGATGATGAGAAATATTTATAGTTTGTGCGGGTGGGGACTTGCTAGCGTCAAAAATAAGCGATATGCAGTCATTACATAAGAATGATCAAAAAGTTCAAAAAAAAAGACATTAAGAAAGTCACGTGACCGTTTTGCTGAATGACATATTTTTTTTAATAAAATAAAATATGGGACATTTTCAGTAGTATCATGTGTAGAATATTACTTGCTAAGTGGCAACTAATAAGTACACCATTTAAAGACTATGAACCACAAACTGATCCTTAAGATTGCGCTGGCAGAATAGCGCAACTTTGACCTTGCCATCTATTTGTATAGAAAAGATTTGTTTTGTTTTACAAAGATATCCATATATTGGGTCATTGACTCGCGTTGTATTGAGCATTCAAAGTGTGGCCCTCGAAAGTACAATGACCACAAACTACGTGTTTCGAACGGCAGGCAAAATTGAGAATGTTTGCAGTACGATAACTAATTATCGCATCTTATATCTTTGTATCCGATTATCCAATACTTAAATCATTATCACGGCATGCGTTCATGTTACGTGTCGAAGGTGAGAATTGAAAACCATTCTTAAATTACTCGATCCACAAACTGACAATTTTAGTAGGTGTGGCGTAATGACGTCGCAATGAGTATTCCAAAATCTACAGGTGTGAATCTATAGGACGCGTAGATGGATCCAGAAAGATGCATCCTTGTAAGTCATTCTGATGCGATGACGGATTAATAATGAAGGAACCATGCTCATATCGCCGCTATAACCCTCAAGCTTATTGTAGCATGGGAGTAAGCTACCCTTGATTATCCAGGTCCTCTTCAGCGACAATGCATGTTATATAATAAGTTGATTTACGTGAATGGCTCCACAGCATAATATCCCTGTGAATGAATTCCGACCATGCAAGCCCTGCTTACTATCAGCAAGGGGCGGAACTCAGACTGAACATGATGCATCGCGCTTAATTATGCAGCGTTGTGTGATATCGTCATTGACGAACTGTCGCGTTGGTGGATCCTTAACCATGTATTCCTGTGATAATATTCTGCTAATGAAAGCCCTGCTTGCTATTCGCAAGGGGCGGAACATCGCTCGAAATCCCTTGCTGCGCATATTTCATCCTCTTCGCCTTATACTCTGCTGGTCGACTTCCGCATTGACAAATTCACATAAAATTATCTCTAGAGTTGTAACCTACACTTGACACTCATGATAACGATAGCACCCGCGACAAACCTATCCTGCAACCATGTTGAAACAACTGTGAATTTCAAATGTACGATGGGCGATTGCAATCTAAGTTGCAGCAATATTGCGAATTACTTTTTCGGGCGTAGAAGGGTACAGTCATGCCTCTGATAAATTAATTAATTCACTGCGATCGATCATTTAAGTAGTTAGAGGTATAACTGTATTAGTGGTCGTTGGTTTATACGGATGTTAATTAAATGAGATAAATAATTTTATACTATATGAAAGTTCCTAGAGGCATACCCATGCTTATAACAATGCATAGAGTAAAATTCGATTCAGGGTACACAATGGTGTCATATTTGTTATAAAAGAGTACTATCTTGTCTGGGATAGCCATGTTGGCGTTTGTACATTAAACAAATTCTCGTCAGGTACCCAGCAATTTAACATGATGCATAATTCATAGCCCGATCAGCGATACTCTCAAGCATAATACCTTGAAAAAAACTTTCTCAGGTTTATCCATGCTAACAACTGAGAATGGGTTGTAACTGCGTTGGGGGTGATATAATAAGTATTACTGCATATTAAAAAATGCTTTCAAGGATATCCCTAACACTGTTTTGCATAAATCATTTAACAGACTGGGATATCCCTCGCGGTATTCATTCTAGAAAAAAAGACATCATCAGGGATATCCATGATGGCTCCTCCGCATAAGAAATTTTCGAAATAGGGATATCCCTACTCTGATTAGGAGTTCAAAAACAGACATGCTAGGCGTATCCCTACATGTGTAGGGTCATAAATATTAATATTACAGGGTAGCCCTTGGATAAACCCAGGCAAAAGGTTGGAACTTATGAACGTTATCCCAATTTATGAATTATTTGAATACGACTTTATATCAGGGATATCCCTACATGAAAATTATGATTTTCTTAAAATCCAATCATGGATAACCCTGGGTCTCAAATAATATTCTAAATTACAGAATCAGGGGTATCCATGGTTATATTTATGCGTTGATTAAAATAATGTCGGCATAAATCGAAAATGCATTTATATAAAATATCACAATATGTCTGGGGTACCCTTGTTAACATATTAACCGAATAAAATATGTTGCCATGGAGACAAATTTAACCGAAGGCCGAAGTTGCCATGGTTACAACAGCACAAAACTATGCATTACATATATATTATGTCTGCACAATCAATTTCATAAATAATATGCTTGAATAATTGTGTGAATTGGATTTGTATCAAATTGTTCATTTTCATATTTACATTAATAACTTGTGATTTATTATTAGAAGCATAAATTTAGTGTTCCTTTCTATTTGTACATTGTAAAATTAGATTACTTTCATAATCATTGCTTACAATTGTGCCCTTACTACAATTACTAATCACGTTGTTATTTTTAGCCACAATTCAATTAATCTCTACACGTTTACTTGTCAGTTTCACAATGTTCAGATAATTGGTTTTACGTTATTGAAAGCTTCGCTTTTACGTCAGAATGGCAAATTTAAAAGTCATTGGGAAAAATCATTAGGAATGTCCTTACAGAGTCCGAGACTTGGTGAAGTTGGAAAGTGTGTCCTCCTGGAGGTAATTCTGGGTATAGTTGAGGCGCCAATGGTATCCAGCCGAGTCCTATAAGGAATTTGTTCTAATTTCCTACTCATTAATTGTCAGTGATACGTCTCGGATGAAGTTTTTCATATGAAGCATGTTCTAAATGTCCTTTCGATAATTTCGACCATGATATTTGTCAGATACCTGGGATAAGAAGTTCCTCTGGAAGGATGCGACTGGTGTCTCTGTGGAGATCTTTTGATAGCGGTTTAAATACAATATCTGAAGCTTTCGAACTTGAATGTAATTTTCAAGTGACGAATGTGTCCTAAGTATGTATTGGCAGTCGTTTTCTTAATAGGATGGGTTGAATTTGATCTTCAGATTCTCTATACTTCTCAAACTTATCGGTTTTCTATCGCTCTTTAGTTGATGCATCGGCTGTTTCCAATTATCGTTTTACTAATTTTAATGGGTAATTGGGTTTGTTCTGCTTTAAGCTTTGATGAGAATCGTTGGCATCGCGAATAATCTTTGTCTAAAGCTTGTTAATGACTGTTTTAGAACCCGACTTAAAACGTTACTGGTAATATTGCGATCTGTTCAAAGAACTATCAACTGATGAATGTCATTAGATCGAATAAAATCATGTCTGATATTTTAAGCAGCGGTGAATTCGATTCTAAAGCTTGTTAGTTGAGTGTACTATTGTTTTTGGATTTGTAACTGAGCAAATGCGGTATATTGTTCGTTGCCGTAATTTATTGAATTGCGAAGATGCTGGTGTCAAACATTTATTGGTTTCGTGAGTGATAGTTCTGAGACAGTTAATTTGACTTCTGAAAGCTATTCAGAGACGTACCTGAAAGTTATCGCAGTATGAAGAGCAGGAACGACCTAAAACTGTCAATGAAGCACTTTGTGTGAGGATGTTTCTTACATTTGAAGCTTTCGCTAATGATTTCGATTTCGGATCCTGTGGAGAATTGTCAGCTTGATTTGAAGACGTACCTGATTCAAAAACGACGTGATTTCTGTCGCAGTGACCTATTTTATGGTCAGAGATCAAGAATGGAGTGAGTGTCACACATCTGAGACTTCCTGTAGATTGTCAGCGATGAAAAATGGACTACGTACCTGGTTCTAAATTTTTACTGCTGCGACAAACCTGTGAGTTTGTCAGTATTATTAATGGAGCGATTTACTTACCTGAAGCAATGTGTAATACTATTTCCTGTATAATTGTTAGCGATGAGAAATTGGACGACGTACCTGATTCAAGAGCGATGAAATTTGTCGCGGCGACCTGTTTAATAGTCAGTATTCAATAATGGGGTCGTTGTCACTTACCTGACGCTTTCTATAGTTTGTCAGCGATGAAAAATGGACGACATACCTGGTTTCGGGATGAATACTACTGCGACGACGACCTGTGGGTTTGTCAGAATGGAGCCGTTTACTCACCTGAAGCAGTGTGTAATTTTTTATTCCTGTGAAATGGTCAGCAATGCGGATAGGACGACGTACCTGGTGGTGGTGGAAGATTCGACGACGACGATGATGGATGTAAAAGAGAAAGAAGAAATGGATTGTGGGAGGTGATGAAAAGTTTTCTTAGCGTGGTCGAGACGCTAGCGGCGACGAATGAGCATTCACGGATTCTCACTTGATATCCACATTTAGTCTGATGGGCTTTAGTCAGCCGGAACGACGCTCGGTGAGCCAATTGAACCGCTTCATTCTATCTAGCGCGCGCGCACTTTCTCATGGTATCCACATTTAGCCCACTGCGCTGAGTCAGACAACCGACGCTCTGCGAGCCAACCATTTCTGCCGTTTTCGGGCGGTCAGACGAAATGACGTCGCCGTTTGCCCTTCCGACCAACCACCGCCGCCCCCCCCCTCCCCCAACCAATCAGGGCCAACGCAAAACTGAAATGGTATCCACAAATGCTCCAATACATTATAGAAGACTAGGTCCTGGCCCTGCGGCCCTGCGCTTCGCTCCGGGGCAGGGTTCCTCGCGTTGCTTCGGAGTTGTAGATACCAATTTGTGCAATCTCAAGGAAATGAGTTGATGCCTGAGGCATATATTCCTTAGTCTGTGCGTAGATATATACATATAGATAGATTAACCCCTTAGCTCTAACTTTACGGTTTTTAAATAGATATCCCTATTTGATTTCGATACATATTATTGATTGCCAGCAAGCTCTTATTAACTAAGTGATATTCTCAGAGTTGGTAGATATTCTTTCCGATACACTTTCCTGAGTTGTTTATTTCATCATTCGGAAGTGGGTGGCTAGTTATATTGAGTTGTGATTTAGTTAGTTAGAGTAAGTCTGCGGAGGTTTACAGGTCTTTGTCACTTGAAAGGAGGCAGGTAGTTAGATTTAGGATAATACGATAACTTTGCTTCATATGAAAGTGGACATGTTGAGTGTAATGAGTTACGGTTGTTAGCATGATTGTTACAGTTATGAGATTTGAGAGGTATTATCATGTGCTGACCTTTGCAAAGATGTCACTGTTGTGAACGGGATGAATGTGGTATAAGTTAATATTGTCAAATAAATAAGAACATCAAACATACAACAACCACACATAACCACAACTCCCCCATTTATCGTTCAAAATTTCTCTAAATCGAATCACAGATATATAACATCAATCCGACATCGAAACAATTTAAAAATTAAATCTGCGACATCTCGTTGCGGAGATATTGATATATTTGTTTCTGGTGGTTGGAATATTCCTCACCTTATCAAACATACAACAACCACACATAACCACAACTCCCCCATTTATTGTTCAAAATTTCTCTAATTCGAATCACAGATAAATAATATCAATCCGACATTGAAACAATTTAAAAATTGAATCTGCGACATCCCGTTACGGAGATATTGATAAACTTGTATTAGTGGTTGGAACATTCATCAACCTGCCAATTCACAACAACCTACCTCCACATTCATTATCAAACAAGCATTCCTGTATAACAACTATGGCCACTCCCAAAACCCCATCTGAGGATAACATGGAGATAACAACCTCTGCAGACATTGATTTAGCCAGCCAGCCCAGACTTGATTCCTCAATCTGGGCAAATAAAAGCAACAATATCAATAGTACTCCCACAACTCCCAAATCCAAGAGTAAAACATCTGGACCCACTGTTAAGTCAAAGACATCAAAGAAAGAAGGACCTAGTAAGCCTGGCAAGGTTACAAAGTCTAAGTCAAAGAAAAAGACTTCCCCCCCACCCCCTCCTATGGTTCAGTTCAACAACATTGACTTAAGTAGTGATCCCATATCCTCCCTAGACTTTACTCAAGGACCAAATTTATTCATGGAGCCAAGAATACCTCATAATAAGAAAAGACCACTCTACATTTCAACTGAAGGCTCTCAAACACCAAGAAAAGTCCTAAAGATGATTACTGCAGAAGACACAACCAAACAGTGTGGCTGTCTATGTCTACTTCATAGTAGCCAAAACATAGACCTTAACATGGATAGTACACCTCACCCTGTGACGACAACAGAGAGCAACAAGCCTACAAACAGCTATGTGTCTCCTACCTCCCCTTCTTCACCTTCTTTAAGTCCATGCCTCCACACTCCTACTAATACAATCTGCCCTCCTTCCAAGACAAAACCCTCATCCACAACCCTATCTACCTCAAGTCCTGCTAGCACTATAACTTCTTGCTCATCTTCTACCACTGCTACCTCCAGTGTCACTCCTTCTCCCTCTGGTCCTACTAAGAGAAATCTAAATACTAATAGAACAGGTTTTAACAGTGCGGATGAAGCCCTCTTTGCTGCAAGAGATAATATTGTTGAAGCATACAAGCTAACTTCTGATAGAGATCTCAAAACTCAAATTCTAGACTTCCTGAACATCTTCAGGGAATACACTGAGAATAACTTCAAATCACTACCCCTCCATAAGAAAAATTATACAAATACCAATGAACCATATAACTTACCTCCCCCCAAAGACCATACAGCCCATCCAAGTCAATCCAACAATAACTGGAGGTTTAGTCATGGTGCTAGGGACATAGGACAAAGTTTTGCCCAAGTACTAGCTAAAGGACCTAATATGGTCCCACAACTAGGTAAGGCCCCTGCCCAACAATTAGCTAATAAAAACACAGTTCCTCTCTTAAGGACAAATTCTCGAATAATAAAACCATCTGAAGATAAGAAGGTCATCACCTTGGTCATCACAAAAGGGAGTTCAGTGCCAGTGCACCAGCCCAATTTGATAAGAGACAAGATCAATAAGGCAATGGGCAAAGTTGCCATATCAAGAATCCATACCTCCCCTAAGAATAACATTGTCCTCACCTGTTTTAAGTCCACCCCAGAGGAAATGATTTCCAATAAACCCAAGTGGGAAAATGTCTTTCATGATTGGCCTATTAGCAAGATCCAACAAGTTGAGTGCTGGCCCACTGTGGTAGTCCATAGTGTCCCCAGTTACCTTCCAATAACATCTTTTGCAGAAGAAGTTACAACCTTTAATGAGAATATAACTATCCAGGGTGTGCCAAGATGGCTCACTGGTACACCTAAGGCAGCCCATGGCTCCTTGGTACTTACATTAGGATCTGAAGAACAAAAAGATAGAATCCTGAAGTCAGGAATCTTGATTGCAGGCTTACTTCTCAAGACTGTCAATTATGCTCCAAATACTTCCAAAGTTCTTTGCAAGAATTGTATGAAATATGGCCACTTTTCCTTAACATGCAAAAGGAAACCAGTGTGTGCTTTCTGCAAAGGCAATCATCTCACCTCTAGTCATATCTGTTTAACTTGCAAAGCATCCACTAATTGTGAACACCACCCCTCTCTATGTTTCAATTGCAACTCTTCCTCACACAATACCTTGGATAAACAAAATTGTGAATTTTATAAGGCACTTATATGATAGAACAACTAATTATTTGCCAACACAATACTGCCAAGGGCAAAGACATTACTCAATCCCTCTTTGAAGTTTCAATGCAAGGGAAAGCTACAATAGTTTGTGTACAAGAGCCATATGTTTACTTCAACTCTTCAATACAATCCTTTACCTCCCTATCCCATCCAAATTACCACATGATTTTACCCAACAGTAACACAAGTGTGAAGCCAAGGGTAGTAACATATATTAACAAGACTTCTTCCTATGATATTTCAGCTAGGACTGATCTAATCTCTGATCCTGACATGCAATTGTTTGAATGTACATCAACAGTAGAAAGTTTTTACATTATTCACATATATAATGAGAAATCTAATATAGAAGGAGTTAGTCAGACTACCTTCCAAAGATTTCTTGAACTTGACCTTTCTCTAGACAAACCATTCCTTTTCTTAGGTGATATGAATCTTCACCATCCTTGGTGGAATCCCCTGATTACCAATCCAGTATCTCAAGCTACCAAACTCTATAACTTTCTTCAGTACCATAAAGCAAGTCTGCTGGTTGAGTCAGAGGTTATAGAAGAGTTTGGAGGCACCTTTCATAGATCTAACTCTAAAAATATTTCAATCATTGACTTGGCTTTTGCTTCTAATTTTAAAAATGTATCCTGGTATAATTGGCATTATGGAGAGAGCACTGGGTCAGACCATGAAGTTATCTTCTTTGAAGCTAGGTTCCAAATTTCACAAAATCAAGTTTCATGTTTACCAGCAAAATTTAACCTCAAAAAGGCTGATTGGAAAGCTTATAGGCAAAATCTTAAATCTAGTGAAGTGAGATTCAGCCTACTTCTCCAAAATGCCATTCTGACAAAAAATCATGACCTAGTGGCTAAGTTACTTCAGAATATCATTTTAGAGGCAACACAAAATGCAATCCCTAGATCAAAACCATCTAAACATTCCAAGGCTTGGTGGACAGATGAACTAACTTTTCTTAGGAAAGAATATCATGCCCTGAAAAGAAAAGCCAAGAAGTCTTGGTCACCTGAAGACATTGAAAATGCAAGGGTATCAAGAAATCACTATTTCAGAAGTATCTCCTTTACCAAAAAAGAGCATTGGGAATCTTTTCTTGCTGAGGCCAAAGATAGAAGTCTATTTACTGCCTTTAATTACTCAAATCCAAAATTTCATCAGCCTTCCCTTATTCCAACTCTAGTTTACAAAAGCCCTGATGGGGGGCAAGTAATTGCTTCAAGTTTTGCAGATAAGTGTAATGCATTAGTCGAATCTCTGTTTCCTCAAAAAAACCCAATGCGAACAGATGTAAACACTGGAGCAGGAAATACAGCATTAGTTGATGCTGGAGTGCCTTCTGATCCATTTGAAGAGACAAGTTATTTATCATCTATATCTCCTAATTTAAAGCTAAATTCACTTTCTTTGCATGCTTCTCCAGATATAAAAGATTCAAATCAATATACCTGGCCTTTCCTTAGCCTGACAGAGCTCTACAAAGCAGTACCAGACAAAAAGACTTCCCCTGGAAAGGACTCTATTGACTGGACTATGATCAAACATGCTCTGGATGCTATCCCCCAATTCTTCTTAACAGCATATACATTTCTATTCCAATGTGGCAAACATCCATCAGTATGGAAAGAGTCAATTGGCATTATCATACCTAAGAAAAACAAGCCTGATTACTCAGTTCCTAAAGCATATAGACCGATATCACTAATTCCTTGCCTCTCAAAACTTTTAGAAAGAATATTTTCACAAAGAATTTCATTTTTAGCAAATATTCATCCCCATATCCTCCATCCTAGTCAGATGGGAGGTAGAAAACAAAGGTCTGCTATTGATGCAGTCCTGCTACTCCAAAACTTTACAGAAAACAGTTTTTCTAAGAATAAGGTTGTTTCCTCTGTTTTTCTGGATATAATGGGGGCATTTGATCAATTGCAGCCAAGTAAGCTCATAGACATCCTCCAGAGAAAAAAACTCCCAACATGCTTTATTTCCTGGGTTGATTCTTTTCTTTCTCATAGAAAAATTTCTCTTCTGTTCAATGGGCAACTTAGTCATGTTTACTCTGTAACTGGTGCTCCACAAGGAAGCCCTATCTCACCTCTCTTATTTCTCATTTCAATTAGTGAACTCTTCTCTAATACTCCAATGAGCAATGCCCTTGAAGTTTCCTATGTTGATGATATTTGTATCTCTTACAGTTCTTATTCAGTTTCAAAGAATATTAGAGAGCTTCATAAATATCTTCGTTCCTTTTTTGCAAGAGCTGATTCCCTATCCATTGTTTTTGAAAAATCCAAATCAGAGCTTATCCATTTTTCTAAAGGTAAGAAAACACTTAGCAATGCTCTCCAAACTGAAGATTTTTCCTTAGAACCTAAGTCTACAGTCAAGTGGCTTGGAATATGGTTACAAAACAATCTCAAATTTAAAACCCATGTGGAAAAAAGAGTGCATCTTGCCCAAGGGGCTATGCAAAGACTTTTTCAACTTTCTTCCAAATCCAAAGGCTTAGGATTCAATGCACTCAGACAGCTCTACCTTAGTTGTGTCATCCCTGTGTTAGACTATGGCTCAGTACTATGGTATAGCAAATATGGCACAGAGAAGCTTTCTAATATGTGTGATAAAATCCAGAAGCAAGCCATTCCAAGAATAACAGGAGCCTTCAGATCTAGTCCAAGCAAGGCCTTGGAAGTTGAGGCAGCCCTGCTCCCAACTAGAGTCAGGCACTATAAGTTAGCTTCATTTTATGCAATGAGAATTCTTAAATTTCAAACCAATCATCCACTATATCTTACTCTCTCATCTAATCTTACTGATGAGCTTGCACTACCCACTGAAAAGACTGACATAGGCATGCTTGCATTCTTAGAAGATAAGCCTAGTGGTCAACTTCAAAGAATAGCTAGTATACTCAAACCAAGTTCCAAGTTGCTAAACCTAGAGCCCCTCAATGCCAAGTGGATGCCTCCTTGAAGGACAGAGAACATTTCTGTATCTGTTAGCAGCTCTGACAAAACAAAAGCAAAAGAAGAACACCTTTTACTATTTAGTTCCATTCCTTCTTCATTTTATATTATCTATACAGATGGCTCCTTAGTCAAGGACAAGGGCTGTGGTATAGGTATAGTCATGTACCTTCCATACACAAGGGAGCTCAAGTGTCTCTCATTTTTCCTAGGGAAGAACATTGGCATTGCTGATGCAGAGACTTATGCAATATATAAAGCACTTAAACATCTCATTTCTTTAAAACAAAATGCTGAATGTTATATTTTTTCTGACAGTCAAGCAGCTTTGCAGAAAATAACCACAGCTACCAACTTTCATTCATTCAAAATAAGATCTCTGTGCAGCAAATTGGAAGTCCAGCTACATTGGTGTTCCGGACATCAAGGAATCCAAGGCAATGAACTTGCTGACAACCTAGCAAGGAAAGGTTTAGATCAATAAGCACTGAGCAAGGATCAATTTTCATCCCACTCCTTTTTAAAAGAAGAAATTAGAAAGAGAATCAAATTAGCCTGGAACTCTGACTGGACTAAGCAAGTGCTTAGGGAGGAAGAGGGCAGAAAGGCTGTGGGCTTAGGGAGATTTTACAGGATTTCTGCAAGGAAAACCATTCCTATTCTTAATTTCAAATCAATTAAACTTCAAAAATACTCCAGGGGAACTCAGTCCTCATATTTCCAGGCAAGAACAGGGATTGGCAACACCCTGGCCTATCTTAAGTTGATTGGAAAAGTGAGCAGTGACATTTGCAACTTCTGTCACAGGAAGAAGCAAACAATGCAACATCTGCTATTACACTGCCCCCACTTCTTAGCAGATAGGAAAATGGTTTATGAAGGACTGGAACCTTTTAATTTACAAATACTCTTTAATACTAATGTTGGCAGGGAAAAACTACTTAGATTCCTCGAGGTATCTAAGTGCTTATCTCTGGAAAAACAGCAAATACAAATTTAACCATCACTTATTACTCAAAAAATAAATAATCACCAAAAAAATATTAAACTAAATTAAATGAAATGCAAATAAATGAAGATAATTTCATTGGAACAGAATGAAGGAATTACATATTACTGAAGTGGAATCTGAATGTTATGTTAATTCATTTGTGGAGTTGGTTTGGGAGTTTGGCAGGGTCATTAATAAAGTTATGAGCTATGCGGACCTTTGCATAGGGGAATTAAGTCAAATCATTTTGTATAATTTTGTGTATAATTTTTTTTAGATCAATTGTCATAGCTTTAAGGCTCAATACAAAATGATTTAAAAAAAAAAAAAAAAAATAAAAAAAATAAATAAGAAATGTATGATGAATATATCTAAATACATTGTGCGGAGAGCCCCCTATTTATATACAAATATTCTCGCTTAGTGTTTGACCCACCATGTCAAACACATCAAACATATTATGATCCACTTAGCTCCTGACCTCACACGTGCTGTATGGTGCACCTGATGCGATCCACATCACGGTTATTTAGATCGCCGATGTTGATAGCACAACACTCCCCCTGTTGGTAACAACTCATGGTGCTACTGGATTTGCACTGGTGACTCTACCTTGGTAAGACCGTCAGCCAGCTTTTTCGAGGTAGGTACATAGACCACTTCAACTAAGCCCTTCTGGTGTTGCTCATGACAGTAGAAGTTTCTTAAAGAAGTATGTTTTGATCTTCTGTGGTTGTCATGGTTCTTAACAAGCGATATTTCTGATTCGTTGTCCACGTAAAGCCTTGTGCATTTTGCTCCCGTGATGCGATCAGTGACGTTCAGTTCCTGTAGCAATGACTTTGTCCATTGAAGTTGTCGGCAGGTCTCCGTAGCTGCAAGGTATTCAGCTTCTGTGGTGGACAGGACAACCTCTCGTTGGAGATGCGATCGCCAGCTCACTGGCCCAGACAATAGCAATATTAGTGTCCCTGAAGTCAATCTGCTAGTTGACGGGTCCGCTGCAAAATCTGCGTCAGTGTATGCTTCAATTGTGGGTTTGCCCACTGATCTAGTAAAGATAATTCCCCAGTCCGGTTCTTTTGCGATGTATCTCAATACACAAAGTGCTGCCTGGAGATGCTCATCTGAAGGGTTAACTAAGAACCGTGCTAGGTGGTTTACTGCAAAGGCAATATCAGGTCTTGTGTTGTTCGCAAGGAACTGTCATGAGCGGCATGTAGACAGCTGACAAGAGCAAGAACAAGATCCATGATGCCAGGCTATGGATGCCGTCCTACATAATACACGAGATAGATGCATTACCACTTGGCTAAAAGACCAGACCAGAAATCATAGAACACTATGATCTGGCTATCTCCATATATATATTATACAACAGAGGCATTCCTGACATTACCCCTCCTATAATATATATATGCCTAGTCTCCGTAAGCTAAACCCATACTTGCTTACTAAGCCAGAACTGAATACACACAAAGTGGATAACAAAGTGCCAGTGCTAGACCTTAAAGTTGTTCTATGATTATGTCATGAGCGGCATGTAGACAGCGGACAAGAGCAAGAACAAGACCCGTGATGTCAGGCTATGGATGCTGTCCTACATGCCGCTCATGACAGGAACTGCAGGCCACCAATAATTGAGTTGTATTTTGTTACGTGCTCTAATGCACTCTTCTGGTTGTTCGGGAGCATTAGACGCTCAATAGGGGATGATGCAGGTTTGCAGTCTGTCAGACCGTGCCTGTCGATTAGCGTTCGGGCATATTTACCCTGAGATAATGCAAGGATTTCTTTCCTTGGGTGGCTGATGTGGATGCCTAGAAATAGGTCTGTGTTCACTGTCTTTAGCTTATACTTTTTATGTAGGGATTGCATCAGGTTTTCTATTTTCCCTAAGTTGGGTCCTATGACTTGTAAGTTGTCTACATGCATCACCATAGAAAGGTCCTTGTGGGAGTTTGTATACAGACACACGTCTGATGTTGTTGGATGGAGACCTTGTCTGGCAAGCGTGGCTTTTGCGTCACTGTACCATTTTGCAGCTGCTTGCTTGAGACCGTAGAGTCCTTTTTGAAGGAGTATAATGCATCCTTTCTCAAAGCTTTTTGGCATCTCCATGTAAAGATCTATGTCAAGGTCAGGATTTAGGAAGGCGGTTGGGACATCACCTTGTCTTCGATGCCAACCAAATTGGTGGGCCAACACGAGCATGATTCTGCCGGTTTCAGGGCGTGGGGTTGGTGCAAAAGTTTCCTAGTAATCTATGCCCTGTCTCTGGGTAAAGCCCTTTGCGGTACATCGAGCCTTCCATCTCTCAATGCTGCCGTCTGCTTGGAACTTTTTCTTAAATACCCATTTACACTTCATTGGTTTGCGTCCTTGAGGGAGTTGGGTGCGTGGATGATCTTAATGGCTCCTTTTGTTAAAATGATAAAATTATATTCACTAATAATGATAGGAATTATATTTTATATGTGAGGAGATAATTGTTTGAACGAGTATAATTATAATGGAAGATAAATAAAGTAGTAGTGATGGTTGTGGATGATGAAGGAAAGTGGTGGGAACACCAGATTATATACATTTTGTGTGACAAGGTTTGTGAGAAGAGAAAGTGAAGTGAATAAGGAAAATACAAAAGTGGGAAACCAAAACTATCCCACCGACGATCTTTCTTAGTGTTAAATGTAATCATTTAAGTGACAAACTGTGAAATGACTTAAGACATTGCAATAATTAATCTATTGAAATTAATTATGCAAGAAATATTTGTGCAAAATTATGCACAACTATTATGGAATAAATTAAAGCAAAGTATAAGACTTATGAATTCTATCTAGGATCAGACCTAGCATAGATGTGTACAGGGTATAATAATCTAGCAAGGACTTATGATTGAAATCAATATCATGCAAGTGACAAAGCTTATTTTGACAAATAAAATATACAAGGGGTCAAAATATAGTTTGGTTGGAATGTACCAGGGGTTAGATTATGCATGAGTATGTTCTAGGATATAGACTTTGGCATGGGTCTAGATAAGACAAGGGTTTATAAATGTTGAGGTGTTGGATCGCGCTTTGACGCTAACTAACTAGCTTGTGCATTAGCGCAACTAGTGGAAAAGATGTGGCTATCTGGACGCTAAGAGTGATCGTCGGTGGGATAGTTTGGGTCTCCCACATTTGTATTTTTCTCATTCACTTCACTTTCTCTTCTTATTAACCCTGTCACCCAATATGTATATAGTCTGGTGTTCCCACCACTTTCCTTCATTATCTTCACAACCATAATCACTTCTCATTAAGATTATCAAGTTATCTTTATACTCTGACAACATTGTTCACTATCATCTACTTTATAAAATATAATTCTACTACTTTACGGTGAATATAATTTTATAACCTTTAATAGGTTATGAGCCCGGCTAGCTCTACCTCTGCCTCTCATAAATAATCTATCATAGTTGAACATTCACTGACCTTTTGACAAACCAGACTCAGATCATTGAACTCAGAATGGATCGAACAAGAAGTTCTTTTGCCAAACTCAATGGCTCCTCAAACTACCTAGTTTGGTCTATTAAGATGAGATCATACCTTACTGCGCAAGACCTCTGGGATGTTGTCGACATATCTTCATCCAAACCCTTAGCACAGAATCTGATGTCTTCAAACTCAAAGGCAACGTCAATGATTATCCTATCTTGTGAAGATCATATTCTTCAACTTCTCGATCCTAATGATTTAGCTGCAAAAATATGGAGAAAGTTGGAATAACTCTATGGACAAGTTGGCTTCAGTGCCAGACATCTTGCATTTCAATCTCTTGTTTCAACCACCATATCCTCTTGTGACTCTATTGATGAATACATAGATCAGTTCCGAAGCAAAGTTAACAGTCTATCTCAATTGACATCATCACCTCTGCCACAATGGCTATTACTGTCAATATTCATCAATAATGTCTCAAGCCAATATGAAGCTTGGGTTCAATCAGTCATGCAGCAGGTACGAAGCCAAAAAATATCTGAAGACTCACATTCATACCTTGATGAAGTCATTGCAAGCTTGCTAGATGAGGCAAGAAGATTAGGATACACAAAGGTTGAACATGAAGGAGGGACTACTGCTTTGACTGCTCGGAAGCCAGCTAAAGCAAAGCCAATATGCAGATATTGTGGAAAAATACACAAGTCAGAAAATTGTTGGCAGGAATTTCCGGATAAAAGACCAACAGCCAGACTTACTACAACTGCGCAACTTGGGAACCAAAGGCAGACAAACAATACAGATATCTCATACAGCATAGCTTTCCTGACAAAATCACATCAACAAAATTGCAACACTTGGATATTAGATAGTGGGGCAACACAACATATGTGCAATGACAGGACTCAATTTACCATGTTAGAAAATTATACAACAACCATTACTACAGCTAATAATACTAACATGAAGGCCTGTGGCAAAGGAGATATACGGCTGGTCACTCGGAATAGGACAACTTTCACATTGCTGAATGTTCTATATGTACCAGAACTTGCTTCAAACCTCCTGTCAGTCTGCTGTGCAATGACAAATCCACATATGAGATTTAATTTTCTACAAGGTGAATGCCAAATCATGTTCAAGGACACTCTTCTTGCTACGGCAACTCAAAAAGATTCACTTTTGGTCTTAGAAACAATACGTCCTACTGCAAATCTTACAAAGTCAACTGACAGTCAAACCTGGCATAAGCGACTTGGGCATCTAAATAGGGAATATATGTCAAAGCCAACAATTCAAGCAGTCACTAATGGCATTAGTGAATTCTCGTGTGATACATGCCTAAAAAACAAGTCAACTCGCATTGTATCAAGAGCCACAGTTACCAAAGCTAAAAGACCACTCGAAAAAATCCACTCTGATCTAGCTGGTCCAATAACTCCAGAATCACTAGGTGGAAATAAGTACTTAGTTACATTTACTGATGATTTCAGTCGATTTTCTTGGGTGTTTCCTTGTGCTAAGAAATCACAGTGCTTGGATATTTTTAAGATGTTCAAAAAGGCAGTTGAGAATGAATTTAATCAAAAAATTGCCTTCTTGCATTGTGATAATGGGGGCGAATATACTAGTCAGGAATGGAAAAAGTTCTCACAACAAGAAGGGATTCAGTTACTCTATACTGTTCCATACACGCCTGAACAGAATGGTGTTGCAGAAAGATTAAATCGAACCTTGTTTACCACAGCTCGCTGTTTTGTGAATGACACACCAAACCTCAACAAGTCACTATGGGCAGAGCTTATTCGTACGGCTTGTTACATCAAAAATCGTGTTCCATCCAGCTCTAATAAGGACTTCAAATCATCATATGAAATTTTGTTCAATAGATCACCAGCTCTAGACCATTTACGCATTATTGGATCAGCATGTTATACAAACAAAACTGGGAAACAATTGGGCAAACTTGATGAAAGGGCCAGTGAAGGATTTCTAGTTGGATACGAGTCGGAAAATATCTACAGAGTCTATGATCCTTCAACTAACAAAGTTTTTCGAAGTCGAGATGTTGTCATTAAAGAAATGACAGAATCAAGGGAAAATCAAGATATTATTTCTCAGAAATTAACTACAACAAACGAGCACAATTTTGTTCCAATGAATAGCCACATCTTTGATAACAATGTTGAATCAAAAAACTCCAATAGTCTAGGCAGATCTCCTGAGCAAGAAGAACAATCACCTTCTATGAATCAATACCACACTGCTCAGTCTATTCAACTTCCTGAAGTCGAATCATATGATGAATCATCAATTGATGAACTTGCAGACCCCAAGTACGAAAGATATGCAACCTCTTATAGAGATCCATTCCTCCCAAGAGCTTTTGTGGCCAAGTGTCTGGCAGCTGCTGACTCAAATAACAACTTTGTTCCTGACACTCTTGAGCAAGCAATGCAATGTCCTCAATCTAGGCTATGGGCGTCGAGTATGAGAGAAGAGATAAGATCAATGTATGAAAATTCAACATGGTCATTGGTTAATATATCAAACAATAATACCAATGTGATTCAAGGAAGATGGGTATTTAGGACAAAATCAGATGTAAATGGAAACATTATCAAATACAAGTCAAGATGGGTTGTTCGTGGCTTTCAGCAAAAAGATGGAACTATCTCTGACACATATGCAAGCGTGGTCAAACCAATGTCATACAAAATACTTTTCAGCCTTGCTGCATCACTAGATTTGGACATTGAGCAAATGGATGTCAAAACAGCATTCTTAAATAGTCCAATTGAAGAGGATGTCTTTGTGGAACAGCCACATGGTTTTGAAGTGGAATCTCAAAATGACCTCAGCATATTGAAGAAAGAATTATTTCAACAGACAAAATCAAGTAATGAATCATATATCTATCCAACACAAAAAAGAAAAAATGTTAAATTAGTCTGCAAATTGGACAAAGCCTTATATGGATTGAAACAGGCACCACGTGCATGGTATAAGACACTTGCATCATTTATGGCAGAAGCCAAACTTAAACCACTGATGAGTGACTATGCTGTTTTTGCAAACAACAATCGAACTCTACTAGTTGCTGTTTATGTTGATGACCTTTTAATTTTTGGCAAAGACAAAGTTCAAATTCAAGATATTAAAAACAGGCTCAAGAATCGATTCCAGATGACAGACTTAGGACCAGCTCATTTATATCTTGGAATGCAAATCACTCGAGATAGAATCAATAGGACATTACATCTTGACCAAAAGAAATACTTGGAAATTGTTTTAGAAAGATTTAATCTGTCTGATTGCAATCCTGTTAGCACACCAATGGAAACTGGACTTAAACTTCAGCAGAGAGAAGATCAAGCATCTACTAAAGAAATTAATGAATATCAAAAATTGATGGGCTGTTTAGAATACGCAGCCATTGCCACTAGACCAGATATCACGTTTCCAGTTCACAAACTTGCTCAATTCGCATCCAATCCAGATTCAAGTCACTATAACGCCGCAAAAAGGATTTTACGCTATATCAAAGGTTCCTTGAAATACTGCCTTGTATTCTGTGGGGGGAAGAAGAATGACAAGTTTGAACTTATTGGCTATACAGATGCAGACTGGGCTGGGGATTCAACTGATAGGAAATCAATTGGGGGGTACTGCTTTTACCTCAATCATAATTTGATCTCACATATGTCAAAAAAGCAACCAACAGTAGCCCTAAGTAGCGCAGAAGCTGAAATGCATGCTGCTCTACAAGCATCAAAAGAAGCAATCTGGTTACGAAACATTTTGGAGGAAATAGGATGCAAACAACAAAACCCAACAACTATCTATTGTGACAATCAAGCAGCAATATCGCTTTCACGCAATCCTGAATTCCATTCAAGATCAAAACATGTAGACATCCATTATCAGTTTCTTCGTCTACAAGTTGAACAAAAGACAATCATATTGAAATTCATTGGATCAACTGATATGGCTGCTGATGGTCTAACTAAACCACTTAGTCGACAAAAACATGAAAAATTTTGTGAATTCATGCAAGGAAAAATTGTCGAAATTAAAGATCAAACAGATAAGAAAGAATGTCACTTAATGATTATGGGGGAGTGTTAAATGTAATCATTTAAGTGACAAACTGTGAAATGACTTAAGACATTGCAATAATTAATCTATTGAAATTAATTATGCAAGAAATATTTGTGCAAAATTATGCACAACTATTATGGAATAAATTAAAGCAAAGTATAAGACTTATGAATTCTATCTAGGATCAGACCTAGCATAGATGTGTACAGGGTATAATAATCTAGCAAGGACTTATGATTGAAATCAATATCATGCAAGTGACAAAGCTTATTTTGACAAATAAAATATACAAGGGGTCAAAATATGGTTTGGTTGGAATGTACCAGGGGTTAGATTATGCATGAGTATGTTCTAGGATATAGACTTTGGCATGGGTCTAGATAAGACAAGGGTTTATAAATGTTGAGGTGTTGGATCGCGCTTTGACGCTAACTAACTAGCTTGTGCATTAGCGCAACTAGTGGAAAAGATGTGGCTATCTGGATGCTAAGAGTGATCGTCGGTGGGATAGTTTGGGTCTCCCACATTTGTATCTTTCTCATTCACTTCACTTTCTCTTCTTATTAACCCTGTCACCCAATATGTATATAGTCTGGTGTTCCCACCACTTTCCTTCATCATCTTCACAACCATAATCACTTCTCATTAAGATTATCAAGTTATCTTTATACTCTGACAACATTGTTCACTATCATCTACTTTATAAAATATAATTCTACTACTTTACGGTGAATATAATTTTATAACCTTTAATAAATCTATGATCCTTCAACTAACAAAGTTTTTCGAAGTCGAGATGTTGTCATTAAAGAAATGACAGAATCAAGGGAAAATCAAGATATTATTTCTCAGAAATTAACTACAACAAACGAGCACAATTTTGTTCCAATGAATAGCAACATCTTTGATAACAATGTTGAATTAAAAAACTCCAATAGTCTAAGCAGATCTCCTGCGCAAGAAGAACAATCACCTTCTATGAATCAATACCACACTGCTCAGTCTATTCAACTTCCTGAAGTCAAATCATATGATGAATCATCAATAGATGAACTTGCAGACCCTAAGTACGAAAGATATGCAACCTCTTATAGAGATACATTCCTCCCAAGAGCTTTTGTAGCCAAGTGTCTGGCAGCTGCTGACTCAAATAACAACTTTGTTCCTGACACTCTTGAGCAAGCAATGCAATGTCCTCAATCTAGGCTATGGGCGTCGAGTATGAGAGAAGAGATAAGATCAATATATGAAAATTCAACATGGTCTTTGGTTAATATATAAAACAACAATACCAATGTGATTCAAGGAAGATGGGTATTTAGGACAAAATCAGATGTAAATGGAAACATTATCAAATACAAATCAAGATGGGTTGTTCGTTGCTTTCAGCAAAAAGATGGAACTATCTCTGACACATATGCAAGCGTGGTCAAACCAATGTCATACAAAATACTTTTCAGTCTTGCTGCATCACTAGATTTGGACATTGAGCAAATGGATGTCAAAACAGCATTCTTAATTAGTCCAATTAAAGAGGATGCAGAACACCAAACTTTTCAAAATTTCAAAAAACGCGATATTGATTTGAATTTGATACCATATTATACAGATTGACGAGCGCATTCTGAATATATTATTTTTATCTCAACAACATATCAGGTTCAAAAGTTATTCGACTTCGAAAATTGGAGAGGGGGTAATTTAAATTTTTCAGAGGGGAAACCCACCTCTCTCATCAACAAACATCCCAAATTATATTCGTTCAAGCTAATTTTAACAACACGGTGCCAAAATATTTACATCTTTCAGCATACAAATTTTCAGCAGAATACAACAAATTTTGGCTGTGATAGTAGGGATCAAAGTTTGAAATAATTGTGTGTGCGCAAATTTTTGCGCTCTTGGTCTCTTCGGGCCGCCGTTAAGCGAGAAAATTTTACTTCCCACAAAACCATAATTTCAACTTTTACTCTACAACCATCTAGTCAGCAAACACTTTGAAAAAAAAAAAATAAAATAAAATAAAATAAAAGAACAAAATAAAAAAAATAAAAAATAAAACCCCAAAAATTTTATTTACTTATTTATTTTTATTTTTATTTTTTTTTCTATTTCCTATAAAAATCAAATCACACAAAGTATAAGTTAATAATAAAAAATAAAAAAAGAATAAAATAAAAATAAGATAAAATAATATAAAAATAAAACATGGATAGGTCTGATTCTCCAGATCCACTATCTAACAATCCAGATCATATGGCCCTAGATACAATTCAACATTTAGATGACCTGGAAGATGCAGATTTTTATGAAGAGAGTGGTGCTTTTCCATTTCCTGGCAAATATGGAGAATCATCTGAGGGCTTTGACCAGGATATGGCTAACAAAGGCATCTCTGATCTCCTCAACAAAGAGAGAGATAGAACACAATATATGAGCCCAGAAGAAGTAAAAAGGAAGTTACAACCAGAGTTGTCAGGTACTAGCCAGAAATGAAAAGTAGACTTTTCAGAAAAAGCTTCAAAGAAACATACTGGACCAGGAATAGTCAAAGTTACAGAGCTTGTCAATGGCTCTGATGATTGCATTGCTACTGCCAGAGATTTTTTAATCAAGGCAGCACACATGGCAGAATCTAGAGCTAAACAGACAAAGATCCTTGATCTACTAAATATTTTCAGGGAATATATGGAGAAAGATGGCAACCTACCTAGGGATGTCTCAGTTTTAACAGCACAATTACAAAGACTAGAAAACACTGCTCAAATGCTGGAGACTTCTGCAAGGAAAGGAAATAAACCAGCCAGCCAAGGACCTACCCCCAAGACAGGAATTTTGCAGCAGCAAGTAAATTTAACTAACCAAACCTCAACCAATACACTATCCCAAAAAGATACTCCAGGCCCAGCTAGCACAACTTCTTAACTCTGGAGTAAGATAGCTACCCCAGGAGCTGGACAAGACAAGGAATGGACTCAAGTAAGGCATAAGAAAACAGCACTAAAGCAGAAGAAGTCAAACAGAATTGTTCTACTTCAAGATAACACTACAAGACAAAGCTTTTCCCCCTTACAAGTTAGAGACAAGATCAATCAGGCTTTTAAATCACGGGGAGTCCAGGGACCAGTGATTTCTATAGTCTCAAACACAAGAAAAGAAAACATAGCCTTGACAACAACAGAAGCATATTCAGCTGATTTTCTGTTAGAGAAAGTAGATATTTGGAGGAACTTAGCACCACATGTGACAGCTATCAAAGATGAGCCCTGGCACAAAGTGGTTATTCATGGTGTGCCAACCACTGAATTTGCATCAATAGAGGATCTGAGCAGCATTGGTGAAGAAATTGCTGTCTTCAATCATGGAATGAAGATTATAGGCATGCCATATTGGATAACCTCAGAAGAAAGAAGAAAAAATCAAGCAGCAGGCTCTATTGTAGTAGCTTTTGAAACTGAAGCAGAGGCTAAACAAGCAATCAGACAGAGGTTGATTATAGGAGGAAGATCACTGATGGCTGAGAGATATGTCAATACACCTGCTACAAGCCAGTGTCCAAAGTGCCAAGGTTATGGACATTTGGAAAAACAATGCAGATGGGAAGTTAAGTGCCAGCTATGTGCTGGTCCACATGTTACTCAAAAACATTGCTGTTCAACCTGCAAAGTAACTGGAAAGAGATGTATTCACTTAGTTCCTAAGTGCTCTAACTGCTCAGGGTCCCACACAGCTGACAAGGAAGACTGCCCCTTTCGAAAAGCTATTCAAGAAAGAGTAGCAAAGGAGCAGCAAGAAACTAGGACTGAAAGAGAGGAGTCTTTATGATAGGACAACTCAAAGTTTTACAATCTAACTTGAACAGAAGCATACAGGCAACAGAGAATACCCTACAACTAGCATTAGAGCTAGGGGTAGGAATAGTGGCAGTGCAAGAACCATGGACACCAAATTTGAGAGAAGGAAATACATATCAAGATGTCAAGTCAATTTCACACCCAAGCTTTATCCAAATATTTCCACTCATAAGAGATCCAAAAATAAGACCTAGGACCATGTTCTATATATTGAAAAAATTTAACCCTCAAGTTAGCAGCATTCCAGGGTTCCCTGAGGATGCAGATATGATAGCTAGGAATATCCAGACCAAGGACTATCATGTTACTCTTACTAATATATATAATCAAAAAAACCAATGTCCAGAGAATAATCTTACAACAATTGAAAGGTTTAAAGAGGGCATGAAAATTCCAACAAAGAGCATAGTATTGGGAGATTTCAATGAACATCACCCAGATTGGGATCCTTTCTATCCTAAATCAACTCAGGCAGATAGCTTAAAATTATGGTTTGAAGAACAAGGTCTAGTGGTGGTAAATACTGTTGGAGTGGGAACCTTTTATAGGCCACATATGAGTTGTCCTTCAGTTATTGACCTCACCCTTGGAACTAACCAGACAGAAAAATTAATCCAAGATTGGCAAACAATTGACACAGGGTCAGATCATCAAGGAATTCTTTTTACAGTCTTGAAACAGGCCAATATCTCATGTCAAAACACAGCATTGTCTCAGGGTTTTAAGACAGATAAGGCAGACTGGTCAAAGTTTGAAAAGATTAGTCAAGAACTTTTCCAGGAGTCAGAATTTTTCAGGCCTGAAGCATTCATAAACCTAGCCAGAGTTTCTACTAAAGATATCATTTATAATATCTTAGGAGTTCAATCAATACTAGACAAAATGGGCCAGGAAATGACCCAGATTATACTTCAAGCAGCAGAAAAATCTATACCAAAGAAAAGATCAGGACCTAACCCAAAGCCATGGTGGACAGAGCAGCTTAAAGAGAGAAGGAAAAAAATGATGAGGACTCAGAGACTCCTCTATGCTGACTCTGCAAACATGCAGAAAAAAAGAAATTACCTAGATGCAAGAAACCAATATTTCCAAGATATCAAGACAGCTAAGAAAAATCATTGGAATGCTTTTCTGGAAGGAGAGGATCCCTCTACTATCTACAAAGCCTTGGCTTTTACCAAGAATCAACAATTTAGCAAACTACTGTCCATTCAAGACAGTAATGGAAACTTAAAGACAACATTTTCTGAAAAGTCTGAAGCTCTAAGACAAAAGTTATTTCCAAATCCTCCAGTGACAGTTCCTCTCGACTGGGCATCTCATAAGGAAGGAAAGTGGGAATGGCCAGAGTTATCCCAATCAGAGCTAGAGAGGGCTTGCTGTCACCTTTCAAAGGGAAAAGCACCTGGACCAGACCAAATTAATTGGGAAATTATCAAACATGCATATAAAGCTAATAAGGAGTTGTTCTTCAAGATCTATTCCCTATATTTCAACCTTGGATATCAACCAGCCTGTTGGAGACAAGCTACAGGAATAGTGCTAAGAAAACCAAGCAAGCCAGACTATTCTCAGCCAAAAGCCTATAGAATTATCTCATTGCTAAATTGCCTTGGGAAAGCTCTAGAGAGGATTAGTGCTGTAAGGCTGGGCTACTTAGCAGAGACTACTAACCTTCTAGATCCCTCTCAGATAGGAGGTAGATTAAAAAAGTCAGCAGTAGATGCTTGCCTACTTCTAGTCAATAAAATACAGACTGAAAAGGCAGCTAAAAGGAAGACTTCCACCCTCTTTCTAGATGTCAAGGGTGCCTTTGACCATGTCTCTAGGAACCAACTTTTAGGAATTATGAGCAGACTTAAGCTACCTCTTAGCCTGCTGAGTTGGGTATCAACATTTCTAAGTCAAAGAAAACTTAAACTAGCCTTTGATGGAGAATCAGAAGAATATTGAAGGTTATAAAATTATATTCACCGTAAAGTAGTAGAATTATATTTTATAAAGTAGATGATAGTGAACAATGGTGTCAGAGTATAAAGATGATTTGGTAATCTTGGTGATAAGTGATTATGGTTGTGAAGATGATAAAGGAAAGTGGTGGGAACACTAGACTATATACATATTGGGTGACAGGGTTAATAAGAAGAGAAAATGGAGTGAATGAGAAAAATACAAATGTGGGAGACCCAAACTATCCCACCGACGATCACTCTTAGCGTCCAGATAGCCACATCTTTTCCACTAGTTGCGCTAATGCACAAGCTAGTTAGTTAGCGTCAAAGCGCAATCCAACACCTCAACATTTAGAAACCCTTGTCTTATCTAGACCCATGCCAAAGTCTATATCCCAGAACATACTCATGCATAATCTAACCCCTGGTACATTTCAACCAAACCATATTTTGACCCCTTGTATATTTTATTTGTCAAAATAAGCTTTGTCACTGTGATAATGAAGAAAATTTCAATAAGGAATTCACACCAGGAGGGTATGGACAGGAACCAAGTGTTAGCTTTGCAGAATTTGGAGGACCACCACCTGTTCCTAACTTGAATAGATCTGGCCCAGAACCATCTAAAGAAGAATGTGATCGGATTTATCGAGAAAGATATGGCCCAATTATCTCTGAAGACTTCCAATATATACCAGGGAATGAGCCTAAGAGGTTTTTTTATTCTAGTGACAAACCAAATAAGAAGAATAAAGGGAAAAGCCCTGCAACAACTCTTAGTGATATAGAAGAATCAGAGGAGTGCATTGCTGTGGCACGGGATCTATTGGTCAAGGCAGCTCACCTTGCTGACTCTAGAGCTAGGCAGACCAAAATCCTTGATCTTCTAAATATTTTCCGAGAATTTATAGAAAAAGATATACAGATTCCTAGGGGGGCATCAATTTTGACAGCACAGCTCCAAAGACTGGAACAAACTGCCCAGGTACTTCAGACTTCAGCTAAACAAGCCAAATAAGGGAGTACTAGAGTAGGCAACTTGGAAAAAATAAATTCAGCCGAAAAACCTCAACAAACTCAGAGATCTCAAGGACCAGAAAAACCTCGGCAATCTCAACCTGATAAACCAGCTAGTGAAAAAAGAGGAGTTTCATGGGCATCAGTGGCATCAGCAGCAAGTGGACCTTCAGGATCCTCAGCCCAATCCAAAGATGTGGAATAGACAAAGGTCACGCCAAGAAAAAAGCCTAGTGAACCCAAGCAGAGGCCAATTAATAGGTTAATTTTGATTCAGGACTCGACAACTAGACAAACCTTTTCCCCTCTACAAATGAGGAATAGAATTAACCAAGAATTTAGAGCAAAAGGGGTAGAAGGTCCTGTGGTGTCTATTGTTTCTCAGACACAAAGTGAAAACATCTCCTTGACAACAACTGGGCCTTATACAGCAGACTTTTTACTAGAGAAAGTAGATATTTGGAGAAATATAGCACCTCATGTGATATCAATGAAAGATGAACCTTGGTACAAAGTAGTAATTCATGGAGTACCAACTTCGGAGTTTGCGAGCTTTGAGGATCTGAGCTGTATCCCTGAAGAAATTGCAACATTCAATTCTGGATTAAAGGTTATTGGACAGCCATACTGGATCACATCAGAAGAGAAAAGAAAGAATCAAGTAGCTGGATCTGTGGTAGTTGCCTTTGAGAACGAATCACAAGCTAAGAAAGCTATTTCTCAAAAATTAATCTTGGCAGGAAGGTCACTCATGGCAGAAAGATATATGAATATCCCCTCTTCGACTCAATGTACCCATTGTCAAGGATTTGGACATACTAGTATCAAGTGTAGGTGGGATGCAAAATGCCAGTATTGTGGTGGAGCCCATAACACAAAACAGCATGTTTGCACTCAATGCAATGTAATTGGGAAGAAATGTGCTCACTTGGTTCCAAAATGTACAAACTGTGGTGGAGCACACACAGCAGATAAGGAAGACTGCCAAGTTCGTGTTTCTATCCTAGCAAGATCAGCAGCAAGTGCATCCCAAGCTAGAGAATCAAGGGAAGAAAGAATATGACTGAACAACTCAAAGTACTCCAATGCAATTTGAACAGAAGTATACAGGCAACAGAAAGTGCTTTACAGCTAGCAGTCGAGCTTAAAATTGATATCCTAGCAGTCCAAGAACCATGGCTGCCACTAGTAAGAGGAAATTCAAGCTCTAGTGAAATCTGCTCAATCAACCATGTATCTTTTATACAAATATTTCCACTTCTCGAAGGAAATACATCTAGACCTAGAACTATGTTTTATGTTTCCCAACAAAGAAGAATGATAGTTAACAGATGCATGGAATACCCAAAGGACCCAGATCTACTGGCAATAAATATCTCGCGGCAAAAATTCAATATAAATATCTTCAATATTTGTAATCAAAAGAACCAAGAAGAAGTTAACAACTTGAAGACTATGCAGAGAATTCGAGATAGCCTCACTATTCCCTCCAATAGCATTGTAGTAGGAGACTTTAATGAGCATCATCCTGACTGGGACCCTCATTATCCGAAGTCATCCAATGCTGATGAGCTGGCAGGATGGTTTGAGGATCAGCAGCTTTCTTTAGCTAACAAGATAGGGCAGGGGACATTTTTCAGATCTGGAATGGAATATCCTTCAGTATTAGACCTTACTCTCACAACTAAGTGGTCTGAAAGATATTTATATGATTGGCAGACTATTACATCAGGGTCTGATCATGAAGGAATTATCTTTACAATATTAAAGGTTATAAAATTATATTCACCGTAAAGTAGTAGAATTATATTTTATAAAGTAGATGATAGTGAACAATGTTGTCAGAGTATAAAGATAACTTGATAATCTTAATGAGAAGTGATTATGGTTGTGAAGATGATGAAGGAAAGTGGTGGAAAAAATGCAGTTGAGTTTGATATTGCCAAAACCGAACTTATACATTTTGCAGACACAAAGGAATCAAGACAATGCTTACTAAGATTACCTAATAGTGCAAGTGTGGAGCCAGAAAGGGTTGTTAAATGGTTAGGGGTGTGGTTTGATAGCAAACTAAACTTCAAACAACATGTTACTATAAGAGTATCTCAGGCTAAAGCAGCCTTCCAGAGAATGACCAGACTAACTAATGCAGAAAAGGGACTTAGTCCAGTAGCTATGAGACAGCTCTATCTTGCATGTGTCACTAGCATATCAGACTATGCTAGTCAGGTATGGTGGAAAGGGCAAAATAACTATAGAGCAATGCTTCAGAATCTGCAGAATATAGCTCTGAGGAGAATACTAGGGTGTTTCAAGACTACACCAATAAAACCCATGGAAGTAGAGGCATGTTTATGTCCTCCAGATATACGACTTAACCATAGCAGAAGAAAATATGCTATGAGATGTCACCAACTAGGACCAAACCATCCTGTGGCAAAAATATTACAAGATAACTTAGATTCCTATGATATAGATGAGATAAGAGCAAAAAGTGATCAAATTGGCTTGATCAACAAATCTCTTCCAATAGAAATTGATATGGGAGATACTGAAAGAATAATTAACCACCTATATCCACCTTGGAAAAGGAAGCTACCATACCAAATTCAGATTGGTAAATTGAAAAAAGATGAAGAAGCTCAAGTTCACTTGGAAAAAGTAAGACAACTTGCGGGAAAATCAGTAATCATATACTATACAGATGCCTCCCTATATCCTAATGCGACAGGGATAGGAGTTGCATTCAAAGCACATGATCAGTTGGGCACACAGACGTGGGCAGAATTCCATAATATGGGACATAATAATCTTGTGTTCAATGGAGAGCTAGAAGCTATCTCTAGGGCTTTAGAACATGCCTCTAGGATAGGACTAAATCGGAAGGAAGTTATTATCTATTCAGATAACCAAGCAGCCTTACTTCGACATAGCTCATTCAGTGATAGACCTGGGCAACAGTGGGTCTGTAGGTCTATCCAGGCTGCAAAAAAACTTAAAGAGAATGGAGTTGCTGTATCATTGGAATGGGTACCTGGTCATTGTGATATTCCAGGAAATACTGAAGTAGATTGCCTAGCTAAGGATGCAGCACTAGAGCCCCCAGACCCTTATTATACGACCAGCTTAGCACATATCTTAGAGCAATTATCAAATAAAAGAAAAGAAGAATGGATGGACAACCTCATCAAATCAAAGGAAAAATACCCTGGAAACCCTGAATCTTACAATAATCTCTTTCCATGGCAGATGAGGAAGAAATTGTGGACGCCCAGAGGTAGCAAGAAAGAGATATGCTCTTCCTTTTTTCAGCTAAAACTCGGCCATGGATATTTCAAATCCTATCTGAAAAGAATTGGAAAAATACCAGATGATGATTGTATTTGTGGGAGAAAACAGACAGCAGGACACCTCTTACTAGAGTGTAGGAGATATAGAAATGAGAGAAGGAAGATAGAGGATAAGCTTTGTTGTACAAGGCTGACAGTAACACTACTTCTTCACACAAACAAGGGGGTAGATGCAACATTGGAATACATCAAAAAGACCAAAATCTCAACTAGGAGGTGGTATCTTGGTGAAACTCACGAGGACTTCTGGAATGCTTTTTGATATTAAATATTGATGTTTTTTCCTTTGTTATGGATTTGGATGGGGTCTGCTGGAGTTAGGGTTTGATTTTATTTACTTAAAGAGTCAAGTGCACTCAAATTGTATACATGCACAAGACTGGAATAAGCAAATTGGATGGACTTGTAAGTACCAAATAGTATAGAAAGCACTTCTTTGAAGTGCACATCCTACGATAGTCTTAGACTTATATAGGATGTAAATGGAAGAAAAAAAAAAAAAAAAAAAAGGAAAGTGGTGGGAACACCAGACTATATACATATTGGGTGACAGGGTTAATAAGAATAGAAAGTGAAGTGAATGAGAAAGATACAAATGTGGGAGACCCAAACTATCCCACCGACGATCACTCTTAGCATCCAGATAGCCACATCTTTTCCACTAGTTGCGCTAATGCACAAGCTAGTTAGTTAGCGTCAAAGCGCGATCCAACACCTCAACATTTATAAACCCTTGTCTTATCTAGACCCATGCCAAAGTCTATATCCTAGAACATACTCATGCATAATCTAACCCCTGGTACATTCCAACCAAACCATATTTTGACCCCTTGTATATTTTATTTGTCAAAATAAGCTTTGTCACTTGCATGATATTGATTTCAATCATAAGTCCTTGCTAGATTATTATACCCTGTACACATCTATGCTAGGTCTGATCCTAGATAGAATTCATAAGTCTTATACTTTGCTTTAATTTATTCCATAATAGTTGTGCATAATTTTGCACAAATATTTCTTGCATAATTAATTTCAATAGATTAATTATTGCAATGTCTTAAGTCATTTCACAGTTTGTCACTTAAATGATTACATTTAACACTCCCCCATAATCATTAAGTGACATTCTTTCTTATCTGTTTGATCTTTAATTTCGACAATTTTTCCTTGCATGAATTCACAAAATTTTTCATGTTTTTGTCGACTAAGTGGTTTAGTTAGACCATTAGCAGCCATATTAGTTGATCCAATGAATTTCAATATGATTGTCTTTTGTTCAACTTGTAGACGAAGAAACTGATAATGGATGTCTACATGTTTTGATCTTGAATGGAATTCAGGATTGCGTGAAAGCGATATTGCTGCTTGATTGTCACAATAGATAGTTGTTGGGTTTTGTTGTTTGCATCCTATTTCCTCCAAAATGTTTCGTAACCAGATTGCTTCTTTTGATGCTTGTAGAGCAGCATGCATTTCAGCTTCTGCGCTACTTAGGGCTACTGTTGGTTGCTTTTTTGACATATGTGAGATCAAATTATGATTGAGGTAAAAGCAGTACCCCCCAATTGATTTCCTATCAGTTGAATCCCCAGCCCAGTCTGCATCTGTATAGCCAATAAGTTCAAACTTGTCATTCTTCTTCCCCCCACAGAATACAAGGCAGTAGTTCAAGGAACCTTTGATATAGCGTAAAATCCTTTTTGCGGCGTTAAAGTGACTTGAATCTGGATTGGATGCGAATTGAGCAAGTTTGTGAACTGGAAACGTGATGTCTGGTCTAGTGGCAATGGCTGCGTATTCTAAACAGCCCATCAATTTTTGATATTCATTAATTTCTTTAGTAGATGCTTGATCTTCTCTCTGCTGAAGTTTAAGTCCAGTTTCCATTGGTGTGCTAACAGGATTGCAATCAGACAGCTTAAATCTTTCTAAAACAATTTCCAAGTATTTCTTTTGGTCAAGATGTAATGTCCTATTGATTCTATCTCGAGTGATTTGCATTCCAAGATATAAATGAGCTGGTCCTAAGTCTGTCATCTGGAATCGATTCTTGAGCCTGTTTTTAATATCTTGAATTTGAACTTTGTCTTTGCCAAAAATTAAAAGGTCATCAACATAAACAGCAACTAGTAGAGTTCGATTGTTGTTTGCAAAAACAGCATAGTCACTCATCAGTGGTTTAAGTTTGGCTTCTGCCATAAATGATGCAAGTGTCTTATACCATGCACGTGGTGCCTGTTTCAATCCATATAAGGCTTTGTCCAATTTGCAGACTAATTTAACATTTTTTCTTTTTTGTGTTGGATAGATATATGATTCATTACTTGATTTTGTCTGTTGAAATAATTCTTTCTTCAATATGCTGAGGTCATTTTGAGATTCCACTTCAAAACCATGTGGCTGTTCCACAAAGACATCCTCTTCAATTGGACTATTTAAGAATGCTGTTTTGACATCCATTTGCTCAATGTCCAAATCTAGTGATGCAGCAAGGCTGAAAAGTATTTTGTATGACATTGGTTTGACCACGCTTGCATATGTGTCAGAGATAGTTCCATCTTTTTGCTGAAAGCCACGAACAACCCATCTTGACTTGTATTTGATAATGTTTCCATTTACATCTGATTTTGTCCTAAATACCCATCTTCCTTGAATCACATTGGTATTATTGTTTGATATATTAACCAATGACCATGTTGAATTTTCATACATTGATCTTATCTCTTCTCTCATACTCGACGCCCATAGCCTAGATTGAGGACATTGCATTGCTTGCTCAAGAGTGTCAGGAACAAAGTTGTTATTTGAGTCAGCAGCTGCCAGACACTTGGCCACAAAAGCTCTTGGGAGGAATGGATCTCTATAAGAGGTTGCATATCTTTCGTACTTGGGGTCTGCAAGTTCATCAATTGATGATTCATCATATGATTCGACTTCAGGAAGTTGAATAGACTGAGCAGTGTGGTATTGATTCATAGAAGGTGATTGTTCTTCTTGCTCAGGAGATCTGCCTAGACTATTGGAGTTTTTTGATTCAACATTGTTATCAAAGATGTGGCTATTCATTGGAACAAAATTGTGCTCGTTTGTTGTAGTTAATTTCTGAGAAATAATATCTTGATTTTCCCTTGATTCTGTCATTTCTTTAATGACAACATCTCGACTTCGAAAAACTTTGTTAGTTGAAGGATCATAGACTCTGTAGATATTTTCCGACTCGTATCCAACTAGAAATCCTTCACTGGCCCTTTCATCAAGTTTGCCCAATTGTTTCCCAGTTTTGTTTGTATAACATGCTGATCCAATAATGCGTAAATGGTCTAGAGCTGGTGATCTATTGAACAAAATTTCATATGATGATTTGAAGTCCTTATTAGAGCTGGATGGAACACGATTTTTGATGTAACAAGCCGTACGAATAAGCTCTGCCCATAGTGACTTGTTGAGGTTTGGTGTGTCATTCACAAAACAGCGAGCTGTGGTAAACAAGGTTCGATTTAATCTTTCTGCAACACCATTCTGTTCAGGCGTGTATGGAACAGTATAGAGTAACTGAATCCCTTCTTGTTGTGAGAACTTTTTCCATTCCTGACTAGTATATTCGCCCCCATTATCACAATGCAAGAAGGCAATTTTTTGATTAAATTCATTCTCAACTGCCTTTTTGAACATCTTAAAAATATCCAAGCACTGTGATTTCTTAGCACAAGGAAACACCCAAGAAAATCGACTGAAATCATCAGTAAATGTAACTAAGTACTTATTTCCACCTAGTGATTCTGGAGTTATTGGACCAGCTAGATCAGAGTGGATTTTTTCGAGTGGTCTTTTAGCTTTGGTAACTGTGGCTCTTGATACAATGCGAGTTGACTTGTTTTTTAGGCATGTATCACACGAGAATTCACTAATGCCATTAGTGACTGCTTGAATTGTTGGCTTTGACATATATTCCCTATTTAGATGCCCAAGTCGCTTATGCCAGGTTTGACTGTCAGTTGACTTTGTAAGATTTGCAGTAGGACGTATTGTTTCTAAGACCAAAAGTGAATCTTTTTGAGTTGCCGTAGCAAGAAGAGTGTCCTTGAACATGATTTGGCATTCACCTTGTAGAAAATTAAATCTCATATGTGGATTTCTCATTGCACAGCAGACTGACAGGAGGTTTGAAGCAAGTTCTGGTACATATAAAACATTTAGCAATGTAAAAGTTGTCCCATTCCGAGTGACCAGCCGTATATCTCCTTTGCCACAGGCCTTCATGTTAGTATTTTTTTTTTTTTTTTTTTTTTCCCATTTACATCCTTTATTAGTCTAAGACTATGTAGGATGTGCATCTAAGATACATTTATAATTTCCCTGCTTAAATATAAAAACCCATATATACCATTCTAATGAACCCTGGAGTAACACTGACTCAATGAAATGACTGTATGTAATAACTGCATAGAATAAAACCCTTAAGTAAAGAAATATTTGCTTAGCCCAAACAATTTATTTAAATCTTCCAATTTATCTTTCAATCAGCTGTCCTCTTTTGCCTCAAACTTCTTTTTCCTGGTCACTATACCACCTCCTTGTTGAGACTTTTGTCTTTATGATAAATTCAGTAGTTGCCTCTATTCCTTTACTAGTGTGTAGAAGTAAAGGCATTGTCAATCTGTTTCCCTTAAATCTTTCTTTCATTTCTTTTCTTTCTCTAGAGTACCTACTACATTGGAGTAATAAGTGCCTTGGTGTCTGCTTAGCTCCACAACTGCAAAGTTCATTTGTTGTTCTCCCTATTCTTTTAAAATAAGCATTGAAGTATCCATGCCCAAGTTTGAGTTGATAAAAAGCTGAGCCAATCTGCTTTTTAATACCCCTTCCTAACCATGGTGTCTTCCTAAGGATCCAATTATACTGCTTTGAGTATGTTGAGGATTGCCCTGTCTGTGCCTGACTGTAGGCATCTAAAACATTCTGCCATTCTTCCATTTTGAGTATTTCTATTTCTTTTTTAATTCTGCTGTATGTAAGTGAAATCAATGTTTCATTTTCTTGTTCAAAGAATGACGCTTCTTTGGCTAATTTGTCTGCTGTGTCATTTCCATAAATATCCAGATGAGCTGGTACCCATTCTAGAGTAATTTTAATCTTTTTCTCTGCAAGTTTTTCTGCTGCAATCATAGCCCTCCTTATCCATGACTGGCCAGGTTTATCATCAGCTGACTTCAGTCTTTGAAGTGCAGCTTGACTGTCAGAATAAATAACTATGTGCTCTTCACTTTCTTGCTGCTGAGCCACATCTTCTAGAGCCAGAGTAATAGCTTCTAACTCTCCATCAAATACTGTACAGTCTGGTCCAATGTTTTTCTGGTAGAGTATTTTTTCTAAGTTATTCTCTATTTTGAGGCAAGCAATTCCAACTCCTTTCCCTTCTTGGCTCCAGGAGGCGTCAGTATAAAAAATTGCCTGGTTTAGGCACCATGAATCTTGAAGCTTTGTTTTATGATGTTTGGCTTGCTCTTCCTTGCTTAGTCCTGAAATAATAACTTGATAGGGTAATTTCCTTTTCCAGGGGGGGTAGAAGTTAGAGATTATCTTCTCCCTATGGCTTAGGTCTAGTTTCTTTGGTAGAGACTCTTGAACTTTTTCAATTTGTAGAGTTTCTCTAATTAGATCTTCTTTTTCTGGGTCCACAAAGTTAAGCTCTTGATTTAAGGCCTTTGTTAGTGGATGGTTCCTAGAAAGAGCCAGCATTCTTATAGCATATTTCCGCCTATTTTGATTCAATCTAATTGCTGGTGGACATAAGCAGGCTTCAACTTCCATTGGCCTTATTGGAGAGGTTTTAAAGCAGCCTAAGATCTTTCTCACTGCTATATTTTGGAGTCCTTGTAGCTTTTCTAGGAAATTTTTCTGGCCCCTCCACCATACCTGGCTTGCATAGTCAGAGACGCTTATTACACAAGCTAAATAGAGCTGCCTCATAGCTATGTGGCTTAGGCCCCTTTCCGTGTTGGTTAATCTTGCCATCCTCTGGAAGGCTGCTTTTGCTTGTGCCACCCTAGTATCAACATGATACTTAAAGGATAAGGCTTTGTCAAACCAGACTCCTAACCATTTGACCATGCTTTTAGGAGAAACTACAGAACCATTTGGGAGGGTCAGACTGTAATCCTGGCTTGCTTTTGAGTTCTCATAATGGATGAGATCAGTCTTTTCCATATCAAATTCAACTGCAGAGTCCAGTCCTAACTCATGCAGCTTTTTTGCCTCTCTCTCTGAGATCTCCACATTCTTCTTAAAGCTTGAAGATGAAGCTGTTAGAGAAATATCATCAATGTATGACATAAAGGTAACTGAATTTGATGTAAACATTTCCCTTATATAAATCAAGAATAGTATTGGAGAGATGGGACTACCCTGAGGTATTCCAGTTTCAATATCTGTGAATGATTCTGATTCTCCATCAAAGGCTAGTTTAAGTTTTCTTTGACTTAGAAATGTTGATACCCAACTCAGCAGGCTAAGAGGTAGCTTAAGTCTGCTCATAATTCCTAAAAGTTGGTTCCTAGAGACATGGTCAAAGGCACCCTTGACATCTAGAAAGAGGGTGGAAGTCTTCCTTTTAGCTGCCTTTTCAGTCTGTATTTTATTGACTAGAAGTAGGCAAGCATCTACTGCTGACTTTTTTAATCTACCTCCTATCTGAGAGGGATCTAGAAGGTTAGCAGTCTCTGCTAAGTAGCCCAGCCTTACAGCACTAATCCTCTCTAGAGCTTTCCCAAGGCAATTTAGCAATGAGATAATTCTATAGGCTTTTGGCTGAGAATAGTCTGGCTTGCTTGGTTTTCTTAGCACTATTCCTGTAGCTTGTCTCCAACAGGCTGGTTGATATCCAAGGTTGAAATATAGGGAATAGATCTTGAAGAACAACTCCTTATTAGCTTTATATGCATGTTTGATAATTTCCCAATTAATTTGGTCTGGTCCAGGTGCTTTTCCCTTTGAAAGGTGACAGCAAGCCCTCTCTAGCTCTGATTGGGATAACTCTGGCCATTCCCACTTTCCTTCCTTATGAGATGCCCAGTCGAGAGGAACTGTCACTGGAGGTTTTGGAAATAACTTTTGTCTTAGAGCTTCAGACTTTTCAGAAAATGTTGTCTTTAAGTTTCCATTACTGTCTTGAATTGAAGGTAGTTTGCTAAATTGTTGATTCTTAGTAAAAGCCAAGGCTTTGTAGATAGTAGAGGGATCCTCTCCTTCCAGAAAAGCATTCCAATGATTTTTCTTAGCTGTCTTGATATCTTGGAAATATTGGTTTCTTGCATCTAGGTAATTTCTTTTTTTCTGCATGTTTGCAGAGTCAGCATAGAGGAGTCTCTGAGTCCTCATCATTTTTTTCCTTCTCTCTTTAAGCTGCTCTGTCCACCATGGCTTTGGGTTAGGTCCTGATCTTTTCTTTGGTATAGATTTTTCTGCTGCTTGAAGTATAATCTGGGTCATTTCCTGGCCCATTTTGTCTAGTATTGATTGAACTCCTAAGATATTATAAATGATATCTTTAGTAGAAACTCTGGCTAGGTCTATGAATGCTTCAGGCCTGAAAAATTCTGACTCCTGGAAAAGTTCTTGACTAATCTTTTCAAACTTTGACCAGTCTGCCTTATCTGTCTTAAAACCCTGAGACAATGCTGTGTTTTGACATGAGATATTGGCCTGTTTCAAGACTGTAAAAAGAATTCCTTGATGATCTGACCCTGTGTCAATTGTTTGCCAATCTTGGATTAATTTTTCTGTCTGGTTAGTTCCAAGGGTGAGGTCAATAACTGAAGGACAACTCATATGTGGCCTATAAAAGGTTCCCACTCCAACAGTATTTACCACCACTAGACCTTGTTCTTCAAACCATAATTTTAAGTTATCTGCCTGACTTGATTTAGGATAGAAAGGATCCCAATCTGGGTGATGTTCATTGAAATCTCCCAATACTATGCTCTTTGTTGGAATTTTCATGCCCTCTTTAAACCTTTCAATTGTTGTAAGATTATTCTCTGGACATTGATTTTTTTGATTATATATATTAGTAAGGGTAACATGATAGTCCTTGGTCTGGATATTCCTAGCTATCATATCTGCATCCTCAGGGAACCCTGGAATGCTGCTAACTTGAGGGTTAAATTTTTTCAATATATAGAACATGGTCCTAGGTCTTATTTTTGGATCTCTTAGGAGTGGAAATATTTGGATAAAGCTTGGGTGTGAAATTGACTTGACATCTTGATATGTATTTCCTTCTCTCAAATTTGGTGTCCATGGTTCTTGCACTGCCACTATTCCTACCCCTAGCTCTAATGCTAGTTGTAGGGTATTCTCTGTTGCCTGTATGCTTCTGTTCAAGTTAGATTGTAAAACTTTGAGTTGTCCTATCATAAAGACTCCTCTCTTTCAGTCCTAGTTTCTTGCTGCTCCTTTGCTACTCTTTCTTGAATAGCTTTTCGAAAGGGGCAGTCTTCCTTGTCAGCTGTGTGGGACCCTGAGCAGTTAGAGCACTTAGGAACTAAGTGAATACATCTCTTTCCAGTTACTTTGCAGGTTGAACAGCAATGTTTTTGAGTAACATGTGGACCAGCACATAGCTGGCACTTAACTTCCCATCTGCATTGTTTTTCCAAATGTCCATAACCTTGGCACTTTGGACACTGGCTTGTAGCAGGTGTATTGACATATCTCTCAGCCATCAGTGATCTTCCTCCTATAATCAACCTCTGTCTGATTGCTTGTTTAGCCTCTGCTTCAGTTTCAAAAGCTACTACAATAGAGCCTGCTGCTTGATTTTTTCTTCTTTCTTCTGAGGTTATCCAATATGGCATGCCTATAATCTTCATTCCATGATTGAAGACAGCAATTTCTTCACCAATGCTGCTCAGATCCTCTATTGATGCAAATTCAGTGGTTGGCACACCATGAATAACCACTTTGTGCCAGGGCTCATCTTTGATAGCTGTCACATGTGGTGCTAAGTTCCTCCAAATATCTACTTTCTCTAATAGAAAATCAGCTGAATATGCTTCTGTTGTTGTCAAGGCTATGTTTTCTTTTCTTGTACTAGAGACTATAGAAATCACTGGTCCCTGGACTCCCCGTGATTTAAAAGCCTGATTGATCTTGTCTCTAACTTGTAAGGGGGAAAAGCTTTGTCTTGTAGTGTTATCTTGAAGTAGAACAATTCTGTTTGACTTCTTCTGCTTTAGTGCTGTTTTCTTATGCCTTACTTGAGTCCATTCCTTGTCTTGTCCAGCTCCTGGGGTAGCTATCTTACTCCAGAGTTTAGAAGTTGTGCTAGCTGGGCCTGGAGTATCTTTTTGGGATAGTGTATTGGTTGAGGTTTGGTTAGTTAAATTTACTTGCTGCTGCAAAATTCCTGTCTTGGGGGTAGGTCCTTGGCTGGCTGGTTTATTTCCTTTCCTTGCAGAAGTCTCCAGCATTTGAGCAGTGTTTTCTAGTCTTTGTAATTGTGCTGTTAAAACTGAGACATCCCTAGGTAGGTTGCCATCTTTCTCCATATATTCCCTGAAAATATTTAGTAGATCAAGGATCTTTGTCTGTTTAGCTCTAGATTCTGCCATGTGTGCCGCCTTGATTAAAAAATCTCTGGCAGTAGCAATGCAATCATCAGAGCCATTGACAAGCTCTGTAACTTTGACTATTCCTGGTCCAGTATGTTTCTTTGAAGCTTTTTCTGAAAAGTCTACTTTTCTTTTCTGGCTAGTACCTGACAACTCTGGTTGTAACTTCCTTTTTACTTCTTCTGGGCTCATATATTGTGTTCTATCTCTCTCTTTGTTGAGGAGATCAGAGATGCCTTTGTTAGCCATATCCTGGTCAAAGCCCTCAGATGATTCTCCATATTTGCCAGGAAATGGAAAAGCACCACTCTCTTCATAAAAATCTGCATCTTCCAGGTCATCTAAATGTTGAATTGTATCCAGGGCCATATGATCTGAATTGTTAGATAGTGGATCTGGAGAATCAGACCTATCCATGTTTTATTTTTATATTATTTTATTTTATTTTTATTTTATTCTTTTTTTATTTTTTATTATTAACTTATATTTTGTCTGATTTGATTTTTGTAGGAAATAGAAAAAAAAATAAAAATAAAAATAAATAAGTAAATAAAATTTTTGGGGTTTTATTTTTTATTTTTTTTATTTTTTTATTTTTTTTATTTTGTTCTTTTATTTTATTTTATTTTATTTTATTTTTTTTTTTTCAAAGTGTTTGCTGACTAGATGGTTGTAGAGTAAAAGTTGAAATTATGGTTTTGTGGGAAGTAAAATTTTCTCGCTTAACGGCGGCCCGAAGAGACCAAGAGCGCTAAAATTTGCGCACACACACAGTTATTTCAAACTTTGATCCCTACTATCACAGCCAAAATTTGTTGTATTCTGCTGAAAATTTGTATGCTGAAAGATGTAAATATTTTGGCACCGTGTTGTTAAACTTAGCTTGAACGAATATAATTTGGGATGTTTGTTGATGAGAGAGGTGGGTTTCCCCGCTGAAAAATTTAAATTACCCCCTGTCCAATTTTCGAAGTCAAATAACTTTTGAACCTGATATGTTGTTGAGATAAAAATAATATATTCAGAATGCGCTCGTCAATCTGTATAATATGGTATCAAATTCAAATCAATATCGCGATTTTTGAAATTTCGAAAAGTTTTTCATGTTAGTATTATTAGCTGTAGTAATGGTTGTTATATAATTTTCTAACATGGTAAATTGAGTCCTGTCATTGCACATATGTTGTGTTGCCCCACTATCTAATATCCAAGTGTTGCAATTTTGTTGATGTGATTTTGTCAGGAAAGCTATGCTGTATGAGATATCTGGATTGTTTGTCTGCCTTTGGTTCCCAAGTTGCGCAGTTGTAGTGAGTCTGGCTGTTGGTCTTTTATCCGGAAATTCCTGCCAACAATTTTCTGACTTGTGTATTTTTCCACAATATCTGCATATTGGCTTTGTTTTAGCTGGCTTCCGAGCAGTCAAAGCAGTAGTCCCTCCTTCATATTCAACCTTTGTATATCCCAGTCTTCTTGCCTCATCTAGCAAGCTTGCAATGACTTCATCAAGGTATGAATGTGAGTCTTCAGATATTTTTTGGCTTCGTACCTGCTGCATGACTGATTGAACCCAAGCTTCATATTGGCTTGAGACATTATTGATGAATATTGACAGTAATAGCCATTGTGGCAGAGGTGATGATGTCAATTGAGATAGACTGTTAACTTTGCTTCGGAATTGATCTATGTATTGATCAATAGAGTCACAAGAGGATATGGTGGTTGAAACAAGAGATTGAAATGCAAGATGTCTGGCACTGAAGCCAACTTGTCCATAGAGTTTTTCCAACTTTCTCCATATTTTTGCAGCTAAATCATTAGGATCGAGAAGTTGAAGAATATGATCTTCACAAGATAGGATAATCATTGACGTTGCCTTTGAGTTTGAAGACATCAGATTCTGTGCTAAGGATTTGGATGAAGATATGTCTACAACATCCCAAAGGTCTTGCGCAGTAAGGTATGATCTCATCTTAATAGACCAAACTAGGTAGTTTGAGGAGCCATTGAGTTTGGCAAAAGAACTTCTTGTTGGATCCATTCTGAGTTCAATGATCTGAGTCTGGTTTGTCAAAAGGTCAGTGATTGTTCAACTATGATAGATTATTTATGAGAGGCAGAGGTAGAGCTAGCCGGGCTCATAACCTATTAAAGGTTATAAAATTATATTCACCGTAAAGTAGTAGAATTATATTTTATAAAGTAGATGATAGTGAACAATGTTGTCAGAGTATAAAGATAACTTGATAATCTTAATGAGAAGTGATTATGGTTGTGAAGATGATGAAGGAAAGTGGTGGGAACACCAGACTATATACATATTGGGTGACAGGGTTAATAAGAATAGAAAGTGAAGTGAATGAGAAAGATACAAATGTGGGAGACCCAAACTATCCCACCGACGATCACTCTTAGCATCCAGATAGCCACATCTTTTCCACTAGTTGCGCTAATGCACAAGCTAGTTAGTTAGCGTCAAAGCGCGATCTAACACCTCAACATTTATAAACCCTTGTCTTATCTAGACCCATGCCAAAGTCTATATCCTAGAACATACTCATGCATAATCTAACCCCTGGTACATTCCAACCAAACCATATTTTGACCCCTTGTATATTTTATTTGTCAAAATAAGCTTTGTCACTTGCATGATATTGATTTCAATCATAAGTCCTTGCTAGATTATTATACCCTGTACACATCTATGCTAGGTCTGATCCTAGATAGAATTCATAAGTCTTATACTTTGCTTTAATTTATTCCATAATAGTTGTGCATAATTTTGCACAAATATTTCTTGCATAATTAATTTCAATAGATTAATTATTGCAATGTCTTAAGTCATTTCACAGTTTGTCACTTAAATGATTACATTTAACACTCCCCCATAATCATTAAGTGACATTCTTTCTTATCTGTTTGATCTTTAATTTCGACAATTTTTCCTTGCATGAATTCACAAAATTTTTCATGTTTTTGTCGACTAAGTGGTTTAGTTAGACCATTAGCAGCCATATTAGTTGATCCAATGAATTTCAATATGATTGTCTTTTGTTCAACTTGTAGACGAAGAAACTGATAATGGATGTCTACATGTTTTGATCTTTTTTTTTTTTTTTTTTTTCCCTTAACATCCTGTATAAGTCTAAGACTATCGTAGGATGTGCACTCCAAAGGAGTGCAATCTATAGTACTTGCTAATTACAAGCTTATCGAATTTATATCTTCCAGTCTTATGCATGTAGACAATTTGAGTGCACTTGACTCTTATATCAAAAACCAAAATCAACCAATAACTCCACCATCCACCCAACAAATATCAGAACAAAGAAAATTACAATATATTCAAGTTTTTCTATTTCTTAGTCATTCCAAAAATTCTCATCCACTGTATCTACCAGATACCATTTCCTTGTTGCTATTTTTGTCTCCTTGATAAATTCCAATGTGGCTTCAACTCCCTTGTTAGTGTTGAGGACTAATGGTAGTGTGAGTCTCTTGATGCAAAGCTTATCCTCTATTTTAATCCTCTCCTTCCTATATCTCCTACACTCTAGTAAGAGGTGACTGGGTGTCTGCTTTCTACCGCAAACACAATCATCATCTAGTATTTTTCCAATCCTTTTAAGATATGATTTGAAATAACCATGTCCACTTTTCAACTGGAAATAAGCAGAGCAAATCTCTTTTTTTGTTCCTCTTGGGGTCCATAGTCTCTTTCTGTTTAGCCATGGAAACATACTTAAGTATGACCTAGGGTTTCCAGGGTGTTTATTTTTATATTCTGTTAAATTGCAACCCCATTCCGCATTCTTTATATCCCTTATCAACTGAGATAAATAGGCTAGGCTTGTTGGATAGTAGTTATCTGGAGGCTTCATTGCAGCCTCCTTAGCTAGACTGTCAACTTCTTCATTACCAGGTATGTTAGAATGTCCAGGAATCCATTCTAAGGAAACCCTAACTCCTTTTTCCACCAATTTATTTGCAGCAGTGATAGATCTCTGTACCCAAAACTGTCCAGGTTTGTCTAGGAATGTTTTTAGACAAAGTAAAGCTGCTTGACTGTCTGAAAAGATTGTTACCTTCTCTCTGTATCCTCCCATTCTTTCAGCATGTTCTAGGGCTCTTGTAATTGCCTCTAGTTCACCATTATAAATAACATTTTCTAATCCCATATTATTGTATTCAGCCCATGTTTCTGAGCTCAATTGATCATAGGCAATAAAGGCAATGCCGATCCCAGTTGCCTCTGGGTAATATGAAGCATCTGTGTAGTATAAGATAGATGATTCCCCAGCTGTCTGATTTATTTTTGTCATGTGGTTCAATGCCTCCTGCTCTTTTGTATTTTTATCAATTTTTATTCTATATGGGAGTTTTCTCTTCCAGGGTGGGTATAAGTTGTTCACGACAGTTTCTATATTGTCTGTATCAATCTCAATTGGTATTGATTCTGCAACAACTCTAAGTTGGGTACCTTGAAAGATTTTGTCACTATCTGAATTGAAAGAATCTAGGTGTTGTCTAAGAAGTTTTGCCACTGGATGATTTGACTGTAGTTGAAGTATTCTCATAGCATATTTTCTTCTGCTATGATTTAGGCGAACATCCGGGGGACACAAGCATGCCTCAATTTCCATTGGTCTTATAGGAGTTGTCTTAAAGCATCCCAAGATTTTCCTCAGTGCCAGATTCTGTAGACCTTGGAGTAAGTCTAACAAGTTTTTCTGACCTTTCCACCATACTTGGCTTGCATAGTCAGAAATACTGGACACGCATGCTAGATAGAGCTGCCTCATTGCCTGTGGACTTAATCCTCTCTCTGTATTTGTTAGTCTTGATATTCTCTGGAATGCTGCCTTTGCTTGGGCAATCCTGGTTGTAAGATGTTGTTTGAAAGTTAATCTATTGTCAAACCAAACACCCAACCACTTCACAGTTTGAGAAGGTTTTACCAGTGATCCATTAGGGAGGTTTAATTGCCACTGTTTAGCAGATTTTGAGTCTTCAAAATGAATTAGCTCTGTCTTTGCTATGTCAAATTGAACTGTATTTTGTTTTCCTAGGTCTTCTAGGATTTTAACTTCTCTTTCTAGTATTTGAATATTTTTTTTGAAGCTGGTTGAGGAGACAGTCAAGGAAATATCATCAATATATGACAGGAACATAACTGCCTTAGAAGTGAACATTTCTCTAAGATAAATCAAGAATAGGATTGGTGAGATTGGACTGCCTTGTGGAATCCCAGTATCAAGTGATGTGAATCCCTCAGTTAATCCATCAAATGATAATCTCAGCTCTCTCTGGCTTAAGAAAGAGGAAACCCATGAGAGTAGGCTCAGAGGAAGCCCAAGTCTAGCCATAATGCCTAAGAGTTGATTCTTTGAGACATGATCAAATGCCCCTTTTACATCTAGAAAAAGTGTTGTGGTTTTTCTTTTTGCTGCCTTTTCTGATTCAACCTTATCTTGAAGGAGTAGGCAGGCATCAACAGCAGACTTTTTCAATCTTCCTCCAATCTGTGATGGATGAAGCATGTTAGTAGTTTCTGCCAGGTATCCCAGTCGTTTAGCTATCATTCTTTCCAAGGCTTTACCCAGACAATTAAGCAAAGATATAACCCTATAGGCCTTGGGTTGTGAGTAATCAGGTTTTGATGGCTTCTTAAGTATAATTCCTGTAGCTTGTCGCCAGCAAAGTGGTTGGTATCCAATGTTGAAAAACAAGGAGTAGACTTGCATGAATACCTCCTTATTTGACCTATAAGCTTTCTGAATTATCTTCCAATCAATGCCATCTGATCCAGGTGCCTTTCCTTTAGACGGACGACAACAAGCCTCCTCTACTTCCTCAGAAGTAAGCTTAGGCCACTCCCATTTCTGCTCTTTAAAATTATTCCAGTCTATGATGGAGGATTCTGGTGGTTTAGGGAAGAGTTTTGCTCTGAGTGCCTGTGATTTCTCTTCAAAGGTGTGAGCTAGACCTCCTCTCTCATCCTGAATTGCAGGAAGTGTTGTCACCTGCTTTTCTTTGGTGTATGAAAGTGCTTGGAATATAGACTTAGGATCTTCCCTCTCTAAAAACTCATTCCAATGATTCTTTTTTGCTATTTTAATCTCCTGGAAGTATTTGTTTCTGGCATCCAGGTATTTTCGCCTCGAAGTTTCTGCATGGTAATCTTTGGTTAATTTCCTCTGAGCCCTCATCATATTTTTCCTTAGGGCCTTAAGCTCCTCTGTCCACCAGGGCTTGACCTTAGCTCCTTGCTTAAATTTTGGTATTGTGCCTTCTGCAGCCTTACTAATTATATTAGTAAGCTCTTCACCAACCTTATTAAGTTGTTGGAGTAGTTCACAATTTCCATCAACAATTTCTTTTGAATGTCTTGTGCTCAGGGATTGAAGATTTGAAAACTCTAGATACTTGGATTTAGAAATCAATTCTCTTAAACTCTTTTCAAAATCAGTCCAATTTGCTTTCTCTGTATTGAATCGACTGGCTATTGTAGGTTCAAAATGAAATCCAATCTCTATACTTCCTTTAAAAGTGAACAAAATTCCTTCATGGTCAGATCCAGTGGAGAGGGTTTGCCAGTCTTCTATTAGTCCCTCTGACCACTTTGTAGCCAGAGTAAGATCAAGAACAGAAGAACATACCATTCCCGCTCGGAAAAAGGTCCCTTGTCCAATCTTATTCATTATAGAGAGGCCTTGCTCCTCAAACCAGGTTTGTAGGATGTCTGCATTGGATGATTTTGGGAAGTAGGGATCCCAATCTGGATGATGCTCATTGAAGTCTCCAACCATTACACAGTGATGAGAAATCCTTATTCTATCCTTGATCCTGTCAATAGTCATGAAATTGTTATCCTCCATTTGATTTTTCTGATTATAGATATTAATAATATCAACTTTGTACCCTCTTGAACTAAAGTTCACTGCAATGACATCAGGGTCATTTGGATATTCCTCTTTTTTTTTTATTAGTTTCTCTATGCTCCTTGAAACATAGAACATTGTCCTAGGTCGAAGTTGATGTTGTCCAGAAGTTGGGAATAATTGAGAAAAAGAGGTGTGCCTTATAGACTGAACGCCCTCGTAAGTTAGTGTTTCTCGAAATGCTGGAAGCCAAGGTTCTTGTACTGCTATGATGTTAATGTTTAGCTCTACTGCTAGTTGTAGAGCGCTTTCTGTGGCCTGAATTGATCTGTTCAAGTTACATTGGAGAATTTTAAGACCTCCAATCATAAAATTTCCATGTTACTATCCCTAGCTTGTGATTCTTTAGCTGCTGCAGCCTTGGCTTGACTAGCAACTCGAACTTGGCAGTTTTCTTTGTCTGCAGTGTGAGCTTCTCCACAATTGGCACACTTTGGGACCAAATGCAGACATTTCTTTCCAATGACATTACATTGATTACAAACATGTTGTTTTGTATTATGTGGTCCTGCACAAAACTGGCATCTGGCATCCCATCTGCACTTAGTGCTGATATGTCCATATCCTTGACACTGGTTGCATTGAGTTGAGGCTGGAATGTTCATATATTTTTCTGCTTTGAGGGATCTACCAGCCACAATCAACTTCTTGGCTATAGCCTGTCTAGCTTGATCCTCAGTTTCAAAAGCAACCACAACTGATCCTGCTACTTGATTTCTCCTCTTATCCTCAGAAGTTATCCAGTATGGCTGTCCAATAACCTTCAGACCATGATTGAAAGTTGCAATCTCCTCTGGAATGGTGCTCAAGTCTTCTATTGTCTGGAATTCTGTTGTTGGAATTCCATGGATTATGACTTTGAACCATGCTTCATCTTTCATTGCAATTTCATGTGGTGCAATATTCTTCCAGATATCCACTTTTTCAAGGAGAAAGTCTGCCGAGTAAGGTCCAGTTGTTGTTAGAGCAAGGTTCTCCTTCCTAGTCTGCGAGACTATTGCTACTACTGGCCCATCTACACCTCTAGATTTAAAAGCTTGATTGATTTTGTCCCTTGTTTGGAGAGGTGAAAATGGTTGCCTAGAATTTATGTCTTGAATTAAAATCACTCTTTTAGTAGTCTTTGGCTTTAGTGTACTAGGTTTTTTCTTCCCTTGTACAAAGGTCCACTCCTTCCTCTTGTCCAATCCCTGTGATGGTCCAACAACAGATGCCCAAGTTTTCTTTTCTTGTAAAGGGTTTGCTCCAGATGTTTTACTGTTTATAGAAGTTAAACTTGGTTTCTCTTTGCTAGACACATTTTCATTCATAGCTTTGTAAAGCATATTTTGTCCTTGTATATTCTGCTTTTCATGATTGATGGTTTTGGTTTGTCTAGCAGTACTCTGTAGTACTTGAGCTGTCTGCTCAAGTCTCTGTAATTGTGCAGTAAGCACAGAGGCATCTCTGGGTAGATTCCCATCTCTTTCTATGTATTCTCTGAATACATTTAGCAAGTCCAGGATCTTGGTCTGTTTTGTCCTAGAGTTAGCTAGGTGGGCTGCCTTTATCAGTAAGTCTCTTGCAGTGGCAATGCACTCTTCTGATTCATTTATTTCATCTAGTATAACAGCTGGGCTCTTTCCCTTGCTTTTCTTCACAGGTTGATCTTTCATATTAAAGGATCTTTTTGGTCTATTCCTAGGAACAAACTCAAAGTTTTCTGTCATTATAGGTCCATGTCTTTCAACATAAATCCTAGCTCTTTCTTCATCAGTGTATTCTACATGATGATGGTTGAAATCAATTGCTTTGGGAGCTTCTAAAAGCTCAGGAATATCGGCTCCAGTAAGTTGTCCATATCCACCAGGTGTGAAATCAGTATCATAATCATCTAGATGTTGGTGATTATTATCCATATATTTCTCCTCAATCACCATTTCCACATCTTGATTGGTAGGTTTCTTGTCTTTTCTTTCAATATCTAAGCCCTCAGACATTTGGGTCAAAGGGTCTGGTGATTCAGACCTCTGCATAATTTAAATATTTTCAAAATATTTTTTAATATTTGATCCTTATTTTTCGATTTTTTTTTCAATTTTTTGTTATAGATGTTGGAATATTGAAAAAAAAAAAAAAAAAAAAAAATATATATATATATATATATATATTTTTGTTAAATTTTATGATTATTTTTTTAAATTTTTTCTAGTTGTTTCTGAATTTTTAATTTTTTTTTTTTTCGATTTTTTTCTAGGTCACGTGACCTCGCTTAAATTCGGTCGAAAAAGAAGCTAATCCCGTTTTTCTCGCTTAATGGTGGCCGTCGCAGACCAGGAGTGCAGTTTTCTCCCACACAGCAAATTCGCAACTTTGAGGAATTATATCTCCTGTATTTATCGCTCGCAGATGCTGAAAATTTGTAGGCTGTCTTAAATAATTATTTAATGATGGTTTCCTAAGTTTCGTAACGAACAGAGATGGTTAGCGTCGTGCGCTGATGAAGAAGGGAGCTGGGCCTTCCAAAAAAAGCTTTTCACAACCGGACCACCTTTCCTCCTTGATAACTCGTCGCTGAGGTGTCGGATCAGAATTTGGAAGAAATATCTGTAATCGCCTTTGTATTCTGCATATAATGGTATAATCAAAAATAATTTTTCACGATTTTTGAAAATTCGAAAAGTTTGGTGTTCTTGAAGACCTGTTTTGATCTTGAATGGAATTCAGGATTGCGTGAAAGCGATATTGCTGCTTGATTGTCACAATAGATAGTTGTTGGGTTTTGTTGTTTGCATCCTATTTCCTCCAAAATGTTTCGTAACCAGATTGCTTCTTTTGATGCTTGTAGAGCAGCATGCATTTCAGCTTCTGCGCTACTTAGGGCTACTGTTGGTTGCTTTTTTTGACATATGTGAGATCAAATTATGATTGAGGTAAAAGCAGTACCCCCCAATTGATTTCCTATCAGTTGAATCCCCAGCCCAGTCTGCATCTGTATAGCCAATAAGTTCAAACTTGTCATTCTTCTTCCCCCCACAGAATACAAGGCAGTAGTTCAAGGAACCTTTGATATAGCGTAAAATCCTTTTTGCGGCGTTAAAGTGACTTGAATCTGGATTGGATGCGAATTGAGCAAGTTTGTGAACTGGAAACGTGATGTCTGGTCTAGTGGCAATGGCTGCGTATTCTAAACAGCCCATCAATTTTTGATATTCATTAATTTCTTTAGTAGATGCTTGATCTTCTCTCTGCTGAAGTTTAAGTCCAGTTTCCATTGGTGTGCTAACAGGATTGCAATCAGACAGCTTAAATCTTTCTAAAACAATTTCCAAGTATTTCTTTTGGTCAAGATGTAATGTCCTATTGATTCTATCTCGAGTGATTTGCATTCCAAGATATAAATGAGCTGGTCCTAAGTCTGTCATCTGGAATCGATTCTTGAGCCTGTTTTTAATATCTTGAATTTGAACTTTGTCTTTGCCAAAAATTAAAAGGTCATCAACATAAACAGCAACTAGTAGAGTTCGATTGTTGTTTGCAAAAACAGCATAGTCACTCATCAGTGGTTTAAGTTTGGCTTCTGCCATAAATGATGCAAGTGTCTTATACCATGCACGTGGTGCCTGTTTCAATCCATATAAGGCTTTGTCCAATTTGCAGACTAATTTAACATTTTTTCTTTTTTGTGTTGGATAGATATATGATTCATTACTTGATTTTGTCTGTTGAAATAATTCTTTCTTCAATATGCTGAGGTCATTTTGAGATTCCACTTCAAAACCATGTGGCTGTTCCACAAAGACATCCTCTTCAATTGGACTATTTAAGAATGCTGTTTTGACATCCATTTGCTCAATGTCCAAATCTAGTGATGCAGCAAGGCTGAAAAGTATTTTGTATGACATTGGTTTGACCACGCTTGCATATGTGTCAGAGATAGTTCCATCTTTTTGCTGAAAGCCACGAACAACCCATCTTGACTTGTATTTGATAATGTTTCCATTTACATCTGATTTTGTCCTAAATACCCATCTTCCTTGAATCACATTGGTATTATTGTTTGATATATTAACCAATGACCATGTTGAATTTTCATACATTGATCTTATCTCTTCTCTCATACTCGACGCCCATAGCCTAGATTGAGGACATTGCATTGCTTGCTCAAGAGTGTCAGGAACAAAGTTGTTATTTGAGTCAGCAGCTGCCAGACACTTGGCCACAAAAGCTCTTGGGAGGAATGGATCTCTATAAGAGGTTGCATATCTTTCGTACTTGGGGTCTGCAAGTTCATCAATTGATGATTCATCATATGATTCGACTTCAGGAAGTTGAATAGACTGAGCAGTGTGGTATTGATTCATAGAAGGTGATTGTTCTTCTTGCTCAGGAGATCTGCCTAGACTATTGGAGTTTTTTGATTCAACATTGTTATCAAAGATGTGGCTATTCATTGGAACAAAATTGTGCTCGTTTGTTGTAGTTAATTTCTGAGAAATAATATCTTGATTTTCCCTTGATTCTGTCATTTCTTTAATGACAACATCTCGACTTCGAAAAACTTTGTTAGTTGAAGGATCATAGACTCTGTAGATATTTTCCGACTCGTATCCAACTAGAAATCCTTCACTGGCCCTTTCATCAAGTTTGCCCAATTGTTTCCCAGTTTTGTTTGTATAACATGCTGATCCAATAATGCGTAAATGGTCTAGAGCTGGTGATCTATTGAACAAAATTTCATATGATGATTTGAAGTCCTTATTAGAGCTGGATGGAACACGATTTTTGATGTAACAAGCCGTACGAATAAGCTCTGCCCATAGTGACTTGTTGAGGTTTGGTGTGTCATTCACAAAACAGCGAGCTGTGGTAAACAAGGTTCGATTTAATCTTTCTGCAACACCATTCTGTTCAGGCGTGTATGGAACAGTATAGAGTAACTGAATCCCTTCTTGTTGTGAGAACTTTTTCCATTCCTGACTAGTATATTCGCCCCCATTATCACAATGCAAGAAGGCAATTTTTTGATTAAATTCATTCTCAACTGCCTTTTTGAACATCTTAAAAATATCCAAGCACTGTGATTTCTTAGCACAAGGAAACACCCAAGAAAATCGACTGAAATCATCAGTAAATGTAACTAAGTACTTATTTCCACCTAGTGATTCTGGAGTTATTGGACCAGCTAGATCAGAGTGGATTTTTTCGAGTGGTCTTTTAGCTTTGGTAACTGTGGCTCTTGATACAATGCGAGTTGACTTGTTTTTTAGGCATGTATCACACGAGAATTCACTAATGCCATTAGTGACTGCTTGAATTGTTGGCTTTGACATATATTCCCTATTTAGATGCCCAAGTCGCTTATGCCAGGTTTGACTGTCAGTTGACTTTGTAAGATTTGCAGTAGGACGTATTGTTTCTAAGACCAAAAGTGAATCTTTTTGAGTTGCCGTAGCAAGAAGAGTGTCCTTGAACATGATTTGGCATTCACCTTGTAGAAAATTAAATCTCATATGTGGATTTCTCATTGCACAGCAGACTGACAGGAGGTTTGAAGCAAGTTCTGGTACATATAAAACATTTAGCAATGTAAAAGTTGTCCCATTCCGAGTGACCAGCCGTATATCTCCTTTGCCACAGGCCTTCATGTTAGTATTATTAGCTGTAGTAATGGTTGTTGTATAATTTTCTAACATGGTAAATTGAGTCCTGTCATTGCACATATGTTGTGTTGCCCCACTATCTAATATCCAAGTGTTGCAATTTTGTTGATGTGATTTTGTCAGGAAAGCTATGCTGTATGAGATATCTGGATTGTTTGTCTGCCTTTGGTTCCCAAGTTGCGCAGTTGTAGTGAGTCTGGCTGTTGGTCTTTTATCCGGAAATTCCTGCCAACAATTTTCTGACTTGTGTATTTTTCCACAATATCTGCATATTGGCTTTGTTTTAGCTGGCTTCCGAGCAGTCAAAGCAGTAGTCCCTCCTTCATATTCAACCTTTGTATATCCCAGTCTTCTTGCCTCATCTAGTAAGCTTGCAATGACTTCATCAAGGTATGAATGTGAGTCTTCAGATATTTTTTGGCTTCGTACCTGCTGCATGACTGATTGAACCCAAGCTTCATATTGGCTTGAGACATTATTGATGAATATTGACAGTAATAGCCATTGTGGCAGAGGTGATGATGTCAATTGAGATAGACTGTTAACTTTGCTTCGGAATTGATCTATGTATTGATCAATAGAGTCACAAGAGGATATGGTGGTTGAAACAAGAGATTGAAATGCAAGATGTCTGGCACTGAAGCCAACTTGTCCATAGAGTTTTTCCAACTTTCTCCATATTTTTGCAGCTAAATCATTAGGATCGAGAAGTTGAAGAATATGATCTTCACAAGATAGGATAATCATTGACGTTGCCTTTGAGTTTGAAGACATCAGATTCTGTGCTAAGGATTTGGATGAAGATATGTCTACAACATCCCAAAGGTCTTGCGCAGTAAGGTATGATCTCATCTTAATAGACCAAACTAGGTAGTTTGAGGAGCCATTGAGTTTGGCAAAAGAACTTCTTGTTGGATCCATTCTGAGTTCAATGATCTGAGTCTGGTTTGTCAAAAGGTCAGTGATTGTTCAACTATGATAGATTATTTATGAGAGGCAGAGGTAGAGCTAGCCGGGCTCATAACCTATTAAAGGTTATAAAATTATATTCACCGTAAAGTAGTAGAATTATATTTTATAAAGTAGATGATAGTGAACAATGTTGTCAGAGTATAAAGATAACTTGATAATCTTAATGAGAAGTGATTATGGTTGTGAAGATGATGAAGGAAAGTGGTGGGAACACCAGACTATATACATATTGGGTGACAGGGTTAATAAGAATAGAAAGTGAAGTGAATGAGAAAGATACAAATGTGGGAGACCCAAACTATCCCACCGACGATCACTCTTAGCATCCAGATAGCCACATCTTTTCCACTAGTTGCGCTAATGCACAAGCTAGTTAGTTAGCGTCAAAGCGCGATCCAACACCTCAACATTTATAAACCCTTGTCTTATCTAGACCCATGCCAAAGTCTATATCCTAGAACATACTCATGCATAATCTAACCCCTGGTACATTCCAACCAAACCATATTTTGACCCCTTGTATATTTTATTTGTCAAAATAAGCTTTGTCACTTGCATGATATTGATTTCAATCATAAGTCCTTGCTAGATTATTATACCCTGTACACATCTATGCTAGGTCTGATCCTAGATAGAATTCATAAGTCTTATACTTTGCTTTAATTTATTCCATAATAGTTGTGCATAATTTTGCACAAATATTTCTTGCATAATTAATTTCAATAGATTAATTATTGCAATGTCTTAAGTCATTTCACAGTTTGTCACTTAAATGATTACATTTAACATACAATCCTAGATCACAAAATTGAGTATCAAAAAGTTTCAAGACCCCTAGGAAAATTTAATACTAACCAAGCTGACTGGGATAAATTTCAACAAATGAGCCAAGATTTAGTTAGGGTATCTAATATACTTAGAGAAGATAACCTGAATAATCTGAGGTTAAGAGTAACTAATGAACTCATTCAAGGAAATTCAGAGCTAGAAGCAGAGTTAGATAAGGTTGGGAAGGAACTAACTGATATCATTCTCTTAGCTGCAAAGTCTACTATTCCAAGGACTAAGCTAGGCGCAAAGATAAAGCCATGGTGGACAAATGATCTTAAGATACTTAGGAAAAAGATGACAAAGGCACAAAGAGCTCTCTCTGTCAACTGGAAGGATAATATAAGAAGAAATGATTATCTTAGAGCACGAAACCTATATTTCCAAGAGATAAAGTCAGCCAAGAAGAAGCACTGGGATAGTTTCTTAGAGCAAGAAGACCCAGTATCTATTTTCAAAGCTTTATCTTATACTAAGGAGAGTAAGGCTACACAATTACCACCAATTCAGAAGGAAAATGGAGACCTAGCTATTGAATTTCAAGACAAATCCAATACACTGAGATCAAAGTTGTTTCCAACCCCACCAGATTCCTCCCCCCTAGATTGGAATGCTCACCAAGTCAAGGACACGTGGGACTGGCCTCAGCTTACATCTGAAGAACTGGAACAGGCATGCTGTTATCCCTCTAAAGGAAAAGCCCCAGGGTCAGATGAGATCAACTGGAAAATGATAGAATATTCTTTTAGAGCAAATAAAGATATATTCTTTCAGATATACTCACTTTTTTTCACTATAGGGTATCAACCAATTTGCTTGAGACAAGCCACTGGAATTATCTTGCGCAAACCAGGGAAGCCAGATTACTCTCAGCCAAAGGCATATAGGGTTATATCTCTCCTCAACTGTCTAGGAAAAAGCTTAGAGAAAGTAATTGCAAAAAGACTAGGCTATCTAGCTGAGACAACTCATTTACTGGATCCTTCACAAATTGGGGGAAGATTGAAGGAGTCTGCAGTAGATGCATGCCTTCTCCTTCTTAATAAGATAGAGTCAGAGAAAATGGCAAAAAGAAAGACATCTACACTCTTCCTGGATGTGAAAGGGGCATTTGACCATGTGGCTAAAAATCAACTTTTGAAGATTATGAGTAAACTTGGCCTACCCTCTAGTCTCTTATATTGGGTCTCTACTTTTCTCAGTGAGAGGAAACTTAGACTGAGTTTTGATGGTAAAGCTGAAGAATTTACATCAATAAGAACTGGAATTCCACAGGGGAGTCCTGCTTCACCAATTCTTTTCTTGATTTACATCAGAGATATGTTTGACTCTAAGGCAGTTCAATTTCTTTCTTATATTGATGATATATCTCTTACAGTGTCTTCTTCAAGCTTTAAGAAGAATATATCTATACTAGAAAGAGAGGTAAAATTATTGGAAGATCTGGGAAGTAAAAATGCAGTTGTATTTGATACTAGCAAGACAGAACTTATTCATTTTGAGGACTCTAAGGAAGCTAATAATAGGTGCTTGACTTTACAAGGAGGAAGCCAAGTTAATCCTTCTAAAGTTGTCAAGTGGCTAGGAGTTTGGTTTGACAACAGACTAACCTTTAAACAGCATGTTGCAACAAGAATATCACAAGCCAAAGCAGCATTTCTTAGAATGACTAGACTAACAAATATAGAGAGAGGTCTGAGTCCATCAGCTATGAGACAGCTCTATCTAGCTTGTGTTACAAGTATATCAGATTATGCTAGCCAGGTCTGGTGGAAAGGTCAGAAAGGGTTTTTGGACAAACTACAAGCACTACAAAATACTGCACTTAGGAAAATACTGGGATGTTTTAGATCATCTCCTATTAAGCCAATGGAAGTAGAGGCCTGTCTTTGTCCTCCTGAAGTTCGACTCAATAATACAAGGAGAAAATATGCACTCAGAAACCTACAACTAATGAAAAAGCATCCGATCTCTCTAGCAATCAAAGAAAAAATGGAATCTGTAGAGCTGGACAATGACAAAAATTCAAGGAAAGATCAATTTGTCCTTATTACTCAATCTCTGCCTGAGGACATTGATTTAGAAGAGATAGAGCCACTTATTAGTAACTACTACCCACCTTGGAAGAAGAAAATACCCTATAGTGTTTTTATTAGCAAGCTAGAAAAAGAAGAGCAAGTACTTATTCACAGGGAAAAGGTCAGAGAATCAACCGGAAAATCTATAATTATCTATTACACAGATGCCTCTGTTTATCCAGATGCTCAAGGAGTAGGTATAGCATTCAAGGCCTATGATCAACAAAGCTCTGAAACTTGGGCAGAATATAACAATATGGGACTTGAAAACATTATATACAATGGAGAACTTGAAGCAATAACTAGAGCACTCGAACATGCTAGCACGAGGGCAAGTTTTCGAGAAAAGATTGTTATATACTCTGATAGTCAAGCAGCTCTCAATCGACTTAAATCAGCAACTGATAATCCTGGGCAGTTTTGGGTCAATAGAGCAATATTGGCAGCAAGGACATTATCAGAGAATGGGACAAATATCACCTTGGAGTGGGTACCAAGTCACTCAGATATCCTTGGAAATGAAGAAGTAGATCAACTAGCTAAAGACGCAGCATCTAAATCACCTGATGGTGATTATCCCTCAAGCTTTGCCTATTTAGCACAGATGATACAACAAGTAAAGAATGAAGAGTGGATGAATAGATTGACTGAGATAAAAGCAAAGAGTCCAATTTCAACTAGTTCTTATGGATCCATCTTTCCTTGGCAGATAAGAAAGAAGTTATGGACACCAAGAGGAACAAGAAAAGAGATTTGCTCAGCCTTTTTTCAATTGAAACTTGGTCATGGATATTTCAAATCATACTTAAAAATAGTAGGAAAAATAGACAATGATGAATGTACTTGTGGTGCAAAGCAAACACCAAGGCATTTTCTACTGGGGTGTAAAAGATATAGAAAGGAAAGAGAGAGAGTAGAAGACAAGCTGTGTACCAAGAGACTCACACTTCCCCAGCTCCTCCATACAAATAAGGGTGTCGAAGCTACCGTGGAATATATTATGAAGACGAAAATAGCAACTCGAAAATGGTATCTAGGTGATACTGAGGATGAGAACTTTTGGAATGAATCATAAAGTTTAGAAATTTCTTTTGTTTGGTTTGGGTTGAGTTATTTTAGGGGGTATTTTGTAGGGTTTGTTTTGATTTTTTGTGGTAGGAATAAATAGAGTCTAGGGCACTCGAGATGTTCAAATGCATAAGACTGGAAAATAAAAATTGGAGCTGCTGTTATTTAGCTAAATATAGAGAATGCACTCCTAAGGGAGTGCACATCCTCCGATAGTCGTAGACTTATATAGGATGAAAATGGATTTAAAAAAAAAAAATTATCTCCTCACATATAAAATATAATTCCTATCATTATTAGTGAATATAATTTTATCATTTTAACAGAGAGCAATCTGAGGGCTTTGACCAGGACATGGCTAATAAAGGCATATCTGATCTCCTAAACAAAGAAAGGGACAGAACACACTATCTGAGCCCAGAAGAAATAAAATAAAACTACAACCAGAGCTATCAGGGACTAGTGGACCAATCCTATTAGAAAATTTTGATTTTGTACCTGGAAATAGACCCAAGAGATCATTCTATACAAATGATCAACCTGTAAAGAGAAATAAGGGAAAGGGTCCAGCCATAATATTGGATGAAATAAATAAATCAGAGGAATGCATTGCAACTGCCAGAGATTTATTAATCAAGGCAGCTCATCTAGCTGAATCCAGAGCTAAGCAAACTAAGATCCTAGACTTGCTAAATATATTTAGAGAGTTTATAGAAAGAGATGGAAACTTACTAAGGGACGCTTCAGTACTGACTGCACAACTGCAACGACTTGAGCAGACAACCCAGGTCCTGCAAACAGCAGTCAGACAATCCAAAGGGAATGGAAATGGAAAAATCATTCCTCAGCAAACTGTGAGGCCTGATATATCCCAATCACAAAAAGTTAATAAAGGTCAAGGAAATACCCAGGCTATTCCAGAGAAGAAAACATAGGCTATTAAAGGTTATAAAATTATATTCACCGTAAAGTAGTAGAATTATATTTTATAAAGTAAATGATAGTGAACAATGTTGTCAGAGTATAAAGATAACTTGATAATCTTAATGAGAAGTGATTATGGTTGTGAAGATGATGAAGGAACGTGGTGGGAACACCAGACTATATACATATTGGTTGACAGGGTTAATAAGAAGAGAAAGTGAAGTGATTGAGAAAGATACAAATGTGGGAGACCAAAACTATCCCACCGACGATCACTCTTAGCATCCAGATAGCCACATCTTTTCCACTAGTTGCGCTAATGCACAAGCTAGTTAGTTAGCGTCAAAGCGCGATCCAACACCTCAACATTTATAAACCCTTGTCTTATCTAGACCCATGCCAAAGTCTATATCCTAGAACATACTCATGCATAATCTAACCCCTGGTACATTCCAACCAAACCATATTTTGACCCCTTGTATATTTTATTTTTCAAAATAAGCTTTGTCACTTGCATGATATTGATTTCAATCATAAGTCCTTGCTAGATTATTATACCCTGTACACATCTATGCTAGGTCTGATCCTAGATAGAATTCATAAGTCTTATACTTTGCTTTAATTTATTCCATAATAGTTGTGCATAATTTTGCACAAATATTTCTTGCATAATTAATTTCAATAGATTAATTATTGCAATGTCTTAAGTCATTTCACAGTTTGTCACTTAAATGATTACATTTAACATAGGCCTCTGTAGCTGGTCCACAACAAGGCCAAGCCAAGAGTACTTAGTTGACAGTGGTTCAGGAAAAGAAAAGATCCACCACTGCTAAATCAAAGACAAATAACAGACTTATCCTTATTCAAGACCCAAATACTAGGCAACCATTCTCTCCCCTTCAAACCAGAGATAAGATTAACCAAGCATTTAAGGCCAGGGGTGTAAATGGACCAGTTGTGGCTATTGTATCACAAACAAGAAAGGAGAACATTGCTTTAACTACAACTGGACCATACTCAGCTGACTACCTATTAGAAAAAGTGGATATTTGGAGAAATTTGGCTCCACATGAAATAGCTATGAAGGATGAAGCATGGCATAAAGTCATTATCCATGGAATCCCTACTACAGAATTCCAAACTATTGAAGACTTAAGCACTATTCCTGAGGAAATTGCAACCTTTAATCATGGGCTGAAAGTCATTGGTCAACCTTACTGGATTACCCCAGAGGAAAAAAGAAAGAACCAAGTAGCAGGTTCAATAGTTGTGGCCTTTGAAACTGAAGATCAAGCCAGACTAGCAATCACAAAGAAACTGATTGTTGCAGGGAGATCACTTAAAGCAGAAAAATATATGAATATTCCTTCCTCTACACAATGCAATAGATGCCAGGAATTTGGAAATCTAAGTACTAAATGCAGATGGGAGGCCAAATGCCAGTATTGTGCAGGACTCCACAATACTAAGCAGCATGTCTGTACACAGTGCAATAGTATTGGGAAAAAATGTGTCCACCTGATTCCAAAGTGTGCTAATTGTGGAGAGGCACATACAGCTGACAAGGACAGCTGTCAAGTTAGAGTTGCTATCCTAGCAAGGACAGCAAGTACAAATGAAGCACAAACTAGAGGTGAAGACATAGAGGTTTTATGATTGGAGAACTTAAAATCCTCCAATGCAACTTGAACAGAAGTATACAGGCCACAGAAAATGCTCTACAATTAGCAGTAGAGCTAAATATTGAAATATTAGCAGTCCAAGAACCTTGGATTCCACAAGTTAGAGGGAACACAACATATAGAGATATTCAATCTATAAGCCACAACTCTTTTATTCAACTTTTTCCAACAATTCAAGGAGATTACCCCAGACCTAGGGCCATGTACTATATATCAAAAGGCAGAGAAACCATGGTTTCTCAATGGGAAGATTGTCCAAAAGATTCAGATATAATAGGGGTAAATTTGAAACACCATGGACAGATATTAACATTAGTCAATATCTACAACCAGAAAAATCAAAGAGGCGACAATTTGAAGACTATTGAAAGGACCAAAAATTATCTTACAATACCTCAAAATTGCATAGTTGTAGGAGATTTCAATGAGCACCATCCAGACTGGGATCCCTACTCTCCAAGATCTACTAATGCAGAGGACTTGAAGTTTTGGTTTGAGGAGCAGGGTCTCTCTCTAATGAATAAGATTGGAAAAGGAACCTTCTATAGGGCTGGTATGGAACTCCAATCAGTTCTTGACCTAACTTTGGCAACAGAAAGTACTGGCAAGCTAGTAGAAGACTGGCAAACCTTAACCACAGGATCAGATCATGAAGGTATCCTATTTACTATTAGAAATAGGAGAAATTGTGACATACAAGATGAGCCTTCCACATCAAGAAGGTTTAATACAGACAAAGCCAACTGGTCTGAATATAAGAAGGAAATTAAGAAGTCCTTATTTCAATCACAAATTCTCAATCCTACATACCTACAAAGCCTGAGCAAGGGAAAAACTAAGGATATTCTAGACGGAAACACGCTTACTAGGCAATTAGATGAAGTGGGTGAGGAACTTAATAGAATCATTCTTATGGCATCTGAAAAGACTATCCCAAAGATCAAGGGTGGTGCAAAAGTTAAGCCATGGTGGTCTGATGACCTTAAAAATCTAAGGAAAACAATGATGAGGAAGCAAAGGAAGATGGGCATAGAAATTAAAGAAGGGTCTTTAAAGCAGGAGTACTTGAATGCAAGGAATGCATACTTCCAGGCAATCAAAACTGCAAAGAAGAACCATTGGAATGAGTTCTTAGAGAGAGAAGACCCAGGCTCAATTTTTAAGGCTTTATCTTATACTAAAAATAAGCAGATAACAAAAATGCCTAGTATACAAGATGGAAATGGAGAACTTGCACAAGATTTTGAAGAGAAAGCTAAGGCATTGAAAGACAAGTTATTTCCAGCACCTCCAGAGTCAACTCCTATGGATTGGAGCCAACATGTGGAGGGAAATTGGGAATGGCCTGAGCTAACACCTGAGGAAGTAGAAAAAGCCTGCTGCCGGCCTTCTAAAGGAAAAGCACCTGGATCAGATGGTGTCAGCTGGTCTATGATTAAGCAAGCATATAAGGCAAATAAGGAAATATTTGTTCAAATCTATTCACTTTACTTTAATCTAGGATACCAACCAAAATGCTGGAGACAAGCCACAGGAATTGTGCTAAGGAAGCCAGCAAAACCAGACTATTCCCAGCCAAAGGCATATAGGGTAATTTCCCTACTTAACTGTTTAGGTAAAGCCTTGGAAAGGATCCTAGCCCAGAGATTGGGTTACTTGGCTGAAACATCTAACCTTCTAGATCCCTCACAGATAGGTGGAAGATTAAAGAAGTCTGCTGTGGATGCTTGCTTACTGCTTCAAGCTAAGATTGAATCAGAAAAGGGTGCAAAAAGAAAAACAACTACATTATTCTTAGATGTCAAAGGAGCATTTGATCATGTTTCAAAGAACCAACTTTTGGCTAAAATGAGTAAACTTGGACTACCCCTCAGCCTCCTATCATGGGTCTCAACATTCCTCAGCCAGCGAGTACTGAGACTGACATTTGATGGAAAAACAGAGGGATTTTCACCAATACATACAGGGATTCCTCAAGGAAGTCCTATCTCACCTATCTTGTTCCTAATTTATCTCAGAGATATGTTCAAGTCAAAGGCAGTGACTTTTCTCTCATATATTGATGATATCTCCCTGACAGTCTCATCTCCTAGCTTTAAGAAAAATATCCAAATACTAGAGAGGGAAGTTCAAATCCTGGAAGATCTTGGAAGGAAAAATGCTGTTCAATTTGATATTGCAAAGACAGAACTAATACATTTTGAAGATTCAAAAGCTGCCAGACAATGGTCAATTAAATTACCTGATGGCACTATAAAGGAGCCTTCTCCAGTGGTTAAATGGCTAGGGATCTGGTTTGACAATAGACTTACCTTTAAGCAGCATGTTACAATAAGAGTTGGACAAGCAAAGGCTGCCTTCTATAGAATGGCAAGACTAACTAATTCAGAAAAAGGCCTAAGCCCTATAGCCATGAGGCAGCTATACCTTGCAAGCGTTACCAGTGTTTGTGACTACACAAGTCAGGTTTGGTGGAAAGGCCAAAAGAACTTCTTAGTTTTGTTACAAAATTTACAAAACTTGGCATTAAGGAAAATTCTAGGTTGTTTTAGAACAACACCAATAAGACCAATGGAGGTCGAGGCATGTTTATGTCCTCCAGATACTCGACTTAATCATTGCAGAAGAAAATATGCTTTGAGAAATTATCAACTGGGACCTAGCCACCCTGTGGCTTATTTATTAAAGGAATACTTAGCTTCTTCTGACCTAGGAAATGACACCACCTATCAAGGAAAGCAGCTAAATCTCATTAACCAATCAGTGGATATAGAAGCTGATGTAGAAAATGTTGAACCTATAATCAACTATGAAAGCCCACCATGGAAGGAAAGTTTACCTTATAATATTTATATTGGTAAGCAACCAAAAGAGGAGGAAGCCCTGATTCATCTGGGAAAAATAAGAGAGTTATCAGGAAGCTCTGCTATTTTGTACTATACAGATGCTTCTTATTATACAGAATCAAATGGAATTGGTGTAGCATTCAAGGCCTTTGACCAACTAAGCTCAGAAACCTGGATGGAGTATAATAATATTGGAAAAAAAAATTTGATATTTAATGGTGAACTTGAAGCAATTACAAGCGCCCTTGAACACGCCAACAGAATAGACAAATTAAGAAATCAGATAATTATATACTAGGTCCTGGCCCTGCGACCCTGCGCTTCGCTCCGGGGCAGGGTTCCTCGCGTTGCTTCGGAAGGGGTGGCTTTTTTATTGAGTTGGATGTAGTTAGTTTGAGTTAGTCTGAGGAGCATTACAGGTCTTTGTCACATGAAGCGGAGGCGGGTAGTTAGGTTTTAGATATTACGAAAACCTTGCTTCACGTTTAAGGGGACATGATGAGTGTAATGAGTTACGGTTATTTGTATGGTTCACATAAAGAGGAAAGAGAATGGTCGATATGTTAAGCTGCGTTAGTCGACATTGTTGACATGCAGTGAAAGGGATGATTTTGCCTTTTGTACAGCCAGATTAGAAGTGTGGAGTATGTGCCTTCAATCTGGTACTTGCGAAGACGTGTAAATATTTTGAGTCACACCCGAGCAAGAGTTTTTTTTTTTTCTTCCCATTTACATCCTTTATTAGTCTAAGACTATGTAGGATGTGCATCTAAGATACATTTATAATTTCGTTGCTTGAATATAAAAACCCATATATACCATTCTAATGAACCCTGGAGTAGCACTGACTCAATAAAATAACTGCATGTAATAAATACATAGAATAAAACCCCTAAGTAAAGAAATATTTGCTTAGCCCAAACAATTTATTTAAATCTTCCAATTTATCTTTCAATCAGCTGTCCTCTTTTGCCTCACTCTTCCTATTCCTGGTCACTATACCACCTCCTTGTTGAGATTTTTGTCTTTATGATAAATTCAGTAGTTGCCTCTATTCCTTTACTAGTGTGTAGAAGTAAAGGCATTGTCAATCTGTTTCCCTTAAATCTTTCTTTCATTTCTTTTCTTTCTCTAGAGTACCTACTACATTGGAGTAATAAGTGCCTTGGTGTCTGCTTAGCTCCACAACTGCAAAGTTCATTTGTTGTTCTCCCTATTCTTTTAAAATAAGCATTGAAGTATCCATGCCCAAGTTTGAGTTGATAAAAAGCTGAGCTAATCTGCTTTTTAATACCCCTTCCTAGCCATGGTGTCTTCCTAAGGATCCAATTATACTGCTTTGAGTATGTTGAGGATTGTCCTGTCTGTGCCTGACTGTAGGCATCTAAAACATTCTGCCATTCTTCCATTTTAAGTATTTCTATTTCTTTTTTAATTCTGCTGCATGTAAGTGAAATCAATGTTTCATTTTCTTGTTCAAAGAATGACGCTTCTTTGGCTAATTTGTCTGCTGTGTCATTTCCATAAATATCCAGATGAGCTGGTACCCATTCTAGAGTAATTTTAATCTTTTTCTCTGCAAGTTTTTCTGCTGCAATCATAGCCCTCCTTATCCATGACTGGCCAGGTTTATCATCAGCTGACTTCAGTCTTTGAAGTGCAGCTTGACTGTCAGAATAAATAACTATGTGCTCTTCACTTTCTTGCTGCTGAGCCACATCTTCTAGAGCCAGAGTAATAGCTTCTAACTCTCCATCAAATACTGTACAGTCTGGTCCAATGTTTTTCTGGTAGAGTATTTTTTCTAAGTTATTCTCTATTTTGAGGCAAGCAATTCCAACTCCTTTCCCTTCTTGGCTCCAGGAGGCGTCAGTATAAAAAATTGCCTGGTTTAGGCACCATGAATCTTGAAGCTTTGTTTTATGACGTTTGGCTTGCTCTTCCTTGCTTAGTCCTGAAATAATAACTTGATAGGGTAATTTCCTTTTCCAGGGGGGGTAGAAGTTAGAGATTATCTTCTCCCTATGGCTTAGGTCTAGTTTCTTTGGTAGAGACTCTTGAACTTTTTCAATTTGTAGAGTTTCTCTAATTAGATCTTCTTTTTCTGGGTCCACAAAGTTAAGCTCTTGATTTAAGGCCTTTGTTAGTGGATGGTTCCTAGAAAGAGCCAGCATTCTTATAGCATATTTCCGCCTATTTTGATTCAATCTAATTGCTGGTGGACATAAGCAGGCTTCAACTTCCATTGGCCTTATTGGAGAGGTTTTAAAGCAGCCTAAGATCTTTCTCACTGCTATATTTTGGAGTCCTTGTAGCTTTTCTAGGAAATTTTTCTGGCCCCTCCACCATACCTGGCTTGCATAGTCAGAGACGCTTATTACACAAGCTAAATAGAGCTGCCTCATAGCTATGTGGCTTAGGCCCCTTTCCGTGTTGGTTAATCTTGCCATCCTCTGGAAGGCTGCTTTTGCTTGTGCCACCCTAGTATCAACATGATACTTAAAGGATAAGGCTTGGTCAAACCAGACTCCTAACCATTTGACCATGCTTTTTGGAGAGACTACAGAACCATTTGGGAGGGTCAGACTGTAATCCTGGCTTGCTTTTGAGTTCTCATAATGGATGAGATCAGTCTTTTCCATATCAAATTCAACTGCAGAGTCCAGTCCTAACTCATGCAGCTTTTTTGCCTCTCTCTCTAAGATCTCCACATTCTTCTTAAAGCTTGAAGATGAAGCTGTTAGAGAAATATCATCAATGTATGACATAAAGGTAACTGAATTTGATGTAAACATTTCCCTTATATAAATCAAGAATAGTATTGGAGAGATGGGACTACCCTGAGGTATTCCAGTTTCAATATTTGTGAATTCTTCTGATTCTCCATCAAAGGCTAGTTTAAGTTTTCTTTGACTTAGAAATGTTGATACCCAACTCAGCAGGCTAAGAGGTAGCTTAAGTCTGCTCATAATTCCTAAAAGTTGGTTCCTAGAGACATGGTCAAAGGCACCCTTGACATCTAGAAAGAGGGTGGAAGTCTTCCTTTTAGCTGCCTTTTCAGTCTGTATTTTATTGACAAGAAGTAGGCAAGCATCTACTGCTGACTTTTTTAATCTACCTCCTATCTGAGAGGGATCTAGAAGGTTAGTAGTCTCTGCTAAGTAGCTGTAACAGCTGGTGAGCTGAATTGTTCCTGTAGCCTATGTGGCGCATCGGCGTGCATAGACCTTACAGGGATAAGGACATGGCGCATGGGGCAATGTGCGTGGGGCAAGGTAAATGGGGCACGGTGCACAAGGCATGATCAGCTATGAGATGGCGACTAGCTGAAACGAGAAGTACCCTTGATATACGTATGCTTGCTATCACAGGGACCTTCTGATACACGAGGACTTTCAGGAACCTTTATTGATATCAGGGTTGGGGCGAGTCATTAGACTGCAGTGAGGGTTGTATATAGACTTGTTGAGTAGCGATATAGTTTACTTCCTTATAGAATTGAATATTTACTACCTCTACACACTTAGCTGCGCAGGCGCTCCTGTCTAGACTGTGACATATATTCAATTCTATCCTTAAATGGCAGATCAGAGATTTTGAGTTTCATCAATTAAGTATTTTGCAGTTCAGTTTCAGCAATTCAGAAATTCAAATATTCAGCAGTTCAGTTTTAAGCAATTCAGAAATTCAGATATTCAGCATTTCAGTATTCGGCAGTTCAGTTTTCAGCAATTCAGAAATTCAGAAATTTAGCAGTTCAGTATTCGGCAGTTCAGATATTCAGCATTTCGGTATTCGGCAGTTCAGTTTTCAGCAATTCAGCAATTCAGAATTTCAGCAGTTCAGCTTTCGGCAATTCAGTGACATCAGCAGCCCGGCCAATCAGAAAAAAAAAATTGGTTCCATTAGTTTCATAAAATGCGGCCTACATATCCCAAGAATCCTGCTCGTGGACCGAATGGAGAGTTCTACCAGGCAAAGTGGAAGTCGGCAGAAAGGATTGAAACTCTTCGAAGAGAGGGAAAATGTTTCCGATGTGAAAGAGAGGGCTGCTCATCCAGTATCTGTCCTTTATTTCCAGCTGTTAGGCCAGGATCAAAATCTTTCAACAAGCTTCCACCAATCACACCCAGCGTCAGGGCCACAAATGGGAAAAATGAAGGGGATGTATCAGGCAAGAAAACGCTGCGGGCGGACAGTCACGACCACAAAATTAAAGACAATATTGCATCAGGATTCTGCAGTAACGCACGTAAATACGGCAACAGTGAGACTGGGTCAGAGCATATCAAAGTACATCTAAATTCCACGACAGATAATGGCAAAGCCAGTACAGACAAGCTATCTGGGCAAAAGATCATCATGAACACCACACCATTTATTGTCAACGCCCTTGTCAATGATGCTACTATGATCCAAGCTTTGGTGGACAATGGATGTCTATGTTCAGGCATCATTGATGAATCAGTATATACCAAATTGGGCCTACCGTGCATACCTATTTCTCCACGAACTTTGGAAACAGCTGCAGAGTCAGGTAATAGAAGGACGGTAGTGAGTTCTATTACCTTCATCTCTCTAGATTTAGATGGATATGTCACTCCAAAATTATGGTTGTACGTTGTTCCAAATAGCAATCATCCGATGATTCTGGGGAAGAAATGGCTTGAGGATCAAGATGCAATTATACATGCTAAAGAACAGCGATTGGAATTGCGAAAGGGTGGCGGCTCAGTTTATGGAGTTAAGAGATGGCTTCAAGCATTCAAGAGTGTCGCTCGTCCAAAGTTGGCTACGATTACAACGATGACGACATTGATGAAATCTATTCCGGTCTGCAGGGCATCACTTGAAGATATTAGTAAAGCTCTACGCGTGAAGCCAAAACTAACGTTAGAAGAAGCCAAGGGACGTCTGCCGGAAGAAGTTAAGGATTTTGCGCATCTTTTTGCGGATGACAGCGGCGCAGAGGCTTTACCAAAACCTCGAGGACATCTTGATCATGCAATCAATCTGCGACAGGAAAATGGAAAGACTTTGATACCACCATGGGGGCCGCTTTACAATATGTCTAGGGAAGAATTATTGGTACTGCGCAAAACCCTAACAGATCTTTTAAATAAAGGATGGATCAGACCAAGTAGTTCGTCAGCAGCGGCACCAGTTCTTTTTGCAAAGAAGCCGAGCGGGGGACTTCGATTCTGTGTTGATTATCGCGGTCTTAATGCTATCACTATTCCTGACCGATACCCGCTACCTTTGTTCAAAGAGACCTTAGTGCAGCTTTCGAAAGCAAAATGGTTTACAAAGTTAGATGTCAAATCAGCTTTCCACCGAGTCAGAATAAGGGAAGGAGACGAATGGATGACGGCATTCCGATGCAGACTGGGTCTTTTTGAATGGTTAGTGACTCCGTTTGGATTAATTAATGCACCAGCAACCTTCCAGAGATATATAAATGAACACTTGAGAGAGCATCTGGACATTGATGCAACTGCGTACATAGATGACGTTTTGGCATACACAGACGGCAGCATAGAAGACCACTGGAAGAAGGTTCGCAGCATCCTTGGGAAACTTGACGAAGCCGGCCTTTATTTGGACATTGATAAATGCGACTTTCTCTGCAAGCAAGTCAAATATCTCGGATTTATCGTGAGAGCCGGAGAAGGTATTACTGTCGATCCTCCAAAAGTTAAGGCGATTCTCGAGTGGAAGGCACCAACTTCGGTGAAAGGAGTACGGTCATTCCTTGGATTTGCGAATTTCTATCGGTGCTTCGTCGAGAAATTTTCAGAAATCGCAACGCCGTTGATCGATTTAACAAAAAAAGATGCATCCTGGGTGTGGGGAAAGAAAGAAAACGAGGCGTTTGAAAATTTAAAGAAAATTTTTGCTTCAAAGCCGGTGTTGTCCCAGTGGGATCCTGATCGCGAGACAGTTTTGGAGGCGGATAGTTCGGGATATGCGATTGGTGGGTGTCTTTCGCAGGTGGATAAGCAGGGCAGATTGCGGCCTGTCGCATACCTATCCAGGAGATTGAACAGCGCTGAAGCTAATTATCCCATTCACGATAAGGAAATGCTATCAATCATAACGTGCCTACTGGAGTGGCAGCCGGAGCTAACTTCAGTCGCAAAACCTTTCACAATATTAAGCGACCACAAAAACCTAAGTTTTTTCACCACCAAGCGACTGTTGAATGAAAGGCAGGTAAGGTATAACGATGTACTACAACAGTTCCGATTCAAACTTCAATGGCGACCGGGTAAGGTTTGCGACCGGCCAGATGCATTGTCAAGGCGTGAACAGGATAAGCCGCGTGGGATTTCAGATGAAAGAATGGCAGGTCGAGTTCTACAGCTTCTTCCTACTATTCCCCTGTATCCCGCAATCGTTCAGAGCCAGGAGTTTGCTCAAGCATACGATGAGGATGAAAGCGAGGATATTATTAACGAAATGACACCAGTGGCAGACCTGGCTACACATGCTGCAATTTTTGATGATGATGAATTGCAAGCACTATGGAAACAAGGAGTGGAGAGTGACGAAGACTGGCGTCGAGCGCGAGATGCCGTTCAATTAGGAGAGAGAAGCTTTCCGCCCGATTTGGCAGTTAAGTTGTCCGCGAATATTGCTGAGTGCGCGGTAACTGCAGACGGTGTACTTCATGGCAGAGAAAATCGGATATGGGTCCCAGACTACGAACCTTTACGCACGGCAATAATGCAACGAACTCATGATAGTGTTCTTACTGGCCATCCTGGAAGAGACACAATGATTAGTATCCTATTGAGACGCTGGTTCTGGCCTAAGATGAGGGAGTCAGTTAGGCGCTTTGTCCGAAACTGTGATATCTGTGGTAGGACAACTGTGTGGCGTGAAGCGAAGGCCGGTTTCATACGATCTTTACCGATCCCAGAACGGATTGGCAACGAGTTGACAATAGATTTTATAACAGACTTGCCAAAGTCTCGGGGCTGTACCAATGTTATGGTAATCACAGACAGATTGTCTAAGGATATCTTCTTATTCGGTACTGAAACAATGAAGGCTGAAAAGTGTGCTGAAATCTTTGTCGACAGGTACTATCGATACTTCGGATTTCCCAGATACTTAACTAGCGATAGAGGTAGCGACTGGTTAAGCTACTTCTGGAAAACTTTCTGTAAATTATCTGGCATCAACCAAAGGCTTACAACGGCGTATCACCCTCAGACAAATGCGAGCGAGAGGGCTAATCAAGAGTTATACAAGTACTTGCGAGCTTTCAGTTGTTATGCTCAGACTGATTGGATGGAACTGTTACCCATGGCTCAGTTAGCTTTAAACACTCGACCCAATTCTGCAATTGGGGGACTCAGCCCGTTCTTCATGCGCAACGGCTACGACTTAGCCCCTCTTGGAGAACCAACACCAGAAAGGAATCAGGTACGACATCCTGGAATTATCGCGGGTCAGAAGTATGTGCAACGTTTACGGGATGCGCAAGACTTTGCTCAGGCAGCAATGGCATCTGCTCAACAGCGAAATGAGAGCAATGCCAATCGATTTCGCCGCCAGCCAGAACGATTTCAAGTTGGCGACAAAGTTTGGCTCAATTTGCGCAATATCAAGACGCCTCAAGTATCCAAGAAACTAGCTTGGCAGCATGCAAAGTACGAAGTCACTGCAGTTCCTGACGCTCTGACTGTGGAGTTGAATGTGCCTGGGAATATTCACAAACGTTTCCATGTTGAGTTGGTTAAGCGAGCTGGAGCTGATCCGTTTCCAAGTCAGTCACGTGATGACGCTCAAAACCCGCCTATAATGGACGACTTAGAGGAGCCAGAGTATCAGGTTGAAGCTATTTTGCGAGCAAGAACTAAGTCACGGGGGCGAGGAAAATTTAGACAGGCTTTAGTTAAGTGGGTAGGCTGGGCAGATCCTACCTTAGAACCTATCGAATATGTGCAGGACACTAAGGCTTTAGAAGAATTTGAAGCTAAATATGGACCTATTCGGTCTTCTAACGGCCCGGAAATCAGCAAAACTGGCGGCTTTGTGGGACCGGCAGAACCCCAAATACTTCAGCAGCGAAGATTAAGACGCCAAGTAAATCGTTCACGAGGAGGAGGAGGAGGAGAATTGTAACAGCTGGTGAGCTGAATTGTTCCTGTAGCCTATGTGGCGCATCGGCGTGCATAGACCTTACAGGGATAAGGACATGGCGCATGGGGCAATGTGCGTGGGGCAAGGTAAATGGGGCACGGTGCACAAGGCATGATCAGCTATGAGATGGCGACTAGCTGAAACGAGAAGTACCCTTGATATACGTATGCTTGCTATCACAGGGACCTTCTGATACACGAGGACTTTCAGGAACCTTTATTGATATCAGGGTTGGGGCGAGTCATTAGACTGCAGTGAGGGTTGTATATAGACTTGTTGAGTAGCGATATAGTTTACTTCCTTATAGAATTGAATATTTACTACCTCTACACACTTAGCTGCGCAGGCGCTCCTGTCTAGACTGTGACAGTAGCCCAGCCTTACAGCACTAATCCTCTCTAGAGCTTTCCCAAGGCAATTTAGCAATGAGATAATTCTATAGGCTTTTGGCTGAGAATAGTCTGGCTTGCCCGAGCAAGAGTTGGTTTATACTCGAGATGGAGAATGGCAAAAGTTAATCTCATAGACCCATTCGAGAACGTGTAGATGAGAAGTGAGTTAGTTGATCTATAACTTATAGATGTCGATCGAAGAGCATGGCTTCAGTACATGTTTCACTTTCTTTGTGAGAGCAGTTAGTTATTCTCAATTAAAGGCATGAAGCAATTCATCATGTTATTGATGAATTTTAATCTGTTTACGTGAAGCAGAACGAAAACAATCATTCCAGATTACGGTTTAATTGATTCATATGAATTGGAAATGATGATTTTGCCTTTGTCAGAGCCAGATGAGAAGCGTAGAGTTGCTAACTTCTATCTGTACCTTGAAAGAGGCGTATAATTGTTTGGGCCAACCTCATGTGGAAGTTGGAATGTTTTGCAATCTAACGGCAGAAAAGTATGTTCTGCCAGATGTCAGATGATTTATAGGACAGTGAACGGTTAGTCTTTCTACTGAATATGAGATGTCAAGTGGATTGCGCAACAGGTCATGTTGCATGATATTGAAGACCTATGTCCTTTTCAAACAGGTATTATAAGCGGTCGTTGGAAAGGACGTGTAAAGGTCTTCTGTGGAAAATGTAGACCTATAATGTCTGTCGAGATGAAACAGAGCGGTAGTTAGTATGATTAAATGATTTAAGGTGGTAATAATTTAAATCCTCGATGTTGATGGAGATGGCAGGAAGGGTCGAGTAAACAAATGCATGTTTAGTATAAGGTCTCGTACTGGTGGAGTGGGATTCCAGACATGTTCAGATCATGAAGAATATGTGAGGTTCACGACGATATAGGAATAGTGGCTGGGCTTGTGCATCTTATGCTCCAGTAGGAGTGTAGTGACACAGCCTTCTTTAAGACATTTGTGGCACACCTTAAGTTAATGGTAGAATATCGTGTATGAAGATTGTTTCTTTTTGAAGATAACCCTGACGATAATATTCTGTTTTCGAAGAACATTTTTCGTTCGTATTTAATTTTGTTTGCGTCCAATAACGTCTCTTGTATTGTATATCTGAAGTATTGCTTCCAGTTGCGTACACAGCTACCGCATGTAGGATGATAGAATACGCATTGTGTTTTATGTTTCTTGATATATTTTAACTTTTCTTTAATTGCAACGTTTTTCTGTAGCGTCTGTGGGCTGTCTTTGTAGCCTTGACTTTCTTCTCTTTACATGTCAATGATAGGTCTTAATTTGTCTCATACACGTAGCCAGGGGAGCATATGTTTTATGCGTAGACAGAAGACTGTCGTGTTGAGGTCGTCGATACAGGTTAGATCAATATAAAGGGTGTGTGGTGTACTATCAATAAACTTGTTAGATAAGTATTTTAATCGGAGTACAAACTTACCTGTCGTTGGTTAAAAATTTATGGTGAAACTATATGAAATGAAACTGTCTTTGAAAAGTCTAGGATGGATGGAGGAGAAAGGATGGATGACGGGAAATATTTATAGTTTGTGCGAGTGGAGACTTGCTAGCGTCGAAAAATAAGCGATACGCGATCATTACATAAGAATTATCAAAAAGTTCAAAAAAAAAAATATGAAGAAAGTCACGTGACCGTTTTGCTGAATGACATTTTTTTTTAATAAAATAAAATATGGGACATTTTCAGTAGTATCATGTGTAGAATATTACTTGCTAAGTGGCAACTAATAAGTACACCATTTAAAGACTATGAACCACAAACTGATCCTTAAGATTGCGCTGGCAGAATAGCGCAACTTTGACCTTGCCATCTATTTGTATAGAAAAGATTTGATTTGTTTTTCAAAGATATCCATATATTGGGTCATTGACTCGCGTTGTATTGAGCATTCAAAGTGTGGCCTCGTAAGTACAATAACCACAAACTACGTGTTTCGAACGGCGGGCAAAATTGAGTATGTTTGCAATACGACAACTAATTATCACATCTTATATCTTTGTATCCGATTATCCAATACCTTAAATCATTATCACGGCATGCGTCTATGTTACGTGTCGAAGGTGAGAATTAAAAGCCATTACAAAACACTCGATCCACAAACTGCCAAATTTAGTTGGTGTGGCGTAATGACGTCACAATGGGTATGCCAAAATCTACAGGTGTGAATCTATAGGTCGCGTAGATGGATGCAGAAAGATGCATCCTTGTAAGTCATTATGTTGCGATGACGGATTAATAATGAAGGAACCATGTTCATATCGCCGCTATAACCCTCAAGCTTGTTGTAGCATGGAAGTAAACTACCCTTGATTTCTCAGGTCCTTTTCAGCGATAATACTTGTTATATAAGAAGTTGATTTATGTGAATGGCTCCACAGCATAATATCCCTGTGAATGAATTCTGACCATGCAAGCCCTGATTACTATCAGCATGGGGCGGAACTCAGCTTGAACTCAAAGCATCGCGCTTAATTATGCAGTGTTGTGTGATATCGTTATTGACAAACTGCCGCGTTGGTGGATCCTTAACCTTGTTTTCCTATGATAGTATTCTCCTAATAAAAGCCCTGCTTACTATTCGCATGGGGCGGAGCATCGCTCAAATATCCTTGTGGTGCATATTTCATCCTTGTCGTCTTTTTCTCTACTAATCGACCTTCCGCATTGAAGAATTCGCATTAATTTATCCCAACAGTTTTCTCCTCCACCTGCACTGATGATAACGACAGGTCATCGCGACAAACCATTCTCGCAACCACGTTAAAACTACTTCGAGTTTCAAATGTACGATGGACGATTGCTTTCTGAGTTGCAGCAGTAATGCGAATTACTTTTTCGGGTGTAGAAGGGTATAGTCATGCCTCTGATAATCAACTAATTCACTACGACCGAACATTCAAGTAATTAGAGGGGTGACTGTATCAGTGGTCGATTGTCTATGCAGATGATAATTGAATGAGATAAAATAATTCTATACTATTTAAAAGTTCCTAGTGGCATACCCATGCTTGTAAAAATCCATAAAGTAAAATTCGATTCAGGGTACAAAATGGTGTCATATATGTTATAAAAGCATAATATCTTATCTGGGATAGCCATGCTGGCGTTTGTACATTAAGCAAATGCTAGTCAGGGATCCCTCAACATAGCAGGTTGCATAATTCATAATCCGATCAGGGATACCCTTAAGCATAATACCTTGAATAATCTTGTAAGGTATATCCATGCTAAAAATCGATTATGGGTTGTAGCAATGTCAGGGGTGATGTAATTAGCATTTCTGCATATTGAAAAATGCTTTCAAGGATATCCCTAACACTGTTTTGCATAAATCTTTTAACAGTCTGGGATATCTCTCGGGGTATTCATTCTAGAAAAAAAGACATTGTCAGGGATATCCATGATGGCTCCTCTGCATAAGAATCTATCGAAATAGGGATACCCCTACACTGAGTCGGAGTTCAAATATGGCCATGCTGGGCATATCCCCACACGTTTCGGCTCATAAATATTATAATTACAGGGTAGCTCATGGATAAAACCAGGCAAAAAGTCCAAGCTGACGAACGTTATGTCTAATTATGAATTATTTGAATACAACTTCCTGTCAGGGATATCCCTACATGAAAATTATGATATTCTTAATTTTCAATCATGGATACCCCTGGGTCTCAATTGTTAAAAAAGATTTGAGAATCAGGGGTATCCATGGTTATATTTATGCATTGATTAAAATAATGTCGGCATAAATCGAAAATGCATTTATTTAAAATATCATAATATGTCTGGGGTACCCTTGTTAACATATTAACCGAATGAAATATGTTGCCATGGAGATCAATTTAACCGAATAAATATGTTGCTATGGATACCAATTTAACCGAAGACGAATGTTGCCATGGTTACAACAGCACAAATATATGTATTTCATATTATTTATGTCTGCACAAAATATTTTCACAACTATTATGCTGGAATAATTAAGTATACTATCTGGTATAATTATGTTCCCTTCACTATTTGCATAAATTATTTGTGATGAAATTAAAAATAACAGAAATATTTTGTTACTAATTATTTATACATTAAGAACTTACATAGCTTTTGTAATATTAGCTTACAATTATTCCGTTTCTACGATTACAAATAATGATGTTATTTTCAGCTACAATTAAATTTTTCTCAAATCAGAACACCAAACTTTTCGAAATTTCAAAAATCGCGATATTGATTTGAATTTGATACCATATTATACAAATTGACGAGCGCATTCTGAATATATTATTTTTATCTCAACAACATATCAGGTTCAAAAGTTATTCGACTTCGAAAATTGGACAGGGGGTAATTTAAATTTTTCAGAGGGGAAACCCACCTCTCTCATCAACAAACATCCCAAATTATATTCGTTCAAGCTAATTTTAACAACACGGTGCCAAAATATTTACATCTTTCAGCATACAAATTTTCAGCAGAATACAACAAATTTTGGCTGTGATAGTAGGGATCAAAGTTTGAAATAATTGTGTGTGCGCAAATTTTTGCGCTCTTGGTCTCTTCGGGCCGCCGTTAAGCGAGAAAATTTTACTTCCCACAAAACCATAATTTCAACTTTTACTCTACAACCATCTAGTCAGCAAACACTTTGAAAAAAAAAAAAATAAAATAAAATAAAATAAAAGAACAAAATAAAAAAAATAAAAAACAAAACCCCAAAAATTTTATTTACTTATTTATTTTTATTTTTATTTTTTTTTCTATTTCCTACAAAAATCAAATCAGACAAAGTATAAGTTAATAATAAAAAATAAAAAAAAGAATAAAATAAAAATAAAATAAAATAATATAAAAATAAAACACGGATAGGTCTGATTCTCCAGATCCACTATCTAACAATTCAGATCATATGGCCCTGGATACAATTCAACATTTAGATGACCTGGAAGATGCAGATTTTTATGAAGAGAGTGGTGCTTTTCCATTTCCTGGCAAATATGGAGAATCATCTGAGGGCTTTGACCAGGATATGGCTAACAAAGGCATCTCTGATCTCCTCAACAAAGAGAGAGATAGAACACAATATATGAGCCCAGAAGAAGTAAAAAGGAAGTTACAACCAGAGTTGTCAGGTACTAGCCAGAAAAGAAAAGTAGACTTTTCAGAAAAAGCTTCAAAGAAACATACTGGACCAGGAATAGTCAAAGTTACAGAGCTTGTCAATGGCTCTGATGATTGCATTGCTACTGCCAGAGATTTTTTAATCAAGGCGGCACACATGGCAGAATCTAGAGCTAAACAGACAAAGATCCTTGATCTACTAAATATTTTCAGGGAATATATGGAGAAAGATGGCAACCTACCTAGGGATGTCTCAGTTTTAACAGCACAATTACAAAGACTAGAAAACACTGCTCAAATGCTGGAGACTTCTGCAAGGAAAGGAAATAAACCAGCCAGCCAAGGACCTACCCCCAAGACAGGAATTTTGCAGCAGCAAGTAAATTTAACTAACCAAACCTCAACCAATACACTATCCCAAAAAGATACTCCAGGCCCAGCTAGCACAACTTCTAAACTCTGGAGTAAGATAGCTACCCCAGGAGCTGGACAAGACAAGGAATGGACTCAAGTAAGGCATAAGAAAACAGCACTAAAGCAGAAGAAGTCAAACAGAATTGTTCTACTTCAAGATAACACTACAAGACAAAGCTTTTCCCCCTTACAAGTTAGAGACAAGATCAATCAGGCTTTTAAATCACGGGGAGTCCAGGGACCAGTGATTTCTATAGTCTCTAGTACAAGAAAAGAAAACATAGCCTTGACAACAACAGAAGCATATTCAGCTGATTTTCTATTAGAGAAAGTAGATATTTGGAGGAACTTAGCACCACATGTGACAGCTATCAAAGATGAGCCCTGGCACAAAGTGGTTATTCATGGTGTGCCAACCACTGAATTTGCATCAATAGAGGATCTGAGCAGCATTGGTGAAGAAATTGCTGTCTTCAATCATGGAATGAAGATTATAGGCATGCCATATTGGATAACCTCAGAAGAAAGAAGAAAAAATCAAGCAGCAGGCTCTATTGTAGTAGCTTTTGAAACTGAAGCAGAGGCTAAACAAGCAATCAGACAGAGGTTGATTATAGGAGGAAGATCACTGATGGCTGAGAGATATGTCAATACACCTGCTACAAGCCAGTGTCCAAAGTGCCAAGGTTATGGACATTTGGAAAAACAATGCAGATGGGAAGTTAAGTGCCAGCTATGTGCTGGTCCACATGTTACTCAAAAACATTGCTGTTCAACCTGCAAAGTAACTGGAAAGAGATGTATTCACTTAGTTCCTAAGTGCTCTAACTGCTCAGGGTCCCACACAGCTGACAAGGAAGACTGCCCCTTTCGAAAAGCTATTCAAGAAAGAGTAGCAAAGGAGCAGCAAGAAACTAGGACTGAAAGAGAGGAGTCTTTATGATAGGACAACTCAAAGTTTTACAATCTAACTTGAACAGAAGCATACAGGCAACAGAGAATACCCTACAACTAGCATTAGAGCTAGGGGTAGGAATAGTGGCAGTGCAAGAACCATGGACACCAAATTTGAGAGAAGGAAATACATATCAAGATGTCAAGTCAATTTCACACCCAAGCTTTATCCAAATATTTCCACTCCTAAGAGATCCAAAAATAAGACCTAGGACCATGTTCTATATATTGAAAAAATTTAACCCTCAAGTTAGCAGCATTCCAGGGTTCCCTGAGGATGCAGATATGATAGCTAGGAATATCCAGACCAAGGACTATCATGTTACCCTTACTAATATATATAATCAAAAAAATCAATGTCCAGAGAATAATCTTACAACAATTGAAAGGTTTAAAGAGGGCATGAAAATTCCAACAAAGAGCATAGTATTGGGAGATTTCAATGAACATCACCCAGATTGGGATCCTTTCTATCCTAAATCAAGTCAGGCAGATAACTTAAAATTATGGTTTGAAGAACAAGGTCTAGTGGTGGTAAATACTGTTGGAGTGGGAACCTTTTATAGGCCACATATGAGTTGTCCTTCAGTTATTGACCTCACCCTTGGAACTAACCAGACAGAAAAATTAATCCAAGATTGGCAAACAATTGACACAGGGTCAGATCATCAAGGAATTCTTTTTACAGTCTTGAAACAGGCCAATATCTCATGTCAAAACACAGCATTGTCTCAGGGTTTTAAGACAGATAAGGCAGACTGGTCAAAGTTTGAAAAGATTAGTCAAGAACTTTTCCAGGAGTCAGAATTTTTCAGGCCTGAAGCATTCATAGACCTAGCCAGAGTTTCTACTAAAGATATCATTTATAATATCTTAGGAGTTCAATCAATACTAGACAAAATGGGCCAGGAAATGACCCAGATTATACTTCAAGCAGCAGAAAAATCTATACCAAAGAAAAGATCAGGACCTAACCCAAAGCCATGGTGGACAGAGCAGCTTAAAGAGAGAAGGAAAAAAATGATGAGGACTCAGAGACTCCTCTATGCTGACTCTGCAAACATGCAGAAAAAAAGAAATTACCTAGATGCAAGAAACCAATATTTCCAAGATATCAAGACAGCTAAGAAAAATCATTGGAATGCTTTTCTGGAAGGAGAGGATCCCTCTACTATCTACAAAGCCTTGGCTTTTACCAAGAATCAACAATTTAGCAAACTACTGTCCATTCAAGACAGTAATGGAAACTTAAAGACAACATTTTCTGAAAAGTCTGAAGCTCTAAGACAAAAGTTATTTCCAAATCCTCCAGTGACAGTTCCTCTCGACTGGGCATCTCATAAGGAAGGAAAGTGGGAATGGCCAGAGTTATCCCAATCAGAGCTAGAGAGGGCTTGCTGTCACCTTTCAAAGGGAAAAGCACCTGGACCAGACCAAATTAATTGGGAAATTATCAAACATGCATATAAAGCTAATAAGGAGTTGTTCTTCAAGATCTATTCCCTATAATTCAACCTTGGATATCAACCAGCCTGTTGGAGACAAGCTACAGGAATAGTGCTAAGAAAACCAAGCAAGCCAGACAATTCTCAGCCAAAAGCCTATAGAATTATCTCATTGCTAAATTGCCTTGGGAAAGCTCTAGAGAGGATTAGTGCTGTAAGGCTGGGCTACTTAGCAGAGACTACTAACCTTCTAGATCCCTCTCAGATAGGAGGTAGATTAAAAAAGTCAGCAGTAGATGCTTGCCTACTTCTTGTCAATAAAATACAGACTGAAAAGGCAGCTAAAAGGAAGACTTCCACCCTCTTTCTAGATGTCAAGGGTGCCTTTGACCATGTCTCTAGGAACCAACTTTTAGGAATTATGAGCAGACTTAAGCTACCTCTTAGCCTGCTGAGTTGGGTATCAACATTTCTAAGTCAAAGAAAACTTAAACTAGCCTTTGATGGAGAATCAGAATCATTCACAGATATTGAAACTGGAATACCTCAGGGTAGTCCCATCTCTCCAATACTATTCTTGATTTATATAAGGGAAATGTTTACATCAAATTCAGTTACCTTTATGTCATACATTGATGATATTTCTCTAACAGCTTCATCTTCAAGCTTTAAGAAGAATGTGGAGATCTTAGAGAGAGAGGCAAAAAAGCTGCATGAGTTAGGACTGGACTCTGCAGTTGAATTTGATATGGAAAAGACTGATCTCATCCATTATGAGAACTCAAAAGCAAGCCAGGATTACAGTCTGACCCTCCCAAATGGTTCTGTAGTCTCTCCTAAAAGCATGGTCAAATGGTTAGGAGTCTGGTTTGACCAAGCCTTATCCTTTAAGTATCATGTTGATACTAGGGTGGCACAAGCAAAAGCAGCCTTCCAGAGGATGGCAAGATTAACCAACACGGAAAGGGGCCTAAGCCACATAGCTATGAGGCAGCTCTATTTAGCTTGTGTAATAAGCGTCTCTGACTATGCAAGCCAGGTATGGTGGAGGGGCCAGAAAAATTTCCTAGAAAAGCTACAAGGACTCCAAAATATAGCAGTGAGAAAGATCTTAGGCTGCTTTAAAACCTCTCCAATAAGGCCAATGGAAGTTGAAGCCTGCTTATGTCCACCAGCAATTAGATTGAATCAAAATAGGCGGAAATATGCTATAAGAATACTGGCTCTTTCTAGGAACGATCCACTAACAAAGGCCGTAAATCAAGAGCTAAATTTTGTGGACCCAGAAAAATAAGATCTAATTAGAGAAACTCTACAAATTGAAAAAGTTCAAGATTCTCTACCAAAGAAACTAGACCTAAGCCATAGGGAGAAGATAATCTCTAACTTCTACCCCCCCTGGAAAAGGAAATTACCCTATCAAGTTATTATTTCAGGACTAAGCAAGGAAGAGCAAGCCAAACATCATAAAACAAAGCTTCAAGATTCATGTTGCCTAAACCAGGCAATTTTTTATACTGACGCCTCCTGGAGCCAAGAAGGGAAAGGAGTTGGAATTGCTTGCCTCAAAATAGAGAATAACTTAGAAAAAATACTCTACCAGAAAAACATTGGACCAGACTGTACAGTATTTGATGGAGAGTTAGAAGCTATTACTCTGGCTCTAGAAGATGTGGCTCAGCAGCAAGAAAGTGAAGAGCACATAGTTATTTATTCTGACAGTCAAGCTGCACTTCAAAGACTGAAGTCAGCTGATGATAAACCTGGCCAGTCATGGATAAGGAGGGCTATGATTGCAGCAGAAAAACTTGCAGAGAAAAAGATTAAAATTACTCTAGAATGGGTACCAGCTCATCTGGATATTTATGGAAATGACACAGCAGACAAATTAGCCAAAGAAGCGTCATTCTTTGAACAAGAAAATGAAACATTGATTTCACTTACATGCAGCAGAATTAAAAAAGAAATAGAAATACTTAAAATGGAAGAATGGCAGAATGTTTTAGATGCCTACAGTCAGGCACAGACAGGGCAATCCTCAACATACTCAAAGCAGTATAATTGGATCCTTAGGAAGACACCATGGCTAGGAAGGGGTATTAAAAAGCAGATTAGCTCAGCTTTTTATCAACTCAAACTTGGGCATGGATACTTCAATGCTTATTTTAAAAGAATAGGGAGAACAACAAATGAACTTTGCAGTTGTGGAGCTAAGCAGACACCAAGGCACTTATTACTCCAATGTAGTAGGTACTCTAGAGAAAGAAAAGAAATGAAAGAAAGATTTAAGGGAAACAGATTGACAATGCCTTTACTTCTACACACTAGTAAAGGAATAGAGGCAACTACTGAATTTATCATAAAGACAAAAGTCTCAACAAGGAGGTGGTATAGTGACCAGGAAAAAGAAGTGTGAGGCAAAAGAGGACAGCTGATTGAAAGATAAATTGGAAGATTTAAATAAATTGTTTGGGCTAAGCAAATATTTCTTTACTTAAGGGTTTTATTCTATGCAGTTATTACATACAGTCATTTCATTGAGTCAGTGTTACTCCAGGGTTCATTAGAATGGTATATATGGGTTTTTATATTTAAGCAGGGAAATTATAAATGTATCTTAGATGCACATCCTACATAGTCTTAGACTAATAAAGGATGTAAATGGGAAAAAAAAAAAAAAAAAAAAAAATTTTCTCAAAATTGTACTTGTTAGTTTTACAATTTTCAGAAAATTGGTTTTACGTTATGAAATGTCTACTTCGCATTTTCGTCAGTATGGCAAATTTAAAAGTCATTGCGAAGTATCACTACGAATGTCCTTACAAAGTCCGAAACTTGGTGAAGTTGGAAAGTGTTTCCTCTAGGAGGTGGCTCTTGGAATAGCAATGGCGCAAGTGGTAACCTGTCGAGTCCGTTAGGTGTGCTAGTGTCCTAATCATAACTTGTCAGTAAAACGTCTCGATGATAGTTTCAATTGAAGCTCGTGATTGATGTCTTTTCAATCACTTTGACCATAATATTTGTCAGGATTCCTGAGTGAGAAGTTATCTCTTCGATGGAAATGCAACTGGTGTCTCTGGGGAGATCTTTTGGTGACGGTTTAAAACGTTATCTGAAGCTTTCGAAGTTGAATGTAATTTCTTTTTGGCGAATGTGTTTTAGGTGTGTGTTAGCGATCGTTTCAAAACAGGATGGTTTGAATTTGATCTTCAAATTCTCTGCACTTCTCAAGCTTATCGGTTTTCTATCGCTCTTTAGTCGATGCACCGACTGTTGCCAGTTGTCGTTTCACTAATCTTTATAGGTGTCTGGATTAGTTTCGTCTTTAAGTTCTGATGAGAATCGTCGGCGTCGCGAATAAACTTCATCTAAAGTTCGTTAATGGCTGTTTTAGAACTCGACATGAAACGTACCTGGTAATATTGCGATATATTCAAGGAACTATCAACTGATGAATGTCATTGGATTGAATAAGATGATGTCTGATATTTTAAACAGCGGTGAATTCGACTCTAAAGCTTGTTAATTGAGTGTAAAATGATTTTTGGATTCGTACCTGCGTAAATGTGGTATATTGTTCGTTGCCCTAATTTATTGGTTAGCGAAGATGCTGGTGTCGAATATTTGACAGATGTGACTGATAATTCTGAGACAGTTAATATGACTACTGAAAGCTATTCGGAGACGTACCTGAAAGTTATCGCAGCATGAAGGGCAGGAACGACCTAAAACTGTCAGTGAAGCATTTTGTGTGAGGATGTTTCTTACATTTGAAGCTTTCGATGGTGATTTCAATTTCGAATCCTATGGGAATTGTCAGCTTGATATGAAGATGTACCTGATTCAAAAATGGAGTGACTGTCACTAATCCGGGGCTTCCTGTAGATTCTCAGCGATGAACAATGGACGACGTACCTGATTTCGAATTATTACTGTTGCGACAACGACCTGTGGATTTGTCAGTAATATTAATGGAGCCATTTACTCACCTGAAGCTATGTGTAATACAATTTCCTGCGAAATTGTCAGCAATCAGCGTTGTAGACGACGTACCTGATACAAAAGCGATGGAATTTTGTCGCAGCGACCTGTAAAATTGTCAGAATTCAATAATGGGGTCGTTGTCACTTACCTGACGTTTCTATAGTTTGACAGCGATGAAAAGTGGACGACGTACCTGATTTCGGGATGAATACTGCTGCGACGACGACCTGTGGGTTTGTCAGAATGGAGCCGTTTACTCACCTTAAGCCAGGTGTAATTCTATATTCCTGTGAAATGGTCAGCGATGGTGATAGGACGACGTACCTGATGGTGGTGGCGGAAAATTCGACGACGACAATGATGGATGTAAAAGAGAAAGAAGAAGCGGATTGTGGGAGGTGATGAAAAGTTTTCTTAGCGTGGTCCAGACGCTAGCGGCGACGAATGAGCATTCACGGATTCTCACCTGGTATCCATATTTAGTCTGATGGGCTTTAGTCAGCCGGAACGATGCTCCGTGGGCCAATGGAACAGCTTTATTCTATCTAGCGCGCGCATTTTCTCGCGGTATCCACATTTAGCCCTCTGGGCTGAGTCAGCCATCCAACGCTCTGCGAGCCAACCATTTCTGCCGTTTTCGGGCGGTCAGGCAAAATGACGTCGCGCCTCGCTTGCCAGACCAACCACCGGCCTCCTCCCCCTCGCCCAGCCAATCACCGTTTCGCAAAACTAAAAATTGGGATCCACAAATCGTCCAATATTTTATAGATATAGACTAGGTTCTGGCCCTGCGGCCCTACACTTCGCTCCGGGGCAGGGTTCCTCGCGTTGCTTCGGAAGTGAGTGGCTGATTTATTGACTTGTGATGCAGTTAGTTCGAGTTAGTCTGTTGAGGTTTACAGGTCTTTGTCACATTAAGCAGAGGCAGGTAGTTAGATTTTAGATAATACGATAACTTTGCTTCTCATGAAAGGGGGCATGTTGAGTGTAATGAGTAATGGTTGTTAGTATGATTCACATAAAGTGGAAGGGAAAAGCTTGATATGTTAAGCTGCGTTAGTCGGCATTGTTCACATGCAGTGAAAGGGAAGATTTTGCCTTTTGTACAGTCAGATGAGAAGCGTGGAGTATGTGGCTTCCATCTGGTACTTGGAAAGGCATGTAAATATTTTGAGTCAAACCTGAGCAAAAGTTGGTTTGCACTCACGAATGACTTAGATGAAGCTTTGGGATCCAACTGAAAACGTGTAGATGGAAAATTGGTTAGTATTCTCGTCATCGAGTATGTCATTCGGAGGGCATAGCTTTAGTATATGTTTAACTATATGGGAGCCGTTATTTCCTGTCAGTGATATGAAGCAATTTACAAAGTTTAGGGTTAGTTCAAATCAGTTTACACCAATCAGAAGATAATTATTTCAGGTTATGGTCTACTTGATTCACATGAAATGGAGATGGTGATTTTGCCATTATCAGAGCCAGATGAGAAGCGTGGAGTTTCTAACTCCTATCTGCTGCTTGAAATGAGGCGTATATTTATATGGGGCAAGCTCAAGTGAGAGTTAGATGTTTTTCAGTTTAACGGTAATTACGCATGTACGGCCTAAATCCAGGTGAGTTATTCGTCGGGAATGGTTACTCTATTTCCTGAAAAGAGATGTCAAGTGGAGTTGGTGACTACAGATTATTTTGCATGATGTTGAGGGCCATGTGTCCTTTCCGAACAGATTTTATAAGCTAGCGTTGTAAGGACTATGTTCAGGCCCTCTGTATGGAATTCAGACCCAGAGTGTCTTTCGAGATGGAACATAGGTGAACTGTAGGATTGATTGATCCCAAAGGCACATTTTTTAACTCCTCGATGTTAATGGAGTATGGTGACCGGCAAAGTCCAGTGCTTAGCATGCATCTGCACTGCTTGAATCTCGCACTGATGACGTGAAATCCCTGACATATTCAAATCGGGAAAAGCCTATGATTTCACGTCGGTGTAGCAACAGTAGCTGAGCTTATGCTAATAGGTCTCCAATGCTATTGTTGTGACGTAGCCATCTTTAAATAATTTGTGGCAGAAGTTATCTGAATACAAATGTTCATAGAACAACATTTTATTTGGTGAAAATCTTAACGATACTGTTTTTCTGTAGAAAACTTTTCATTCAATGCATGGTTTATTTACGCCCGATTGTGATTCTTGTAGGGTACGTCTCAATCGTTGAACGTAACTGCACGCAAAGCTGCGGCGTGTAGAGTAGAAATATGCTTGCCATGATTTTTAGTCTTTTTCCAAAACTTGTTTTTTTCTTTAGAATCAACGTTTTTTTCACAGCGTTTGTGCCCTGTCTGTAAAGCTTGGAGTTTCTGCTCTCGGCATGTCGATGATAGATCTTATTCTTAATCTCAAACATGTAGCCAGCAGAGCATAAATATTTTTTTGCGTAGACAGAGGTTAGATTTGTTGAGGTCGTTGATACAGATTAGAATAATGTAAATGTGTTTGATGTACTATCAATAAACTTGTTATAAGAGTATTTGAATCGAAGTATAGGCTACCTGTCGATGGTTGAAGGTTTTTGGTAATATAAATTAAGATCAAAAGTGTTTGTGATAGATGTAGATGATGTGGCGAGCTGAATGAGAAGATGAGAAATATTTATAGTTTGTGCGAGTGTAGACTTGCTAGCGTCAAAAATAAGCGATTCGCAATCATTACATAAGAATTATCAAAAAGTTCAAAAAAAAGAAGATGTGAAGAAAGTTGCTTGACCGTTTTGCTGAATAACATATTTTTTTTTAAAAAAATAAAAAATGTTACATTTTCACCAGTAACATGTGTGGAATATGCATCATTAAGTGACAACAATTCAATACATCGCAATTTAATGACTATGAACCACAAACTGTCCTTTGTGATCACGTTGGCAACATCGCACAACTTTGACATTGCCATCTAATTGTATAGTAAAAATTTGTTTTGTTTTTCAAAGATATCCATATATTGGGTCATTGACCCGCGTTGTATTGAGCATTCAAAGTGTGGCCCTCGTAAGTACAATGACCACAAACTATGTCTTTCAAACGGCGGGCAAAATTGAGTATGTTTGCAATACGACAACTAATTATCGCATCTTATATCTTTGTATCCGATTATCCAATACATTTAATCATTATCACGGCATACGTCTATGTTGCGTGTCGAAGGTGAGAATTAATAAACCATTTTTAAAACACTCGATCCACAAACTGCCAATTTTAGTAGGTGTGGCGTAATGACGTCGCAATGGGTATGCCAAAATCTACAGGTGTGAATCTATAGGACGCGTAGATGGATCCAGAAAGATGCATCCTTGTAAGTCACTCTGTTGCGATGACGGATTAATAATGAAGGAACCATGTTCATATCGCCACTATAACCCTCAAGCGTGTTGTATCATGGAAGTAAACTACCCTTGATTATCCAGGTCCTCTTTAACGACAATGCATGTTATAAAAAAAAGTTGATTTACGTGAATGGCTCCACAGCATGATATCCCTGTGAATGAATTCCGACCATGCAAGCCCTGCTTACTATCAGCAAGGGGCGGAACTCAGACTGAACATGATGCATCGCGCTTAATTATGCTGCGTCGTGTGATATCGTTGTTGACGAACTGCCGCGTTGGTGGATCCTTAACCATGTATTCCAGTGATAGCATTCTGCTAATAAAAGCCCTGCTTACTATTCGCAAGGTGCGGAACATTGCTCAAACTCCCCTGTCGCGCATATTTTATCCTATTCGCCTTATACTCTGTTGGTCGACTTCCGCATTGACGGATTCGCATATAATTATGCCCAGAGTTGTTTCCTACACTTGACATTAATGATAATGACAGCTCATCGCGACGAACCATTACCGCAACCACATTGAAACAACTGATAATTTCAAATGTACAATGGGCGATTGCATTCTGCGTTGCAGCAGTAATGCAGATTAATTTTTCGGGCATAAAAGGATACAGTCATTCCTCTGATAGATTAACTAATTCACTGCAACCGATTATTTAAGTAATCAGAAGGATGACTTTATCAGTGGTCGTTGGTTTATACGGATGTTAATTAAATGAGATAAATAATTTTATGCTATTTAAAAGTTCCTAGTGGCATACTCATGCTTGTAAAAATGCATAGAGTAAAATTCGATTCAGGGTATAAAATGGTGTCATATATGTTATAAAAGAGTACTATCTTGTCTGGGATAGCCATGCTGGCGTTTGTACATTAAGCAAATTCTCGTCAGCGATCCAGCAATCTAGCATGATGCATAATTCATAGTCCGATCAGGGATACCCTCAAATATACTCTGATACTACGGTAATGATCGTGTATAGGCGCTAAAATTCGACTTTTACAGGGTATGTAGGCTTTTACTAACTTGAATTAGCATGACGATAAGTAGATCTCCCCACCTAAACTTTAAATTTGTATGGCAAAAATTTCACAACGAAATATTTGTTGGTTTTGCTTTTTTGGTCCATTATAGCCCTCTATTCACTTTTTAATTCATTAATACATTTCATAAATAAATTATACTTCTATCTAGCTAATAATTTACATATCCGCCTTCAGCTTCGTAAACGGCTCTGATTCTTCGGGGCATCGAATCTATCAGTTTCTCCAAGTCATCCCCATTAAACCCCAGATCCCACGCCTCGTTCACTATTTGACGAAGATGCCCTTGACTCCGCTGCCCCCCTTGATCCAACGCTGGATAAAGACGCTCCATGTACGCTTTCATATAACTCCACAAAGTTTCTATCGGATTTAAATCAGGAGAATATGGCGGCCACTCCATTAGAGAAATATTCCTCCTTTCAAACTCACGCATAGTTTGCCTCGACTTGTGAGGAGGGGCGTTGTCCTGCATCACATCTAGTCCTGGTTCCCGAAAGGCCGCACTCTCTATGAGAGGCACTATCCTCTCGCAGTAACTGGCCGCAGTGATATGGCCCCACTCCTTCTCCCAAATCAGGCAAGGCCCCTTCTGTCGTCCAAAGAAAGATCCCCAGAACATCCACCCAACTCTCCTCCGCGTCTTGGCTAGGACACAGGTATCTTCGTACTCTTCCCCAATCTTTGACTTAAACTTAGCTCAAGGGAACTCTAAATCTTAGGAGCCTTTAAGGGACTACTGACCTTTCTTGTGACCCAACGATCACTTTGCCGACCATTCATAGCCCAAGTCTCGTCGGACCAGAGGACTCTCATCCAATGTTCCTTCCGCCAGTGGAGATGTATTCTGGCAAACTCATATCTCTTCAGTTTAATGACTGAAGAGATAGGAGGTTTTAATCGTGCAATCCTGCGTGCATATCCCCTCTTTGCCAGTTCACGTCGGATCACATTCTCGCTCACACCAAAGTGCCGAAATATAAAATGTGCAAGTTGGAAAAATGACATCCGACGATTTTCCGATGATAAACAGACGAAAAATTCTATTTCATCACCCGTTTAAGCTGATTTTAACACTATTGGGTGAGAAAATTAACCTCTTTCATCAGAAATATTTTTAGCATAATACGACAAATTTTGAAAGAGTAATTAGGGATCAAAGATTGAATTATTTGTGTGTGCGGAACTTCTGCGCATTTGGTCTCTTTGGGTCGCCATTAAGCGAGAAAAATTTTTCCACAGAATCATAATTTCAAATTTTGCATTACAACCAACCAGTCAGCTAATTTTTTAAAAAAAAAAAAATAAAAAAAATAAAAATAATATGGCTAGATCTGATTCTCCAGATCCATTAGCTAATGATCCAGATTATATGGCACTCGATAAAGTTCAACATTTAGATGATCTGGAAGATGCAGATTTCCATGAGGAGAGTTATGCTTTTCCACTGTCTGGGAAATATGGAGAGCAATCTGAGGGCTTTGACCAGGACATGGCTAATAAAGGCATATCTGATCTCCTAAACAAAGAAAGGGACAGAACACACTATCTGAGCCCAGAAGAAATAAAAATAAAACTACAACCAGAGCTATCAGGGACTAGTGGACCAATCCTATTAGAAAATTTTGATTTTGTACCTGGAAATAGACCCAAGAGATCATTCTATACAAATGATCAACCTGTAAAGAGAAATAAGGGAAAGGGTCCAGCCATAATATTGGATGAAATAAATAAATCAGAGGAATGCATTGCAACTGCTAGAGATTTATTAATCAAGGCAGCTCATCTAGCTGAATCCAGAGCTAAGCAAACTAAGATCCTAGACTTGCTAAATATATTTAGAGAGTTTATAGAAAGAGATGGAAACTTACCAAGGGACGCTTCAGTACTGACTGCACAACTGCAACGACTTGAGCAGACAACCCAGGTCCTGCAAACAGCAGTCAGACAATCCAAAGGGAATGGAAATGGAAAAATCATTCCTCAGCAAACTGTGAGGCCTGATATATCCCAATCACAAAAAGTTAATAAAGGTCAAGGAAATACCCAGGCTATTCCAGAGAAGAAAACATGGGCCTCTGTAGCTGGTCCACAACAAGGCCAAGCCAAGAGTACTGAGTGGACAGTGGTTCAGGAAAAGAAAAGATCCACCACTGCTAAATCAAAGACAAATAACAGACTTATCCTTATTCAAGACCCAAATACTAGGCAACCATTCTCTCCCCTTCAAACCAGAGATAAGATTAACCAAGCATTTAAGGCTAGGGGTGTAAATGGACCAGTTGTGGCTATTGTATCACAAACAAGAAAGGAGAACATTGCTTTAACTACAACTGGACCATACTCAGCTGACTACCTATTAGAAAAAGTGGATATTTGGAGAAATTTGGCTCCACATGAAATAGCTATGAAGGATGAAGCATGGCATAAAGTCATTATCCATGGAATCCCTACTACAGAATTCCAAACTATTGAAGACTTAAGCACTATTCCTGAGGAAATTGCAACCTTTAATCATGGGCTGAAAGTCATTGGTCAACCTTACTGGATTACCCCAGAGGAAAAAAGAAAGAACCAAGTAGCAGGTTCAATAGTTGTGGCCTTTGAAACTGAAGATCAAGCCAGACTAGCAATCACAAAGAAACTGATTGTTGCAGGGAGATCACTTAAAGCAGAAAAATATATGAATATTCCTTCCTCTACACAATGCAATAGATGCCAGGGATTTGGACATCTAAGTACTAAATGCAGATGGGAGGCCAAATGCCAGTACTGTGCAGGACTCCACAATACTAAGCAGCATGTCTGTACACAGTGCAATAGTATTGGGAAAAAATGTGTCCACCTGATTCCAAAGTGTGCTAATTGTGGAGAGGCACATACAGCTGACAAGGACAGCTGTCAAGTTAGAGTTGCTATCCTAGCAAGGACAGCAAGTACAAATGAAGCACAAACTAGAGGTGAAGACATAGAGGTTTTATGATTGGAGAACTTAAAATCCTCCAATGCAACTTGAACAGAAGTATACAGGCCACAGAAAATGCTCTACAATTAGCAGTAGAGCTAAATATTGATATATTAGCAGTCCAAGAACCTTGGCTTCCACAAGTTAGAGGGAACACAACATATAGAGATATTCAATCTATAAGCCACAACTCTTTTATTCAACTTTTTCCAACAATTCAAGGAGATTACCCCAGACCTAGGGCCATGTACTATATATCAAGAGGCAGAGAGTCCATGGTTTCTCAATGGGAAGATTGTCCAAAAGACTCAGATATAATAGGGGTAAATTTGAAACACCATGGACAGATATTAACATTAGTCAATATCTACAACCAGAAAAATCAAAGAGGCGACAATTTGAAGACTATTGAAAGGACCAAAAATTATCTTACAATACCTCAAAATTGCATAGTTGTAGGAGATTTCAATGAGCACCATCCAGACTGGGATCCCTACTCTCCAAGATCTACTAATGCAGAGGACTTGAAGTTTTGGTTTGAGGAGCAGGGTCTCTCTCTAATGAATAAGATTGGAAAAGGAACCTTCTATAGGGCTGGTATGGAACTCCAATCAGTTCTTGACCTAACTTTGGCAACAGAAAGTACTGGCAAGCTAGTAGAAGACTGGCAAACCTTAACCATAGGATCAGATCATGAAGGTATCCTATTTACTATTAGAAATAGGAGAAATTGTGACATACAAGATGAGCCTTCCACATCAAGAAGGTTTAATACAGACAAAGCCAACTGGTCTGAATATAAGAAGGAAATTAAGAAGTCCTTATTTCAATCACAAATTCTCAATCCTACATACCTACAAAGCCTGAGCAAGGGAAAAACTAAGGATATTCTAGACGGAAACACGCTTACTAGGCAATTAGATGAAGTGGGTGAGGAACTTAATAGAATCATTCTTATGGCATCTGAAAAGACTATCCCAAAGATCAAGGGTGGTGCAAAAGTTAAGCCATGGTGGTCTGATGACCTTAAAAATCTAAGGAAAACAATGATGAGGAAGCAAAGGAAGATGGGCATAGAAATTAAAGAAGGGTCTTTAAAGCAGGAGTACTTGAATGCAAGGAATGCATACTTCCAGGCAATCAAAACTGCAAAGAAGAACCATTGGAATGAGTTCTTAGAGAGAGAAGACCCAGGCTCAATTTTTAAGGCTTTATCTTATACTAAAAATAAGCAGATAACAAAAATGCCTAGTATACAAGATGGAAATGGAGAACTTGCACAAAACTTTGAAGAGAAAGCTAAGGCATTGAAAGACAAGTTATTTCCAGCACCTCCAGAGTCAACTCCTATGGATTGGAGCCAACATGTGGAGGGAAATTGGGAATGGCCTGAGCTAACACCTGAGGAAGTAGAAAAAGCCTGCTGCCGACCTTCTAAAGGAAAAGCACCTGGATCAGATGGTATCAGCTGGTCTATGATTGAGCAAGCATATAAGGCAAATAAGGAAATATTTGTCCAAATCTATTCACTTTACTTTAATCTAGGATACCAACCAAAATGCTGGAGACAAGCCACAGGAATTGTGCTAAGGAAGCCAGCAAAACCAGACTATTCCCAGCCAAAGGCATATAGGGTAATTTCCCTACTCAACTGTTTAGGTAAAGCCTTGGAAAGGATCCTAGCCCAGAGATTGGGTTACTTGGCTGAAACATCTAACCTTCTAGATCCCTCACAGATAGGTGGAAGATTAAAGAAGTCTGCTGTGGATGCTTGCTTACTGCTTCAAGCTAAGATTGAATCAGAAAAAGGTGCAAAAAGAAAAACAACTACATTATTCTTAGATGTCAAAGGAGCATTTGATCATGTTTCAAAGAACCAACTTTTGGCTAAAATGAGTAAACTTGGACTACCCCTCAGCCTCCTATCATGGGTCTCAACATTCCTCAGCCAGCGAGTACTGAGACTGACATTTGATGGAAAAACAGAGGGATTTTCACCAATACATACAGGGATTCCTCAAGGAAGTCCTATCTCACCTATCTTGTTCCTAATTTATCTCAGAGATATGTTCAAGTCAAAGGCAGTGACTTTTCTCTCATATATTGATGATATCTCCCTGACAGTCTCATCTCCTAGCTTTAAGAAAAATATCCAAATACTAGAGAGGGAAGTTCAAATCCTGGAAGATCTTGGAAGGAAAAATGCTGTTCAATTTGATATTGCAAAGACAGAACTAATACATTTTGAAGATTCAAAAGCTGCCAGACAATGGTCAATTAAATTACCTGATGGCACTATAAAGGAGCCTTCTCCAGTGGTTAAATGGCTAGGGATCTGGTTTGACAATAGACTTACCTTTAAGCAGCATGTTACAATAAGAGTTGGACAAGCAAAGGCTGCCTTCTATAGAATGGCAAGACTAACTAATTCAGAAAAAGGCCTAAGCCCTATAGCCATGAGGCAGCTATACCTTGCAAGCGTTACCAGTGTTTGTGACTACGCAAGTCAGGTTTGGTGGAAAGGCCAAAAGAACTTCTTAGTTTTGTTACAAAATTTACAAAACTTGGCATTAAGGAAAATTCTAGGTTGTTTTAGAACAACACCAATAAGACCAATGGAGGTGGAGGCATGTTTATGTCCTCCAGATACTCGACTTAATCATTGCAGAAGAAAATATGCTTTGAGAAATTATCAACTGGGACCTAGCCACCCTGTGGCTTATTTATTAAAGGAATACTTAGCTTCTTCTGACCTAGGAAATGACACCACCTATCAAGGAAAGCAGCTAAATCTCATTAACCAATCAGTGGATATAGAAGCTGATCTAGAAAATGTTGAACCTATAATCAACTATGAAAGCCCACCATGGAAGGAAAGTTTACCTTATAATATTTATATTGGTAAGCAACCAAAAGAGGAGGAAGCCCTGATTCATCTGGGAAAAATAAGAGAGTTATCAGGAAGCTCTGCTATTTTGTACTATACAGATGCTTCTTATCATACAGAATCAAATGGAATTGGTGTAGCATTCAAGGCCTTTGACCAACTAAGCTCAGAAACCTGGATGGAGTATAATAATATTGGAAAAAAAAATTTGATATTTAATGGTGAACTTGAAGCAATTACAAGCGCCCTTGAACACGCCAACAGAATAGACAAATTAAGAAATCAGATAATTATATATTCAGACAGCCAAGCAGCATTACTTCGACTTAGTTCCCTAAAAGATAAACCTGGACAGTTCTGTGCTACTAGGGCTAGAATTGTTGCAAAAAAACTAAATGAAAAAGGTGTCAAAGTGATCTTAGAATGGGTTCCTGGCCACTCAGATATTTCTGGAAATATAGACGTTGATCAGATTGCTAAGGACGCCTCACTAGAGCCACCTGACATAAACTATCCTACCAGTCTAGCTTATGTCAGTCAAATGTTGGAGAATAAGAAAAAGGAAGAATGGATGAAGAGTCTCACCAAATTAAAGGAAAGCTATACTGGGAATTCAGGGTCCTATATTAACCGCTTTCCGTGGCTGTTAAGAAAGAAATTATGGACGCCCAGAGGCAGCAAGAAAGAGATATGCTCTTCCTTCTTTCAGCTGAAACTTGGTCATGGGTATTTCAAATCCTATCTAAAAAGAATTGGCAAATTGGATAATGATCAGTGTGTTTGTGGAGCTAGGCAAACACCAAGTCACCTTCTGCTTGAATGTAGAAGATATAGAAAAGAGAGAAGGAAGTTGGAGGACAAGCTTTGTTGTACAAGGCTGACAGTACCACTACTCCTTCACACTAAGAAGGGGGTAGATGCAACCTTGGAATATATAAGAATGACAAAAATCTCAACCAGAAGATGGCACCTCAGAGAGACTGGGGAAGAGGATTTCTGTGATGCTTATTAAAATTGTACAAGTTATTATTTCCTTTGTTATGGGTTTGGGGGGAGTTTTGCTTGAGTTGGGGATTGATTTTATTTACTTAAAGAGTCAAGTGCACTCAAATTGTATACATGCACAAGACTGGAATAAACAAATTGGATAAACTTGTAAGTAACAAGTAGTATAGAAAGCACTCCTTTGGAGTGCACATCCTACGATAGTCTTAGACTTATATAGGATGTAAATGGATAGAAAAAAAAAAAAAAAAAAAATTCTATTTCATCGACCTGGGAACTACTTAGAATAGGTGGCCTACCACTGGAGTACTGAGGCTCGGCATTTTCAACGCTCATGGTGTATTGTACCTGTCGCCATGTAATCCCAAGGCGTTGAGAGATTTTGACGTAACTGTATCCCTTACTGGCCAAGGTTCTAACCTGCACATGTTACTCTCTTTTTTTTTTTTTTTTTTTTTTCTTCCATTTACATCCTATATAAGTCTAAGACTATCGTAGGATGTGCACTTCAAAGAAATGGTTTTTATACTATTTGGTACTTACAAGTCCATCCAATTTGCTTATTCCAGTCTTGTGCATGTATACAATTTGAGTGCACTTGACTCTTTAAGTAAATAAAATCAAACCCTAACTCCAGCAGACCCCATCCAAATCCATAACAAAGGAAAAAACATCAATATTTAATATCAAAAAGCATTCCAGAAGTCCTCGTGAGTTTCACCAAGATACCACCTCCTAGTTGAGATTTTGGTCTTTTTGATGTATTCCAATGTTGCATCTACCCCCTTGTTTGTGTGAAGAAGTAGTGTTACTGTCAGCCTTGTACAACAAAGCTTATCCTCTATCTTCCTTCTCTCATTTCTATATCTCCTACACTCTAGTAAGAGGTGTCCTGCTGTCTGTTTTCTCCCACAAATACAATCATCATCTGGTATTTTTCCAATTCTTTTCAGATAGGATTTGAAATATCCATGGCCGAGTTTTAGCTGAAAAAAGGAAGAGCATATCTCTTTCTTGCTACCTCTGGGCGTCCACAATTTCTTCCTCATCTGCCATGGAAAGAGATTATTGTAAGATTCAGGGTTTCCAGGGTATTTTTCCTTTGATTTGATGAGGTTGTCCATCCATTCTTCTTTTCTTTTATTTGATAATTGCTCTAAGATATGTGCTAAGCTGGTCGTATAATAAGGGTCTGGGGGCTCTAGTGCTGCATCCTTAGCTAGGCAATCTACTTCAGTATTTCCTGGAATATCACAATGACCAGGTACCCATTCCAATGATACAGCAACTCCATTCTCTTTAAGTTTTTTTGCAGCCTGGATAGACCTACAGACCCACTGTTGCCCAGGTCTATCACTGAATGAGCTATGTCGAAGTAAGGCTGCTTGGTTATCTGAATAGATAATAACTTCCTTCCGATTTAGTCCTATCCTAGAGGCATGTTCTAAAGCCCTAGAGATAGCTTCTAGCTCTCCATTGAACACAAGATTATTATGTCCCATATTATGGAATTCTGCCCACGTCTGTGTGCCCAACTGATCATGTGCTTTGAATGCAACTCCTATCCCTGTCGCATTAGGATATAGGGAGGCATCTGTATAGTATATGATTACTGATTTTCCCGCAAGTTGTCTTACTTTTTCCAAGTGAACTTGAGCTTCTTCATCTTTTTTCAATTTACCAATCTGAATTTGGTATGGTAGCTTCCTTTTCCAAGGTGGATATAGGTGGTTAATTATTCTTTCAGTATCTCCCATATCAATTTCTATTGGAAGAGATTTGTTGATCAAGCCAATTTGATCACTTTTTGCTCTTATCTCATCTATATCATAGGAATCTAAGTTATCTTGTAATATTTTTGCCACAGGATGGTTTGGTCCTAGTTGGTGACATCTCATAGCATATTTTCTTCTGCTATGGTTAAGTCGTATATCTGGAGGACATAAACATGCCTCTACTTCCATGGGTTTTATTGGTGTAGTCTTGAAACACCCTAGTATTCTCCTCAGAGCTATATTCTGCAGATTCTGAAGCATTGCTCTATAGTTATTTTGCCCTTTCCACCATACCTGACTAGCATAGTCTGATATGCTAGTGACACATGCAAGATAGAGCTGTCTCATAGCTACTGGACTAAGTCCCTTTTCTGCATTAGTTAGTCTGGTCATTCTCTGGAAGGCTGCTTTAGCCTGAGATACTCTTATAGTAACATGTTGTTTGAAGTTTAGTTTGCTATCAAACCACACCCCTAACCATTTAACAACCCTTTCTGGCTCCACACTTGCACTATTAGGTAATCTTAGTAAGCATTGTCTTGATTCCTTTGTGTCTGCAAAATGTATAAGTTCGGTTTTGGCAATATCAAACTCAACTGCATTTTTTCTTCCCAGGTCTTCTAAGACTTTCATCTCCCTTTCTAGGATTTGGATATTTTTCCTAAAGCTTGTTGATGAGACTGTTAAACTTATATCATCAATATATGAAATAAATAATACCGCCTTTGAAGTAAACATCTCTCTAATATATATTAGGAAAAGTATTGGTGATATAGGACTTCCTTGTGGAATCCCAGTCTTGATAGGTTTGAATTCTTCTGTTTGTCCATCAAAAGACAGCTTTATTAGTCTGTCACTGAGGAAGGTTGATACCCATGATAGTAGGCTCAAAGGTAGTCCTAGCTTGCTCATAATAGTAAGCAATTGGTTCTTAGACACGTGGTCAAATGCGCCTTTAACATCCAGAAATAGAGTACTTGTCTTTCTTTTGGCAGCCTTTTCTGTCTCTACCTTAGCCTGGAGGAGCAGACAGGCATCCACAGCTGATTTTTTTAACCTTCCACCTATCTGTGATGGATCTAACAAGTTAGTGGTTTCAGCCAGGTACCCTAGGCGACATGCTAGCATTCTTTCTAAGGCCTTCCCTAAACAGTTAAGTAAGGATATAACCCTATAAGCTTTGGGTTGGGAATAATCTGGTTTTTTGGGCTTTTTTAGAATAATTCCTGTTGCTTGTCTCCAGCATCTAGGTTGGTAGCCAATGTTGAAGAAGATAGAGTAGACTTGAACAAATATCTCTTGGTTTGCTCTGTAAGCATGTTCAATCATTTTCCAATTTATTCCATCTGGGCCAGGCGCTTTTCCTTTTGATGGGCAGCAGCATGCTCTTTCCACTTCATCAGGTGTTAATCTAGGCCAGTCCCATTTTCTATCTTCCCTGTGATGGTCCCAGTTAAGTGATGGTGAGTTTGGTGGTGCTGGGAAAAGCTTGTTTCTCAGTGCCTTTGTTTTCTGTTCAAAGGTTTGAGCCAGACTTGTATCCTCATCTTGGATTGCTTGTAATTTCGCACTCCCATACTCTTTAGTGTATGAAAGGGCTTTAAAGATAGAGGTAGGATCTTCCCTTTCTAAAAAATCATTCCAGTGCTTCTTTTTTGCAGTCTTTATCTCTTGGAAGTACTTATTTCTTGCATCTAGGTACTGCCTCTTTGCTCCATCCTGATGCTGCTCTCTAGTCATATTTCTCTGTGACTTCATCATATCTTTCCTCAGTGCCTTCAACTCCTCTGTCCACCAAGGCTTGGCTTTGGCACCTTGCTTGAATGTTGGAATTGAAGATTTGGCAGCTTGGAGTATTATTTTTGTTAGTTCCTCACCAACCTTGTCTAGTTCTTCTGTTAATAAGTTACCTCCTTCTATAATCTCTCTAGTTGTCTTCTGACTCAGAGATTTAAGGTAGATAGTATCTAGAATACTGGAGAATTCCACTAATTCTTGTGTGGTACTTTCAAATTTGGCCCACTCAGCCTTATCAGTATTAAATCTTGAAAATTTTGTCATGGTATCTCGGGATCCTGTTTGACATTGACTCTTTATCACAAAAAGTATTCCCTCATGGTCAGACCCAGTATTTATGGTTTGCCAGTCTTCTATCATACCCTCTGACTGCTTTGTTGTCAGAGTTAGATCAAGAACTGAAGGGCAGTCCATACCAGATCTGAAAAATGTTCCTTGACCTATTTCATTCACAAGAGAAAGCCCTTCTTCTTCAAACCAAGATTGTAGACTTTCAGCCCCTGATGACATAGGATAGTATGGGTCCCAGTCTGGATGGTGCTCATTAAAGTCTCCAACCATGATACATTGCTGGGGTATCCTAAGTCTATTCTTGATCCTATCAATTGTCATCATGTTATTTTCTTCTCCTTGATTTTTCTGGTTATAAATATTGACAATGCTTATGTCTCCTCCTATTCCAGCTAACTTTAGAGTAATAAAGTCAGGATTATTTGGGTATTCCCCACTCTTTTCCACCTTTAATCCTATATTATTTGAAATATAAAACATTGCTCTAGGTCTGAGTTGATTATCTTCTAAAGTTGGAAATAATTGGCTGTATGAGGTGTGTCTTATGGACTGGACGCCCTCATAATTCCTTTTTTCTTGATTTGGTGCCAGCCATGGCTCTTGTACTGCAATTATGTCAATTTTTAGCTCAATTCCAAGTTGAAGAGCATTTTCAGTAGCCTGAATTGATTTGTTCAAGTTACACTGAAGAATTTTTATTTCTCCAATCATAAAACTTCCATTTCTTCACCTCTAGTTTGTGAATCATTTGCACTTGCTGTCCTTGCTAGGATAGCAACTCTTACTTGACAGCTCTCCTTGTCAGCTGTATGTGCCTCTCCACAATTAGCACATTTTGGAGCCAAGTGTATACATTTCTTTCCAATGACATTACATTGGGTGCAAACATGTTGTTTGGTGTTGTGCTGCCCAGCACAGAATTGACATCTAGCATCCCACCTACACTTAGTACTAATGTGTCCATATCCTTGACACTGATTGCACTGTGTAGTTGCTGGGACATTTAAGTATCTTTCTGCTTTTAAGGATCTCCCAGCTATAATTAGCTTCTTAGAAATAGCTTGTCTAGCTTGGTCCTCATTTTCAAAAGCTACCACAATTGATCCAGCCACTTGGTTCTTTCTCTTTTCCTCAGCTGTTATCCAGTATGGTTGTCCAATAACTTTAAGTCCATGATTAAAAGTTGATATCTCCTCTGGAATTGTGCTTAGATCTTCAATTGTTTGGAATTCAGTTGTTGGAATCCCATGGATAATTACTTTATACCAGGATTCATCCTTCATAGCCAAATAATGAGGTGCTATGTTTTTCCAAATGTCAATTTTTTCTAGAAGGAAATCTGCTGAATAGGGTTCTGTAGTTGTTAAAGCAATATTTTCCTTTCTTGTCTGGGATACAATTGCCACTACTGGACCATTAACACCTTTTGCCTTAAAAGCCTGGTTAATCTTGTCCCTCATCTGTAATGGTGAGAATTGTTCTCTGGTCTGAGGGTCCTGAATGAGTATAAGGCGCCTTATAGTTTTTTGTTTGGCAATACTAGGCTTCTTTTTAACTTCCACTTTTGTCCATTCTCTATTTTTGTCTTGGCTCTCAGATGGACCTGCTATGGAAGCCCATGTTTTCTTCTCAATAATGGGTTTATTAGCAGTAGTTTTCTGGGAGGCTGTAATAGGTTTTCCAGATAGCTTGGTACTACTATTCCCATTGACCCCAATTGGGTTCTTTTGCTGTCCTAGATTATTGTAAGTGCCAGGATTAGTTTTCTTTGATTGTTTAACAGCTGTTTCTAAGACTTGAGTTGTCTGTTCAAGTCTTTGAAGCTGAGCTGTAAGTACAGAGGCATCTCTGGGGAGGTTTCCATCCTTTTCCAAATACTCTCTGAATATATTCAGTAAGTCCAAAATTTTAGTCTGTTTGGTTCTGGAGTCAGTTAAGTGAGCTGCCTTGATTAATAAGTCCCTGGCAGTTGCTATGCACTCATCAGACTCTTCAATCTGATCTATAAAGGTAGCAGGACGCTTTCCCCTATTTTTTTTCAAAGGTTGGTCATTTGTGGAAAAGGTTCTCTTAGGACCATTACCAGGGACATATTCAAAATTTTTAGATATGATAGGTCCATGTCTCTGAATGTAAATTTTTGCTATTTCTTCATCTGACTGGGCAGGAAAATTGTTGAAGTCTATTATGTCAGGTGCCAGACCAAATTCCGGAAGTTTTGCTCCTGAGGGCTCTCCATAAACCCCAGACGTAAGCTCATCATCAATATCATCTAGGTTATGATGGTCATTAATATCAAATTCTTCCTCTATCTCCATATCCTCATGTTGCCTAATTAATTTCATAGCTGTTCTTGCCCCTTTTGATCCCTCAATATTTTGGGTCAATGGGTCTGGTGATTCAGACCTCTGCATAATATTATTTATTTTATTTTTATTTTTTTTTTTATATTTTTATTTTTTTGCTAATATATTTCTTATTTTTTTTTCCTTAATTATTTTTAAAGTATGGAGTGTAAAAAAAATAAAATAAAATAAAAATAAAAAAATAAAATAAATAAAATAAAATAAATAAATAAAATAAATTCAGCCTAGAGTTTTGTTTTTTTTTTTTTTTTTTAATATCTTTTCAGGAATATTTTTTTAATTTTTTTCCCAGTTGTTTATGAATTTTAAAAACCTTCAAATTTTGTGGGTCACGTGACCTGTTTTCTCGGTTAAGGGTGGCCTGTAAAGACCAGAAGTGCAGAATCTTCCCACAATCAGATTTCAAAATTGGAAATCCAAGTATCTCAGCCAAAAATGGTCCGCAGACTCTGAAATTTGTTGTGAGCCTTTATTGTAATATTTTCTTAGTTTATGCGATCTGCGACCTGAATCGGAGATGGATGTCGTCGTTGGTTAATGGAGGCGTTATTGTTCCTCCAAAATTTTCAACTTTCAAGTGGGTTCACCTTTTTCCTAAATAACTCAACGCCACAACGTCGGATCGAAAATCGGATACGATATTCGTAATCGGCTTGATATTTCGCATAGAATGGTGTGCTCAAAAGTAAATTAAGTCGAAATTTGAAATTTCGAAAAGTTTGGTGATCCTGCATGTTACTCTCTTAACCTTATCAATTTGTAGATTTCAGACTTACTTGAATACGTTGAGTTTGTGTTAGGCGTTTTGCATAAGTAGGAGATGCTGATGATGGAGAAGGTTGTTGAGGTGAATCCATCTTTGTGGCAATCTAGTACAGTAAATTAAAATCTTCTAAAGTAGTTGACTTAAGGTTCAGATGCACTCACATGAAGTAAAAATTAGATAGATGAATGAAATAAAAGTATGCCGTTGAGCAAAATAATAGTAAATAGCTGACAATGATTTAAACGAAACGACCTCAGGTGTGCGCGAGTGAAGAAATGTGCAGGCATGAAGGTGGGCGTTGGACTTCATATACAGATGCATATCTCTTATGCCTTAGGCCATAAGATTTTAAAATTTGAAGCTAACAGGGATACTGTGGATCTATCGTGAGGTAACCTGGAATATCACCACTTTATCTCCACTTTATCCCCGCTTTAACCCCTGTACCCTATAAGAAGCGGATCAACGAACAATACCCTATCATGAGAGTAATACCTTGAAAAAATCCTTGTCAGGTTTATCCGTGCTAACAACTGAGAATGGGTTGTAACTGCGTTGGGTGATATAATAAGTATTTCTGCATATTAAAAAATGCTTTTAAGGATATCCCTAACACTGTTTTGCATAAATCAAGTAACAGACTGGGATATCCCTCGGGGTATTCATGCTAGAAAAAAGACATCGTCAGGGATATCCATGATGGCTCCTCTGCATAAGAATATTTCGAAATAGGGATATCCCTACTCTGATTCGGAGTTCAAAAATGGCCTCCTAGGCGTATCCCTACACGTGTAGGGTCATAAATATTAATATTACAGGGTAGCCCATGGATAAACCCAGACAAAAAGTTTGAACTTGTGAACGTTCATACAATCTATGAATTATATGAATACAATTCTCTGTCAGGGATATCCCTACATAAAAATTATGATTTTCTCAAATTTCAATCATGGATACCCCTGGGTCTCAAATAAAATAAAAAATTACAGAGTCATGGGTATCCTTGGTTATATTTATGCGTTGATTAAAAAAACGTCGGCATAATTCGAAAATGAATTGATTTAAAATATAATATTTGTCTGGGATACCCTTGATAACATATTAACCGAATAAAATATGTTGCCATGGGTACCAATTTAACCGAAGACGAAAGTTGCCATGGTCACAACAGCACAAACTATGCATTTCATATAAATCATGTGTGCACAATAATATTCATAACTATTATACTGGTATAATTGTGTATACTAAATGTGGATTTAATTGTTCATTTAAATATTTGCATATATAATTTTTGATTTACTAATATATAGCCATCATTTTGGGTTACTTTCTATTTATACATTGTAAAATTACATAAGTTTCATAATTTTTGCTTACAATTGTGCCATTTCTACGATTACAAATCACGATGTTATTTTTAGCCACAATGCAATTAATCTCTACACTTTTACTTGTTAGTTTCACAATTTTCAGATATTTAGTTTTACGTTATGGTAAGCTTCGCTTTTATGTCAGTATGGCAAATTTGAAAGTCATTGCGAGAAATCATTACGAATGTCCTTACAGAGTCCGAAACTTGGTGAAGTTGGAAAGTGTGTCCTCCTGGAGGTGGTTCTGGGTATAGTTGAGGCGCCAATGGTATCCAGTCGAGTCCGTTAAGGAATGTGTGCCAATTTCCTACTCATAAGCTGTCAGTGATAGGTCTCGGACAAAGATCTTCAAATGAAGTATGTTCTTAATGTCTTTTCGATAACTTTAACCATGGTATTTTTGTCAGATACCTGAGAAAAGAAGTTCCTCTGGTAGGATGCGACTGGTGTCTCTGAGGAGATCTTTTGGTAACGGGTTAAAACGTTATCTGAAGCTTTCGAAGTTAAATGTGATTTTCAAGTGGCGAATGTGACTTATGTATGTGTTAGCAATCGTTTTCAAAACAGGATGGCTTAAATTTAATCTTCAGATTCTCTATACTTCTCAAACTTATCGGTTTTCTGTTGCTGTTTAGTTGATGCATCGGCTGTTGCCAGTTGTCGTTTTGCTTATCTTTATGGGTAATTGTGTTAGTTTCGTCTTTAAGCTCTGATGAGAATCGTCGACATCGCGAATAAACTTCATCTAAAGCTCATTGTGGCTGTTTTAGAACTCAAATTGAGATGTACCTTGTAATATTGCAATCTGTTCAAAGAACTAACAACTGATGAATGTCATTGGATCAAATAAGATGATGTTTGATATTTTAAGCGGCGGAGAATACGATTCTAAAGCCGGTTAGTAGAGTGTAACATGATTTTTGGATTCGTACCTGAGCAAATGTGGTACATGGTTCGTTGCCGTAATTTGTTGGATTTCGAAGATGCTGGTGTCAAATATTTGACGGATTCGTTAGTGATAATTCTGAGACGGTTAATATGACTTCTAGAAGCTATTCGGAGACGTACCTGTGGGTTATCGCTGTATGAATGGCAGGAACGACCTAAAGCTGTCAGTGAAGCATTTTGTGTGAGGAAGTTTCTTACATTTGAAGCTTTCGCTGGTGATTTTGATTTCGGATCCTGTGGAGAATTGTGAGCTTGATTTGAAGACGTACCTGATTCAAAAATGATGTGATTTCTGTCGCAGCGACCTATTTTATTGTCAGAGTTCAAGAATGGAGTGACTGTCACTCATCTGGGGCTTCCTATAGATTGTCAGCGATGAAAAATGGACGACGTACCTGATGGTGGTGGCGGAGTTATCGACGACGACGACAATGAACGCAAAAATGAATCAATGAGAAATGAGAAACCAACTGTGGATGGCGATGAAAAATATTCACTCGCGTGAATCGAGCTGCGCTAGTGACATCCAATCAGCGTGATCTATTTTTTAAAATCGTATCCACATTTAGTCTCCCGGATCTTTGTCAGCTGAATCGACCTCCGCCATCCAATGAGACCACCCCTTCTCCCCAGATCGCCGCCCGTTTCTGCCTCTTCTGCCACCCTAGCGCATCCCTCGGCCACCACCCAATCAACGTGATCTGATTTTTATCATGGTCTCCACATTTAGTCTGATGGTCTGAGTCAGCACCACGACGCTCCTTTGGCCAATCACTCACGTCCGTGTTCTGCCATTTTCGGGCGGTCAGCTGAAATGACGTCGCCCCACAGTCCTCTGACCACTCACACCACCGACCGACTGCCGACCGACCAATGAAATTTTCTAGATTTTTAAAAATCGGATCCACAAATCTCTCAATACTATATAGAGATTCAGACAGCCAAGCAGCATTACTTCGACTTAGTTCCCTAAAAGATAAACCTGGACAGTTCTGTGCTACTAGGGCTAGAATTGTTGCAAAAAAACTAAATGAAAAAGGTGTCAAAGTGATCTTAGAATGGGTTCCTGGCCACTCAGATATTTCTGGAAATATAGACGTTGATCAGATTGCTAAGGACGCCTCACTAGAGCCACCTGACATAAACTATCCTACTAGTCTAGCTTATGTCAGTCAAATGTTGGAGAATAAGAAAAAGGAAGAATGGATGAAGAGTCTCACCAAATTAAAGGAAAGCTATACTGGAAATTCAGGGTCCTATATTAACCGCTTTCCGAGGCTGTTAAGAAAGAAATTATGGACGCCCAGAGGCAGCAAGAAAGAGATATGCTCTTCCTTCTTTCAGCTGAAACTTGGTCATGGGTATTTCAAATCCTATCTAAAAAGAATTGGCAAATTGGATAATGATCAGTGTGTTTGTGGAGCTAGGCAAACACCAAGTCACCTTCTGCTTGAATGTAGAAGATATAGAAAAGAGAGAAGGAAGTTGGAGGACAAGCTTTGTTGTACAAGGCTGACAGTACCACTACTCCTTCACACTAAGAAGGGGGTAGATGCAACCTTGGAATATATAAGAATGACAAAAATCTCAACCAGAAGATGGCACCTCAGAGAGACTGGGGAAGAGGATTTCTGGGATGCTTATTAAAATTGTACAAGTTATTATTTCCTTTGTTATGGGTTTGGGGGGAGTTTTGCTTGAGTTAGGGATTGATTTTATTTACTTAAAGAGTCAAGTGCACTCAAATTGTATACATGCACAAGACTGGAATAAACAAATTGGATAAACTTGTAGGTAACAAGTAGTATAGAAAGCACTCCTTTGGAGTGCACATCCTACGATAGTCTTAGACTTATATAGGATGTAAATGGATGGAAAAAAAAAAAAAAAAAATTAATCGCAACAAATGGATTCTGATGGGTGTTCCACCCCATGCGAAGAGTAAGCTGGGTTATTAATACTAAAATTCTTTTACAGCGATACAAGGCCTAAGTCTTAAACAATGCGGAGATCGACTTATGGGGTATAGCTCGACGTAGCATTATTACCGCGACATATCTAATACGAGCTAAGTTCCGCCCCATGCCATTAATAAATAGAATATGCATGAGCCGAATTCATTCACAGGGATACTGTGCTGGGGAGCCATTACATAACTGATTACTTATATGTAATGAATTATCCCTGAAGAGGTCCTGGCAAATCGAGAGTAGTCCAACTCCATGCCAAAATGATCTGTAGGGGTGTGAAGGCGATATATGAACATGACTCCTTTATTGCGAATCCGTCATTGCAACAGATAGACTTACAAGGATGCACTGTTCTGAATCCATCTACGCGTCTTATAGATTCACACCGGTATATTTTGGAAAGTATATTGCAATGTCATTTCGCCACAACGATTATACATTGTAGTTTGTGAATTTATATTTTATGAAGTTGAATAATTTGATTTAGCCACTTAGCGTGGTAGGTACAGCACGCATTACTAATATTTTTGTACCATTAGTGAATACCATTTTGAAAAAGACCAAGTGAAGATTGGTTGGCGCTAGCAAGTATAAGTCCAAACCCCGTGTGAAGAATTTTCGTTGTTCCCTCTGCGCTACATTATCTTTATCAATCACCCTTCGATATTCCCCACATCAATTGCTTCGCACACAAATTAAGATCGTCAACTAAAGAAAACAGACAAAAGTAGGTACGTTTGTAAATTTTGGCACCAGAATTAATACTGACAAATTTCAAGGGAATTAACCTGTAGCATACCTTCAGAAGATACATTCATATTTGAGTTCTACTTCAGTAGCAATCATCGAGTAATTTTGGCAAGATACAATCTACATCAGGTACGTTTGTAAATTGCCACAAACAACCCTTTACTGACCTGTTATTAGAAGTTATACGAGCCGAAAACTTTCGCAATGGATTCTCTCGAGTCATATTGCTCCAAATGCAGAAGGCATCGACCCGTCGCAGATTTTTCAATAAAACCTTCTGGACTTAGATACAAAATGTGTAATCTGCATCGGGTAAGTCTATTCGTACTTTTTTTCGGGATTAATATCTAACGTATTTTGGGAGAAGACCCAGGCCTTACGTCGGACTGTGACAGAAGTAGACGCAGCAGTGCCTCAGACACGCAATTCTGAAGATGCCGGTCTTACGGGTGATACACGACCTGCTAGGCGTCCGCGGCGAACAAGGGCTCAAATTGAAGCTGCCCGGGCTGCTGCTGCAGCTGCCAATCCACCTCCCGTCGTCGCATTCCCACAAGCACCTGTTGCCATTCAACCTCTCGGGCCTTCCATTCTGCCTCCACTTTCTCCGTCTGTCATCGGACCTCCATCACCTCCAGCCGAAAATGAGACTCTCCTACCACTGATTCAGCCCTCTCCGTCTCCGGAACCTGCGCCTCTCGCACCGGTGGTCCGAGTTCCCGCCGCATTCAAATCCGTCTTCCGAGCCATGGATTCTCTCGATGTTGGTCGGATGGAAATCGTTTGCCGGAACTGCCAGGCTCTCCACTTTGCCCAGGAGAGAGTCACAGGTAGCGAATTCGAGCTATGTTGCAAGAAGGGGGATGTAGCGCTACCTCTTCTGCAAAATCCACCACGGGTGTTGGTTGACCTTTTCACTGAACAGAATCCACGTGCGGCCAGCTTCCGTAAGAAAGTTCGAAGTTACAACTCTGCACTAGCCTTCACTTCCGTCAACACCGGGAAAGATGATCGAGTGGACTTGCGCCGTGGGCTGACCACATTCACGGCTCATGGAGAGCTGTACCATTTGCAGGGTCCATTGGTTCCCGGTTCGCAGGAAACTCCGGCATTTGCTCAGTTGTTCTTTTATGATCCTGAATACGCGGCAGACTTACGACGAGAGCGGGATCCACAACTCGACTAGGCCATACTTCGAGATCTTCACTCGATGATGATGGACGTAAACCCGCTTATTCGGATCTACAGAACAGCACGCGAGCGCTTGCAGGCACAAGATGGGAACTTCCGGATGGTCATTAGTCCACAAATGACCTTGGTCATTCAGACCGGAGCTGATCGTTGCCGTGAAAACCTCCCGCTCACTGGTGAGGTTGCTGCTATTATTCCGGACGAATACGACAAAGCCAGTTGTCGTGACGTGATTCTTGCAGTTCGCGAGCCGGGCCGGGACGGACGTCAGCTACATCGAGTCCCAGTAACGAATCCTGCTTACATGCCGTTGCACTATGTCCTTCTGTTTCCGTACGGGGAACCGGGATGGCATTGGAAACTGTCACTGTTGAACGTGCATCGCAACCGTCAGCAGTTACGACTTGGACAGCAGTCGTTCTACCGCTTCCGTCTCCACCAACGGGTTGGTCAGGTCTCTCTTCTTTTTCTGGCAGGTCGACTTTTCCAGCAGTATATCGTCAACTGTTATGTCGCCTGTGAGACTACCCGGCTTGACTGGGTTTGGCAAAATCAGACGAGTATCCGTGCGGCAGTTTACAACAGTCTTTCGGACGCTTTGATCCGCGAAGATCAATCTGATGTGAATGGACGTGATGTTGGTCGACGTTGTGTTCTCCCTTCTTCCTTTGTCGGTGGCGATCGGTTCATGCAGCAATTGTTCCAAGATTCAATGGCAATTGTGCGCTTTTTCGGACGGCCTACCCTCTTCATCACGTTTACGGCCAACCCCAACTAGTCGGAAATCAAATCGGAATTGAAAGAGGGCCAACAATCCACCGATCGTCCGGACATCATTGCCCGTGTCTTTAACCTGAAAGTCAAACAACTTTTGAAGGACGTTCGCAATGGTGTTTTTGGTGTGTATCAGGGCCATGTGTACACGATCGAGTACCAAAAGCGCGGCTTGCCTCATCTGCATCTCTTGCTGTTTTTAAAGGATGCGAGGAGTTATCTCACTGCTGATAAGGTCAACGAGATTGTTTGTGCCGAAGTTCCAGATGGGGCTATGGATCCATCCGGCAAGCTACGGGAGTTGGTACTAACTCACATGCTACACGGGCCCTGTGGGAATGAATTTCCTAACTGCCCGTGCATGTCCCGGAAAACTCCAAGTAGCCCGATGGTGTGTCAAAAGCGCTTCCCGAAGGATTTCACACCTGATACGACCATAACCGAAGATAGATACCCCATATACATGCGGCGGAACACAGGTACGTTGTTGTTTTTTAAACGCATATTGAATTCAGGCTAATAACTCATCAAGGGACCTACACTGTGCAGAGGAATGGCCAGCCCGTAACCATGGACAACCGTTGGGTGGTACTGTACAATCCGTATTTGCTCAACAAGTACCAATCGCACATCAATGTCGAGGTATGCGGATCAGTCCACGCCGTAAAGTACATCCACAAGTACGTTTACAAAGGCGCTGATCGCACAACCTTAGCGATTACAAATACGGATGACGAAGTAACGCGGTACCTCCAAGCCCGGTACGTGAGTCCTCCAGAGGCAATCTGGCGACTTTTTGAGTTCACAACTCACCAAGAGTTCCCGCCCGTCCAGCATCTCCAGGTACATCTTCAGGGGCAACAAACGGTCTACTTTCCCGAAAATCTAACCGCTGATCAACTGGCCGAAAAGATGGAATCCTCCCGCACCACGCTGATGGGATATTTTAAATTCAATGTCGACCATCCAACAGCTGGAGACTGGCTCTATTCAGAGATGCCGGCACACTGTGTATGGAACAAGAGTTTGAAAGAATGGACCTTCCGGAAGCGCGGGGATAACCTAATCGGACGAATGTACCACTGTAGTCCGGTTGCGGGCGAGAGGTTCTACCTACGGCTTCTGCTCACGGTCGTTCGAAAGGTCAAGTCTTTCGCGGAACTCTACGACTTCGAGGGTGTTACCTACGAGTCGTACCATGCGGCTTGCATTGCGCGTGGCTTAGCTCAGAACGATCAGGAGTGGTTCGGGTGTTTCGACAAGGCTGTCGTATTCGCGACTGGTAATGGACTTTGGACACTCTTCTTGACTGGACTCCGTCAACGGGAAATTGCAGATCCGTTGGCTATCTGGGAGAGATATAAGCACCACCTTTGTAACGACCTCGCCCACAAGCTCCGTGGAGTTTCAGGGTATCCGCTGGACTTGGTAGACCCGCATTATGATTACGGTCTTTTTCTGATTGCGGCGGGGCTCGCCGATCAACAGCAGTCTCTGGCAGACCATGGGTTGCCGTTGAACGTTTGGGATTGGAGCTGGAGCCATGTCAAGTGGTCTGCCACAGTGCAGAGGGAAGATTTGTGTGCTCGCGCGGAGGCTATGCGTGGTCAATTTAATGACGACCAGCAAGCTGCATTCCTGGAGATCACCACAGCGATTAACACGGAACCTCAAACAGCACATTTCTACCTGCAAGGTCAGGGGGGAACCGGGAAGACGTTTGTGTACCAGACCATCTGCTATCATTATCGTGGCCTTGGGAAGACGGTGCTCTGTGTGGCGTCGACAGGAATTGCGGCCCTGCTCCTACCGGATGGGCGGACCTCCCACTCTCAGTTTAAGATACCGATCAAATTGAACGAGGGGTCTGTAAGCGGCATTGAGAAGCAGAGCATGCTGGCTGCGCAACTCCGGAAGGTTGATTTGATCATCTGGGATGAGGTGCCAATGCAGCACAAGTACTGCTTCGAGGTAGTACATTGGCTGTTGGTAGATTTGCGGGGTTCTTCGGAGGATGTTTTGTTTGGGGGGGTCCCTGTCATTCTCGGTGGGGACTTTGCTCAGATACTTCCTGTGGTGACGGGTGGGGATAGCACTGCCATCGTTTCGGCGTGCTTGCAGAAGTCGTTTGTTTGGGGACGGTTGAAGCGGCTCTCACTCAGGATCAATATGAGAGTCCGGGAGGGGGTTCATGGCGCGGACTTTGTGGATTGGGTTGGGAACATCCCGTACTCCGAATCTCAACGTTACGAAGTTGAGATTCCAAGGTACATTCATCAGCCAACTGATGTTCTCAACCTCATCAATCGTATCTACCTGCAGGAGCTGATGATGCGAGCTGGGACGGATCCGGCTGTGTTTAGCGGTCGATGTTTACTGTCCACTCTAAACACGACCGTAACGGAATTGAACGGGATGATTCTGGGACGACTACCAGGACAAATACGGGTGTATCAGTCAACCGACACCCACGTCACGGACGCCGACGTTGCCGAAACGGGTCTCGACGAGTTTCCTGCGGAAGTTCTGCGGAATATTGACCTCCCTTCGCTACCGCCGTCGCAGTTGTCTCTAAAGATTGGCGCATCTATTACGGTCCTTCGGAACCTTGCACCAGCTGAAGGGCTGTGCAATGGAACCCGCCTGGTGGTGACAAATCTCAAGAGGCACTGCATCGAGGCACGAATTCTTGGTGGCAATAGGGATGGTCAAAAATGCGTACTGCCACGTATTGAGTTAATTTCCGATGACCATAGTTTGGGAATAAAACTAAAGCGGAAGCAATTCCCGGTCCGGTTGTGCTTTGCGATGACCATCAACAAGTCACAAGGTCAATCGTTCCACACCGTAGGGCTGGATTTGCGTACGATGGTTTTTACCCATGGTCAACTCTACGTTGGTGTTTCCCGAACTTCCCGCGTCGAAGGCCTGAGTGTTCTCTTACCTGCCGAGAACAGAGGTCGAACTCAGAACGTCGTGTACGATCAAGTCTTGACGAAAATCCGGTAGCATAAGATATGTTCAATCTGTTCCCAGTGAGTTTGCCAATTCTAAAAAGTTATATTTGGAGAACTATTACTAACGTGGTCTAATAGGTCTTCTCAGATCCGTCCCATCCGTTGAGTGCCATCCCGCCGTCCCCCGCCCGGGCTGATTTTGGTTACAAGATATATTACAGCTGACATCAGGTATGTCCGTAGACTGTACTTTGCGAATTTAACTAACGTTGTATAAGCCGCAAACCCAGATCCCGATCCCCGAAGAGAACCCGCCTTGAAGACTACTCCTCAAAATGTATGATTTACATTCCTTTTAGGCTCAATATGTAATCTACATGTGGTATGTCGATAAATCATGATTTGATGACTGGTACTAACAAGTTTTAGAGGTAGTCTTCTGGTCCCGCACCACAGCATACACCCAATGGAGCAGTTGTCCTCTCGCCGCGTCAGTCCGTAGGTGTCTCCCGAACGTCGCATTAGCAGTTGAAGTGGTTGGATTTCCGTAGTTATTAGAGGTTTTTTTTTTTTTTTTTTTTTTCTTCCATTTACATCCTATATAAGTCTAAGACTATCGTAGGATGTGCACTTCAAAGGAGTGCTTTCTATACTATTTGGTACTTACAAGTCCATACAATTTGCTTATTCCAGTCTTGTGCATGTATACAATTTGAGTGCACTTGACTCTTTAAGTAAATAAAATCAAACCCTAACTCCAGCAGACCCCATCCAAATCCATAACAAAGGAAAAAACATCAATATTTAATATCAATAAGCATTCCAGAAGTCCTCGTGAGTTTCACCAAGATGCCACCTCCTAGTTGAGATTTTGGTCTTTTTGATGTACTCCAATGTTGCATCTACCCCCTTGTTTGTGTGAAGAAGTAGTGTTACTGTCAGCCTTGTACAACAAAGCTTATCCTCTATCTTCCTTCTCTCATTTCTATATCTCCTACACTCTAGTAAGAGGTGTCCTGCTGTCTGTTTTCTCCCACAAATACAATCATCATCTGGTATTTTTCCAATTCTTTTCAGATAGGATTTGAAATATCCATGGCCGAGTTTTAGCTGAAAAAAGGAAGAGCATATCTCTTTCTTGCTACCTCTGGGCGTCCACAATTTCTTCCTCATCTGCCATGGAAAGAGATTATTGTAAGATTCAGGATTTCCAGGGTATTTTTCATTTGATTTGATGAGGTTGTCCATCCATTCTTCTTTTCTTTTATTTGATAATTGCTCTAAGATATGTGCTAAGCTGGTCGTATAATAAGGGTCTGGGGGCTCTAGTGCTGCATCCTTAGCTAGGCCATCTACTTCAGTATTTCCTGGAATATCACAATGACCAGGTACCCATTCCAATGATACAGCAACTCCATTCTCTTTAAGTTTTTTTGCAGCCTGGATAGACCTACAGACCCACTGTTGCCCAGGTCTATCACTGAATGAGCTATGTCGAAGTAAGGCTGCTTGGTTATCTGAATAGATAATAACTTCCTTCCGATTTAGTCCTATCCTAGAGGCATGTTCTAAAGCCCTAGAGATAGCTTCTAGCTCTCCATTAAACACAAGGTTATTATGTCCCATATTATGGAATTCTGCCCACGTCTGTGTGCCCAACTGATCATATGCTTTGAATGCAACTCCTATCCCTGTTGCATTAGGATATAGGGAGGCATCTGTATAGTATATGATTACTGATTTTCCCGCAAGTTGTCTTACTTTTTCCAAGTGAACTTGAGCTTCTTCATCTTTTTTCAATTTACCAATCTGAATTTGGTATGGTAGCTTCCTTTTCCAAGGTGGATATAGGTGGTTAATTATTCTTTCAGTATCTCCCATATCAATTTCTATTGAAAGAGATTTGTTGATCAAGCCAATTTGATCACTTTTTGCTCTTATCTCATCTATATCACAGGAATCTAAGTTATCTTGTAATATTTTTGCCACAGGATGGTTTGGTCCTAGTTGGTGACATCTCATAGCATATTTTCTTCTGCTATGGTTAAGTCGTATATCTGGAGGACATAAACATGCCTCTACTTCCATGGGTTTTATTGGTGTAGTCTTGAAACACCCTAGTATTCTCCTCAGAGCTATATTCTGCAGATTCTGAAGCATTGCTCTATAGTTATTTTGCCCTTTCCACCATACCTGACTAGCATAGTCTGATATGCTAGTGACACATGCAAGATAGAGCTGTCTCATAGCTACTGGACTAAGTCCCTTTTCTGCATTAGTTAGTCTGGTCATTCTCTGGAAGGCTGCTTTAGCCTGAGATACTCTTATAGTAACATGTTGTTTGAAGTTTAGTTTGCTATCAAACCACACCCCTAACCATTTAACAACCCTTTCTGGCTCCACACTTGCACCATTAGGTAATCTTAGTAAGCATTGTCTTGATTCCTTTGTGTCTGCAAAATGAATAAGTTCGGTTTTGGCAATATCAAACTCAACTGCATTTTTCTTCCCAGGTCTTCTAAGACTTTCATCTCTCTTTCTAGGATTTGGATATTTTTTCTAAAGCTTGTTGATGAGACTGTTAAACTTATATCATCAATATATGAAATAAATGATACCGCCTTTGAAGTATACATCTCTCTAATATATATTAGGAAAAGTATTGGTGATATAGGACTTCCTTTGTGGAATCCCAGTCTTGATAGGTTTGAACTCTTCTGTTTGTCCATCAAAAGACAGCTTTATTAGTCTGTCACTGAGGAAGGTTGATACCCAAGATAGTAGGCCTAAAGGTAGTCCTAGCTTGCTCATAATAGTAAGCAATTGGTTATTCCTCACCTTATCAAACATACAACAACCACACATAACCACAACTCCCCCACTTATCGTTCAAAATTTCTCTAAATCGAATCACAGATATATAACATCAATCCGACATTGAAACAATCTAAAAATTGAATCTGCGACATCTCGTTGCGGAGATATTGATAAATTTGTTTCTGGTGGTTGGAATATTCCTCACCTTATCAAACATACAACAACCACACATAACCACAACTCCCCCATTTATCGTTCAAAATTTCTCTAAATCGAATCACTGATATATAACATCAATCCGACATAGAAACAATTTAAAAATTGAATCTGCGACATCTCGTTGCGGAGATATTGATAAATTTGTTTCTGGTGGTTGGAATATTCCTCACCTTATCAAACATACAACAACCACACAAAACCACAACTCCACCATTTATTGTTCAAAATTTCTCTAATTCGAATGACAGATAAATAATATCAATCCGACATTGAAACAATTTAAAAATTGAATCTGCGACATCCCGTTACGGAGATATTGATAAATTTGTATTAGTGGTTGGAACATTCATCAACCTGCCAATTCACAACAACCTACCTCCACATTTATTATCAAACAAGCATTCCTGTATAACAACTATGGCCACTCCCAAAACCCCATCTGAGGATAACATGGAGATAACAACCTCTGCAGACATTGATTTAGCCAGCCAGCCCAGACTTGATTCCTCAATCTGGGCAAATAAAAGCAACAATATCAATAGCACCCCCACAACTCCCAAATCCAAGAGTAAAACATCTGGACCCACTGTTAAGTCAAAGACATCAAAGAAAGAAGGACCTAGTAAGCCTGGCAAGGTTACAAAGACTAAGTCAAAGAAAAAGACTTCCCCCCCACCCCCTCCTATGGTTCAGTTCAATAACATTGACTTAAGTAGTGATCCCATATCCTCCCTAGACTTTACTCAAGGACCAAATTTATTCATGGAGCCAAGAATACCTCATAATAAGAAAAGACCACTCTACATTTCAACTGAAGGCTCTCAAACACCAAGAAAAGTCCTAAAGATGATTACTGCAGAAGACACAACCAAACAGTGTGGCTGTCTATGTCTACTTCATAGTAGCCAAAACATAGACCTTAACATGGATAGTACACCTCACCCTGTGACGACAACAGAGAGCAACAAGCCTACAAACAGCTATGTGTCTCCTACCTCCCCTTCTTCACCTTCTTCAAGTCCATGCCTCCACACTCCTACTAATACAATCTGCCCTCCTTCCAAGACAAAACCCTCATCTACAACCCTATCTACCTCAAGTCCTGCTAGCACTATAACTTCTTGCTCATCTTCTACCACTGCTACCTCCACTGTCACTCCTTCTCCCTCTGGTCCTACTAAGAGAAATCTAAATACTAATAGAACAGGTTTTAACAGTGCGGATGAAGCCCTCTTTGCTGCAAGAGATAATATTGTTGAAGCATACAAGCTAACTTCTGATAGAGATCTCAAAACTCAAATTCTAGACTTCCTGAACATCTTCAGAGAATACACTGAGAATAACTTCAAATCACTACCCCTCCATAAGAAAAATTACACAAATACCAATGAACCATATAACTTACCTCCCCCCAAAGACCATACAGCCCATCAAAGTAAATCCAACAATAACTTGAGGTTTAGTCATGGTGCTAGGGACATAGGACAAAGTTTTGCCCAAGTACTAGCTAAAGGACCTAATATGGTCCCACAACTAGGTAAGGCCCCTGCCCAACAATTAGCTAATAAAAACATAGTTCCTCTCTTAAGGACAAATTCTCAAATCATAAAACCATCTGAAGATAAGAAGGTCATCACCTTGGTCATCACAAAAGGGAGTTCAGTGCCAGTGCACCAGCCCAATTTGATAAGAGACAAGATCAATAAGGCAATGGGCAAAGTTGCCATATCAAGAATCCATACCTCCCCTAAGAATAACATTGTCCTCACCTGTTTTAAGTCCACCCCAGAGGAAATGATTTCCAATAAACCCAAGTGGGAAAATGTCTTTCATGACTGGCCTATTAGCAAGATCCAACAAGTTGAGTGCTGGCCCACTGTGGTAGTCCATAGTGTCCCCAGTTACCTTCCAATAACATCTTTTGCAGAAGAAGTTACAACCTTTAATGAGAATGTAACTATCCAGGGTGTGCCAAGATGGCTCACTGGTACACCTAAGGCAGCCCATGGCTCCTTGGTACTTACATTAGGATCTGAAGAACAAAAAGATAGAATCCTGAAGTCAGGAATCTTGATTGCAGGCTTACTTCTCAAGACTGTCAATTATGCTCCAAATACTTCCAAAGTTCTTTGCAAGAATTGTATGAAATATGGCCACTTTTCCTTGACATGCAAAAGGCAACCAGTGTGTGCTTTCTGCAAAGGCAGTCGTCTCACCTCTAGTCATATCTGTTCAACTTGCAAATCATCGACTAATTGTAAACACCACCCCTCCCTATGTTTCAATTGCAACTCTTCTTCACACAATACCTTGGATAAACAAAATTGTGAATTTTATAAGGCACTTATATGATAGAACAACTAATTATTTGCCAACACAATACTGCCAAGGGCAAAGACATTACTCAATCCCTCTTTAAAGTTTCAATGCAAGGGAAAGCTACAATAGTTTGTGTACAAGAGCCATATGTTTACTTCAACTCTTCAATACAATCCTTTACCTCCCTATCCCATCCAAATTACCACATGATTTTACCCAACAGTAACACAAGTGTGAAGCCAAGGGTAGTAACTTATATTAACAAGACTTCTTCCTATGATATTTCAGCTAGGACTGATCTAATCTCTGATCCTGACATGCAATTGTTTGAATGTACATCAACAGTAGAAAGTTTTTACATTATTAACATATATAATGAGAAATCTAATATAGAAGGAGTTAGTCAGACTACCTTCCAAAGATTTCTTGAACTTGACCTTTCTCTAGACAAACCATTCCTTTTCTTAGGTGATATGAATCTTCACCATCCTTGGTGGAATCCCCTGATTACCAATCCAGTATCTCAAGCTACCAAACTCTATAACTTTCTTCAGTACCATAAAGCAAGTCTGCTGGTTGAGTCAGAGGTTATAGAAGAGTTTGGAGGCACCTTTCATAGATCTAACTCTAAAAATATTTCAATCATTGACTTGGCTTTTGCTTCTAATTTTAAAAATGTATCCTGGTATAATTGGCATTATGGAGAGAATACTGGGTCAGACCATGAAGTTATCTTCTTTGAAGCTAGGTTCCAAATTTCACAAAATCAAGTTTCATGTTTACCAGCAAAATTTAACCTCAAAAAGGCTGATTGGAAAGCTTATAGGCAAAATCTTAAATCTAGTGAAGTGAGATTCAGCCTACTTCTCCAAAATGCCATTCTGACAAAAAATCATGACCTAGTGGCTAAGTTACTTCAGAATATCATTTTAGAGGCAACACAAAATGCAATCCCTAGATCAAAACCATCTAAACATTCCAAGGCTTGGTGGACAGATGAACTAACTTTTCTTAGGAAAGAATATCATGCCCTGAAAAGAAAAGCCAAGAAGTCTTGGTCACCTGAAGACATTGAAAATGCAAGGGTATCAAGAAATCACTATTTCAGAAGTATCTCCTACACCAAAAAAGAGCATTGGGAATCTTTTCTTGCTGAGGCCAAAGATAGAAGTCTATTTACTGCCTTTAATTACTCAAATCCAAAATTTCATCAGCCTTCCCTTATTCCAACTCTAGTTTACAAAAGCCCTGATGGGGGGCAAGTAATTGCTTCAAGTTTTGCAGATAAGTGTAATGCATTAGTCGAATCTCTGTTTCCTCAAAAAAACCCAATGCGAACAGATGTAAACACTGGAGCAGGAAATACAGCATTAGTTGATGCTGGAGTGCCTTCTGATCCATTTGAAGAGACAAGTTATTTATCATCTATATCTCCTAATTTAAAGCTAAATTCACTTTCTTTGCATGCTTCTCCAGATATAAAAGATTCAAATCAATATACCTGGCCTTTCCTTAGCCTGACAGAGCTCTACAAAGCAGTACCAGACAAAAAGACTTCCCCTGGAAAGGACTCTATTGACTGGACTATGATCAAACATGCTCTGGATGCTATCCCCCAATTCTTCTTAACAGCATATACATTTCTATTCCAATGTGGCAAACATCCATCAGTATGGAAAGAGTCAATTGGCATTATCATACCTAAGAAAAACAAGCCTGATTACTCAGTTCCTAAAGCATATAGACCGATATCACTAATTCCTTGCCTCTCAAAACTTTTAGAAAGAATATTTTCACAAAGAATTTCATTTTTAGCAAATATTCATCCCCATATCCTCCATCCTAGTCAGATGGGAGGTAGAAAACAAAGGTCTGCTATTGATGCAGTCCAGCTACTCCAAAACTTTATAGAAAACAGTTTTTCTAAGAATAAGGTTGTTTCCTCTGTTTTTCTGGATATAATGGGGGCATTTGATCAATTGCAGCCAAGTAAGCTCATAGACATCCTCCAGAGAAAAAAACTCCCAACATGCTTTATTTCCTGGGTTGATTCTTTTCTTTCTCATAGAAAAATTTCTCTTCTGTTCAATGGGCAACTTAGTCATGTTTACTCTGTAACTGGTGCTCCACAAGGAAGCCCTATCTCACCTCTCTTATTTCTCATTTCAATTAGTGAACTCTTCTCTAATACTCCAATGAGCAATGCCCTTGAAGTTTCCTATGTTGATGATATTTGTATCTCTTATTAAAGGTTATAAAATTATATTCACCGTAAAGTAGTAGAATTATATTTTATAAAGTAGATGATAGTGAACAATGGTGTCAGAGTATAAAGACGATTTGGTAATCTTGATAATAAGTGATTATGGTTGTGAAGATGATGAAGGAAAGTGGTGGGAACACCAGACTATATACATATTGGGTGACAGGGTTAATAAGAAGAGAAAGTGAAGTGAATGAGAAAAATACAAATGTGGGAGACCCAAACTATCCCACCGACGATCACTCTTAGCGTCCAGATAGCCACATCTTTTCCACTAGTTGCGCTAATGCACAAGCTAGTTAGTTAGCGTCAAAGCGCGATCCAACACCTCAACATTTATAAACCCTTGTCTTATCTAGACCCATGCCAAAGTCTATATCCTAGAACATACTCATGCATTATCTAACCCCTGGTACATTTCAACCAAACCATATTTTGACCCCTTGTATATTTTATTTGTCAAAATAAGCTTTGTCACTTGCATGATATTGATTTCAATCATAAGTCCTTGCTAGATTATTATACCCTGTACACATCTATGCATGATCTGATCCTAGATAGAATTCATAAGTCTTATACTTTGCTTAAATTTATTCCATAATAGTTGTGCATAATTTTGCACAAATATTTCTTGCATAATTAATTTCAATAGATTAATTATTGCAATGTCTTAAGTCATTTCACAGTTTGTCACTTAAATGATTACATTTAACACTCCCCCATAATCATTAAGTGACATTCTTTCTTATTTATTTAATCTTTAATTTCGACAATTTTTCCTTGCATGAATTCACAAAATTTTTCATGTTTTTGTCGACTAAGTGGTTTAGTTAGACCATCAGCAGCCATATCAGTTGATCCAATGAATTTCAATATGATTGTCTTTTGTTCAACTTGTAGACGATGAAACTGATAATGGATGTCTACATGTTTTGATCTGGAATGGAATTCAGGATTGCGTGAAAGCGATATTGCTGCTTGATTGTCACAATAGATAGTTGTTGGGTTTTGTTGTTTGCATCCTATTTCCTCCAAAATGTTTCGTAACCAGATTGCTTCTTTTGATGCTTGTAGAGCAGCATGCATTTCAGCTTCTGCGCTACTTAGGGCTACTGTTGGTTGCTTTTTTGACATATGTGAGATCAAATTATGATTGAGGTAAAAGCAGTACCCCCCAATTGATTTCCTATCAGTTGAATCCCCAGCCCAGTCTGCATCTGTATAGCCAATAAGTTCAAACTTGTCATTCTTCTTCCCCCCACAGAATACAAGGCAGTAGTTCAAGGAACCTTTGATATAGCGTAAAATCCTTTTTGCGGCGTTAAAGTGACTTGAATCTGGATTGGATGCGAATTGAGCAAGTTTGTGAACTGGAAACGTGATGTCTGGTCTAGTGGCAATGGCTGCGTATTCTAAACAGCCCATCAATTTTTGATATTCATTAATTTCTTTAGTAGATGCTTGATCTTCTCTCTGCTGAAGTTTAAGTCCAGTTTCCATTGGTGTGCTAACAGGATTGCAATCAGACAGATTAAATCTTTCTAAAACAATTTCCAAGTATTTCTTTTGGTCAAGGTGTAATGTCCGATTTACTCTATCTCGAGTGATTTGCATTCCAAGATATAAATGAGCTGGTCCTAAGTCTGTCATCTGGAATCGATTCTTGAGCCTGTTTTTAATATCTTGAATTTGAACTTTGTCTTTGCCAAAAATTAAAAGGTCATCAACATAAACAGCAACTAATAGAGTTCGATTGTTGTTTGCAAAAACAGCATAGTCACTCATCAGTGGTTTAAGTTTGGCTTCTGCCATAAATGATGAAAGTGTCTTATACCATGCACGTGGTGCCTGTTTTAATCCATATAAGGCCCTGTCCAATTTGCAGACTAATTTAACATTTTTTCTTTTGTGTGTTGGATACATATTTGATTCTTTACCCAATTTTGAATGTTGGAATAATTCTTTCTTCAATATGCTGAGGTCATTTTGAGATTCCACTTCAAAACCATGTGGCTGTTCCACAAAGACATCCTCTTCAATTGGACTATTTAAGAATGCTGTTTTGACATCCATTTGCTCAATGTCCAAATCTAGTGATGCAGCAAGGCTGAAAAGTATTTTGTATGACATTGGTTTGACCACGCTTGCATATGTGTCAGAGATAGTTCCATCTTTTTGCTGAAAGCCACGAACAACCCATCTTGACTTGTATTTGATAATGTTTCCATTTACATCTGATTTTGTCCTAAATACCCATCTTCCTTGAATCACATTGGTATTATTGTTTGATATATTAACCAATGACCATGTTGAATTTTCATACATTGATCTTATCTCTTCTCTCATACTCGACGCCCATAGCCTAGATTGAGGACATTGCATTGCTTGCTCAAGAGTGTCAGGAACAAAGTTGTTATTTGAGTCAGCAGCTGCCAGACACTTGGCCACAAAAGCTCTTGGGAGGAATGGATCTCTATAAGAGGTTGCATATCTTTCGTACTTGGGGTCTGCAAGTTCATCAATTGATGATTCATCATATGATTCGACTTCAGGAAGTTGAATAGACTGAGCAGTGTGGTATTGATTCATAGAAGGTGATTGTTCTTCTTGCTCAGGAGATCTGCTTAGACTATTGGAGTTTTTTGATTCAACATTGTTATCAAAAATGTTGTTATTCATTGAAACAAAATTATGCTTGTTTGTTGTAGTTAATTTCTGAGAAATAATATCTTGATTTTCCCTTGATTCTGTCATTTCTTTAATGACAACATCTCGACTTCGAAAAACTTTGTTTGTTGAAGGATCATAGACTCTGTAGATATTTTCCGACTCGTATCCAACTAGAAATCCTTCACTGGCCTTTTCATCAAGTTTGCCCAATTGTTTCCCAGTTTTGTTTGTATAACATGCTGATCCAATGATGCGTAAATGGTCTAGAGCTGGTGATCTATTGAACAACATTTCATATGATGATTTGAAGTCCTTATTAGAGCTGGATGGAACACGATTTTTGATGTAACAAGCCGTACGAATAAGCTCTGCCCATAGTGACTTGTTGAGGTTTGGTGTGTCATTCACAAAACAGCGAGCTGTGGTAAACAAAGTTCGATTTAATCTTTCTGCAACACCATTCTGTTCAGGCGTGTATGGAACAGTATAGAGTAACTGAATCCCTTCTTGTTGTGAGAATTTTTTCCATTCCTGAATAGTATATTCGCCCCCATTATCACAATGCAAGAAGGCAATTTTTTGATTAAATTCATTCTCAACTGCCTTTTTGAACATCTTAAAAATATCCAAGCACTGTGATTTCTTAGCACAAGGAAACACCCAAGAAAATCGACTAAAATCATCAGTAAATGTAACTAAGTACTTATTTCCACCTAGTGATTCTGGAGTTATTGGACCAGCTAGATCAGAGTGGATTTTTTCAAGTGGTCTTTTAGCTTTGGTAACTGTGGCTCTTGATACAATGCGAGTTGACTTGTTTTTTAGGCATGTATTACACGAGAATTCACTAATGCCATTAGTGACTGCTTGAATCGTTGGCTTTGACATATATTCCCTATTTAGATGCCCAAGTCGCTTATGCCAGGTTTGACTGTCAGTTGACTTTGTAAGATTTGCAGTAGGACGTATTGTTTCTAAGACCAAAAGTGAATCTTTTTGAGTTGCCGTAGCAAGAAGAGTGTCCTTGAACATGATTTGGCATTCACCTTGTAGAAAATTAAATCTCATATGTGGATTTCTCATTGCACAGCAGACTGACAGGAGGTTTGAAGCAAGTTCTGGTACATATAAAACATTTAGCAATGTGAAAGTTGTCCCATTCCGAGTGACAAGCCGTATATCTCCTTTGCCACAGGCCTTCATGTTAGTATTATTAGCTGTAGTAATGGTTGTTGTATAATTTTCTAACATGGTAAATTGAGTCCTGTCATTGCACATATGTTGTGTTGCCCCACTATCTAATATCCAAGTGTTGCAATTTTGTTGATGTGATTTTGTCAGGAAAGCTATGCTGTATGAGATATCTGGATTGTTTGTCTGCCTTTGGTTCCCAAGTTGCGCAGTTGTAGTGAGTCTGGCTGTTGGTCTTTTATCCGGAAATTCCTGCCAACAATTTTCTGACTTGTGTATTTTGCCACAATGTCTGCATATTGGCTTTGCTTTAGCTGGCTTCCGAGCAGTCAAAGCAGTAGTCCCTCCTTCATTTTCAACCTTTGTATATCCCAGTCTTCTTGCCTCATCTAGCAAGCTTGCAATGACTTCATCAAGGTATGAATGTGAGTCTTCAGATATTTTTTGGCTTCGTACCTGCTGCATGACTGATTGAACCCAAGCTTCATATTGGCTTGAGACATTATTGATGAATATTGACAGTAATAGCCATTGTGGCAGAGGTGATGATGTCAATTGAGATAGACTGTTAACTTTGCTTCGGAACTGATCTATGTATTGATCAATAGAGTCACAAGAGGATATGGTGGTTGAAACAAGAGATTGAAATGCAAGATGTCTGGCACTGAAGCCAACTTGTCCATAGAGTTTTTCCAACTTTCTCCATATTTTTGCAGCTAAATCATTAGGATCGAGAAGTTGAAGAATATGATCTTCACAAGATAGGATAATTATTGACGTTGCCTTTGAGTTTGAAGACATCAGATTCTGTGCTAAGGATTTGGATGAAGATATGTCGACAACATCCCAAAGGTCTTGCGCAGTAAGGTATGATCTCATCTTAATAGACCAAACTTGGTAGTTTGAGGAGCCATTGAGTTTGGCAAAAGAACTTCTTGTTGGATCCATTCTGAGTTCAATGATCTGAGTCTGGTTTGTCAAAAGGTCAGTGATTGTTCAACTATGATAGATTATTTATGAGAGGCAGAGGTAGAGCTAGCCGGGCTCATAACCTATTAAAGGTTATAAAATTATATTCACCGTAAAGTAGTAGAATTATATTTTATAAAGTAGATGATAGTGAACAATGGTGTCAGAGTATAAAGACGATTTGGTAATCTTGATAATAAGTGATTATGGTTGTGAAGATGATGAAGGAAAGTGGTGGGAACACCAGACTATATACATATTGGGTGACAGGGTTAATAAGAAGAGAAAGTGAAGTGAATGAGAAAAATACAAATGTGGGAGACCCAAACTATCCCACCGACGATCACTCTTAGCGTCCAGATAGCCACATCTTTTCCACTAGTTGCGCTAATGCACAAGCTAGTTAGTTAGCGTCAAAGCGCGATCCAACACCTCAACATTTATAAACCCTTGTCTTATCTAGACCCATGCCAAAGTCTATATCCTAGAACATACTCATGCATAATCTAACCCCTGGTACATTCCAACCAAACCATATTTTGACCCCTTGTATATTTTATTTGTCAAAATAAGCTTTGTCACTTGCATGATATTGATTTCAATCATAAGTCCTTGCTAGATTATTATACCCTGTACACATCTATGCATGATCTGATCCTAGATAGAATTCATAAGTCTTATACTTTGCTTAAATTTATTCCATAATAGTTGTGCATAATTTTGCACAAATATTTCTTGCATAATTAATTTCAATAGATTAATTATTGCAATGTCTTAAGTCATTTCACAGTTTGTCACTTAAATGATTACATTTAACATCTCTTACAGTTCTTATTCAGTTTCAGAGAATATTAGAAAGCTTCATAAATATCTTCGTTCCTTTTTTGCAAGAGCTGACTCCCTATCCATTGTTTTTGAAAAATCCAAATCAGAGCTTATCCATTTTTCTAAAGGTAAGAAAACACTTAGCAATGCTCTCCAAACTGAAGATATTTCCTTAGAACCTAAGTCTACAGTCAAGTGGCTTGGAATATGGTTACAAAACAATCTCAAATTTAAAACCCATGTGGAAAAAAGAGTGCATCTTGCCCAAGGGGCTATGCAAAGACTTTTCCAACTTTCTTCCAAATCCAAAGGCTTAGGATTTAATGCACTCAGACAGCTCTACCTTAGTTTTGTCATCCCTGTGTTAGACTATGGCTCAGTACTATAGTATAGCAAATATGGCACAGAGAAGCTTTCTAATATGTGTGATAAAATCCAGAAGCAAGCCATTCCAAGAATAACAGGAGCCTTCAGATCTAGTCCAAGCAAGGCCTTGGAAGTTGAGGCAGCCCTGCTCCCAACTAGAGTCAGGCACTATAAGTTAGCTTCATTTTATGCAATGAGAATTCTTAAATTTCAAACCAATCATCCACTATATCTTACTCTCTCATCTAATCTTACTGATGAGCTTGCACTACCCACTGAAAAGACTGACATAGGCATGCTTGCATTCTTAGAAGATAAGCCTAGTGGTCAACTTCAAAGAATAGCTAGTATACTCAAACCAAGTTCCAAGTTGCTAAACCTAGAGCCCCTCAATGCCAAGTGGATGCCTCCTTGGAGGACAGAGAACATTTCTGTATCTGTTAGCAGCTCTGACAAAACAAAAGCAAAAGAAGAACACTTTTTACTATTTAGTTCCATTCCTTCTTCATTTTATATTATCTATACAGATGGCTCCTTAGTCAAGGACAAGGGCTGTGGTATAGGTATAGTCATGTACCTTCCATACACAAGGGAGCTCAAGTGTCTCTCATTTTTCCTAGGGAAGAACATTGGCATTGCTGATGCAGAGACTTATGCAATATATAAAGCACTTAAACATCTCATTTCTTTAAAACAAAATGCTGAATGTTATATTTTTTCTGACAGTCAAGCAGCTTTGCAGAAAATAACCACAGCTACCAACTTTCATTCATTCAAAATAAGATCTCTGTGCAGCAAATTGGAAGTCCAGCTACATTGGTGTCCCGGACATCAAGGAATCCAAGGCAATGAACTTGCTGACAACCTAACAAGTAAAGGTTTAGATCAACAAGCACTGAGCAAGGATCAATTTTCATCCCACTCCTTTTTAAAAGAAGAAATTAGAAAGAGAATCAAATTAGCCTGGAACTCTGACTGGACTAAGCAAGTGCTTAGGGAGGAAGAGGGCAGAAAGGCTGTGGGCTTAGGGAGATTTTACAGGATTTCTGCAAGGAAAAACATTCCTATTCTTAATTTTAAATCAATTAAACTTCAAAAAATACTCCAGGGGAACTCAGTCCTCATATTTCCAGGCAAGAACAGGGATTGGCAACACCCTGGCCTATCTTAAGTTGATTGGAAAAGTGAGCAGTGACATTTGCAACTTCTGTCACAGGAAGAAGCAAACAATGCAACATCTGCTATTACACTGCCCCCACTTCTTAGCAGATAGGAAAATGGTTTATGAAGGACTGGAACCTATTAATTTACAAATACTCTTTAATACTAATGTTGGCAGGGAAAAACTACTTAGATTCCTCTAGGTATCTAAGTGCTTATCTCTGGAAAAACAGCAAATACAAATTTAACCAACACTTATTACTCAAAAAATAAATAATCACCAAAAAAATATTAAACTAAATTAAATGAAATGCAAATAAATGAAGATAATTTCATTGGAACAGAATGAAGGAATTACATATAACTGAAGTGGAATCTGAATGTTATGTTAATTCATTTGTGGAGTTGGTTTGGGAGTTTGGCAGGGTCATTAATAAAGTTATGAGCTATGCGGACCTTTGCATAGGGGAATTAAGTCAAATCATTTTGTATAATTTTGTGTATAATTTTTTTTAGATCAATTGTCATAGCTTTAAGGCTCAATACAAAATGATTTAAAAAAAAAAAAAAAAAAACATTTTTTCTTTTGTGTGTTGGATACATATTTGATTCTTTACCCAATTTTGAATGTTGGAATAATTCTTTCTTCAACATGCTGAGGTCATTTTGAGATTCTACTTCAAAACCATGTGGCTGTTCCACAAAGACATCCTCTTCAATTGGACTATTTAAGAATGCTGTTTTGACATCCATTTGCTCAATGTCCAAATCTAGTGATGCAGCAAGACTGAAAAGTATTTTGTATGACATTGGTTTGACCACGCTTGCATATGTGTCAGAGATAGTTCTATCTTTTTGCTGAAAGCCACGAACAACCCATCTTGACTTGTATTTGATAATGTTTCCATTTACATCTGATCTTGTCCTAAATACCCATCTTCCTTGAATCACATTAGTATTATTGTTTGATATATTAACCAATGACCATGTTGAATTTTCATATATTGATCTTATCTCTTCTCTCATACTCGACGCCCATAGCCTAGATTGAGGACATTGCATTGCTTGCTCAAGAGTGTCAGGAACAAAGTTGTTATTTGAGTCAGCAGCTGCCAGACACTTGGCCACAAAAGCTCTTGGGAGGAATGGATCTCTATAAGAGGTTGCATATCTTTCGTACTTGGGGTCTGCAAGTTCATCAATTGATGATTCATCATATGATTCGACTTCAGGAAGTTGAATAGACTGAGCAGTGTGGTATTGATTCATAGAAGGTGATTGTTCTTCTTGCTCAGGAGATCTGCTTAGACTATTGGAGTTTTTTGATTCAACATTGTTATCAAAAATGTTGTTATTCATTGAAACAAAATTATGCTTGTTTGTTGTAGTTAATTTCTGAGAAATAATATCTTGATTTTCCCTTGATTCTGTCATTTCTTTAATGACAACATCTCGACTTCGAAAAACTTTGTTTGTTGAAGGATCATAGACTCTGTAGATATTTTCCGACTCGTATCCAACTAGAAATCCTTCACTGGCCTTTTCATCAAGTTTGCCCAATTGTTTCCCAGTTTTGTTTGTATAACATGCTGATCCAATGATGCGTAAATGGTCTAGAGCTGGTGATCTATTGAACAACATTTCATATGATGATTTGAAGTCCTTATTAGAGCTGGATGGAACACGATTTTTGATGTAACAAGCCGTACGAATAAGCTCTGCCTATTAAAGGTTATAAAATTATATTCACCGTAAAGTAGTAGAATTATATTTTATAAAGTAGATGATAGTGAACAATGTTGTCAGAGTATAAAGATAACTTGATAATCTTAATGAGAAGTGATTATGGTTGTGAAGATAATGAAGGAAAGTGGTGGGAACACCAGACTATATACATATTGGGTGACAGGGTTAATAAGAAGAGAAAGTGAAGTGAATGAGAAAAATACAAATGTGGGAGACCCAAACTATCCCACCGACGATCACTCTTAGCATCCAGATAGCCACATCTTTTCCACTAGTTGCGCTAATGCACAAGCTAGTTAGTTAGCGTCAAAGCGCGATCCAACACCTCAACATTTATAAACCCTTGTCTTATCTAGACCCATGCCAAAGTCTATATCCTAGAACATACTCATGCATAATCTAACCCCTGGTACATTCCAACCAAACCATATTTTGACCCCTTGTATATTTTATTTGTCAAAATAAGCTTTGTCACTTGCATGATATTGATTTCAATCATAAGTCCTTGCTAGATTATTATACCCTGTACACATCTATGCTAGGTCTGATCCTAGATAGAATTCATAAGTCTTATACTTTGCTTAAACTTATTCCATAATAGTTGTGCATAATTTTGCACAAATATTTCTTGCATAATTAATTTCAATAGATTAATTATTGCAATGTCATAAGTCATTTCACAGTTTGTCACTTAAATGATTACATTTAACACTGCCCATAGTGACTTGTTGAGGTTTGGTGTGTCATTCACAAAACAGCGAGCTGTGGTAAACAAAGTTCGATTTAATCTTTCTGCAACACCATTCTGTTCAGGCGTGTATGGAACAGTATAGAGTAACTGAATCCCTTCTTGTTGTGAGAATTTTTTCCATTCCTGACTAGTATATTCGCCCCCATTATCACAATGCAAGAAGGCAATTTTTTGATTAAATTCATTCTCAACTGCCTTTTTGAACATCTTAAAAATATCCAAGCACTGTGATTTCTTAGCACAAGGAAACACCCAAGAAAATCGACTAAAATCATCAGTAAATGTAACTAAGTACTTATTTCCACCTAGTGATTCTGGAGTTATTGGACCAGCTAGATCAGAGTGGATTTTTTCAAGTGGTCTTTTAGCTTTGGTAACTGTGGCTCTTGATACAATGCGAGTTGACTTGTTTTTTAGGCATGTATCACACGAGAATTCACTAATGCCATTAGTGACTGCTTGAATTGTTGGCTTTGACATATATTCCCTATTTAGATGCCCAAGTCGCTTATGCCAGGTTTGACTGTCAGTTGACTTTGTAAGATTTGCAGTAGGACGTATTGTTTCTAAGACCAAAAGTGAATCTTTTTGAGTTGCCGTAGCAAGAAGAGTGTCCTTGAACATGATTTGGCATTCACCTTGTAGAAAATTAAATCTCATATGTGGATTTGTCATTGCACAGCAGACTGACAGGAGGTTTGAAGCAAGTTCTGGTACATATAGAACATTCAGCAATGTGAAAGTTGTCCTATTCCGAGTGACCAGCCGTATATCTCCTTTGCCACAGGCCTTCATGTTAGTATTATTAGCTGTAGTAATGGTTGTTGTATAATTTTCTAACATGGTAAATTGAGTCCTGTCATTGCACATATGTTGTGTTGCCCCACTATCTAATATCCAAGTGTTGCAATTTTGTTGATGTGATTTTGTTAGAAAAGCTATGCTGTATGAGATATCTGGATTGTTTGTCTGCCTTTGGTTCCCAAGTTGCGCAGTTGTAGTGAGTCTGGCTGTTGGTCTTTTATCCGGAAATTCCTGCCAACAATTTTCTGACTTGTGTATTTTTCCACAATATCTGCATATTGGCTTTGCTTTAGCTGGCTTCCGAGCAGTCAAGGCAGTAGTCCCTCCTTCATTTTCAACCTTTGTATATCCTAGTCTTCTTGCCTCCTCTAGCAAGCTTGCAATGACTTCATCAAGGTATGAATGTGAGTCTTCAGATATTTTTTGGCTTCGTACCTGCTGCATGACTGATTGAACCCAAGCTTCATATTGGCTTGAGACATTATTTATGGATATTGACAGTAATAGCCATTGTGGCAGAGGTGATGATGTCAACTGAGATAGACTGTTAATTTTGCTTCGGAACTGGTCTATGTATTGATCAATAGAAACTCAAACTTGGGCATGGATACTTTAATGCTTATTTTAAAAGAATAGGGAGAACAACAAATGAACTTTGCAGTTGTGGAGCTAAGCAGACACCAAGGCACTTATTACTCCAATGTAGTAGGTACTCTAGAGAAAGAAAAGAAATGAAAGAAAGATTTAAGGGAAACAGATTGACAATGCCTTTACTTCTACACACTAGTAAAGGAATAGAGGCAACTACTGAATTTATCATAAAGACAAAAATCTCAACAAGGAGGTGGTATAGTGACCAGGAATAGGAAGAGTGAGGAAAAAGAGGACAGCTGATTGAAAGATAAATTGGAAGATTTAAATAAATTGTTTGGGCTAAGCAAATTTTTCTTTACTTAAGGGTTTTATTCTATGTATTTATTACATGCAGTTATTTCATTGAGTCAGTGCTACTCCAGGGTTCAGTAGAATGGTATATATGTGTTTTTATATTCAAGCAAGGAAATTATAAATGTATCTTAGATGCACATCCTACATAGTCTTAGACTAATAAAAGATGTAAATGGGAAGAAAAAAAAAAAAATTGATCAATAGAGTCACAAGAGGATATGGTGTTTGAAACAAGAGATTGAAATGCAAGATGTCTGGCACTGAAGCCAACTTTTTTTTTTTTTTTTTTTTTTCCATTAACATCCTGTATAAGTCTAAGACTATCGTAGGATGTGCACTCCAAAGGAGTGCAATCTATAGTACTTGCTAATTACAAGCTTATCCAATTTATATCTTCCAGTCTTATGCATGTAGACAATTTGAGTGCACTTGACTCTTATATCAAAAACCAAAATCAACCAATAACTCCACCATCCACCCAACAAATATCAGAACAAAGAAAATTACAATATATTCAAGTTTTTCTATTTCTTAGTCATTCCAAAAATTCTCATCCACTGTATCTACCAGATACCATTTCCTTGTTGCTATTTTTGTCTCCTTGATAAATTCCAATGTGGCTTCAACTCCCTTGTTAGTGTTGAGGACTAATGGTAGTGTGAGTCTCTTGATGCAAAGTTTATCCTCTATTTTAATCCTCTCCTTCCTATATCTTCTACACTCTAGTAAGAGGTGACTGGGTGTCTGCTTTCTACCGCAAATACAATCATCATCTAGTATTTTTCCAATCCTTTTAAGATATGATTTGAAATAACCATGTCCACTTTTCATCTGGAAATAAGTAGAGCAAATCTCTTTTTTTATTCCTCTTGGGGTCCATAGTCTCTTTCTGTTTTGCCATGGAAACATACTTAAGTATGAACTAGGGTTTCCAGGGTGTTTATTTTTATATTCTGTTAAATTGCAACCCCATTCCGCATTCTTTATATCCCTTATCAACTGAGATAAATAGGCTAGGCTTGTTGGATAGTAGTTATCTGGAGGCTTCATTGCAGCCTCCTTAGCTTGACTGTCAACTTCTTCATTACCAGGTATGTTAGAATGTCCAGGAATCCATTCTGAGGAAACCCTAACTCCTTTTTCCACCAATTTATTTGCAGCAGTGATAGATCTCTGTACCCAAAACTGTCCAGGTTTGTCTAGGAATGTTTTTAGACAAAGTAAAGCTGCTTGACTGTCTGAAAAGATTGTTACCTTCTCTCTGTATCCTCCCATTCTTTCAGCATGTTCTAGGGCTCTTGTAATTGCCTCTAGTTCACCATTATAAATAACATTTTCTAATCCCATATTATTGTATTCAGCCCATGTTTCTGGGCTCAATTGATCATAGGCAATAAAGGCAATGCCGATCCCAGTTTTTTTTTTTTTTTTTTTTTTTTTTTTTTTTTCCCATTTACATCCTTTATTAGTCTAAGACTATGTAGGATGTGCATCTAAGTGTTGAAGTTAATCATATAAGTGACAAACTGTGAAATCACTTAATACATTGTAATAATTAATTTGTTGAAATTAATTATGCAAGTAATATTTATGCAAACTTATGCACAAATATTATGGAATAAGTTTATGCAAAGTATAAGACTTATGAATACTATCTAGGATCAGATCATGCAAAGCTGTGTATAGGGTTTAATAATCTAGCAAGGATCTGAGATCGACATCAATAGTCTGTTGGAAAATTGATATTAGGATTGACATAAATATTGTGTTGGAAAATTGATATTAGGATCATCATCAATATTGTGTTGGAAAATTGATGTTAGGATCAACATCAATATTGTGTTGGAAAGTTAATATTAGGATCGGCATCAATATTGTGTTGGAAAGTTAATATTAGGATCGGCATCAATAGTGTGCTTTGACACTAACAAACTAGTTTGTGCCTAAGCGCCACTAGTGTAAATTATGGGGCTTACCAGGCGCTAAGAAAGATCGTCGGTGGGATAGTTTTGGTTTCCCACTTTTGTATTTTCCTTATTCACTTCACTTTCTCTTCTCACAAACCTTGTCACACAAAATGTATATAATCTGGTGTTCCCACCACTTTCCTTGATCATCCACAACCATCACTACTACTTTATTTATCTTCCATTATAATTATACTCGTTCAAACAATTATCTCCTCACATATAAAATATAATTCCTATGATTATTAGGGAATATAATTTTATCATTTTAACAGGTTATGAGCCCGGTGCTCTAAAACTGCCATTATATCCTAACTTAAAGGAGATCGAACGCTAATCTTTTGACAATCCAGACTCAAACCACTTCAAGATGGACCCATACAAATTCTCAATTGCCAAACTAACAGGCATATCAAACTACCAAGTATGGGCAATCAAAATGAAGTCATATCTTATTGCACAAGACCTTTGGGAGGTTATTGAACCAAAGTCAATGTCTACAGCAACATCAACCATGAAGTCTGCAAACTCAAAAGCAATATCATTAATTATACTTTCTTGTGAAGATCATGTGATCAGGTTGTTGGATCCAGATGATTTGGCATGCTCAGCATGGAGAAAATTAGAGAAACAATTTGGGCATGTTGGACTTAGTGCACGACATCTAGCATTTCAGTCACTAGTGTCAACAAACATATCTTCTTGCGAATCTACGGACCAGTTCATCGGCTCATTTCGAACAAATATGAACATGCTCAGCCAGATGACTACAAATACTTTGCCGCAATGGCTTTTATTGTCAATCTTCATCAATAATGTGTCAAGCAAATTCGAAGCCTGGACTCAATCAGTAATGCAACAAATCCGCTCAAAGACTATTTCAGAAGACTCAGGCTCATATTTGGATGATGTTATTGCAAGTTTGATTGATGAAGACAGAAGAACTAACCAAATGGCGGATAATGGAAATTTTGCAATGATTGCACAAAGGGGTAGATATGGCGGAAATAGAAAACCAAAGCCAATATGCAAACATTGTGGAAAAATACATAAATCAGAAAATTGTTGGCAAATATTTCCAGAAAAACGGCCAAGTCGGCTAGTTCCGTCCTCAAATTACGCTAAGGTGGAATCCTATCACAATATGCCATTTTCTGACAATGTTGCTTTTCTTTCTAGCAATAAAGATAGTCGACAAAAAACATGGATCATTGACAGTGGTGCCACACAGCACATGTGTAATGATAAATCCAAATTTTTGAACATGGAAAAGATTTCTACCACAATCACCACAGCCAACAATACCCAAATGAGTGCAACAGGCCGCGGAAATGTCAGAATTAATCCTAAAACAGGCAAAAGTTTCACACTGAAAAATGTCCTCTATGTCCCACAACTTTCATCCAATTTGATCTCAATATGTTGTGCAACACAAAATCTTGACATCCAATTCAAATTTGCAAACACTAATTGTCATATTATTTATCAAAATAACATCATTGCTACTGCGAAACTTATTGATTCTCTTCTTGTTCTTGAGACAATTAGCAATCATGACTACCTTTCAAAGCCTATCAATTCTCCAACATGGCATAAACGACTAGGATATGTTAATAAAAAATATGTGTCTAAAGAGCCACTTAGGTCACACATAGGGCAAGTTAGCAAACTTTCATGTGAAAATTGTTTGCAAAACAAGTCAACTCGAATAGTATCCCAAAAGCAACCAGTTAAAGCCAAAGGTCCTATAGAAAATATCCATACCAACTTAGCAGGACCTATAGCAAACAACATCTATCGAGTAAATAATCCAACATGCCATAAGATTATACAAAGTCACAATTTAGTTATCCAAGAAGAGACTACAAAAATTGAACATAAGCTAGAACCTTTTCAAGATGTTAAATTCGATCAAGGTTTTTTACAATCAAACTATAATAATGTTAGAAGCGAGACTTCTCAAAACACCCCACCAATAATCCATCCAGAACAGTTGCCTTCTATGAATCAATACCACACTGCAGAGTCTATTCAACTTCCAGAAGTCAACTTATCTAAAGATTCATCAATTGTCAAGCTGGCAGATCCTCAATACGATAAATATGCAACCTCTTACAGGGATCAATTTCTTCCAAGAGCTTTTATTGCAAAGTGTCTTGCAGCTGCTGACTCAAACAACCACCTTTCTTCCTAAAACCCTCAATCATAATTTGATCTCAAATTTGCCTAATAAACAATCTGATTACAAAATATATTTGAAGAAATAGGATATAAACAACAAACCCCAACAACTATCTATTTTGACAATCAAGCAGCAATATCACTTTCACACAATCCCGGATTCTATTCTTGATCAAAACATGTAGACATCCATTATCAGTTTCTTCGTCTACAAGTTGAACAAAAGACAATCATATTGATATTCATTGGATCAACTGATATGGCTGCTGATAGTCTAACTAAACCACTTAGTCGACAAAAACATGAAAAATTTTGTGAATTCATGCAAGGAAAAATTGTTGAAATAAAAGATTAAAAAGAACAGAAAGAATGTCACTTAATGATTATGGGGGAGTGTTGAAGTTAATCATATAAGTGACAAACTGTGAAATCACTTAATACATTGTAATAATTAATTTGTTGAAATTAATTATGCAAGTAATATTTATGCAAACTTATGCACAAATATTATGGAATAAGTTTATGCAAAGTATAAGACTTATGAATACTATCTAGGATCAGATCATGCAAAGCTGTTTTTTTTTTTTTTTTTTTTTTCCCATTTACATCCTTTATTAGTCTAAGACTATGTAGGATGTGCATCTAAGATACATTTATAATTTCCCTGCTTAAATATAAAAACCCATATATACCATTCTAATGAACCCTGGAGTAACACTGACTCAATGAAATAACTGTATGTAATAACTGCATAGAATAAAACCCTTAAGTAAAGAAATATTTGCTTAGCCCAAACAATTTATTTAAATCTTCCAATTTATCTTTCAATCAGCTGTCCTCTTTTGCCTCACACTTCTTTTTCCTGGTCACTATACCACCTCCTTGTTGAGACTTTTGTCTTTATGATAAATTCAGTAGTTGCCTCTATTCCTTTACTAGTGTGTAGAAGTAAAGGCATTGTCAATCTGTTTCCCTTAAATCTTTCTTTCATTTCTTTTCTTTCTCTAGAGTACCTACTACATTGGAGTAATAAGTGCCTTGGTGTCTGCTTAGCTCCACAACTGCAAAGTTCATTTGTTGTTCTCCCTATTCTTTTAAAATAAGCATTGAAGTATCCATGCCCAAGTTTGAGTTGATAAAAAGCTGAGCTAATCTGCTTTTTAATACCCCTTCCTAGCCATGGTGTCTTCCTAAGGATCCAATTATACTGCTTTGAGTATGTTGAGGATTGTCCTGTCTGTGCCTGACTGTAGGCATCTAAAACATTCTGCCATTCTTCCATTTTAAGTATTTCTATTTCTTTTTTAATTCTGCTGTATGTAAGTGAAATCAATGTTTCATTTTCTTGTTCAAAGAATGACGCTTCTTTGGCTAATTTGTCTGCTGTGTCATTTCCATAAATATCCAGATGAGCTGGTACCCATTCTAGAGTAATTTTAATCTTTTTCTCTGCAAGTTTTTCTGCTGCAATCATAGCCCTCCTTATCCATGACTGGCCAGGTTTATCATCAGCTGACTTCAGTCTTTGAAGTGCAGCTTGACTGTCAGAATAAATAACTATGTGCTCTTCACTTTCTTGCTGCTGAGCCACATCTTCTAGAGCCAGAGTAATAGCTTCTAACTCTCCATCAAATACTGTACAGTCTGGTCCAATGTTTTTCTGGTAGAGTATTTTTTCTAAGTTATTCTCTATTTTGAGGCAAGCAATTCCAACTCCTTTCCCTTCTTGGCTCCAGGAGGCGTCAGTATAAAAAATTGCCTGGTTTAGGCACCATGAATCTTGAAGCTTTGTTTTATGATGTTTGGCTTGCTCTTCCTTGCTTAGTCCTGAAATAATAACTTGATAGGGTAATTTCCTTTTCCAGGGGGGGTAGAAGTTAGAGATTATCTTCTCCCTATGGCTTAGGTCTAGTTTCTTTGGTAGAGACTCTTGAACTTTTTCAATTTGTAGAGTTTCTCTAATTAGATCTTCTTTTTCTGGGTCCACAAAGTTAAGCTCTTGATTTAAGGCCTTTGTTAGTGGATGGTTCCTAGAAAGAGCCAGCATTCTTATAGCATATTTCCGCCTATTTTGATTCAATCTAATTGCTGGTGGACATAAGCAGGCTTCAACTTCCATTGGCCTTATTGGAGAGGTTTTAAAGCAGCCTAAGATCTTTCTCACTGCTATATTTTGGAGTCCTTGTAGCTTTTCTAGGAAATTTTTCTGGCCCCTCCACCATACCTGGCTTGCATAGTCAGAGACGCTTATTACACAAGCTAAATAGAGCTGCCTCATAGCTATGTGGCTTAGGCCCCTTTCCGTGTTGGTTAATCTTGCCATCCTCTGGAAGGCTGCTTTTGCTTGTGCCACCCTAGTATCAACATGATACTTAAAGGATAAGGCTTGGTCAAACCAGACTCCTAACCATTTGACCATGCTTTTTGGAGAGACTACAGAACCATTTGGGAGGGTCAGACTGTAATCCTGGCTTGCTTTTGAGTTCTCATAATGGATGAGATCAGTCTTTTCCATATCAAATTCAACTGCAGAGTCCAGTCCTAACTCATGCAGCTTTTTTGCCTCTCTCTCTAAGATCTCCACATTCTTTTTAAAGCTTGAAGATGAAGCTGTTAGAGAAATATCATCAATGTATGACATAAAGGTAACTGAATTTGATGTAAACATTTCCCTTATATAAATCAAGAATAGTATTGGAGAGATGGGACTACCCTGAGGTATTCCAGTTTCAATATCTGTGAATTCTTCTGATTCTCCATCAAAGGCAAGTTTAAGTTTTCTTTGACTTAGAAATGTTGATACCCAACTCAGCAGGCTAAGAGGTAGCTTAAGTCTGCTCATAATTCCTAAAAGTTGGTTCCTAGAGACATGGTCAAAGGCACCCTTGACATCTAGAAAGAGGGTGGAAGTCTTCCTTTTAGCTGCCTTTTCAGTCTGTATTTTATTGACAAGAAGTAGGCAAGCATCTACTGCTGACTTTTTTAATCTACCTCCTATCTGAGAGGGATCTAGAAGGTTAGTAGTCTCTGCTAAGTAGCCCAGCCTTACAGCACTAATCCTCTCTAGAGCTTTCCCAAGGCAATTTAGCAATGAGATAATTCTATAGGCTTTTGGCTGAGAATTGTCTGGCTTGCTTGGTTTTCTTAGCACTATTCCTGTAGCTTGTCTCCAACAGGCTGGTTGATATCCAAGGTTGAAATATAGGGAATAGATCTTGAAGAACAACTCCTTATTAGCTTTATATGCATGTTTGATAATTTCCCAATTAATTTGGTCTGGTCCAGGTGCTTTTCCCTTTGAAAGGTGACAGCAAGCCCTCTCTAGCTCTGATTGGGATAACTCTGGCCATTCCCACTTTCCTTCCTTATGAGATGCCCAGTCGAGAGGAACTGTCACTGGAGGATTTGGAAATAACTTTTGTCTTAGAGCTTCAGACTTTTCAGAAAATGTTGTCTTTAAGTTTCCATTACTGTCTTGAATGGACAGTAGTTTGCTAAATTGTTGATTCTTGGTAAAAGCCAAGGCTTTGTAGATAGTAGAGGGATCCTCTCCTTCCAGAAAAGCATTCCAATGATTTTTCTTAGCTGTCTTGACATCTTGGAAATATTGGTTTCTTGCATCTAGGTAATTTCTTTTTTTCTGCATGTTTGCAGAGTCAGCATAGAGGAGTCTCTGAGTCCTCATCATTTTTTTCCTTCTCTCTTTAAGCTGCTCTGTCCACCATGGCTTTGGGTTAGGTCCTGATCTTTTCTTTGGTATAGATTTTTCTGCTGCTTGAAGTATAATCTGGGTCATTTCCTGGCCCATTTTGTCTAGTATTGATTGAACTCCTAAGATATTATAAATGATATCTTTAGTAGAAACTCTGGCTAGGTCTATGAATGCTTCAGGCCTGAAAAATTCTGACTCCTGGAAAAGTTCTTGACTAATCTTTTCAAACTTTGACCAGTCTGCCTTATCTGTCTTAAAACCCTGAGACAATGCTGTGTTTTGACATGAGATATTGGCCTGTTTCAAGACTGTAAAAAGAATTCCTTGATGATCTGACCCTGTGTCAATTGTTTGCCAATCTTGGATTAATTTTTCTGTCTGGTTAGTTCCAAGGGTGAGGTCAATAACTGAAGGACAACTCATATGTGGCCTATAAAAGGTTCCCACTCCAACAGTATTTACCACCACTAGACCTTGTTCTTCAAACCATAATTTTAAGCTATCTGCCTGAGTTGATTTAGGATAGAAAGGATCCCAATCTGGGTGATGTTCATTGAAATCTCCCGATACTATGCTCTTTGTTGGAATTTTCATGCCCTCTTTAAACCTTTCAATTGTTGTAAGATTATTCTCTGGACATTGATTTTTTTGATTATATATATTAGTAAGAGTAACATGATAGTCCTTGGTCTGGATATTCCTAGCTATCATATCTGCATCCTCAGGGAACCCTGGAATGCTGCTAACTTGAGGGTTAAATTTTTTCAATATATAGAACATGGTCCTAGGTCTTATTTTTGGATCTCTTAGGAGTGGAAATATTTGGATAAAGCTTGGGTGTGAAATTGACTTGACATCTTGATATGTATTTCCTTCTCTCAAATTTGGTGTCCATGGTTCTTGCACTGCCACTATTCCTACCCCTAGCCCTAATGCTAGTTGTAGGGTATTCTCTGTTGCCTGTATGCTTCTGTTCAAGTTAGATTGTAAAACTTTGAGTTGTCCTATCATAAAGACTCCTCTCTTTCAGTCCTAGTTTCTTGCTGCTCCTTTGCTACTCTTTCTTGAATAGCTTTTCGAAAGGGGCAGTCTTCCTTGTCAGCTGTGTGGGACCCTGAGCAGTTAGAGCACTTAGGAACTAAGTGAATACATCTCTTTCCAGTTACTTTGCAGGTTGAACAGCAATGTTTTTGAGTAACATGTGGACCAGCACATAGCTGGCACTTAACTTCCCATCTGCATTGTTTTTCCATATGTCCATAACCTTGGCACTTTGGACACTGGCTTGTAGCAGGTGTATTGACATATCTCTCAGCCATCAGTGATCTTCCTCCTATAATCAACCTCTGTCTGATTGCATGTTTAGCCTCTGCTTCAGTTTCAAAAGCTACTACAATAGAGCCTGCTGCTTGATTTTTTCTTCTTTCTTCTGAGGTTATCCAATATGGCATGCCTATAATCTTCATTCCATGATTGAAGACAGCAATTTCTTCACCAATGCTGCTCAGATCCTCTATTGATGCAAATTCAGTGGTTGGCACACCATGAATAACCACTTTGTGCCAGGGCTCATCTTTGATAGCTGTCACATGTGGTGCTAAGTTCCTCCAAATATCTACTTTCTCTAATAGAAAATCAGCTGAATATGCTTCTGTTGTTGTCAAGGCTATGTTTTCTTTTCTTGTACTAGAGACTATAGAAATCACTGGTCCCTGGACTCCCCGTGATTTAAAAGCCTGATTGATCTTGTCTCTAACTTGTAAGGGGGAAAAGCTTTGTCTTGTAGTGTTATCTTGAAGTAGAACAATTCTGTTTGACTTCTTCTGCTTTAGTGCTGTTTTCTTATGCCTTACTTGAGTCCATTCCTTGTCTTGTCCAGCTCCTGGGGTAGCTATCTTACTCCAGAGTTTAGAAGTTGTGCTAGATGGGCCTGGAGTATCTTTTTGGGATAGTGTATTGGTTGAGGTTTGGTTAGTTAAATTTACTTGCTGCTGCAAAATTCCTGTCTTGGGGGAAGGTCCTTGGCTGGCTGGTTTATTTCCTTTCCTTGCAGAAGTCTCCAGCATTTGAGCAGTGTTTTCTAGTCTTTGTAATTGTGCTGTTAAAACTGAGACATCCCTAGGTAGGTTGCCATCTTTCTCCATATATTCCCTGAAAATATTTAGTAGATCAAGGATCTTTGTCTGTTTAGCTCTAGATTCTGCCATGTGTGCTGCCTTGATTAAAAAATCTCTGGCAGTAGCAATGCAATCATCAGAGCCATTGACAAGCTCTGTAACTTTGACTATTCCTGGTCCAGTATGTTTCTTTGAAGCTTTTTCTGAAAAGTCTACTTTTCTTTTCTGGCTAGTACCTGACAACTCTGGTTGTAACTTCCTTTTTACTTCTTCTGGGCTCATATATTGTGTTCTATCTCTCTCTTTGTTGAGGAGATCAGAGATGCCTTTGTTAGCCATATCCTGGTCAAAGCCCTCAGATGATTCTCCATATTTGCCAGGAAATGGAAAAGCACCACTCTCTTCATAAAAATCTGCATCTTCCAGGTCATCTAAATGTTGAATTGTATCCAGGGCCATATGATCTGAATTGTTAGATAGTGGATCTGGAGAATCAGACCTATCCATGTTTTATTTTTATATTATTTTATTTTATTTTTATTTTATTCTTTTTTTATTTTTTATTATTAACTTATACTTTGTCTGATTTGATTTTTGTAGGAAATAGAAAAAAAAATAAAAATAAAAATAAATAAGTAAATAAAATTTTTGGGGTTTTATTTTTTATTTTTTTTATTTTTTTATTTTTTTTATTTTGTTCTTTTATTTTATTTTATTTTATTTTTTTTTTTTTTCAAAGTGTTTGCTGACTAGATGGTTGTAGAGTAAAAGTTGAAATTATGGTTTTGTGGGAAGTAAAATTTTCTCGCTTAACGGCGGCCCGAAGAGACCAAGAGCGCTAAAATTTGCGCACACACACAGTTATTTCAAACTTTGATCCCTACTATCACAGCCAAAATTTGTTGTATTCTGCTGAAAATTTGTATGCTGAAAGATGTAAATATTTTGGCACCGTGTTGTTAAAATTAGCTTGAACGAATATAATTTGGGATGTTTGTTGATAAGAGAGGTGGGTTTCCCCTCTGAAAAATTTAAATTACCCCCTGTCCAATTTTCGAAGTCAAATAACTTTTGAACCTGATATGTTGTTGAGATAAAAATAATATATTCAGAATGCGCTCGTCAATCTGTATAATATGGTATCAAATTCAAATCAATATCGCGATTTTTGAAATTTCGAAAAGTTTGGTGTTCTGACAAAGCTGTGTATAGGGTTTAATAATCTAGCAAGGATCTGAGATCGACATCAATAGTCTGTTGGAAAATTGATATTAGGATTGACATAAATATTGTGTTGGAAAATTGATATTAGGATCATCATCAATATTGTGTTGGAAAATTGATGTTAGGATCAACATCAATATTGTGTTGGAAAGTTAATATTAGGATCGGCATCAATATTGTGTTGGAAAGTTAATATTAGGATCGGCATCAATAGTGTGCTTTGACACTAACAAACTAGTTTGTGCCTAAGCGCCACTAGTGTAAATTATGGGGCTTACCAGGCGCTAAGAAAGATCGTCGGTGGGATAGTTTTGGTTTCCCACTTTTGTATTTACCTTATTCACTTCACTTTCTCTTCTCACAAACCTTGTCACACAAAATGTATATAATCTGGTGTTCCCACCACTTTCCTTGATCATCCACAACCATCACTACTACTTTATTTATCTTCCATTATAATTATACTCGTTCAAACAATTATCTCCTCACATATAAAATATAATTCCTATCATTATTAGTGAATATAATCTTATCATTTTAACACTAAGATACATTTATAATTTCCCTGCTTAAATATAAAAACCCATATATACCATTCTAATGAACCCTGGAGTAACACTGACTCAATGAAATGACTGTATGTAATAACTGCATAGAATAAAACCCTTAAGTAAAGAAATATTTGCTTAGCCCAAACAATTTATTTAAATCTTCCAATTTATCTTTCAATCAGCTGTCCTCTTTTGCCTCACACTTCTTTTTCCTGGTCACTATACCACCTCCTTGTTGAGACTTTTGTCTTTATGATAAATTCAGTAGTTGCCTCTATTCCTTTACTAGTGTGTAGAAGTAAAGGCATTGTCAATCTGTTTCCCTTAAATCTTTCTTTCATTTCTTTTCTTTCTCTAGAGTACCTACTACATTGGAGTAATAAGTGCCTTGGTGTCTGCTTAGCTCCACAACTGCAAAGTTCATTTGTTGTTCTCCCTATTCTTTTAAAATAAGCATTGAAGTATCCATGCCCAAGTTTGAGTTGATAAAAAGCTGAGCTAATCTGCTTTTTAATACCCCTTCCTTGCCATGGTGTCTTCCTAAGGATCCAATTATACTGCTTTGAGTATGTTAAGGATTGTCCTGTCTGTGCCTGACTGTAGGCATCTAAAACATTCTGCCATTCTTCCATTTTAAGTATTTCTATTTCTTTTTTAATTCTGCTGTATGTAAGTGAAATCAATGTTTCATTTTCTTGTTCAAAGAATGACGCTTCTTTGGCTAATTTGTCTGCTGTGTCATTTCCATAAATATCCAGATGAGCTGGTACCCATTCTAGAGTAATTTTAATCTTTTTCTCTGCAAGTTTTTCTGCTGCAATCATAGCCCTCCTTATCCATGACTGGCCAGGTTTATCATCAGCTGACTTCAGTCTTTGAAGTGCAGCTTGACTGTCAGAATAAATAACTATGTGCTCTTCACTTTCTTGCTGCTGAGCCACATCTTCTAGAGCCAGAGTAATAGCTTCTAACTCTCCATCAAATACTGTACAGTCTGGTCCAATGTTTTTCTGGTAGAGTATTTTTTCTAAGTTATTCTCTATTTTGAGGCAAGCAATTCCAACTCCTTTCCCTTCTTGGCTCCAGGAGGCGTCAGTATAAAAAATTGCCTGGTTTAGGCAACATGAATCTTGAAGCTTTGTTTTATGATGTTTGGCTTGCTCTTCCTTGCTTAGTCCTGAAATAATAACTTGATAGGGTAATTTCCTTTTCCAGGGGGGGTAGAAGTTAGAGATTATCTTCTCCCTATGGCTTAGGTCTAGTTTCTTTGGTAGAGACTCTTGAACTTTTTCAATTTGTAGAGTTTCTCTAATTAGATCTTCTTTTTCTGGGTCCACAAAGTTAAGCTCTTGATTTAAGGCCTTTGTTAGTGGATGGTTCCTAGAAAGAGCCAGCATTCTTATAGCATATTTCCGCCTATTTTGATTCAATCTAATTGCTGGTGGACATAAGCAGGCTTCAACTTCCATTGGCCTTATTGGAGAGGTTTTAAAGCAGCCTAAGATCTTTCTCACTGCTATATTTTGGAGTCCTTGTAGCTTTTCTAGGAAATTTTTCTGGCCCCTCCACCATACCTGGCTTGCATAGTCAGAGACGCTTATTACACAAGCTAAATAGAGCTGCCTCATAGCTATGTGGCTTAGGCCCCTTTCCGTGTTGGTTAATCTTGCCATCCTCTGGAAGGCTGCTTTTGCTTGTGCCACCCTAGTATCAACATGATACTTAAAGGATAAGGCTTGGTCAAACCAGACTCCTAACCATTTGACCATGCTTTTTGGAGAGACTACAGAACCATTTGGGAGGGTCAGACTGTAATCCTGGCTTGCTTTTGAGTTCTCATAATGGATGAGATCAGTCTTTTCCATATCAAATTCAACTGCAGAGTCCAGTCCTAACTCATGCAGCTTTTTTGCCTCTCTCTCTAAGATCTCCACATTCTTTTTAAAGCTTGAAGATGAAGCTGTTAGAGAAATATCATCAATGTATGACATAAAGGTAACTGAATTTGATGTAAACATTTCCCTTATATAAATCAAGAATAGTATTGGAGAGATGGGACTACCCTGAGGTATTCCAGTTTCAATATCTGTGAATTCTTCTGATTCTCCATCAAAGGCAAGTTTAAGTTTTCTTTGACTTAGAAATGTTGATACCCAACTCAGCAGGCTAAGAGGTAGCTTAAGTCTGCTCATAATTCCTAAAAGTTGGTTCCTAGAGACATGGTCAAAGGCACCCTTGACATCTAGAAAGAGGGTGGAAGTCTTCCTTTTAGCTGCCTTTTCAGTCTGTATTTTATTGACAAGAAGTAGGCAAGCATCTACTGCTGACTTTTTTAATCTACCTCCTATCTGAGAGGGATCTAGAAGGTTAGTAGTCTCTGCTAAGTAGCCCAGCCTTACAGCACTAATCCTCTCTAGAGCTTTCCCAAGGCAATTTAGCAATGAGATAATTCTATAGGCTTTTGGCTGAGAATTGTCTGGCTTGCTTGGTTTTCTTAGCACTATTCCTGTAGCTTGTCTCCAACAGGCTGGTTGATATCCAAGGTTGAAATATAGGGAATAGATCTTGAAGAACAACTCCTTATTAGCTTTATATGCATGTTTGATAATTTCCCAATTAATTTGGTCTGGTCCAGGTGCTTTTCCCTTTGAAAGGTGACAGCAAGCCCTCTCTAGCTCTGATTGGGATAACTCTGGCCATTCCCACTTTCCTTCCTTATGAGATGCCCAGTCGAGAGGAACTGTCACTGGAGGATTTGGAAATAACTTTTGTCTTAGAGCTTCAGACTTTTCAGAAAATGTTGTCTTTAAGTTTCCATTACTGTCTTGAATGGACAGTAGTTTGCTAAATTGTTGATTCTTGGTAAAAGCCAAGGCTTTGTAGATAGTAGAGGGATCCTCTCCTTCCAGAAAAGCATTCCAATGATTTTTCTTAGCTGTCTTGACATCTTGGAAATATTGGTTTCTTGCATCTAGGTAATTTCTTTTTTTCTGCATGTTTGCAGAGTCAGCATAGAGGAGTCTCTGAGTCCTCATCATTTTTTTCCTTCTCTCTTTAAGCTGCTCTGTCCACCATGGCTTTGGGTTAGGTCCTGATCTTTTCTTTGGTATAGATTTTTCTGCTGCTTGAAGTATAATCTGGGTCATTTCCTGGCCCATTTTGTCTAGTATTGATTGAACTCCTAAGATATTATAAATGATATCTTTAGTAGAAACTCTGGCTAGGTCTATGAATGCTTCAGGCCTGAAAAATTCTGACTCCTGGAAAAGTTCTTGACTAATCTTTTCAAACTTTGACCAGTCTGCCTTATCTGTCTTAAAACCCTGAGACAATGCTGTGTTTTGACATGAGATATTGGCCTGTTTCAAGACTGTAAAAAGAATTCCTTGATGATCTGACCCTGTGTCAATTGTTTGCCAATCTTGGATTAATTTTTCTGTCTGGTTAGTTCCAAGGGTGAGGTCAATAACTGAAGGACAACTCATATGTGGCCTATAAAAGGTTCCCACTCCAACAGTATTTACCACCACTAGACCTTGTTCTTCAAACCATAATTTTAAGCTATCTGCCTGAGTTGATTTAGGATAGAAAGGATCCCAATCTGGGTGATGTTCATTGAAATCTCCCGATACTATGCTCTTTGTTGGAATTTTCATGCCCTCTTTAAACCTTTCAATTGTTGTAAGATTATTCTCTGGACATTGATTTTTTTGATTATATATATTAGTAAGAGTAACATGATAGTCCTTGGTCTGGATATTCCTAGCTATCATATCTGCATCCTCAGGGAACCCTGGAATGCTGCTAACTTGAGGGTTAAATTTTTTCAATATATAGAACATGGTCCTAGGTCTTATTTTTGGATCTCTTAGGAGTGGAAATATTTGGATAAAGCTTGGGTGTGAAATTGACTTGACATCTTGATATGTATTTCCTTCTCTCAAATTTGGTGTCCATGGTTCTTGCACTGCCACTATTCCTACCCCTAGCCCTAATGCTAGTTGTAGGGTATTCTCTGTTGCCTGTATGCTTCTGTTCAAGTTAGATTGTAAAACTTTGAGTTGTCCTATCATAAAGACTCCTCTCTTTCAGTCCTAGTTTCTTGCTGCTCCTTTGCTACTCTTTCTTGAATAGCTTTTCGAAAGGGGCAGTCTTCCTTGTCAGCTGTGTGGGACCCTGAGCAGTTAGAGCACTTAGGAACTAAGTGAATACATCTCTTTCCAGTTACTTTGCAGGTTGAACAGCAATGTTTTTGAGTAACATGTGGACCAGCACATAGCTGGCACTTAACTTCCCATCTGCATTGTTTTTCCATATGTCCATAACCTTGGCACTTTGGACACTGGCTTGTAGCAGGTGTATTGACATATCTCTCAGCCATCAGTGATCTTCCTCCTATAATCAACCTCTGTCTGATTGCATGTTTAGCCTCTGCTTCAGTTTCAAAAGCTACTACAATAGAGCCTGCTGCTTGATTTTTTCTTCTTTCTTCTGAGGTTATCCAATATGGCATGCCTATAATCTTCATTCCATGATTGAAGACAGCAATTTCTTCACCAATGCTGCTCAGATCCTCTATTGATGCAAATTCAGTGGTTGGCACACCATGAATAACCACTTTGTGCCAGGGCTCATCTTTGATAGCTGTCACATGTGGTGCTAAGTTCCTCCAAATATCTACTTTCTCTAATAGAAAATCAGCTGAATATGCTTCTGTTGTTGTCAAGGCTATGTTTTCTTTTCTTGTACTAGAGACTATAGAAATCACTGGTCCCTGGACTCCCCGTGATTTAAAAGCCTGATTGATCTTGTCTCTAACTTGTAAGGGGGAAAAGCTTTGTCTTGTAGTGTTATCTTGAAGTAGAACAATTTTGTTTGACCTCTTCTGCTTTAGTGCTGTTTTCTTATGCCTTACTTGAGTCCATTCCTTGTCTTGTCCAGCTCCTGGGGTAGCTATCTTACTCCAGAGTTTAGAAGTTGTGCTAGCTGGGCCTGGAGTATCTTTTTGGGATAGTGTATTGGTTGAGGTTTGGTTAGTTAAATTTACTTGCTGCTGCAAAATTCCTGTCTTGGGGGTAGGTCCTTGGCTGGCTGGTTTATTTCTTTTCCTTGCAGAAGTCTCCAGCATTTGAGCAGTGTTTTCTAGTCTTTGTAATTGTGCTGTTAAAACTGAGACATCCCTAGGTAGGTTGCCATCTTTCTCCATATATTCCCTGAAAATGTTTAGTAGATCAAGGATCTTTGTCTGTTTAGCTCTAGATTCTGTCATGTGTGCTGCCTTGATTAAAAAATCTCTGGCAGTAGCAATGCAATCATCAGAGCCATTGACAAGCTCTGTAACTTTGACTATTCCTGGTCCAGTATGTTTCTTTGAAGCTTTTTCTGAAAAGTCTACTTTTCTTTTCTGGCTAGTACCTGACAATTCTGGTTGTAACTTCCTTTTTACTTCTTCTGGGCTCATATATTGTGTTCTATCTCTCTCTTTGTTGAGGAGATCAGAGATGCCTTTGTTAGCCATATCCTGGTCAAAGCCCTCAGATGATTCTCCATATTTGCCAGGAAATGGAAAAGCACCACTCTCTTCATAAAAATCTGCATCTTCCAGGTCATCTAAATGTTGAATTGTATCTAGGGCCATATGATCTGGATTGTTAGATAGTGGATCTGGAGAATCAGACCTATCCATGTTTTATTTTTATATTATTTTATTTTATTTTTATTTTATTCTTTTTTTATTTTTTATTATTAACTTATACTTTGTCTGATTTGATTTTTATAGTAAATAGAAAAAAAATAAAAATAAAAATAAATAAGTAAATAAAATTTTTGGGTTTTTATTTTTTATTTTTTTTATTTTTTTATTTTTTTTATTTTGTTCTTTTATTTTATTTTATTTTATTTTTTTTTTTTTCAAAGTGTTTGCTCGCTAGATGGTTGTAGAGTAAAAGTTGAAATTATGGTTTTGTGGGAAGTAAAATTTTCTCGCTTAACGGCGGCCCGAAGAGACCAAGAGCGCAAAAATTTGCGCACACACACAATTATTTCAAACTTTGATCCCTACTATCACAGCCAAAATTTGTTGTATTCTGCTGAAAATTTGTATGCTGAAAGATGTAAATATTTTGGCACCGTGTTGTTAAAATTAGCTTGAACGAATATAATTTGGGATGTTTGTTGATGAGAGAGGTGGGTTTCCCCTCTGAAAAATTTAAATTACCCCCTGTCCAATTTTCGAAGTCGAATAACTTTTGAACCTGATATGTTGTTGAGATAAAAATAACATATTCAGAGTGCGCTCGTCAATCTGTATAATATGGTATCAAATTCAAATCAATATCGCGATTTTTGAAATTTCGAAAAGTTTGGTGTTCTATGGCCTACAATGGTTGCCTAGTATTTGGGTCTTGAATAAGGATAAGTCTGTTATTTGTCTTTGATTTAGCAGTGGTGGATTTTTTCTTTTCCTGAACCACTGTCCACTCAGTACTCTTGGCTTGGCTTTGTTGTGGACTAGCTACAGAGGCCCATGTTTTCTTCTCTGGAATAGCCTGGGTATTTCCTTGACCTTTATTAACTTTTTGTGATTGGGATATATCAGGCCTCACAGTTTGCTGAGGAATGATTTTTCCATTTCCATTCCCTTTGGATTGTCTGACTGCTGTTTGCAGGACCCGGGTTGTCTGCTCAAGTCGTTGCAGTTGTGCAGTCAGTACTGAAGCGTCCCTTGGTAAGTTTCCATCTCTTTCTATAAACTCTCTAAATATATTTAGCAAGTCTAGGATCTTAGTTTGCTTAGCTCTGGATTCAGCTAGATGAGCTGCCTTGATTAATAAATCTCTGGCAGTTGCAATGCATTCCTCTGATTTATTTATTTCATCCAATATTATGGCTGGACCCTTTGCCTTATTTCTCTTTACAGGTTGATCATTTGTATAGAATGATCTCTTGGGTCTATTTCTAGGTACAAAATCAAAATTTTCTAATAGGATTGGTCCACTAGTCCCTGATAGCTCTGGTTGTAGTTTTATTTTTATTTCTTCTGGGCTCAGATAGTGTGTTCTGTCCCTTTCTTTGTTTAGGAGATCAGATATGCCTTTATTAGCCATGTCCTGGTCAAAGCCCTCAGATTGCTCTCCATATTTCCCAGACAGTGGAAAAGCATAACTCTCCTCATGGAAATCTGCATCTTCCAGATCATCTAAATGTTGAACTTTATCGAGTGCCATATAATCTGGATCATTAGCTAATGGATCTGGAGAATCAGATCTAGCCATATTATTTTTATTTTTTTTATTTTTTCTTCCCTGTTGATAGACTATAAATAAAAATTCAAGTTTTTTTTTTTTTTTTTTTTTTTTTTAAAAAATTTAGCTGATTGGTTGGTTGTAATGCAAAATTTGAAATTATGATTCTGTGGGAAAAAATTTTTCTCGCTTAATGGCGACCCAAAGAGACCAAATGCGCAGAAGTTCCGCACACACAAATAATTCAATCTTTGATCCCTAATTACTCTTTCAAAATTTGTCGTATTATGCTGAAAATTTTTCTGATGAAAGAGGTTAATTTTCTCACCCAATAGTGTTATAATCAGCTTAAACAGGTAAGGTTTGGGGTTGTTGTTGTTGGAAGAGGTTGGCTCCCCTTATGAAAAATTGAGAATAACCCTTGTCGAATTTTTAAAATCCAATAACTTTGGAACCTGATATGTTCTTGAGATAAAAATTATATACTCAGAATGCGCTCGTCAATCTGTATATAATAATACCAAAATCAAGTTGTTATCACAATTTTTGAATTTTCGAAAAGGTTGGTGATGCTCGCTGTCTTAGAACTGAGCTAGCCGGGCTCATAACCTATTAAAGGTTATAAAATTATATTCACTGTAAAGTAGTAGAATTATATTTTATAAAGTAGATGATAGTGAACAATGGTGTCAGAGTATAAAGATGATTTGGTAATCTTGATAATAAGTGATTGTGGTTGTGAAGATGATGAAGGAAAGTCGTGGGAACACCAGACTATATACATATTGGGTGACAGGGTTAATAAGAAGAGAAAGTGAAGTGAATTAGAAAAATACAAATATGGGAGACCCAAACTATCCCACCGACGATCACTCTTAGCGTCCAGATAGCCACATCTTTTCCACTAGTTGCGCTAATGCACAAGCTAGTTAGTTGGCGTCAAAGCGCGATCCAAAACCTCAACATTTAGAAACCCTTGTCTTATCTAGACCCATGCCAAAGTCTATATCCTAGAACATACTCATGCATAATCTAACCCCTGGTACATTCCAACCAAACTATATTTTGACCCCTTGTATATTTTATTTGTCAAAATAAGCTTTTTTTTTTTTTTTTTTTTCTTCCATTTACATCCTATATAAGTCTAAGACTATCGTAGGATGTGCACTACAAAGAAGTGCTTTCTATACTATTTGGTACTTACAAGTCCATCCAATTTGCTTATTCCAGTCTTGTGCATGTATACAATTTGAGTGCACTTGACTCTTTAAGTAAATAAAATCAAACCCTAACTCCAGCAGACCCCATCCAAATCCATAACAAAGGAAAAAACATCAATATTTAATATCAAAAAGCATTCCAGAAGTCCTCGTGAGTTTCACCAAGATACCACCTCCTAGTTGAGATTTTGGTCTTTTTGATGTATTCCAATGTTGCATCTACCCCCTTGTTTGTGTGAAGAAGTAGTGTTACTGTCAGCCTTGTACAACAAAGCTTATCCTCTATCTTCCTTCTCTCATTTCTATATCTCCTACACTCTAGTAAGAGGTGTCCTGCTGTCTGTTTTCTCCCACAAATACAATCATCATCTGGTATTTTTCCAATTCTTTTCAGATAGGATTTGAAATATCCATGGCCGAGTTTTAGCTGAAAAAAGGAAGAGCATATCTCTTTCTTGCTACCTCTGGGCGTCCACAATTTCTTCCTCATCTGCCATGGAAAGAGATTATTGTAAGATTCAGGGTTTCCAGGGTATTTTTCCTTTGATTTGATGAGGTTGTCCATCCATTCTTCTTTTCTTTTATTTGATAATTGCTCTAAGATATGTGCTAAGCTGGTCGTATAATAAGGGTCTGGGGGCTCTAGTGCTGCATCCTTAGCTAGGCAATCTACTTCAGTATTTCCTGGAATATCACAATGACCAGGTACCCATTCCAATGATACAGCAACTCCATTCTCTTTAAGTTTTTTTGCAGCCTGGATAGACCTACAGACCCACTGTTGCCCAGGTCTATCACTGAATGAGCTATGTCGAAGTAAGGCTGCTTGGTTATCTGAATAGATAATAACTTCCTTCCGATTTAGTCCTATCCTAGAGGCATGTTCTAAAGCCCTAGAGATAGCTTCTAGCTCTCCATTGAACACAAGATTATTATGTCCCATATTATGGAATTCTGCCCACGTCTGTGTGCCCAACTGATCATGTGCTTTGAATGCAACTCCTATCCCTGTCGCATTAGGATATAGGGAGGCATCTGTATAGTATATGATTACTGATTTTCCCGCAAGTTGTCTTACTTTTTCCAAGTGAACTTGAGCTTCTTCATCTTTTTTCAATTTACCAATCTGAATTTGGTATGGTAGCTTCCTTTTCCAAGGTGGATATAGGTGGTTAATTATTCTTTCAGTATCTCCCATATCAATTTCTATTGGAAGAGATTTGTTGATCAAGCCAATTTGATCACTTTTTGCTCTTATCTCATCTATATCATAGGAATCTAAGTTATCTTGTAATATTTTTGCCACAGGATGGTTTGGTCCTAGTTGGTGACATCTCATAGCATATTTTCTTCTGCTATGGTTAAGTCGTATATCTGGAGGACATAAACATGCCTCTACTTCCATGGGTTTTATTGGTGTAGTCTTGAAACACCCTAGTATTCTCCTCAGAGCTATATTCTGCAGATTCTGAAGCATTGCTCTATAGTTATTTTGCCCTTTCCACCATACCTGACTAGCATAGTCTGATATGCTAGTGACACATGCAAGATAGAGCTGTCTCATTGCCACTGGACTAAGTCCCTTTTCTGCATTAGTTAGTCTGGTCATTCTCTGGAAGGCTGCTTTAGCCTGAGATACTCTTATAGTAACATGTTCTTTGAAGTTTAGTTTGCTATCAAACCACACCCCTAACCATTTAACAATTTTTTTTGGCTCCACACTTGCACCATTAGTTAAACTTAGTAGGCACTGTCTTGATTCCTTTGTGTCTGCAAAATGAATAAGTTCGGTTTTGGCAATATCAAACTCAACTGCATTTTTTCTTCCCAGGTCTTCTAAGACTTTCATCTCCCTTTCTAGGATTTGGATATTTTTCCTAAAGCTTGTTGATGAGACTGTTAAACTTATATCATCAATATATGAAATAAATAATACCGCCTTTGAAGTAAACATCTCTCTAATATATATTAGGAAAAGTATTGGTGATATAGGACTTCCTTGTGGAATCCCAGTCTTGATAGGTTTGAATTCTTCTGTTTGTCCATCAAAAGACAGCTTTATTAGTCTGTCACTGAGGAAGGTTGATACCCATGATAGTAGGCTCAAAGGTAGTCCTAGCTTGCTCATAATAGTAAGCAATTGGTTCTTAGACACGTGGTCAAATGCGCCTTTAACATCCAGAAATAGAGTACTTGTCTTTCTTTTGGCAGCCTTTTCTGTCTCTACCTTAGCCTGGAGGAGCAGACAGGCATCCACAGCTGATTTTTTTAACCTTCCACCTATCTGTGATGGATCTAACAAGTTAGTGGTTTCAGCCAGGTACCCTAGGCGACATGCTAGCATTCTTTCTAAGGCCTTCCCTAAACAGTTAAGTAAGGATATAACCCTATAAGCTTTGGGTTGGGAATAATCTGGTTTTTTGGGCTTTTTTAGAATAATTCCTGTTGCTTGTCTCCAGCATCTAGGTTGGTAGCCAATGTTGAAGAAGATAGAGTAGACTTGAACAAATATCTCTTGGTTTGCTCTGTAAGCATGTTCAATCATTTTCCAATTTATTCCATCTGGGCCAGGCGCTTTTCCTTTTGATGGGCAGCAGCATGCTCTTTCCACTTCATCAGGTGTTAATCTAGGCCAGTCCCATTTTCTATCTTCCCTGTGATGGTCCCAGTTAAGTGATGGTGAGTTTGGTGGTGCTGGGAAAAGCTTGTTTCTCAGTGCCTTTGTTTTCTGTTCAAAGGTTTGAGCCAGACTTGTATCCTCATCTTGGATTGCTTGTAATTTCGCACTCCCATACTCTTTAGTGTATGAAAGGGCTTTAAAGATAGAGGTAGGATCTTCCCTTTCTAAAAAATCATTCCAGTGCTTCTTTTTTGCAGTCTTTATCTCTTGGAAGTACTTATTTCTTGCATCTAGGTACTGCCTCTTTGCTCCATCCTGATGCTGCTCTCTAGTCATATTTCTCTGTGACTTCATCATATCTTTCCTCAGTGCCTTCAACTCCTCTGTCCACCAAGGCTTGGCTTTGGCACCTTGCTTGAATGTTGGAATTGAAGATTTGGCAGCTTGGAGTATTATTTTTGTTAGTTCCTCACCAACCTTGTCTAGTTCTTCTGTTAATAAGTTACCTCCTTCTATAATCTCTCTAGTTGTCTTCTGACTCAGAGATTTAAGGTAGATAGTATCTAGAATACTGGAGAATTCCACTAATTCTTGTGTGGTACTTTCAAATTTGGCCCACTCAGCCTTATCAGTATTAAATCTTGAAAATTTTGTCATGGTATCTCGGGATCCTGTTTGACATTGACTCTTTATCACAAAAAGTATTCCCTCATGGTCAGACCCAGTATTTATGGTTTGCCAGTCTTCTATCATACCCTCTGACTGCTTTGTTGTCAGAGTTAGATCAAGAACTGAAGGGCAGTCCATACCAGATCTGAAAAATGTTCCTTGACCTATTTCATTCACAAGAGAAAGCCCTTCTTCTTCAAACCAAGATTGTAGACTTTCAGCCCCTGATGACATAGGATAGTATGGGTCCCAGTCTGGATGGTGCTCATTAAAGTCTCCAACCATGATACATTGCTGGGGTATCCTAAGTCTATTCTTGATCCTATCAATTGTCATCATGTTATTTTCTTCTCCTTGATTTTTCTGGTTATAAATATTGACAATGCTTATGTCTCCTCCTATTCCAGCTAACTTTAGAGTAATAAAGTCAGGATTATTTGGGTATTCCCCACTCTTTTCCACCTTTAATCCTATATTATTTGAAATATAAAACATTGCTCTAGGTCTGAGTTGATTATCTTCTAAAGTTGGAAATAATTGGCTGTATGAGGTGTGTCTTATGGACTGGACGCCCTCATAATTCCTTTTTTCTTGATTTGGTGCCAGCCATGGCTCTTGTACTGCAATTATGTCAATTTTTAGCTCAATTCCAAGTTGAAGAGCATTTTCAGTAGCCTGAATTGATTTGTTCAAGTTACACTGAAGAATTTTTATTTCTCCAATCATAAAACTTCCATTTCTTCACCTCTAGTTTGTGAATCATTTGCACTTGCTGTCCTTGCTAGGATAGCAACTCTTACTTGACAGCTCTCCTTGTCAGCTGTATGTGCCTCTCCACAATTAGCACATTTTGGAGCCAAGTGTATACATTTCTTTCCAATGACATTACATTGGGTGCAAACATGTTGTTTGGTGTTGTGCTGCCCAGCACAGAATTGACATCTAGCATCCCACCTACACTTAGTACTAATGTGTCCATATCCTTGACACTGATTGCACTGTGTAGTTGCTGGGACATTTAAGTATCTTTCTGCTTTTAAGGATCTCCCAGCTATAATTAGCTTCTTAGAAATAGCTTGTCTAGCTTGGTCCTCATTTTCAAAAGCTACCACAATTGATCCAGCCACTTGGTTCTTTCTCTTTTCCTCAGCTGTTATCCAGTATGGTTGTCCAATAACTTTAAGTCCATGATTAAAAGTTGATATCTCCTCTGGAATTGTGCTTAGATCTTCAATTGTTTGGAATTCAGTTGTTGGAATCCCATGGATAATTACTTTATACCAGGATTCATCCTTCATAGCCAAATAATGAGGTGCTATGTTTTTCCAAATGTCAATTTTTTCTAGAAGGAAATCTGCTGAATAGGGTTCTGTAGTTGTTAAAGCAATATTTTCCTTTCTTGTCTGGGATACAATTGCCACTACTGGACCATTAACACCTTTTGCCTTAAAAGCCTGGTTAATCTTGTCCCTCATCTGTAATGGTGAGAATTGTTCTCTGGTCTGAGGGTCCTGAATGAGTATAAGGCGCCTTATAGTTTTTTGTTTGGCAATACTAGGCTTCTTTTTAACTTCCACTTTTGTCCATTCTCTATTTTTGTCTTGGCTCTCAGATGGACCTGCTATGGAAGCCCATGTTTTCTTCTCAATAATGGGTTTATTAGCAGTAGTTTTCTGGGAGGCTGTAATAGGTTTTCCAGATAGCTTGGTACTACTATTCCCATTGACCCCAATTGGGTTCTTTTGCTGTCCTAGATTATTGTAAGTGCCAGGATTAGTTTTCTTTGATTGTTTAACAGCTGTTTCTAAGACTTGAGTTGTCTGTTCAAGTCTTTGAAGCTGAGCTGTAAGTACAGAGGCATCTCTGGGGAGGTTTCCATCCTTTTCCAAATACTCTCTGAATATATTCAGTAAGTCCAAAATTTTAGTCTGTTTGGTTCTGGAGTCAGTTAAGTGAGCTGCCTTGATTAATAAGTCCCTGGCAGTTGCTATGCACTCATCAGACTCTTCAATCTGATCTATAAAGGTAGCAGGACGCTTTCCCCTATTTTTTTTCAAAGGTTGGTCATTTGTGGAAAAGGTTCTCTTAGGACCATTACCAGGGACATATTCAAAATTTTTAGATATGATAGGTCCATGTCTCTGAATGTAAATTTTTGCTATTTCTTCATCTGACTGGGCAGGAAAATTGTTGAAGTCTATTATGTCAGGTGCCAGACCAAATTCCGGAAGTTTTGCTCCTGAGGGCTCTCCATAAACCCCAGACGTAAGCTCATCATCAATATCATCTAGGTTATGATGGTCATTAATATCAAATTCTTCCTCTATCTCCATATCCTCATGTTGCCTAATTAATTTCATAGCTGTTCTTGCCCCTTTTGATCCCTCAATATTTTGGGTCAATGGGTCTGGTGATTCAGACCTCTGCATAATATTATTTATTTTATTTTTATTTTTTTTTTTATATTTTTATTTTTTTGCTAATATATTTCTTATTTTTTTTTCCTTAATTATTTTTAAAGTATGGAGTGTAAAAAAAATAAAATAAAATAAAAATAAAAAAATAAAATAAATAAAATAAAATAAATAAATAAAATAAATTCAGCCTAGAGTTTTGTTTTTTTTTTTTTTTTTTAATATCTTTTCAGGAATATTTTTTTAATTTTTTTCCCAGTTGTTTATGAATTTTAAAAACCTTCAAATTTTGTGGGTCACGTGACCTGTTTTCTCGGTTAAGGGTGGCCTGTAAAGACCAGAAGTGCAGAATCTTCCCACAATCAGATTTCAAAATTGGAAATCCAAGTATCTCAGCCAAAAATGGTCCGCAGACTCTGAAATTTGTTGTGAGCCTTTATTGTAATATTTTCTTAGTTTATGCGATCTGCGACCTGAATCGGAGATGGATGTCGTCGTTGGTTAATGGAGGCGTTATTGTTCCTCCAAAATTTTCAACTTTCAAGTGGGTTCACCTTTTTCCTAAATAACTCAACGCCACAACGTCGGATCGAAAATCGGATACGATATTCGTAATCGGCTTGATATTTCGCATAGAATGGTGTGCTCAAAAGTGGTGCTCTCTTTGTCATTAGGAAGCATGAGACGTTCTAGGGGTATAGATACAGATTTGCAGTCTTTCAAACCATGCCTGTCAATTAACGCGCAGGTGTATTGACCCTGTTATAATGCTAGGGTATCTTTTCTGGGATAGCTAGTGTGGATGCCTAGAAATAAGTCTGTGCTCACCGATTTTAGCTTGTATTTTTTATGCAAAGCTTGCATCAGTGATTCTATCTTAGCTAGATTAGGCCCCATTACCTGAAAGTTGTCCACATGCATTACTACATATACATCTTTCTGGACGTTAGTATATAAGCATACGTCGGATGTAGTTGGGTAGAATCCGAGCATGGCAAGGGTGGCTTTCGCATCGTCATACCACGGTGCTGCGGCTTGTTTAAGACCGTACAGTCCTTTGCGAAGGAGGATTATGCATCCTTCTTTCTCATAGCCCTGGGGCATTTCCATGTACAGGTCAATATCGAGGTTGGGATTTAAGAAAGCTGTCGGAAAATCGCCTTGTCGACGGTGCCAGCCAAATTGATGAGCTAGAACGAGTATTATTCTACCTGTTTCTGGCCATGGTGTAGGATCGAAAGTTTCATTATAATCTATTCCTTGCCGTTGAGTAAAGCCTTTGGCAGTACAACGAGCTTTCCATCTTTCAATGCTACCGTCAGCTCGGAACTTCTTCTTAAATACCCACTTGCATTTCATGGGTTTGCGCCCCTGTGGTAGCTCAGTACGCGGAATAATCTTTATGGCTCCTTTTTGTTTGAGAGAGCGAAATTCCTTGTTTGTTGCTTGCCTCTATTGCAAAGCTTCTGGGCTAGTTATTGCTTCACTCCATGTTTTCGGGTCGGGTGAGGCTTCCGCTGCTTTGCCACAATGAAGGCGTTTGTAGTCATGCTTCTTTACTTCCCTGCCAGACCTAGTCTTCATGGTTTCTGTTGGTGTGTACTCTCTTTCTGGTGAATGCGCTCGTTTGTGTCCGGCGGTGGAGCGTATGGGGTCCCATCCGGTCATGACTTGGTCATACGGAGTCTGTTCATTGTCCTTGTCGGAGCTTGACTCCCCCTGGTCCTCTGGTGCTGGTGAGTGTGCCCGTTTCTGTCCAGCGATGGGGCGTATGGGGTCCCAACCGGTCATGACTTGGTCATATGCTGTATCATCCAGATCTTCTTCAGAGCTTGACTCCCCCTGGTCTTCTGGTACTGGGATTAGGTCTTGTGAATTATGAACTGGGTATTGCCCAAATAAGTCACCCAGTGATTGTTCCGAGTGGTGAGATTCAGTTGGCGATCCTTGCTCACTATTTTGGGAACTTAAATTGCGGGTGTCTGTTTGCAGAGGCTGTTCTTCTGATATTTGGGATGGTGTTTGTTCTTCTTCAGTTCTTGGTTCGTTTGTAACTTCTGATACAGGTGGCAGTTGCTCCCCCTCAAACGAAGCTGAGTCATGGAAAGCTGGAACTGAAGGCGGAACCTGGGAGTTGGCTGCGGAATCTGTGAATATGGAGTAGTCACTTGCCCAGTAATTGGACGTTTTCTGCTGATCCATCGGGGTTAGTTCATCACCAAACATGACATCTTCATTGAAAGAAGCGTGAGGGGTGAAGTTTTCAATCCACATCCATCCTCGCGTAGTGGTCCAGTGCGGGTAATATATAATGAAGTTTTTACTAGTGTTTATCTGGAATCCCTTGAACCATCCTTTTGACGCTCTGGGTTCAAACTTGCCTGGTTTTGGGTGAATTAACTTGTACGCTCTGCAGCCAAATCTTGGGATGTTCGTGAGGTCTACTTGACCAGCATGAGGTTGGTTGAGGCCCTGCATGAAGTGGATTAGCGGGATTTGTTTAGTGCGCAGGCAGTAGAGTCTATTAACGATATAGCATGCGTGTTGCACCGCCCAGGGCCAATATGATGCAGGAATGCGGGCGTCGATCAGCATTGACCTCGCTAATCTCAGGACTACCTTGTTTGCGGCTTCGGAAACTCCGTTTTGCTCCCGTGTGTCTGGGGCAGAAACATCTGTGCGAATGCCATTTTGTTCGCAGTATGGCTTCAGGCGTAAAAATTCTGTCCCTCCATCTCTGAAGATTGCACGAACTTTCTTTCCATGCTGGTGATGTTGGGAATTAATCCATTGCACGAGCAGCGGGGCTATTTGATCCTTAGTCTGAGTCGTTAATGCCCACCGCATGCGAGTCTTGGAGTCTGTAATAATCACTGCTTATTGGTGGCCATTAATTGCAGCAGTGATTTTTCCTACTGTATCAATGAATATTTCGTCTAAAGGTGAATGAGGAATTGGTCTTGGTTCTCTGGAGACGAATCTTTGAACTCTGCTGAGATGGCATGTCTCACATGTGGTTAGTTGGCTTAAGTCTATTCCCTGAAGTCCTTTAGTATGGAGGGCTGTTTGCTTCGGGATATTTTGGCCCACGTGTCCTAGTCGCTGGTGCCAGCGCTGCGCACTAGAAGTGAGTGGTATTCGGGCGACACCAGGAACTGCTACAATGTTCTGTGTGTTAGAAGAGTGCTCAAGGGGGTAAATGTAGTATACATCATTTTTTTGTATTAACCTTGCTACTGGTATACTAGCTCTTTTTTTTTTTTTTTTTAAATCATTTTGTATTGAGCCTTAAAGCTATGACAATTGATCTAAAAAAAATTATATACAAAATTATACAAAATGATTTGACTTAATTCCCCTATGCAAAGGTCCGCATAGCTCATAACTTTATTAATGACCCTGCCAAACTCCCAAACCAACTCCACAAATGAATTAACATAACATTCAGATTCCACTTCAGTTATATGTAATTCCTTCATTCTTTTCCAATGAAATTATCTTCATTTATTTGCATTTCATTTAATTTAGTTTAATATTTTTTTGGTGATTATTTATTTTTTGAGTAATAAGTGTTGGTTAAATTTGTATTTGCTGTTTTTCCAGAGATAAGCACTTAGATACCTCGAGGAATCTAAGTAGTTTTTCCCTGCCAACATTAGTATTAAAGAGTATTTGTAAATTAATAGGTTCCAGTCCTTCATAAACCATTTTCCTATCTGCTAAGAAGTGGGGGCAGTGTAATAGCAGATGTTGCATTGTTTGCTTCTTCCTGTGACAGAAGTTGCAAATGTCACTGCTCACTTTTCCAATCAACTTAAGATAGGCCAGGGTGTTGCCAATCCCTGTTCTTGCCTGGAAATATGAGGACTGAGTTCCCCTGGAGTATTTTTGAAGTTTAATTGATTTAAAATTAAGAATAGGAATGGTTTTCCTTGCAGAAATCCTATAAAATCTCCCTAAGCCCACAGCCTTTCTGCCCTCTTCCTCCCTAAGCACTTGCTTAGTCCAGTCAGAGTTCCAGGCTAATTTGATTCTCTTTCTAATTTCTTCTTTTAAAAAGGAGTGGGATGAAAATTGATCCTTGCTCAGTGCTTGTTGATCTAAACCTTTCCTTGCTAGGTTGTCAGCAAGTTCATTGCCTTGGATTCCTTGATGTCCGGGACACCAATGTAGCTGGACTTCCAATTTGCTGCACAGAGATCTTATTTTGAATGAATGAAAGTTGGTAGCTGTGGTTATTTTCTGCAAAGCTGCTTGACTGTCAGAAAAAATATAACATTCAGCATTTTGTTTTAAAGAAATGAGATGTTTAAGTGCTTTATATATTGCATAAGTCTCTGCATCAGCAATGCCAATGTTCTTCCCTAGGAAAAATGAGAGACACTTGAGCTCCCTTGTGTATGGAAGGTACATGACTATACCTATACCACAGCCTTTGTCCTTGACTAAGGAGCCATCTGTATAGATGATATAAAATGAAGAAGGAATGGAACTAAATAGTAAAAGGTGTTCTTCTTTTGCTTTTGTTTTGTCAGAGCTGCTAATAGATACAGAAATGTTCTCTGTCCTCCAAGGAGGCATCCACTTGGCATTGAGGGGCTCTAGGTTTAGCAACTTGGAACTTGGTTTGAGTATACTAGCTATTCTTTTAAGTTGACCACTAGGCTTATCTTCTAAGAATGCAAGCATGCCTATGTCAGTCTTTTCAGTGGGTAGTGCAAGCTCATCAGTAAGATTAGATGAAAGAGTAAGATATAGTGGATGATTGGTTTGAAATTTAAGAATTCTCATTGCATAAAATGAAGCTAACTTATAGTGCCTGACTCTAGTTGGGAGCAGGGCTGCCTCAACTTCCAAGGCCTTGCTTGGACTAGATCTGAAGGCTCCTGTTATTCTTGGAATGGCTTGCTTCTGGATTTTATCACACATATTAGAAAGCTTCTCTGTGCCATATTTGCTATACCATAGTACTGAGCCATAGTCTAACACAGGGATGACACAACTAAGGTAGAGCTGTCTGAGTGCATTGAATCCTAAGCCTTTGGATTTGGAAGAAAGTTGGAAAAGTCTTTGCATAGCCCCTTGGGCAAGATGCACTCTTTTTTCCACATGGGTTTTAAATTTGAGATTGTTTTGTAACCATATTCCAAGCCACTTGACTGTAGACTTAGGTTCTAAGGAAAAATCTTCAGTTTGGAGAGCATTGCTAAGTGTTTTCTTACCTTTAGAAAAATGGATAAGCTCTGATTTGGATTTTTCAAAAACAATGGATAGGGAATCAGCTCTTGCAAAAAAGGAACGAAGATATTTATGAAGCTCTCTAATATTCTTTGAAACTGAATAAGAACTGTAAGAGATACAAATATCATCAACATAGGAAACTTCAAGGGCATTGCTCATTGGAGTATTAGAGAAGAGTTCACTAATTGAAATGAGAAATAAGAGAGGTGAGATAGGGCTTCCTTGTGGAGCACCAGTTACAGAGTAAACATGACTTAGTTGCCCATTGAACAGAAGAGAAATTTTTCTATGAGAAAGAAAAGAATCAACCCAGGAAATAAAGCATGTTGGGAGTTTTTTTCTCTGGAGGATGTCTATGAGCTTACTTGGCTGCAATTGATCAAATGCCCCCATTATATCCAGAAAAACAGAGGAAACAACCTTATTCTTAGAAAAACTGTTTTCTATAAAGTTTTGGAGTAGCAGGACTGCATCAATAGCAGACCTTTGTTTTCTACCTCCCATCTGACTAGGATGGAGGATATGGGGATGAATATTTGCTAAAAATGAAATTCTTTGTGAAAATATTCTTTCTAAAAGTTTTGAGAGGCAAGGAATTAGTGATATCGGTCTATATGCTTTAGGAACTGAGTAATCAGGCTTGTTTTTCTTAGGTATGATAATGCCAATTGACTCTTTCCATACTGATGGATGTTTGCCACATTGGAATAGAAATGTATATGCTGTTAAGAAGAATTGGGGGATAGCATCCAGAGCATGTTTGATCATAGTCCAGTCAATAGAGTCCTTTCCAGGGGAAGTCTTTGTGTCTGGTACTGCTTTGTAGAGCTCTGTCAGGCTAAGGAAAGGCCAGGTATATTGATTTGAATCTTTTATATCTGGAGAAGCATGCAAAGAAAGTGAATTTAGCTTTAAATTAGGAGATATAGATGATAAATAACTTGTCTCTTCAAATGGATCAGAAGGCACTCCAGCATCAACTAATGCTGTATTTCCTGCTCCAGTGTTTACATCTGTTCGCATTGGGTTTTTTTGAGGAAACAGAGATTCGACTAATGCATTACACTTATCTGCAAAACTTGAAGCAATTACTTGCCCCCCATCAGGGCTTTTGTAAACTAGAGTTGGAATAAGGGAAGGCTGATGAAATTTTGGATTTGAGTAATTAAAGGCAGTAAATAGACTTCTATCTTTGGCCTCAGCAAGAAAAGATTCCCAATGCTCTTTTTTGGTAAAGGAGATACTTCTGAAATAGTGATTTCTTGATACCCTTGCATTTTCAATGTCTTCAGGTGACCAAGACTTCTTGGCTTTTCTTTTCAGGGCATGATATTCTTTCCTAAGAAAAGTTAGTTCATCTGTCCACCAAGCCTTGGAATGTTTAGATGGTTTTGATCTAGGGATTGCATTTTGTGTTACTTCTAAAATGATATTCTGAAGTAACATGGCCACTAGGTCATGATTTTTTGTCAGAATGGCATTTTGGAGAAGTAGGCTGAATCTCACTTCACTAGATTTAAAATTTTGCGTATAAGCTTTCCAATCAGCCTTTTTGAGGTTAAATTTTGCTGGTAAACATGAAACTTGATTTTGTGAAATTTGGAACCTAGCTTCAAAGAAGATAACTTCATGGTCTGACCCAGTGCTCTCTCCATAATGCCAATTATACCAGGATACATTTTTAAAATTAGAAGCAAAAGCCAAGTCAATGATTGAAATATTTTTAGAGTTAGATCTATGAAAGGTGCCTCCAAACTCTTCTATAACCTCTGACTCAACCAGCAGACTTGCTTTATGGTACTGAAGAAAGTTATAGAGTTTGGTAGCTTGAGATACTGGATTGGTAATCAGGGGATTCCACCAAGGATGGTAAAGATTCATATCACCTAAGAAAAGGAATGGTTTGTCTAGAGAAAGGTCAAGTTCAAGAAATCTTTGGAAGGTAGTCTGACTAACTCCTTCTATATTAGATTTCTCATTATATATGTGAATAATGTAAAAACTTTCTACTTTTGATGTACATTCAAACAATTGCATGTCAGGATCAGAGATTAGATCAGTCCTAGCTGAAATATCATAGGAAGAAGTCTTGTTAATATGTGTTACTACCCTTGGCTTCACACTTGTGTTACTGTTGGGTAAAATCATGTGGTAATTTGGATGGGATAGGGAGGTAAAGGATTGTATTGAAGAGTTGAAGTAAACATATGGCTTTTGTACACAAACTATTGTAGCTTTCCCTTGCATTGAAACTTCAAAAAGGGATTGAGTAATGTCTTTGCCCTTGGCAGTATTGTGTTGGCAAATAATTAGTTGTTCTGTCATATAAGTGCCTTATAAAATTCACAATTTTGTTTATCCAAGGTATTGTGTGAGGAAGAGTTGCAATTGAAACATAGAGAGGGGTGGTGTTCACAATTAGTGGATGCTTTGCAAGTTAAACAGATATGACTAGAGGTGAGATGATTGCCTTTTTTTTTTTTTTTTTTTTTTTCATCCATTTACATCCTATATAAGTCTAAGACTATCGTAGGATGTGCACTCCAAAGGAGTGCTTTCTATACTACTTGTTACTTACAAGTTTATCCAATTTGTTTATTCCAGTCTTGTGCATGTATACAATTTGAGTGCACTTGACTCTTTAAGTAAATAAAATCAATCCCCAACTCAAGCAAAACTCCCCCCAAACCCATAACAATGGAAATAATAACTTGTACAATTTTAATAAGCATCCCAGAAATCCTCTTCCCCAGTCTCTCTGAGGTGCCATCTTCTGGTTGAGATTTTTGTCATTCTTATATATTCCAAGGTTGCATCTACCCCCTTCTTAGTGTGAAGGAGTAGTGGTACTGTCAGCCTTGTACAACAAAGCTTGTCCTCCAACTTCCTTCTCTCTTTTCTATATCTTCTACATTCAAGCAGAAGGTGACTTGGTGTTTGCCTAGCTCCACAAACACACTGATCATTATCCAATTTGCCAATTCTTTTTAGATAGGATTTGAAATACCCATGACCAAGTTTCAGCTGAAAGAAGGAAGAGCATATCTCTTTCTTGCTGCCTCTGGGCGTCCATAATTTCTTTCTTAACAGCCACGGAAAGCGGTTAATATAGGACCCTGAATTCCCAGTATAGCTTTCCTTTAATTTGGTGAGACTCTTCATCCATTCTTCCTTTTTCTTATTCTCCAACATTTGACTGACATAAGCTAGACTGGTAGGATAGTTTATGTCAGGTGGCTCTAGTGAGGCGTCCTTAGCAATCTGATCAACGTCTATATTTCCAGAAATATCTGAGTGGCCAGGAACCCATTCTAAGATCACTTTGACACCTTTTTCATTTAGTTTTTTTGCAACAATTCTAGCCCTAGTAGCACAGAACTGTCCAGGTTTATCTTTTAGGGAACTAAGTCGAAGTAATGCTGCTTGGCTGTCT